>OX457098.1:3775000-5025000 GCA_949752805.1 Deilephila elpenor
ATTGTGGTCGCAAAATTTAACAATTTGAAGTAAAACTCGTTTATTGGTTACGTAGGCAATTAAATAGCTCTTATGATAAGTACACACACATAGTACTTAATCCCAATTTACAAATAATTTATTATATAATATAATATTCAATCAAATTGGGAGGTGAAGGATATCATCGTTGCGTTTGTCTAAGCCCTTTCAATTAAATTCTCGAATGTAGAAGAGTCTCGTGCTGAACAGTAAACATCTATAAGCTGATACGGTACAGAAAAGCGCATTCATTCATCTCTTTTCTCATCTTAAGGCAGAAATTAACTCAATTAAATTAACCCTTAAAGGGAACAGGCGTGCGCTTACCTATGAATATTATAGAAATGTAAAATAAAGTCATAACATTGACAAAAGAGAGGAAATGAAATTGACACCAAAGGAAACAGCACGAAAAAACGCAAAAAGTCACCGGTCCAAAATCACGCCCAATTCCGTCAAAAATCACCGATCTTGCGGTCAAGTGAATCAATCAGCGTTTTTTACCGTCACCTACTCTCCGGATGTGACGGACTATTCCGTCGTTCTTTTTTCAAATTACAGGGTACATTCACCGTACTCCGTGATCTGTTTAATCAATCACAATTGAATCTGTAGCTCTTTGTTTTGTCACAATACCCGTGATTTTGGTCAAAGGAAGCGAAATTTGTCACGGTGCTAAATATTGTGACAATTGCTTTACAATTTGATTTAGTGATTGCCGTTTTCCTTATTTTGTTACTGTTTCATTGTGTTATTAATTGGTTAGGTATTGGCTAGCGTCTGAGTAATTTCATTGTGCGCGTGACTTTAAAAAACAAAACCTAATTCATTACACGAATTGTTTATGTCACAATGGTAGAGCCATGCTATTTAAAATTTAGTTCTATAAATATCCCGTCTAAAAATATTGGTGCAAGTAGCACTCATCTCAGTCTCATATAATAATATCTAACTATTCTAACCTCAATATTTAGACCTGAAGCTAACATTCGAGTATGGAATCCACAAATCATGTTTTTCAGCGGTAGAACCGTAAGACGCTCCAAAGACGTCATCGGTTTCCTAACTCTAGCATCAATACAACATAAAAGTTCAAAGGCCCCTAAATGGAATTCATTATAAATCACCTCATACACCGAGACGAAAGCACAGTCCAATATTTATTTAATGACGTCAGCTGAGTCAGTCGTGTACCCTCCAAAAACGAACTCACGACGCACCACCACGACTCGCTGCTAACGAAATTTACTGGCTTTTGTACCCAGAGGATAAAAAGCAAATCGAGTTACCATCCAAAACAGACAAAATCAACGAACAAATATCATTATCACGGCCATTTTCGGCTGGGATGCAATCGTGATGATGGGTTTTTCAGTCCTGCCTGCACCACGGGACATTTCACATTTAAATCCGACGATTTTCCGACTTACACATCCATTGCTGGTTTTGTTCCCCACTCAACTGAATTTTCCCATACAAAGCGCGCAATGGATGGTAAATCGAAGTAATATCGTGTACAAAAGTGGGTAGTCCAGGGATTGAATTCACGAGTCGTCTTTTTGGCCAGTTTCGGTCGAGCTGTGGACTAAACAAACTGACCTGTGTCGACCGAATCGATTCGTCTCACCGCACCGGTGTTTGTAGTGAAAAAGGAAAATGTTTGCTTTTTTAAAGAGACAACTTGTAGACGGATTACACGGGCTTGCTGTGGGAAAATTGTGTTAGAATGTATGGATCATGTTACATTGTTTATTCGTTTATTTTATGTACAAAAAATATTTTTGTATTGGGATAAAATTGGATTTGAATCGAATCGGTACGGCGCGGCGTAAACACGCCACTTTGATATTCACTATCTTTTAACACGATACACTTTTAATTAAAAATGTTAATACCTACATCAAAATTAATCTTACTGTTCGCCAAACAAGTTAAAGGTAACTTTTTAAAAACTTGTAGTAACTTTCTAGTTAAGTAAAGTGAGGAACTCATAATATTTTTATAAATAGTGATAATTTTGTCCCCTGGAATCGAACTGACGATCTTCGTCCTGGCACTTTGTTTTTCTTGCAGCAAAGTTATCACTCATATGGTAAATCTAACTACTATTACTAAATCAACCCGTTATGTTTTATCTCATTAAGGGGATTTCGGCTTTGTTCATCACACTGTGCTAAAGTGCATTGCTTAATTTATAAATTAGGTCAATAACTAAGCATATTTGGACAGCCTCCGTGGCGCGGTTGGTTAGACGCCGGCTGTGAAACGAGAAGCCACGGGTTCGATCCCCGCACCAATACAAATGTTTGTGTGATCCACAGGTATTTGTTTCGGGTCTGGGTTTTTGTGAGACCGAAAAGTCTCTGGTTGTTTCTGATACCCACGTCACAAGACTCGATCTTAAGGTGGGGTCAGAACCACAGTCAGAACTATGTATGTGACTGTTGGGTGTATTTATTTATTTATCATTATATTAATATGTACGCCACACAATTCTCCCACACATCAAATGCACAATGTTACAAGTTTACTGCGCAACAAACCGGGATATTAAATTGCGCTTAACGTTCATTTTACAGTTTTATCGTTAATAGCAATGTGCGACATCTTTGCCCATTTTATATGCACATATTTCGTTTTGCATCACACTGAAAATTTAGTCGTAAAATGTAATTGCGAATTAGAATTAAAACGATGTTTCTTTTTCGCATAATTGCTGTACAACTTACGAGAAGGTTTTTCGAATTATAGAAGCGTTTTATAAATATAAACATATGAAAAGTATTCGGACATACACAAATAAGACATCAAACGCGCTAGCTTTAGCATAAAAAACAACTTCTTAACTTGAAAATACCTTTCAGAAAGAAACTTCTTTTAAGTATTTCTGGCACGAAAAGAAGGCAACAGAACAGTCTTCACAATAGAAGCTATGAAGGGTCAACTATGAAAAATCTAGAAAAAAACCTGAAAGATTTTCTGATGTCAACGGCATAAAACACGTAATTCAGTATGATCAAGACTATATTATGTACAGACGAACGTTCTTACAAAACATTTTATATTGGTGAATATTAGTAAAACAGCTTAGTTTAGTCCAAAAACCTAATATAGAGTAGAATCGTCTAATACCGGAGGCATCAATATGTCTGACACGACTTTACAAAAGCTACCGTTGCTAAATTACCCAAAGGGGACAAAAGACAACACCCTTCACAATTGCATCGTCGTAACAACGCGATAATTAATGATTCGAAATTTAAAAATAAACAGAGCTGTTACCCCAACTGCTAGTTAATTACTTGTAACTGTCCCGACATCAATCATACTGTAAAAAGGATCCCGGCGTGTCACTAGTGCGGGGAAAGACGAGGGGAGGTGAAGGAAGGGGAGGCGGGGGAAGCGGGCGCAGGAGCAGCATTAGAAAGCCCGCGCAAATCGACTTTTAATTAGTCAGATAAGAGGCTCATTACACCGGCCGACATTAGTTGTGCCAACTAACGTTTTTCCATATTCCATTTTTAGGGTACCGCAGGATGTAAGTGTAAATATACATAATATGTATATACCGGGTATATTCAGGCTGCGACCGAAAATGAAGCCAGGTGGTAGTTTTAGTAACTTCAGACATTGCAACTAAAATTTTCGATATTTTGTAAATTTTTTTACCTATCGTCGTGTTTGGGTGGTAAATATCTACGTATTTTTTCTAAAATAATAATATACACCCTTTTATTTTTAAAGACGCAATGATATTATTGGGTCTTTAAAAATCTAGGGTTTACATTATTATTTTATCAAAAACTATGTTTTTACCACCCAAACACGATGACAAGTAAAAAACTACAAAAAAATATCGTGTTTATGATAACATATCCTAACACAATTTATTGCAATATTGGTCCAATGGCACGGTGGCAGCACGTTTCGGTCGTAAGTTGTTAGCTCCTCCGTCTAACTCCCTTATTTTTATTTTATTTATTTCTAATAATAGACACACCATCGATTCATCACACAAATTACATATGAGGTAAACACAACATTATGTACTTATTCTAGGTGACAAACCATTACAGGTGTATACAACACATTAATTTATGTAAGATGTTTAAAAAACAATATCATGTCCCCATATCACTCAATTCCAGAATGGATATAGACTCGCTGAAAATATAGGTAGAAGTATAAAAACGCCCTACCAAGTGATCACTATAAAAACTTGTAATAATTGTTTCTCAATTAAAATTACAAAATATCAAGTGAGTGGTAAAAAAAATATGGCTCGCTTTATTATATTCGGACTGAAAATTGAAAATCGATACAAACGCCTAAAAATTGATCAGCCAATTTTGAGGCGTGTGTTCAGCAGTGTTTAATCTGTAGCTGATGAAATTTATTTGAAATACATGTTTTTCCGGGTATTAGCTTTAAGAACCCAAACTATATTTCCACAACATAAAAATTGTAATCCTCAACCACCTTTAAATTTTTAAAATCCGTCAAAACAAATGGCAACACTTTTCAACACGAATCATCGCGGTGTATAGAACCCATCTAAATAATACACATCGAGTACAAATTACGTCAACTCGGTAATATTAGCGTTTCCGAACGTGAACCGAGCGTGTCGACCCCCTTCCCCCCTTCAACACCCGCCCGCGCCCCCCGCCGTAATGTTGTTTTAACAGATCTTAATGCTATTCTTTTCTTGTCGCATGGAAATCATTTCTTAAGATTAAAGTTTACCGGGATACATTACACGTGCATTAGCGTGATTTTTTTGAAGTACCTATGATTGTATGTTAGAAAAATATTTGTTTATTATAATACTTATTGGAATAAGGTTACACATATTGTGTCAATTAAAAGTTAATTCAGCTCTTTTTAACTACTAAAAAATGAAGCAGTATACAACTAATAATATACATAGCAACATAATGTTGTGAATTACGATTATTAGATCAATATTAATCAATTGATGTTATGTACTGAGATAGGTGTAGACGAAGCCAATAATAGATTTTATGTGCTGTATCGATCGAAAGAATAACACACACGAAACACCATACGCCAACATAATTCATTTGTAAAAATAAAACAAAAATCAATAATATGTAACGGCTAATTCAAAGATTGTGCCCCATTAGCCGCACTTAGGCATCGACCAGATCGAAACCAAATGATACGTTCTCGCAGTCCCACGGATCAGTAATCTCGCCAACACATTACCGGACGATCTTCACGGCTAGCTATAATTTAATATAATCCAAAGAAATAGTTGTATTCGCAGCGTTTCCGAACGATATTTCACAATCGATTTTGAGTTATATCGCACTATCGATTCGGTCGCGATTTTGGAACTGGCCGAACAGAATCTGCGTTTTATGTTTAAAATGATGATGCTAAGGTTTGAATTTCAAATTTGGATTTGGAATAACTACATCTTCGACTTTATAGAGTGGGGTGTAAGGTTTTTGGTATTCGAATATCCGATATGCACAAACGATCGTGATTTCTATAATCGGGCGGCGCGGTATCAATCACGACGTTAAGGTTTCGATTCGTTTTGACTGTAGATCAATGCTTGTTTTGATTTCCAATTCGCGCTTGCGCCGTTTGGGCGCTAAATAGCGTCACGTAGACGGCTCGCTCGTCTCTTATTACGTGTATACGCAATTTTCGATTCGATTCAAAATTGCACGTAACATATTTTTTGTATGTGAAGAACTTTGATCCTAAGATAAATTTATTTGATGTCTTGAAATTAACGATATAAATAATTTTGGTATATTATAAATATCTGCTGTATAAAAGCAATTCAGGTTTTATGCTACGAAAATTACACAGTTTGATAGTACAATTAATTACTTTTATTCTTAAATTGTTAGCCACACAAAGTTTCTCAAGCTGTTAAATATTTTCATTTGCAAAAACTCCTGCCATCCATAAAATAATGCGACCTTAAAATAAGGCGATAGGAAAATAACAGGCCTAGAATAAGGATAATTACCCCCTGCTCTCCAAAAATGTCAGCAAAACTGTTACTCAATGGATATTTCCTAAGACATTCGTGCCACTGTATCTAGTGGGCCCATTTAAGCTTTTCTCAAGGCTGAGTACACGACTACCTTTGAAATACATAAATTTCATTTGCGATACATAGAACGACATACGTGCTTCAATTATAAACACATTTAAGACGAACAAGAACGATCGAGGAACGGAAATTGTTCTAAGTAAGCTATTAGAAGGAGATTAAGATTTATTTAAATAATATTCCGTGGAATAAAAAATAATCCGCATTGTTGTCTGTGATTTTAGGTTACTTTAAATTATTTAAAATATAATTCCTTATGATGGAATAATTATGTATGTGTAGTGTAACACGGTGGGTAGGTATGCTTTCGAGAATAGTTCTAAATATTTGTGCGCTCTAAATGCATAGGATTTTATTTATTTTTTAATTTTATTTAACTTCATAAACAAACATGTTGTATATAGGCGGACTTAATGCCAGAGGCATTCTCTTCCAGTCTACCTTGAGATGGTGCTGAGATGACAGAAGCAGGGGTACATATGCTTGTTAGAGATTACACAAGTTTGATCCACGCAGGATGAATGCCATACGCATTGATGTTACTTATTTTATTGGAATTGCAACACAGTCCGACATGATTGAAGTCTTATAAGTTATCGGTTGCTTATGGTAACGCTGAATGGTCTGTCAGTAGAGTCTGTGATCGGTTTAATAATATTTAATTGTTTCTATTGTAATCTTGCCCGGAACAGCGCCAAACGTGCGCACTGACTGATTAATAAGAATCATCATGTCGGACGGCAACGACGGCCATATAAATCGCAATCTGTATGATTCTCCGACAGCAGCGGTGGGATCGATCTCAAAATCATCCCTTGTGCCTACCGCATTGCCTGCTACCCAAACTGAAGAATATTTTCGGTCGGAACGTAAGACTCAGTAGTGCGGCCACGTACATCGAGTATTCTACCAATAAAGCAGCGCTGATAGATGGGCTAGATCCTGACAGCTCTAACGATATCGAGATTTCTAGAATCACAGACGTCTAGGCAAAGAACTACGGATGTGGAGAATACGCCAGGAATTATACGCTTACAATGGTGAATATTTATTAAGATGCAAAATCAGCAAAAGCAAGCGTTGATTCTGGCATTTAAAACTCCATTGGAATTTAAAAGAAGATTGATAGATCAAATTGACGTTGAAAAAGATGATACGCTTTCATCAACATGCAATTGGTGGAAGTAATTATTTAAAGGTATCAACTTGTTATAGCGATTGGTAAAATATTAAGAGGATCCATGTGGTTGTTGCGGATAAATTGTCCAGGTACGACGTGAACATTTGAATAACTTTGTCGTACGAATTGTATCTAAAGGTTATGACACTTTTGGTAACATTTCTATCGTGGTCAAAACGTAAATAGTCCGAAATCTACTCCGCAGTCGTAGATCAATTGTCATGCCTGCAATAAGCTTGGACATAAGATTTGGCATGTAAAGAAAATAGGCTAAGATATCATTAATTGCTCCTATGACGAGTTTTGGCTATCGCCAACAATCTTGCTTGCCAGTATGTTACAGGTATGGTTCATGAGTTCACATGGTGAGTCGCTGTCCTCACGGGTCCAGCGCCGCAGCATCGACATCTGTTGTAGAACGTGTTGACATATTATGTGTGGCCGAGCTGCTCCCCGAAACACTAAAAGCCTTTATAATTGTTTTAAATTTGGTTTTACTTTGGCGCTGAGTATCTCTTTGCAAAAGAGTCTGCCGCAAGTTAAGAGGTAAGTGAATTGATATTGTTTGGCCAGGTGCTTTTCTTGATGTGAATTGTCACGCGCGTTGATGGTGAGGGAAAATATAGAGAGGAAACCAGCATACATTGCTGTGATGTGTTAAACAAATCAACGTACGCTGCCTGAGCATAGTGGTCTGTGGTCTAGCTCTTTTCAATCGAACTCTCGATTATGGAGAAGTCCTATGGTAAACAGGGATACAATACTTACTGTGTAATTGTTATATTTGGTAGAAATTAATGATTCAAGCATCGAAATTGTATTTCACTTTTGGCTGGTAAAGAATCGTCGCAAAAATAAAATATTGGGTTGCGACATTTTGAATTATAGTTTTCAAATAAGAATGTCCGCACATTAGTTGTATCTGACAAGGTTGGCGTCTGTAAACACAAGTCTTAACACATAGCACGTTTAATACTGTTACACAGATGAAACAATTTGTCCATAATTCATCAATTCTTATGGATCCAGCATTATAAATTGGCGTTCGGTAAATGCCTAATTGAATTAGCGAATAATTGCTACAAGACACGGCAGTAGACAGCTCATATCTTAACCAATGAACCAATGATATTTAAGCCACAGTATCTATACTAAGTTTCATGCAGATGCCAGTGCCAATGGCTATGGTGCTATTTTATTCTAACCTGTAAGAATGAAACTAAGGCCTATCGCATACTTTAGCAAAACTACGATGTTAGCAGAATCGTGTGGTGACATAAGCAAGCCACGTTGCAGCCAGGTCTGTAGTATGAGGGCTGGATCGAATGGTGTTTTGCCATTTTCTTATAGAAGGCCGGCGTGACGTGTAGAAATATTATTATTATTATTATGTGAGTGAGATGGTCGAAGGCCATTTTGCTAGTGGTAGGATTTTCATTCTGCCCGGATGGCTACGACAGTGAATAGTGGATAGATACCCATTATGGTTACTTACGTTAGCGTATTGAGACCATCCCGTGTATATCCGTGTGTAATTGGACCGGCATAGTTGTGTGGATCGGCGAGAGTGAAACATATAGTGCCAGTTGATATTCCATTTGGTTTACACCGCGCTTGCCATCGTGCGGGTTATGGTCACTTTGCTGTTGTAAAGTGTGAAAGTAAGTACCAACGACTTTTAAGGGATTTCTTGAATGAATAAAGTAGCGGTTACAAATTACAATAATTGATACATATTATGAATGAACTTTCTGTTGTAGAACGCTGTCGACTATCTTAATTGCCCGGAGTGTGGCCAGCCCGGCGCCGCAGACCCTGCACGGTACCTCCGCATTGCACCCTGTGTCGAGTGGCGAAGATGCCCAACGTGGCACCCCCGTAATCTCCGCTAAGGAGTTTTTATAACTCTGTCACTAACAGTCGTGCCGTTATAAATAATAAAACTGGAACTCTTGCCATGGTAAAAGCAGTTGGTCACTTCAGACAATACTTCCGTGGCCGGACATTTACGATTATGATTAACTCTTTTGAATTCATCATTTTATAAGGTAGAATGGGTGGATTAATATTGATTATTGCGTTTTACACTTTCTTACTGGCCAAGGTAACTTAAAGTCTTAAACTGTACTATAAATTTAAGCTCGTTGATTCGCATGCGTGAACACGCAACATGAACATGTTCAGCACTTAATGGCGAATATAGACAGTCCGCGCATCATTTACTTTGGGAGTCTAGTCTTTAACAAAAAGAGCATAGTGTTGGTTAGTATGCAAACATTATATGGAATTGTATGCTACATGGACCTAGTGCAGACTAGGACGAAATTTCGTGCTTTGCGGCGTTCTGGAGTTCTGGAATCAAGTAAAACAGTCTCCAAACCTTTGATTTTAACATTAATACATCCGTAACGAGCACATCCGCGGCAGCCTTGGTGTCCGCGATGTGACAGATAAACTCCAAGAGATGACACATTGTATACACAGGTACCGACCCGTGCCGGGCGGATCAACACCATTTCAATGAGCACTTGCTATAATTTAAAATGTCGTAGGCCGACTAGCGTACTCCAGTTAGTCTTTTGATGCTTCTTATTAAGCGCTCCATATAAAATATTGAATAAAAAACGAAGTGCTAATCGAATTCGGCACATGAAGCGTTTAGTACTTACTTTCTTCTGTATCCTAACCCTGTATTGGCGATTAAGGGACCAAGATAGGCAATTTCGTCTTAGAAATAATCACCTTTAATAGTTTGGTACGGTCAAATCGGCATCGTAGAACCGCTGTGGCATCGTGATCACTGTCTGTGCAGTTCCTTACTGACATCTCTATTAATTAAAACAACTGCTATAACAAATGTATGACCTCGCTTATTATGTGGCTTTAAAAATATAAAAGGAAATCATTAGGCCCTCCCGTAACACTTCGAAATGTAATTGCTCATTTGAAGCCATGCTAATTACAGTTCGCAATCGCCGACCCATTTGTAACTACTACAGCTTATTATTTACAATTAACTTAAAGTAAAACTATCTGTAACTCAGTGGGTAAACGTTCCGTTTTACGCTTTGTCAAGATAAAAATGTAACTTTTCTAATTACTAGCAATTATCTGTGGGAATGAGTTAGGAAATGTTAACGCGTTTAAGTGTTCTTTTATCCGTGTTTTTAAAAGGACCTAGTTTTTCAAGGCTGAGTAATTTTGTTGTCTGCTATTTTTAACAAGTCTTAAGTTAGCGAAAACAGTAAAAAAACTATTTTTTTACTTGTTAGCGAGTTGTATTTGTTTTAAAAATATATTTAAATGGTTTTCTTTAAGGCAGTGATACTAACCCGATCAAGGGGTCACGTCGTATTGGTACTGAAGCTTTCATAGCCTACAGCAAAGCTCGTCCTACTACTTAAAAATCTGTAGAGTCCCGAGGTCAATTTGATAAAAATTGTAACAAGCATTTAAAATCTTGTACCTGCTACAATTTCAATACCAGCGTATTTTTTTTTTTTTATTGCAATGAATGGCGAGACGAGCATGCCATTCGCCTGATGGTAAGCGATACGACCGCTCATGGACAGTAGCAAAACCAAACAACACCATGAATTACAAGGCAATGCTTGGAATTCCACTGCGCTCGCCATCCTGAGACATAAGATGTTAAATCTCAATATGTCCAGTAGTTACTCTGGCTACAATGTCCTTCAAACCGGAACACAACAGCGCATTAACACTGCTGTTTGGCGGGAGAAATAGACATTGCGGTGGTACCCACCCAGGCGGTCTCTCACATATGAGAGACCTACCACCAGTAAATAAACCCATATATGTTTATTGACCCTGAATTCCGTTAATTTTTTACAAAGTGGTAAGCGGTTACAACCACCCTTCATGGTAAAGTTTAATTATTTCCCTTAATAGGTTATTGTGTAAGCTTTCTTTAATGTAAATAATGGTTTATACGTCAGTGGAAGTTAGTGCAAAATTAAAACAATTTGTACAGTACAAAGCCCGCTGATTTTATCGCTCCAATTATTCGTGGAACGGAATGGTGCGGTTGACAAGCTATGGCGGAAAATCAAGTTGTGGTGTCTTTTTTTTAATCTTTAGGTTCTAGAGTTGAACCCAGCATATTATGCATTCAATAAGCATTGAATAAATTGGTCTGTTATATTAATCTGCAGGCAGATAGTTATATCATAATAAATATTGGGATGTTTAACTCCAAAGACACGCCTGTGATAAATAAATTATGCATATACAATCATATTGTATCAAATATAGTTTACGTACTAAAAAGGACTTCATAAAGTCCTTGAAACCTAGAAATGTAGTACATGTGAATGTATTGTATAACACTCATCTTAAAATGTGGGATAAAGCTTATAGCAAAAATTTGAAGTGATTTATGTTGCGTCATTATTTGCAAATTATTTAGGGAACGCTTACGTTTAGCAATAAACTGTGGCTAAGGATGAAAAATAGTCTTTCTTGCCTCCTATAATTTAAACCACGCCCGAACCTCACAAGACCACAAGCGTTTTCAAACAGACGCGCGCACATGCAAGCTGTAGCTGAAATAACTTCATGGGCGCTCTAATCGCCGAACAAATTTAATTTGCACGAACCCCGTTTACAAAGGGAATTAGAGCCTTCACGTTTAGCATTTTTAATTGCGTTCCACTAATCTGTTTAATTAATCTACGGTTTCAATTTACATATGGGTGAAAATGAATGTGTGTTATTTTTAGCTTACTAAAAAGGTGATGGAAAATGTAAGGAAATCTTACTTATTATTATATATATATATATGCTTATTATTAAGAATATCTAAGTATGGAAGTGCGAAAAATTATCCAAAAATAAATACTTTTATCCTGTTTCGATGAGGGTAGCATAATTTTGGATATCATATTTGTATTTTATATTCATATCTGTGTTGTATGTGTATTGTATATACGTATACCTACTTTTATCGTATGAGTATAAAACACTGCGATATCACTTCCTTAAAATATAGTGGTGTGAGATTAAGCTGCACTTTATTTGTATTACTTTTACAGCAAAACGTTGTTTGTGCACACACCAGATTAAGCACCATCGAAGGATTACACAATTAATATTTTAAAAACTAACTTGTGTTACTGTTGGAGCAAGGTGCAGCCTAATTAATAGAATGCGGACAAATATCGACAAATACAATGTGTATTTGACAGGAGTCCTACATGACGATTGTCTAAACTGCCCGAATAAGATAGTACAATTTATCATTGTTGACAGCCTCTGCGACTAGTGGCTTAGACGCCGGCTGTGAAACGTGAGGCTGCGGGTTCGATTCTCGCTTAGAGACAAAGGGGTTTTTGATCCATAAATATTTGGGTGTTTATAAGACGGAAAAGCCGACGTTGTTGCCGATACCCACGACAAAACTTGAAACTTTGTGGGGTAAGACTATACATAATATATATTTCTGCTGGGTGTCTTTATTTTTTCTCCAATTAACAATTCCAACAAACATCAACGCGTGCTTGCTCGTAATAAATAATATACAAAAAGTTAAAGTCAGTTGTATGACGTAATATTGTAGTTATGAACAGACTAGGTACCCTCAGATCGCGTGTGCCCAGTTAAACAAGTTAACTAATAGCCAGCTAACCGCAGTTACACGAAATACAATTAACAACACAGTTTTACAGTTTACTGCCTACGTAAAATTAACCGTTGACGGCTGCAAGCCTAATTAAAGCCGAAAAATTATGAGTATAAGTTTAGACTTGTATACCCGAAGAGGTAGGCAGAGTGGTTAATAAAACTCGCGATCAACGATGATCGCCTAATTATGTTCATCCCTAATTGCATTGATTCAATTTGTATTCTTGTCTTGTCTTCATAACTTAATCTAAATTAAAAAAGAAACAATGTTAAGAAAATGGGAGAGATTTCCTCCAGAGTACTTCAAACGCCACTTGAATATCATGTTGTACTTAACTACGCAAGTCCCGCTTAAAAGTACTGATTAAGTGGGATGTGGGTAGTTAAGTGCAACTTAATATTTAAATGGCGTTTGAGGATTCGGGCGTTATCCAATTCAAAGTAGCCTAATTTGTTTTAAAACAGTTGGTAAGGTAATGTTGTACACACTTTGCATTGACGTGCACACAAGGAGGAAAAATAAAGTAATAAATTTATTAATCGAAAAATAAAAATACTATAGTAGGTAAGTCAAAATTACTCACCGAATTTCTGCTCCCGAAGTTACATGGTCGTCATGAAGAAAAACCTAATATGTTTTAAACAATTGGTAAGGTCCTACACACTGCAAATGTACACACAAATATGGAAATAAGTGACAAACAATATCGAGAAACAAATCGAAATAATAGTATAAGTATAAGTCACTTACCGTAATTAAGCTCTTGAAGCTCGATGGTCGACACGAAGAAAATGATCAGTTGTAGTACACATCACTTGCACTATATACACGAAACAATTTCAACTAAACGTGCACATAAAATAGGAAAATGAAGAAACAAACATATCCGACGAGAAATAATAATGAAATAAGTAAACGGCCCTGTGAATGATCAAATTGGCAAATTTGTTGGTTCACGTTTCCATCAAACAATAGCTTAGATGATCAAAACGTTCTGCTCGCAGATTATGTCCTCGGTGGCGTAGTTGTATTACGGTACGGCTACAAAGCTGAGGTCTCGGGTTCGAGTCCCGGGTCGGGCAAAGTGGTATTGGATTTTTCTATTCATTATCAGCCCGGAGTCAGGAATTTGTGCCCGATATGGCGATAGGCTCGCCCCCTATCACATCATGGGATGGAACATACAAGGCGAAATGTGGGTGTCCTGGTGGCGCCTCTGCCTACCCCTTCGGGGATAAAGGCGTGAGTTTATGTATGTATGTATGTATAACTATATATTAAGCGAAAAGCACTATCACTCCAGACTTTCATCAAACAAGATATGTAGACTATTTGACAAACGCGTTAAACGATGCAGTATACTATCTAATAATTTGACAAACAATTTGATCGTTTGACCAAATTTCTGCTACCTGAAGCTCGGTGGATGACTCGAAGACAAACCTTATATATTTGGTAAAGTCCTACACACTGCGAATGAATGTACACAGAGGAAAATACAATATCCGACGACAAATATAATAAAGCAAATGTAAATCACTCACCCAAATTCAGCACCCGTAGCTCGATAGTCGACACGAAGAAAATTACGATCAATTCTTCACAACACTTGTCACTTTCACCATAATATTATTATCCACAAATTAATTTAATTTAAACTAGGCAAGAAATCTTGCGCAGCTGCGGAGCATGCGCCATGCTTTTGCAAGCGTTCACGAGAAACTGAACTAGTAGTGCAGCAAGATGGCACAAGAAAACTAACTACCCTCCTCCTAATAATATTTGTGAAAAAATACATGAAAAAAATATACCTTATTGGCACTGTTGCTTTTACTAAGAAAATAGTTACCCTAAAGTACAGTAATAATTTTAAATGTTTTTCAGCAATTATTGGAAAGTTAAAAGTAATCAACATTCTGGTTAGTAAATATGTTTATATTTTTACACACTTACGATTAAATCTTATTTTATTATTTTCCATATATCTATTTCGGTATTGCTCCTGTATACCGCGGTCTTATTATTTTAGAAATACAATTTCCGATATCGCGATAGGCTCGTCCCCTATCAGATCGTGGGACGGAACATACAAAGCGAAATTTGGGTGTCCTGGTGGCACCTTTGCCTACTCTTTCTGAGAAAAAGGCGTGAGTTTATGAATGTATGTATGTAAAAAACAAAGAAGTGTATAAGCCTCTCAACCTTTGGCCTCCCTTTAAGGATGTTAAATAGTTTTTACCCTAATCACCATTTACATCAATTTTCACACAGTTCTGAAGTTTACCAATCAGGAACAATAAAAACTTTAAACGAAATAAAAACAGTTCGAAACTATTAAACAAGCTGGAAAACAAATGAAAAGAAATAAAACAGGGGTTTATCAGCCACGTAACGTTATGTGATTGCCACCGTTGTAAATGAGACATCAATAGGGAACAATCTGCAGTAAAGGGAACTTAATGTTCGCGATCACGCGACGAGCGTGACTGCCGAGCTCCCGCGAATAAACAGTAAGCATGAGCTTACTAATATTACGTGGAAAATAATACTTCATGTTAGTAGAATTATAATAAAACCTGAAGATTTATTTATTGCTGAGGTAGAAGAATGAAATAAGAAATAAGTACGTCGGCAATGTGTGCCTGAGCTTCAACATTCCAGGACCTCGACCGAGGGGTAGACCGAAGAAGCGCTGGCTTGATGTCGTCAAGGAAGATATGAGAGTCAATGACCTTACTATTGAGGATATCGAAGACCGGGCGAAATGGAGGAGACTAAGCCGGAAGGCGGACACTGGCACCGGCCGGTATAACGCTTAAGTAGAAGTAGAAGAAGAAGAATAATAGATGATATGTGTACGGCACATGCTGGTTTCGTTGTACTGAATTTATAACTCCTGACATAAAAATATATGACAAGCAGAATTAATTATCTGGTAGATCAGGCCTCTAGCAAACTTAGTAACACAAAAATATTGAAGAGGTAATTGCCAATCTCAGTCAGGGAATACTAAGGAATGATGCAACTAGGATATACGAGTTAATACCAGGAATAAGATAAGAATAGGATGGACGAGCAGGCGACGAAAGATAAAAATCGTTATGACTAATAAAGCCACTGTTGTGTAAAAATGCCAATCATTGTTTGAATTTTAGTGATAATTCTGTAGTAATTCTGTGCTGAAAAATAATAATCTTATATTGGAAGCTTGTGGTGTGTGTGTTGGTGATTGATAAAATGTTCTATTGAAACTCACAGCTGTTATGCTTTATTGAAAGATGGATTGAAAGTATTATCACTTTGTCCTTATGATCTGTTGAAAGCCATGACGCTTTGCAGGGTGGATTGAAAGCTTGAGCGCTTTGCCTTTATGATCTGTTGAAAGCCATTACGCTTTGCAGGATGGATTGAAAGCATGAGCGCTTTGTCCTAGTGATCTGTTGAAAGCCATCACGCTTTGCAGGGTGGATTGAAAGCATGAGCGCTTTGTCCTTGTGATCTGTTGAAAGCCATCACGCTTTGCAGGGTGGATTGAAAGCATGAGCGCTTTGTCCTTGTGATCTGTTGAAAGCCATCACGCTTTGCAGGGTGGATTGAAAGCATGAGCGCTTTGTCCTAGTGATCGGTTGAAAGCCATCACGCCTTACAGGTGGATTGAAAGCATGAGCGCTTTGTCCTTATGATCTGCTGAAAGCCATCACGCTTTGCAGGGTGGATTGAAAGCATGAGCGCTTTGTCCTTGTGATCTGTTGAAAGCCATCACGCTTTGCAGGGTGGATTGAAAGCATTAACGCTTTATCCTTGTGATTTGTTGAAAGTTACCACGCTTTGCAGGATAGATTGAAAGCATTAACGCTTTGTCCTTGTTGTCTGTTGAAAGCTACCACGCTTTGCAGTGAGATTGGGCTCTGATTTATTTTGACTGAAGGTCGATGCTGAAAGCTACGACGCATTGCTAAACGTTAGAAGTCACGTGCTGAAAGCTGTTACGCTTTGCTTTGTGTGTGAGGTTGAAAGCTGTTTGTGTAAATACTATGCTTGTGTGCTATGCGCTGTTCCATCTAGCTTGGCTCTGATGTCAATAAGCAACGCGAGAGCGCGTTGAGGCGCAGAATGGCCGTGTTAGAGATTACACAAGTTTGATCCACGCAGGATGAATGCCATACGCATTGATGTTACTTATTTTATTGGAATTGCAACACAGTCCGACATGATTGAAGTCTTATAAGTTATCGGTTGCTTATGGTAACGCTGAATGGTCTGTCAGTAGAGTCTGTGATCGGTTTAATAATATTTAATTGTTTCTATTGTAATCTTGCCCGGAACAGCGCCAAACGTGCGCACTGACTGATTAATAAGAATCATCATGTCGGACGGCAACGACGGCCATATAAATCGCAATCTGTATGATTCTCCGACATGCTTATTTCATTTAATACATTTTAGTAGTATCAATCAATTATATTTCATAATAACCTCCAAAGTACAATAGGTTATAGGTTTGTTGCAAAAACGGCGGTTAATTCACGTTAGTCCCAATATTTTAAGCATTATAATTATATTTATTTATATTTTATTCTGATTCTACTCGCTCTTATCCCAAAATCATGTATAGTAATTAGCATACCCTTGTTGCATAAGACCATAGCTTTAATAGGGTAATAATCCCCACAATTTTAGGACCACCTGACGTCATATCACAAAAAGAAATCCATATTATCAGTATCACAACTTTATTTCCCTAATTTCAAGAAATGAAATTGAAACGGACATAAACGTTGCGTCGCGTCATTTTACATTATTAGTACATAGTAAACGACCATTTAAAGTGCCATTAGGGTGTAATAACATATCCTAATAACCGAGAAGGACGTGACTTCCGTTCCCCGGCCGAGACGTTTCATCCTTGTGGTTACTTCGGGAATTTTATTAGGGTTAATACGCCTAATATTCAGCCTCATTTGAGTATCAAGGATGTAAAATTAGGGTCATTGGGTTGGAAGAAACATTAATTTTGCGAAGCGGGAAATAAAATGAAAGAGGGATATAGTGCGGATTATTACATCCAGGTGGTATAAATGTCTCACAGAAAACTTTACAGTCTTACAGTCAATATTCATTAACCGACTTCAAAAAAAGGAGGAGGTTCTCAATTCGTTGGAATCTTTTCTATCTATATCAGCCCATATACGTCCCACTGCAGGGCACGGGCCTACTCTACAATCGAGAGAATCGATTGAGAGTGGTTACGCCATATAGTCCACCACGCTGGCCTAGTGCGGGTTGGCGGACTTACATACCGTAGAAATTCTTTAAAATCGCTAAGGTATGCAGGTTTCCTCACGATGTTTTCCTTCACCGTTAAAGTGCGTGGTGATTGACTATCAATACACAAATAACTCCGAAAAGTCAGAGGTGTGCCCTGGGATTTGAACCCGCGACCACCGTGAACATGTAGGCAGCCGCGTCTGGTCCGTTACCAACAGGCCACCACGCACTTAGCAATCTTTTTTAGCAAGTAAGATTGTCAAAGATCCAAAAGTCCATAAGCCAACTTCTCTTCCCCTTTCTTTATTTTACAATTTCAAAATCCCGACAACTCATCTGCGATTAATACGCGTTTAAATGAATAGATATTATGTGATATAGTTATGTCGTGGTTAAGTTTAAAGCAAAGCAAAATATTGTAATCATTTGTGTAAAATAAAATCTTTGCAAGACACGCACCAAAGCGTTAGTTACTCCTGCTGCCATCTAGCGGTTACGTATAAAATTAACTAAACGAAGTAAAATGTGTTTTTACACAAGGGTTTGAAGTGAATACAGTGAAATAAGTTGTCATTAATATAAATTACATCTAATATATATTTCGACAGAAATAGTGTAATTAAGTTCCACATTAATGATTAGTAATAATAAGTTTCAAAATGTGTACCGGTGGCTTGGATGTTGAGCCTCGCTATCGAAAAGTCAATCTTTTTTATATGTATATTGTATTGTTTTAAATGAAACATACTTTGTTACTAATGTTTATGGGTAAGCGTGACGCTTATCACCCGGCAAACTCTTTCGTCTTTTAGCCTAATAAAAAACAATAATTAATACATATTTAAGGAGAACTACGAGTATAAACGTACATATAGCTTTTTGAGATATATTAGGTACCAAAACTATAATAATTGTGTAACGGTAATGTGTCCACTGCTGAACATAGGCCTCCCTTAGGAATCTCCACATCATGCATCGACCTGAATAATATCCATTTATAGTGAACACAATATTCAATAACCTGTATCTGTATCAGCCCATATCCGTCCCACTGCAGGGCTCGGGCCTCCTCTACAATCGAAAGTACGATTGAGAGGGTATAGGCCATATAGTCCACCACGCTGGCCGAGTGCGGCTTGGCGGACTTTACATACTGAAATTCTTTAAAATCGCCGCGGTATGCAGGTTTTCGCACGATGTTTTCCTTCACCGTTATTTTGCGTGGTCATTGGCTATCAATACACACATAACTCCGCAAAATCAAAGGTGTGCCCTGGGTCTTGAACCCACGAACCCGCGAACATGTTAGCAGTCCTGTCTGGTCCGTTACCAACTGGCCACCATGCACTTCTATATGTAACCACAAAATCAAATTTCTAATAAAAGTTAATTGGTCGTAAACACGTTGATACAATAGCATAATATGTTTATAACATTTATATGAAACATTTGTATGACAGACACAACGAGGGCGACTTATTGTTCGAGACCATTGTGGTGATTATTTAAAACAACATCATGTTAGGGTTCATGCTTTGAAAATATGTGATTTTATAAAAAGTTCCGTAAAAATATAACAATTTTAATGTAGAGATTAAAATTGCATCATTCGGGAATATAGTTTTGTTCGAATGAATTTTTCGAATTTCGAATGATAACTATTAAGGTCCTCATACACTCTAAGATAAGCTACCACTGGATTAGTGAGGTGACATGAAGGGCTTTCGAATTTTGGTGGTTAAGTTTGTATTGATAATTGTAATTAATTAATTCCTTCTCAGTTACACAGAAAATGACATGCCATAGTCAGAGTGTTAACTTACTTCACGAATAACTATCTACCTAATGTCATAATAATCTCATTTTATTCAGGATTTAAACGTCTCCATATTTGCGAAACATCTTGGACCTAGATCCAATACATTCCTAATTGTGTTAAAACATTTCTAAAAGTGCGAAGATTTAATTACTTTCATTATCAGAAACACGATTCCAAACGTTTATGAATTACACATGTACACCTTACCTTATATAGACATGAAATTAACGCGTCGAAGATATTTTGATATTTATCGAAATAGCCACGTCTCTTGTTACAACATAAACGGACAGGTTTTAATAAAATTACCTTTGTCTGGAATTCTTTACGTATGATATCGGATTAAAATATTTTTATTACCAAGTATTTATAAATTGGTCTTAAGCTGTTCAAATCTTAGTTAAGTATTTAGCTGGAATATTTTTCTTATTCTATGACTCGTTGTTTGTTTTTTTCGAGTTACCAATATGAAAAAAAAACACAAATTGGAACGTCTTGGATCTGTACTTTCCCTACTTCCTCAGTAGAGTAGGTAATATTGCGCGGACCTGTCATGTGAGTAAAAATCAGATCGATTCTTAGACGTACCTAATCTTAGTGACAGTTTTCCGTTCTCTTTTTCTTATTTTATGGGGAATACTGTGTTTTTCTGAATTTCATATATATCAGTATTATTGTATTAGATTAAGGTTTTTTGTAGCATTTTTAATGTATATAATGGGGCTGTACCCATGTCAATAAAATAAAAAAAGGCAGTGAGGTTTTGTAGTTGCAAGCTGGCGTAGGAATTTAGGAGACTGTCCCGCCCTCACACCCGCCACTGCAACTCCTGTAAGCCAGGATCAACAGTGGCACGCATATTAATGACACTGAGCATTGAAGCTCAGCGCGTCTCCGGGAATGTCTAACTTGTCTTTAACCCGCAACGAAATCAATCAAAAAGTTAAATTAATAGGAGGAGTTGGAAATAAATTATTGTCCACTTCCCTCCCTAATAAAGCGGGTGACAAAACAATGAACTAAAGAGGCAAACAACCTCGCATAAAGACATTTACAGCCAGAGAAGCCAGCTGTAAAGCACCACGGAATAGTGATTATTACATTTAAATGGGACCTAATATGTAAGCTGTTATACTTGATTCCAATAATAGGTATGGCAAAATCGCCGGAAAGCACGGAAATTCTTCCTATAGGCGTAGGCGTACGGCGTAGGAATTAGGAATTATTTATGAACCACCTATAACGCATCAGGATGGAAGGCCGGCGACACCGCACCCGTTTCAGCCTTCCTCCGAGATATTCCCAACCAGGTACGCAACTTTACTCAGCCACAATGCATAACCTTGACGTTTCTCATCCCTATAGCCACTCTGCTAAACTCCTACCTGCTTAAAACCTCATTATCTTACATTCCCCACAGCCCTGTCACGCAGTTTGCGCACACAATGAAGCGAGGTGCCACCGAGGTGTGAACCCAACCCGCGCAGGAACCACGCTCGCTTGCCGCCGAATTGCCTGCACATAACAAATTGATTTTTTTATATAAAAGTGACCTGCTTGCACTGATGTGATTTAGATTGAGTTGGGAGTAGTATATTTTGTTAGGGCTAGTACACATAACGATAGAAAAAAAATCATTGGTGATTCAATACGTTTCAACTATCACACTAAAATGGCTATATTTCAGTATTAGAAAAGAAAAGGACCGTTCATTTGAGTATACCAAAAGAAAGCTAGCTAATCAATTTATTGGTATTATTGTAAGAGAAAAAAAATGGATCTTATAGCAGTAACGAGTAAACGATAGGTGGGATCCGGAATGAGGTGGAGAAAAAACTATTGCATCTACAGCTACATGACACAGTATAAATAGCGTGGAATTTACCTTACTGCCAAAAGTAGCTATCTAGGCACTATGGTTGTTTACCTCTATAATGCTTATAAAAGGTTTTTAGAATGACAAGTAAACTTACGCGATTGTCATTTTTATTACATACATACGAGTACATAGATTTGACCCCACATTAGAAGCATATAAGTCTTGCCCGTGGGTATCAGAAAATACTAGAAACTTTTTGGTCTCACAAACATCCAAACCCGAGACAAATATTTATGGGCCACACAAACATATTTTGTGTCGGTGCGGGGATCGATCCCGCGGCCTCTCGTTACTCAGTCGGCATCTAACCAAATGCGCCACGGAGGCTGCCGGTTTCTTTATTTTAAACGTTAGTATATGAACTAATGATGTATAACCCTCGACGTTATTAGTTGCCCATGTCCAGACCGCAAGGTTTATAAATACTTCTAAAAATACTTCAGGTGGTCGTAAACATTAGAAAATATAATTTATGGAAATATTTGTGAAGGTATAATAGATAATGATTAAGATATTATCGTAGCGAAATAAAGACTACGTTATAACATGACAGTGTAATTATAAGCTGGCGTAAGTTTTATAAGCAGACGTTATGATAATTAATATTTTATTGCACAACACATTAATTTCACGCAAATTATACAAAGTTTCAAGTATTTCCTCTTTATCCTTTTAGCCATAAATAATGCATACTGACAAAAATAAGTAGAGGTACTGTCTAAGTTCTTGTAATTTAAGTTTATTACACAAAATTCTGAAACATTTTTTTTTATTACTTGTAACGTATTTAATATATCATGTATACAATACTATTCAGTGGTATATAACAGAGGTCTTATGACTAAATTAATAATTTAGTTGTTTAGATATAGGTACTCGTAGGTCCACTAGGTGTACATGAACGTAATAACAGTGGTTGTAAGAAGTCAGCGGATGCAGGCCGCTTCTAAAAATTCACTGTTCGTTGCGCAAGTCATCGGAGGAAGACTGTGTACAGCCGTGGATTTACTTAGGCTGAAAAAGGAAATATAAGTATATTATGATGTGTTATAAAAAGGTTTATATTTCTAAAAACAAGTTTAGTATTTTTGATAATCAATACAATTAAGCGCTACTGATTTTATAATGGCACGTAAATAATGAAGGTAAATTACAGAATTATATGTTCGTAAAGGTTAACGAGTAGATAATACCAAGAACATGACCATCGCACATCACTCAGACTCAAGACAATGTATTAATAAGTCCAAAATTAGTCCCGTTGTGGGGATGGAAACAGCAGCCTTTCGCTTCACAGCCGGCTAGCCGTCCGCACCACGCACGTAAGCTGTGAACTTTACTCATTATCATAAACAGTTATTCGTCCAAGACATTTACAGTAATACAAGTCTGCTATAAGACTCTTGAACCCCAGTTAATGAACAAAAACATCGTGTCGTGTAAAAAGGAAACATCTGCGGATCAATCATAATCTGATATGATAATCATGAGATATACACTGAGCCCTTGAACAGACATTGTCATGCCCGATTAACTCCCATATAAAACTTCTTAATTACGAACAACAACTTTTTATCGGGTAATTTTTTTCTATAAGCAAACAATTATCCGTTGTTGATATGGACAAACGAATGGCGAGTGTTAATTAACTTAATGCAATTATGACATCACTTTTGCTATAAGTAACGTATACGGCGGCAAACTTACATTTGCAGTTTGCAATCCCCTCCTTATTTTTTATATTAATGAGTATAGGACCGTTATTTTGCTGAGTGAACTTCCGCAATAGTTTGTGTAAGTTTGTTTCCCATCCTGCGTAAGTGGTTATGGCGACCTTTTCGAAAAAAGGGGTAAAAATGTTGCCGAACCAGTACACACGGACGTTCGTGAAATGCCAACTGTCACACTCAAATTGTACACATAATAATACACCTTTGTTGCGGAGTCGGTTAAACAAAGCCATCGAGTCAATCAAACCGTTTTAATTGTTCACTTATTACATATTATTGAATTATTCTGTGTTTGTTTGTTCATTTATAACTTGCTAGCAAGTACGATTAACATGAAACTTTATTAGTAGGTAGTCAAAAACGTTATTTGGTAAGGTTTCTACGTTTGGTGATGATAAGTAACTTAGGGATCAATTAAAATATTATATTACCGAAGAAAACTACACGATTTCATGTCACTATAAAGGTGAAGGAAAATATCGTGAGGAAACCTGCATACCAAAGCGATTTGTAAAAATTTCTATGGTATGTAAAGTCCACCAACCCGCACTAGGCCAGTGTGGCGGACTATATGGCCTAACCACTCTCAATCGTACTCTCGATTGTAGAGGAGTCCCGTGCCCTGCAGTGAGACGTATATGGGCTGATAAAACCTACAATTATGTTCGTATAGGAATGTTGGACGCGAAGTAGAAATGTAGATGTCCTTGTGGCACCTCTGCCTACCCCTTCTGGGAAAAAGGCGTGAGTTTATGTATGTATTTTTAATGATGCGAAAATCAACAATAAACACACATTTATTTTTACATAAATTGATTCCTACTATTTCCTCCTCTAGGATTGACCACTACATAATAAATCTTAGCAATTCATTCTATTCCCAGCTAGATGACCCCTCACTCACAAGTAAGGATGATGAAGATAAAACAACCCCCAATAATGATTTATGCTATCGTATAATTAATCTTCCACTAATTACGATGACCATAGAATAAATGCGAATTATACAAAAATTCCAGAGCATAATTTATTGCCATTAAACACGGTATATTTACAATCTACATAATTATATTTATACAAACACATAAATCATCCATAATACTATTTCTAGATTTACATTGTAACCAGACTAACTACTGGACATATCGAGAATTAACATCTTATGTCTCAGGATGGCGTGCACAGTGGAATGCCAAGCAATGCTTTGTAATTCATGGTGTTGTTTGGTTTGCTACTGTCCATGAGCGGTCGTATTGCTTACCATCAGGCAAATGGTATGCTCATCTCGCCAATCATCGCAAAAAAGTAAGATGGCATGGCTCAATCAGTGGCGTGCCTAGGGTTTTGGAATAGGGCAAGCCCAATATTATTTTAGTTTTAATACATATTTATTTAGAAGGAAAAAAATACTAAGAACGACGAAATCGAATTTACGGCGCGGCGGCAGACCTACCACACTATCTGTACAATATTAGGATTAGGTAATACATATATAGATAGCTTGTGGTCATGCAACCGTAACTTTTTAATGCACTAACTAGGTACTGAGCACTTTTAATACCCGGCATTACACTATCATAACGATAGCTACTATGGTCCCGTGTTTGACTGCGCAGTTAACCAAAATTGCGGACAGAAATTGTTATAAATACATTAAGGTTAAGTGTTTACAAGTAATTTTAATTACAAGTAATAGCATGCCTTTTTGAAAGGACCACAAACTCATTGAAATCATTAGAATTAATCCAAACATTCTAGTACACAAGTGTCCCTTGAAAAATATATGTAACACGACTGTTTAATAACCTATATGAAGGGGAGCATTTAGAAATCGAATTACGTAGTTTAGTAAACTGAACCGCTAAAATGCCTCTTGTGATTTACCACGAACTTAAGAAATGCACAAACTCGGCGTAGTTTTCGCGCCAGTTTCAATATAATTGAATTAAATTACCTTTATAACGGCAATGAACACTTTTACCATCACACTAAAACCATTACAGGAAACATTACAAATCATTTTCGTATCAAAAAGTTTAAATAACATTAAAAAACGAATAATTAACCTACAACCGAACAAATTACAATTACACATTGTCACAAATCACAATACTTATGAAGTTAGTAGTAATTCGTACAGTATTGCTACTAAACGAATAAATAAACATTACAACATGCAATTATAATTTATGAAATAAATATAAAAACCTCATTATTTGTATTTAAAAAATGATTAAGTAATTTTAAAAAAGAACCAACATATTAATAACAATAAATATAATTTAGTTAACAAATAATGTTACACATGACGACCTTCAAACGTACGATGTTCACTCCAAACAATTCTGTGGTCAAAAGCTGGGCTTTTGGTTTAGTACTTAAATATCTGTAGCTATACATTCATAGTGCCAGAGTGTAGCATTTCACCCGTCATTGTGAAAGAGATAGCATGCGTTGCCAAAAGCCTCGTAAAAGCACACGAGAGAGAAAAAGACAGATATATATTTTGCGCGTACCGTCTTTTAAAAAATGTGTGGAGCTACGTTCAACGTGAGAGGTAAAATTATTATTGAATGAATTTATTACAAGCGTTGCGCGGCGCGGCGCTTCGGCTCGCCATCGCAGGCGCTTCATTGAAGAGCGCCATGCCGCGACGAAAAGCGGTAAATTCAAAAATGGTAGATGTTTCGTTACTGTTTTGTATTGAATGTAATGGTTTCGTTCAGAATTTAGTATATACGTATTAAGTAAGGCAAGCCGGGCTTTTGGGCTTGTATGGAAGTACCGCCACTAGGCTCAATGTAATTTGAGTAGAACCAATTTTCATTCACTAACTGTTTAGTTAGTGAATAAAAAATTAGACAGTTTGTCTGCACAAGGTCCAAGAACGGCTTCATCAAAATCATCTTAGAAATAGGCTCATGGAAATGCGGGCAAATTAGATATTTATATTTTTTATTAACTATTGTAATTCAGGTTCAGACTACTCTAGGAGCCTATGTAATTGATAAATTTTAATAATACATTTTCAAATTATTATTAGAAGAAATTCTACTGGTTTTAACTTAGTATGACTATTGTTAAACCTTATAACAAAGCTCCTAAAGCGCCATTTACATGGGGATAGTTTCTCGCTACGAGAATCGTATTCGATTATCACTTGAAATAACCGTCATAGATTATCGTGTTATGACAAATGTTTACACATTGAAATAAAACTATTTTATACGGATTTTATCGCGATTTGGTTTAATTTTTACATTTTTTAACTTCCCGACGTTTCGATTACTTTACAGCTTTCGTGGTCACGGGGCGGACTGAGGTATTAGTCATCCGCTCTGTGACTGTCACAATTAAACTACCCTTAATTTTCAATTATTAAATTAAAAAGTTAATTTAAAAAGTTAACTAGTTGTTGCGATCCGATCTACGCAGTAGGAGCTCACTGTGTCTTGAGGTCTGGCAGCTGGTCTTTTGGGTTCCGATTTAATCAAATGTAGAACTGGATCCCATGATGGTGCAAGCTTCAAGCCATCTTCTCTATTGAAATTTGGATGTTTTTTAATTTCAATAGCCTCGCGAAACATCCTGGGTAGGAAGCGGTGTTCTTTAGCGAGGATTAGGGGCTTATCAAAACGAAGGTAATGCTTGGAGCCTTCCTCGATGTGTTCAGCAACTGCAGACTTCGTTGAGCGTCGGTGTTTGACGTCAGCTATGTGTTCTTTTACGCGGGTCCCTATGCTTCTTATATCGGCCAAACCAAGAGAAGCATAGGGACCCGCGTAAAAGAACACATAGCTGACGTCAAACACCGACGCTCAACGAAGTCTGCAGTTGCTGAACACATTCAAATATAAATAAATAAATAAATAAATACACCCAACAGTCACACACATAGTCCCGACCCCACATTAAGATCAATTAATTCTTGTGTCGCAGGTATCAGAACTACGAGAGACCGAAAGGTCTTACAAACACCCAGACCCGAAACAAATACCTGTGGATCACACAAATATTTGTTTCGGTGCGGGGATCGAACCCGCGGCCTCTCGTTTCACAGCCGGCGTCTAACCAACTGCAGCACGGAGGCTGTCAATATGATTCCTAAGTTCTTATTTCATTCTTCTACCTCAGCAATAAATAAATCTTAAGGTTTTATTATAATTCTACTAACATGAAGTAATATTTTCCACGTAATATTAGTAAGCTCATGCTTACTGTTTAATCGCGGGAGCTCGGCAGGCACGCTCGTCGCGTGATCGCGAACATTAAGTTCCCTTTACTGCAGATTGTTCCCTATTGATGTCTCATTTACAACGGTGGCAATCACATAACGTTACGTGGCTGATAAACCCCTGTTTTATTTCTTTTCATTTGTTTTCCAGCCTGTTTAATAGTTTCGAACGGTTTTTATTTCGTTTAAAGTTTTTATTGTTCCTGATTGGTTAAACTTCAGAACTGTGTGAAAATAGATGTAAATAGTGATTAGGGTAAAAACTATTTAACATCCTTAAAGGGAGGCCAAAGGTTGAGAGGCTTATACACATCTTTGTTTTTTTACATACATACATACATAAACTCACGCCTTTTTCCCAGAAAGAGTAGGTAAAGGTGCCACCAGGACACCCAAATTTCGCTTTGTATGTTCCGTCCCACGATCTGATGGGGGCGAGCCTATCGCCATATCGGGCACAAATTCCTTACCTCAGGCTGATAATGAATAGAAAATTCCAATATCACTTTGCCCGACCCGGCATTTAAACCCAAGACCTCAACTTTGTAATCGTACCGTTGTACAACTACGCCACCGAGGCAGTCAACAGTAAACATTTTATATGATCCACAAACAGATGATACAATATTAAAATATAAGTGCTTATAAAATTATTTACATATCAACTCATATTATTCACCTAGTTATAGGTGGACCAACTACATTATATCCACAACAGCTAAAAAGCAAAAAATTAAAAAGCAGATATTAATAGTGCAGTAAAATTACAATATTTTAGTATCATATCATAGTTGTTACATAATAAGTAAGTCTTTCTACGCCAGAAGGTTTCTTAATCGGAAATTGTATTTCTAAAATAAAGGCCGCGATATACAGGAGCAATACCGAAATAGATATATGGTAAATAATAAAATAAGATTTAATCGTACGTGTGTAAAAATATAAACATATTTACTAACCAGAATGTTGGTTACTTTTAACTTTCCAATAATTGCCGAAAAACATTTAAAATTATTACTGTACTTTAGGGTAACTATTTTCTTACTAAAAGCAACAGTGCCAATAAGGTATATTTTCGTTCATGTATTTTTTCACAAATATTATTCTGGTGGAGGGTAGTTAGTTTTCTTGTGCCATCTTGCTGGACTACTAGTTCAGTTTCTCGTGAACGCTTGCAAAAGCATGGCGCATGCTCCGCAGCTGCGCAAGATTTCTTGCCTAGTTTAAATTAAATTAATTTGTGGATAATAATATTATGGTGAAAGTGACAAGTGTTGTGAAGAATTGATCGTAATTTTCTTCGTGTCGACTATCGAGCTACGGGTGCTGAATTTGGGTGAGTGATTTACATTTGCTTTATTATATTTGTCGTCGGATTTTGTATTTTCCTCTTTGTGTACATCCATTCGCAGTGTGTAGGACTTTACCAAATATATTAGGTTTGTGTTCGTGTCATCCACCGAGCTTCGGGTAGCAGAAATTTGGTCAAACGATCAAATTGTTTGTCAAATTATTAGATAGTATACAGCTTCGTTTAACGCGTTTGTCAAGTAGTCTACATATCGGGTTTGATGGAAGTCTGGATTGATGGCGCTTTTTGCTTAATATAATATAGTTATCTGTGACCTAATCTACGAGCAGAACTTTTGATCATCTAAGCTATTGTTTGATGGAAACGTGAACCAACAAATTTGCCAATTTGATCATTTACAGGGCCGTTTACTTATTTCGTTATTTCTCGTCGGATATGTTTGTTTCTTCATTTTTCTATTTTATGTGCACGTTTAGTTGAAATTGTTTCGTGTATATAGTGCAAGTGGTGTGTACTACAATTGATCATTTTCTTCGTGTCGACCATCGAGCTTCGGGAGCTGAATTTAGGTGAGTGACTTATACTTATACTATTATTTCGATTTATTGTTTCTCGATATTGTTTGTCACTTATTTCCATATTTGTGTGTACATTTGCAGTGTGTAGGACCTTACCAATTGTTTAAAACATATTAGGTTTTTCTTCATGACGACCATGTAACTTCGGGAGCAGAAATCCGGTGAGTAATTTTGACTTACCTACTATAGTATTTTAATTTTTCGACTAATAAATTTGTTACTTTATTTTTCCTCCTTGTGTGCACGTCAATGCAAAGTGTGTACAACATTACCTTACCAACTGTTTTAAAACAAATTAGGCTACTTTGAATTGGATAACGCCCGAATCCTCAAACGCCATTTAAATATTAAGTTGCACTTAACTACCCACATCCCACTTAATCAGTACTTTTAAGCGGGACTTGCGTAGTTAAGTGCAACATGATATTCAAGTGGCGTTTGAAGTACTCGGGAGGAAATCTTTCCCATTTTCTTAACATTGTTTTTTTTTAAATTTAGATTAAGTTATGAAGACAAGACAAGAATACAAATCAATGCAATTAGGGATGATTATAATTAGGCGATCATCGTTGATCGCGAGTTTTATTAACCACTCTGCCTACCTCTTCGGGTATAATATATAAACTTATACTCATAATTTTTCGGCTTTAATTAGGCTTGCAGCCGTCAACGGTTAATTTTACGTAGGCAGTAAACTGTAAAACTGTGTTGTTAATTGTATTTCGTGTAACTGCGGTTAGCTGGCTATTAGTTAACTTGTTTAACTGGGCACACGCGATCTGAGGGTACCTAGTCTGTTCATAACTACAATATTACGTCATATAACTGACTTTAACTTTTTGAATATTATTTATTACGAGCAAGCACGCGTTGATGTTTGTTGGAATTGTTAATTGGAGAAAAAATATACACCCAGCAGAAATATATATTATGTATAATCTTACCCCACAAAGTTTCAAGTTTTGTCGTGGGTATCGGCAACAACGAGAGGCTTTTCCGTCTCATAAACACCCAAATATTTATGGATCAAAACCACCTTTGTCTCTAAGCGAGAATCGAACCCGCAGCCTCACGTTTCACAGCCGGCGTCTAAGCCACTAGTCGCAGAGGCTGTCAACAATTATAAATTGTACTATCTTATTCGGTCGGTTTAGAAAATCGTCATGTAGGACTCCTGTCAAATACACATTGTATTTGTTGATATTTGTCCGCATTATATTAATTAGGCTGCACCTTGCTCCAACAGTAACACAAGTTAGTTTTTAAAATATTAATTGAGTAATCCTTCGATGGTGCTTAAATCTGGTGTGTGCACAAACAACGTTTTGCTGTAAAAGTAATACAAATAAAGTGCAGCTTAAACTCACACCACTACATTTTAAGGAAGCGATATCGCAGTATTTGTACTCGTGCGACGAAAAAAATAGAAATACGGACATAACACAAATATGAATATAAAATACAAATATGATATCCAAAATTATGCTACCCTCATCGAAACAGGATAAAAGTATTTATTTTTGGGTAATTTTTCGCACCTCCATACTTAGATATTCTTAATAATAAGTATGTACTTAACCCATAGTACGTAGCTTATTGCGGTTTGGCGACCGTCACTTAAAAATATTATTTCCTTTATTTGAATATATTGATAATATATTTATATATGTATGTTTACTTACATATAAATGTATTTATGTATGTTTATATACATTAATTGTGTAGTTTTGTATATTTATGTATAAATAGTATTATTTATTTGAGCTTTTATTGCATTTATTATACACTGCCCTTTCTTTCTCCCTCTCATAAATCCTTCCAATGGTTGTCTGGTAGAGATTGCCTTAGTGCGATAAGACCGCCATTTGTACTTTATTGTTTTGATGTCACTATATACCTGCTGTTACATTTTGTGTACAATAAAGAATATAAATAAAATAAATAAATAAATAAAAACTAGCACTAGATTTCCTTACATTTTCCATCACCTTATAGTAAGCTAAAAATAACACACATTTATTTTCACCCATATCTAAATTGAAACCGTAGATTAATTAAACAGATTAGTGGAACGCAATTAAAAATGCTATACGTGAAGGCTCTAATTCCCTTTGTAAACGGGGTTCGTGCAAATTAAATTTGTTCGGCGATTAGAGCGCCCATGAAGTTATTTCAGCTACAGCTTGCATGTGCGCGCGTCTGTTTGAAAACGCTTGTGGTCTTGTGAGGTTCGGGCGTGGTTTAAATTATAGGAGGTAAGAAAGATTATTTTTCATCCTTAGTCACAGTTTATTCCTAAACGTAAGTGTTCCCCAAAGAATTTGCAAATAATTATACAATATAAAAAACTCCATACAAATGATTATAAGCTTTATTCCACATTTTTATAAAAACACAAACACATATCCTAAGCTCCTAGATTTGAAGAACTTTATAAAGTCCTTTTTGTATATAAACTATATAATTATGATGAAATATTCTTATATATACATAATATATTAATTACAAGCGTGTCTTTGGAGTTAAATATCGCAATTTCGTAAATATTATAATTATCCATCTACTTTTTTTAAATTAAATTATTAGTGATTAAATCCCCTTTTAAAAATAAGAATAAAACAAAAAAAAAAAATATTCAAGACAATGAATAATATTTCGTAAATAATATTCATTGTGTTGAATAATTAAAAAATAGCATTTTAATAAATCTTTATTGAATGCCTATGAGCGTTCAACTCTAGAACCGAAAATAACAAAATAAAGATAGCAGTACTAGAATGAATCTATTTATAATTCCGCCAAAGCTTATCAACCGCACCATTCCGTTCCACGAATAATTGGAGCGATAAAATCAGCGGACTTTGTACTGTACAAATTGTTTTAATTTTGCACTAACTTCCACTGACGTATAAACCATTATTTACATTAAAGAAAGCTTACACAATAACCTATTAAGGGAAATAATTAAACTTTACCATGAAGGGTGGTTGTAACCGCTTACCACTTTGTAAAAAATTAACGGAATTCAGGGTCAATAAACATATATGGGTTTATTTACTGGTGGTAGGTCTCTCATATGTGAGAGACCGCCTGGGTGGGTACCACCGCAATGTCTATTTCTCCCGCCAAACAGCAGTGTTAATGCGCTGTTGTGTTCCGGTTTGAAGGACATTGTAGCCAGAGTAACTACTGGACATATTGAGATTTAACATCTTATGTCTCAGGATGGCGAGCGCAGTGGAATTCCAAGCATTGCCTTGTAATTCATGGTGTTGTTTGGTTTTGCTACTGTCCATGAGCGGTCGTATCGCTTACCATCAGGCGAATGGCATGCTCGTCTCGCCATTCATTGCAATAAAAAAAAAAAAATACGCTGGTATTGAAATTGTAGCAGGTACAAGATTTTAAATGCTTGTTACAATTTTTATCAAATTGACCTCGGGACTCTACAGATTTTTAAGTAGTAGGACGAGCTTTGCTGTAGGCTATGAAAGCTTCAGTACCAATACGACGTGACCCCTTGATCGGGTTAGTATCACTGCCTTAAAGAAAACCATTTAAATATATTTTTAAAACAAATACAACTCGCTAACAAGTAAAAAAATAGTTTTTTTACTGTTTTCGCTAACTTAAGACTTGTTAAAAATAGCAGACAACAAAATTACTCAGCCTTGAAAAACTAGGTCCTTTTAAAAACACGGATAAAAGAACACTTAAACGCGTTAACATTTCCTAACTCATTCCCACAGATAATTGCTAGTAATTAGAAAAGTTACATTTTTATCTTGACAAAGCGTAAAACGGAACGTTTACCCACTGAGTTACAGATAGTTTTACTTTAAGTTAATTGTAAATAATAAGCTGTAGTAGTTACAAATGGGTCGGCGATTGCGAACTGTAATTAGCATGGCTTCAAATGAGCAATTACATTTCGAAGTGTTACGGGAGGGCCTAATGATTTCCTTTTATATTTTTAAAGCCACATAATAAGCGAGGTCATACATTTGTTATAGCAGTTGTTTTAATTAATAGAGATGTCAGTAAGGAACTGCACAGACAGTGATCACGATGCCACAGCGGTTCTACGATGCCGATTTGACCGTACCAAACTATTAAAGGTGATTATTTCTAAGACGAAATTGCCTATCTTGGTCCCTTAATCGCCAATACAGGGTTAGGATACAGAAGAAAGTAAGTACTAAACGCTTCATGTGCCGAATTCGATTAGCACTTCGTTTTTTATTCAATATTTTATATGGAGCGCTTAATAAGAAGCATCAAAAGACTAACTGGAGTACGCTAGTCGGCCTACGACATTTTAAATTATAGCAAGTGCTCATTGAAATGGTGTTGATCCGCCCGGCACGGGTCGGTACCTGTGTATACAATGTGTCATGAAAATCCAAAGCTTTCCCGTTTGCAGTTCATCTGGTAAGAACTTAGTGCTCAAAGATTTTTATTGTCTGACGATCTCTAGTCTACAATTTAATCAACTATCATCTATGTGCTACCCTGAATGGTAGATTTCTATATAGGTATATATATACTTATGTACCTATATTTATTTACCAAGAATATAGGCTACTTTTGAATCCGGTAAAATTCGTACACTCTTCAATGTGATTTGCATAATTTCCGCTGACTAATTCAGTTTGTAACCAGCATTTAAAAATCAAAAGAACCGCTAGCTGACTCGATATCCTTTTCGTTAAGTCTATAAAAGCATAAAGTGATCCATAAAATGCTATTAGCGATGGAGCAGGCTCAGACGCGTCGCAGATGGTCCGCAAGCAATAACTCCCGCCCTCGATTATGCCATTACAAAATTACAACAATAAACATCTAAACATTCACCGCTAAAGGCGAGCTTAATAAAGCAATAATCCGCGCTCCAAGTAATTACACTGTAATATTGATTATTACACCAGTAATATTCATTATTACAGGCCGTAATATCGCGTACAATGTATACTCGTGATTCGATTTAATTAATGCCTTCAGATGATTTTATGTTTGTATTTTATGGTTAATTTTTGTTAGTTTTATGATAGTTATAATTTTTATGCTTTTTGCGTATTTAAGAGCATTTCACGAGAATCGTTATGTAAATTATTTATGTGAAGAATGCAAGCTTAGCGGTGGCCGTCTAGCCACAAACGAACCTCTATTATAAATATTTTAATTATCTATATTAGAAGAATAATTATGAGAAATACCTAGATCCAGGCCGCTTTTTAATAAGTCAGATTTTTTTAAGAAGGCCTTTCTTTAGCAGTGGACATTCAGTGGCTGATATTATGACAAAAATAATTTCTTTCAGAGTTTGATATACGCTGCATTTAGCACTGACATACAATATTGATATCATACAATATTGCTATATTATATCTACTCCTAATTTCCTACGTGGCTTAGTTGGTTAAAGCGCCTGTCTAGTAAACAGGAGATCGCGAGTTCGAATCTCGCCGGTGCCTTCGATGTGCATTGCTCTGAGCTTTTCCTTTTTTTTAATGTTGTTATATTATGTTTGTAGTGTATTATAATTATGATATTTTCTAGTATGATGTGCATGAGGTATTTGTATTTGTATATCTATAGGCGAAGGCTTGTAATATGCAATAGGATTACATTACAGATTGCATAGTATAATATATTTTTGTTATTAGTCTGTAAGCTTTCCGAAAGTAAATAAATAAAATATGTTATAGTTGCAATTAATTTATTTTATTCACTTTTTTATAAGCTTTATAGTAAATGGTAATGTTAGTGCTGCTACTGATAATATTAAAAATCTTGATTCGATAATATAAATTATATTTGATAATATAATAATGTGTAATCTTGTCAAACTACAAAGTTCTAATTAACCGTCTCTTTATTTTTTCGACAGGCTTAGACGTATGGTTATTTTTATTGCATAGGTCCGGCAAACGAAACAAACTGGTCACTTGATGGTAAGTGGTCACTGCCCAGGTTCATGGGATGTTCATCCACAACGCTGGATCATGGGTGTGTTGGAGGAGAGCGGGAAGGAAAAAGAACGGAAAGACTAAAGAGATATTGTACCGTACATCATTTTTCATACTTACATACATACTTACATACATACATACATACATACATACATACATAAACTCACGCCTTTATCCCCGAAGGGGTAGGCAGAGGCGCCACCAGGACACCCACATTTCGCCTTGTATGTTCCGTCCCATGATGTGATAGGGGGCGAGCCTATCGCCATATCAGGCACAAATTCCTGACTCCGGGCTGATAGTGAATATAAAAATCCAATATCACTTTGCTCGACCCGGGACTCGAATCCGAGACCTCAGCTTTGTAACCGTACCGTATTACAACTACGCCACCAAGGCAGTTTTTCATACTTCTACTGTCTAAAATATTGGTGTACTTCTTTGCGTGCTTACTTATCCCAACTTTACCTGCGATTGCATCAACATATTTACATATGTATTTTAAGCTGGTTGCGCAGTGATATAACTTATTGTTATACTTAACTTGTCAAACCTTTCATTAAATTATCCTGCCCTATTTAGAAAAAAGTATTATTTTATTCAGAGACAGTTTTAAAAATCTATTTTAGTTATCGGATGTTTTGTCCCTTTCGAACGACTTTTGAATTCTATTTCAGTGAAGAAGGCAAGACATTCGATAGCTAAAATAGGTTTTAAAATTGTCTATGAATAAGGCCGGTTTAGATAGTTGTTATATTTAGTTAGTAAGTCCACTACTGAATAAAGGACTTCCTCAAAGATTTGTATTGAGAGCTGTTGGATGCGGCTAGAGTCTAGCGACTTTAGACTTGGGTGAATTCTTGCCAGCACAATATGACCTATATCTAAAATATTTTGGCCCCAAAGGCCATCATTTTTTCACGCAATGTACCCTGCCACTCCAACTTGTAAATCCTATGTATAAATAAAATACTAAATATAATAAATACTGAAACAAAGATGTCATCAACATTTGTTTTGCTAACTTGGTGAAGATACCATTTCGTCCGTATTCGCTCACCGTATAAGATTAACAACAAAAAATTCAACATAAAATTAAATTATTACTAATAGCTCTGCTAAAACCAAAACTATACAATTTTACGACTGTGAAAAGTTTCGTGGTGGTGCTATAGTGATGGAGGGAGCGGGAGAAGTAGCGTTTTTGCTCGACTTTAAAACGAAGAGCAGCTTAAAATTAATTTATAATATGAACTACTTTATAATGTGTTACAAGAATATGGCAATTATACATGAGAGTGACAAAAAAGCTGTACCTTAATTATCGCGCAAAAAATTAAGTCCGTAAACTTAACGAATAATAATTTATTTTTATTTATATGCCCAACAAATTCGAGCGCAGGATAATGCAGATAAAAACGTGCACATAGGTACACTATAACTATCGAGGCAACTGCATTTAATCAAATATGCGAAAAAAATGTTATTGCAATTAAGAGCAAGTTGTAGTATTTTTTTATATTTATAGTTGTTGTTTCATAATTATCATACTTAATTAATAATGAAGCAAAACAAACAAAACGCTATCTAAAACAATTGCAAATAAATTGAAACATAATTGATGTTGCAATTTATCACACCCGCTCATTCGCTCGCCCACGCTTTACCCCAGACGTGGGCCTGCACCGCGCGTCACGCGTCGTCGGCGGGAACAAACAAAGCCGTAAAGGGGAACAATAAATCCCCTTCTCGCACCACGCACACAGCCAACACCGTGTCCACGTGTGCACCCAATCCCCTACATTTAGACGTCACAGTGCCTTCGTGAAAGCGTAGATGAGAAACGTCAATACCCCATAACAATAACAAGGGTAATCAAAATAATAAATGGCGGCCGAGAGCGGATCGCTTTTTGTTCCCAATTATTTTTATTGGTGTTCTGTTAATTACATTCTGTGGCGGGCGCGGGCGCAGCTTACGCGAGGCTTATTTTTTTAAGTGTAGTATCTTAGCAACGCTCGATATGAACTCTATTTTTTATCATTTAACCGTATTCCGCATTTATGTGGGAAGGGGTATGTTATTTTATGCGTACCTAGTTAATGATCTGGCTAACGATTTAGACAGCCTAGATGTCAACTGGTACACTTGGTGTAAAATAGAAAAAGCTTTAGACTGCTTGGGGTTCACATGTTGGTTGAAATCCAGGTCGCGGCCTTGTGGGCTATCAAATTAGGTGCAAAAAATTCAAATCGGCCCATTATGTTCTAAAATCTGCCGCTAATAAAATATAGAGTGAAGTCTTTGTTTAGCGATAAAACATATAAGCTTATTGACACTAGTTCAAACAATTATTACAAGTAGTTTAAATCACTCGAGATATCTCGCAGGTTGTGATAATAGCCGCTGATCTTCGCACAACCAAGATATGCCAGCAAGCGACAAAATGACGACTTTTTGTAACAGATCACGCTTTATTGATTGAGCTATTCGCGAAGCTGCGAAATTTTAATGGCTCCACTTCTCGAACGGATGAGCGGTGTTGATGAAAGGGAAATTAAAGCTCATCAGGTGACATTAGAGAAAAAAATATTGACGAGATGACTGGCCAGTCGACGTGGCGAAAATAAATGATTATCAATCACATTTTATGTTGTGAACCAAGTTAGGGGATTGTTGGTTTTTCTGACACTTTTATGGGGTGAAGGAACTTTGTTTCAGCGGTTCATATTTGGAAGTTTATTTTTGGTGGTATATCGAAGTATACACAGCAACACCAAATCATGGGGACAGCTGGAAAGAGTTGACAACTTGACAGAGACCTTTGTCCAACAGTGGAACAATATAGGATTATAAAAAAGGTGTTACTGGCCGTTTTGAACCATAATTTAATTTAACCCATAAGTAATGCTTGAATCGATTTAAAAATAGAATTAAGCTTACTTAAAATATTAAGCTAGTATGTATCTATGAAAAAGAATTATATCCTCATCCTTACTTTCGACATTCGAATTTCGAACCTTTCCTAGTAACCTAATTAACGTTAATAAAAACATAACTGCTTAATAAAACTGTTTTACAGTTCATTTCCTACTAATCATTAGTTCGTGACGCCTGTTATACAAATTGGTTGATTATGAACCATAATATATAGAAAGGATCATTTATGTAGTTTATACGTCGGCAGACAGATGACATATGGAGTGCTTAGTGCATCAAATTTTTTGTAACAATATTTAATTTTATGCCACGTCAATAAAAGGGTTAATTGTAAAAACTCACAGGCAGATAGAACCTAGGTGTTTGAAAAAGAGAAATGAATTTTACTAAAAATTAAACGAAACTTTTTCGCGATGAAGATTATCACCAATTTCAACCAATATAAGTCCTCTTCAAGCTAGTTTAGGTCTATGCCTTGTGTGCCGTACCAGTGCTAATGCGACTACTCGGCACTTTTGTAGTACTTTCTAGAAACATATTAACGTAAGCAAAGAATTGTACTTCTAGAATCATGAAGACATAACGCACAATATATCTTTATCTAGGAATAAAAGCTTAAATGGCATTCGAACATGTACCAAATTGGACATTTCTAAATAACACAATTTTAATTTAACGTAGGAGAAATATTTTAGAATGATTAAAACTCTCAAAGATTTTAGTGACAAAACACGATGCTAAGAACCCTAAAGTTCCGAATATTCCGCCCCGCCAATAAACACACCCGACGTCGTAAACAAATTTGTAACAATCAAACGCGGTCGTAAACACCAATCAACCAAATTACCTCACAAAGGAACAAAGCCCAGTTTTATTTCCTTATTATATCGATTTGTTTTCTCTAATGAGTGCTCTGTGCCCTGTCGCACTATTAACTTTTACCGAAATATAATGCTACCTACATCATCTAGTTTGAGCGATTTTGAACTTTATGCCCTTGTGAATAGGGATGTGAAACAATCAGAGGAGTGCATTTAGAATTAGCAGGGCTAATTGGACGTATGCTCTGTTACAAATGTCAATTTTTAATGTTTTTATAATTCGTCTGATGAATTAGAGTGGAATTCGTTACGGTTGTTGCATAAATCATTGGTATTTAAGACGATATCTGTGGTCATTTGAATTATTTTGAATTTATTAAGAATAAAAGATGGATGTTGGAAGATTGACTATCTGATTTAGATACGATGGATTATAAAAGACTGTTGATAAATAATTAAGTCACAACATAGGTACATAATCCTGATCCCGCAGAAAAACACGCAGGATTGTGATTTGTGTCACGGGCCTCCGATATTACCTACTAATAATGTAGTTGAGAGTTAGAAGGGGTCAATCTTAATGCAACCATGGCATCAAAAACGGTAATTACCTATGATGAAATTGTTTATTTTACCCAGTTATACAGCAAGTTTTTAGTTCGACTACTGAAAGTAATGCTGAATACTACCATTTCACAGCTCTTTTCCATTACAAAATTTAATTACTCGTAGTTTATTATTACTGTTACAGTCTCTCTTATAACATTCATAGACAGATTTGAACATTCTTAAAAATCTATTTTAGTTATTAAATGTTTTGTCCCTTTCGAACGACTTTAGAATTCAGTTTGAGTGAAGAAGACAAAAATATACTAAATGTTGTACCCAAAAAGGTGATCTAATTTCTAGATGTGATAGTGACACTACAGTGAAATTAAAAAGGGGCGGACCCAACGTGCCGCCTTCACCGCCCACTGGCGTCAACAATCACTTCTGTTTGCATTTACTTACATCGGCATTGACTTATGACAAATAGAAACAAAGTGCCCCCGTATTTTTAAAAGCATACTACCGACATTTAGTTCATGGACTGGAACTATTACAAAAATGTAACTTCAGACGATTTGCTTTCGGTTTGACGGCGAAAAGTCAAAATAAATTACTTATAAACGTATCCGATAAGGCGTACCTACTGCACTGTCACTATCACGAAGCAGACTGCTTCATGTGCGGTGCATGCACCGCAATTAGGTGGGACACATTTTGCATAGGTACTGAATGTCTTATCTAGTGTTACATTGATATCGATGTACATCGGTGTATTGAGTCATTGCTATCGACGACAATGCTCATGTTTATTGATATTAGTATAGTATTTACTGTAGTAATTACAGGATAGAAAAGTCCACCCATGCCAAAAGACAAGAGTCGAAAGCATCATCGGAAGAACGATAAAATAATGGTTTCTTAGATTTACGCGGATGTTACACATTGAAATAAAAGTATTAAGTTAAAAAATTTAAAAATTACACCAAATCGCGATAAAATCCGTAAAAACAGTTTTATTTCAGAACGATAAAAGTTAAGATGACTAACTAGTTAGCTCTCCTAGTTCTACTTTAATTTTGCCAGACCTAAACTTGAAAATAAAAAAAAACAATAGCCTAATGAAGCGAAAGGCATTTAAGATACACACAACATTAATCTGTTAAGCAATTATCAAGTGGGTGGATGAAGAGATGTGAGAAAGGGATTGACTTTTTTTGAAGATTTTGCTATTCCTAACTTAACTAATCACATACAAAACATCGTAATCCTAAATGTCCGTTTGCATCTAAAGCAATTTCAGCGCTTAAACCGGCCGAGTAAATAAACGGCTACATAATTCAGCTTTGAGTAGGTGGCGCGGTAATAATTTCGGCGCGGCTGATTGCGCGCAGCGTCGTGTAATGAGTGCCTTATTAAATAATTATTAATTGCCGACGACCTGCTGGGAGAAGCAATTGCAATATCAACTATTGAAATAATCATTTAACGGTGCCGAGAAAGGCACCGAAACGCACATATTTAATGTATAATCATACTGTTTTGTTTTCACTATAAATGTGTCGGTTTTAAATATATTGTTTAGGACCTGGATGTGTTCTTTTTTTGAATATTAATTATTTTATTTCACTATTGATCATAAACAATTGGCGTCTTATGGCCATAGACATAGAGCATTTCGTAAGAAAGTTGCGCAGTCTAGGCTATGTATTCTATAATCGTCTTTTGTTCATAGAAAACTTACTTCTAGAAATTTTAACCTATAGACCTATTTTCAAATTAGGATAATGCATCGTATTAATCTTATAACAAATGAGCTGAGGAAATGTAAAACAAAAACGGCGAGGTTTTGAAAGTAAGTTATTGTGGGCCGCTCGGCGCGTCAGTATTGAATTTTAACCACAATATATTACATTTGTTTGTTAAGTTAATTGTTAAACGGTGTGGCTCGTTATATCGGTGCGCATATTTCATTTGTATCGGCGCTTGCGCGATCATATATATTCTTTGATTGTAAAAGATGTATCCGCTTTTGGGTTCTTTGAAACGTCGATTTGCCTCGGGCATTTTCGTTCAATAATTCAGTTAATTTTCATTTGAAACATTACAAACAATGCGTTTATAAGTTTGTTCTGGGGGTGAATACAGTTGGTTACAGAATAGTGACAGCGCTTCTATGAATTTACGAGTAAATAATTGTTACGAAGTGTAAATCCTATACCTATTGAACGGAATACGAGACTAACTTTCAGAGTCTACTTTAAAAGAGGTAAATGAAAATTAGTTGGCGCGGGATTTTTTAATTAAATTCAATTCGTTTGGTTCAATTATAACGCATTCTTCAAACTCTTCAGCGATTTTTAATTCGATATCAATATATTTTTATTTATTTATTTGGTTTATCATTCTAACGTATACACAAGAAATGATTGTAGTATTTTACATGTTTTGTATTGTTTTAAAATAGTATGTTATAGGTAAATCTACTTACCTAATGGTAATATGAGGTCATATTCGTCTACAAAGAGTCTATTTGTATTTTATTCTTTCTCATCATTATAGAATAAAAGAAATATTAAGCGTCAATAAAACATATTTCTACATAAGATCAATTTTCTCCTCAACTCCACTATTTTACGTCTCATAAATCTTCAAACGCATTTCAATACGTGGCCATCATCTCGAAATTTAATAATGAACAATATTAGTCGATTATTTACGACTCACAAATTGTGGCGCCTTGTATTAAACAAATACCGACCATTCCCAATGATATGTGTAGGCCCGTATATCGCACGGGAACATTAACGATCCAATTTCATAAGATATTTACTGTCTCACGAGTCTATATGGCCATTTCGAGTCCATAAGCGTTAACGTTTTCTTTCATATTAATCTGTTCTGTTTTGTAAACGTAAACGTGTTTGTAAACGTTATTCGTCGCTTTTTATATAATATCGAAATTACTGTGAAAGATTTTAATTAAAGCCTGTATTCGGGCATCCGCCGGCTCGGAGTCGAATGCTTTTGTGTTAATTATGATTTATTAGAAAATATAATTAGGAATGCAAATATGGCGGGATTGAATGTCTGATCTTGTTAAAATTATTGATGAAAAAGAAAGAATATACTGTCTTTATGTAATAATCTCTAACTAATAACAATTCATGACTTGAAGACCCTTCCAAATATGTATTAGGACATCCAGATGCCATGTATTCTGCGTTTAAATCTGTGATATTTTTTAACTCCAACAGCAGTACAAAATCTTGTTTAAGTTAACAACTACAAGACATCGACTTAAGTGCTAGAGCCTTGCCTAAGAGGTAGAGTCTATTATTTAGACACCGGCTCGATTGGATTGGCGTCACTACCTTGCAAAAGCCAGTTCGGTAACTTTTATTGTAAATTTTCATATTATGGTATATCTGATTACCGAAAGTCTAAGTATCCCCTTATCTCACGCTTATTTTTCCTTCACTGGCGACGTCCTTATAAACCCGTAGAAAAAAATTAATTCATGTTTATAGTTAAAAAGTGCTGTGTACATAAATTTTAGACTTTAAATAAATAATTTCGACTCATTACCTGCAACCTATGAAATAAAACCCTTCCGGCTAACCAAACCTTGATTTTTCCATAATCAGCACTAGGTTTTAGTAAACGAAAGCCATAACTCCATTAATAAAAAAACCGCAAGCAAACTAATCATATAGCGCATTAACAAACAGTGTCCGAACTATCCAGCCCCGAGGGCGAAAACGAATTTAATTATTTCCAAAACTGGCCTCCAATGCATTTGCATAAAACAACAATAATTTATCCGACGCAAGAAATTAACCTCTTGCCTCAACTCAATTAGGCTAAACCAAGCCGCATACTAAAAGGGTTTAATAAGTTTGGGCGTGTTTGTGCGTTAATTTAGTTTTTTATCCGTTAAACTCATAAGTCAGCCAATCAATTAGTCAATGTATTATTCAAGGAGTTTTTGACAGCGCCTGGTGCGGTTGGGCCGGACTTGGCGATTGCTTATCGATGGGAGTCAAACTACAGCTAAGTAACAGCTGGTTTGTCTAAATTTCTATATAATATAAAAGAGGAACCTGAGTGACTGAGTGACTTACTGACTGACCTATCAACGCACAGCCGAAACTACTGGAGCTAGGTCGCCTTGTATGTTCCGTCCCACGATGTCATAGGGGGCGAGCCTATCGCCATATCGGCCACAAACTACTCCTGACTCCAAGCTGAATTTAAAAATCCAACATCACTTTGCCCGACCCGGAATTCGAACCCGAGACCTCAGCTTTGTAATCGTACCGTAGTATAACTACGCCACCGAGGCAGGCAGTCAATAGTCTATACTTTATTTTGTTCTATAATTCTCAAAGGTATGTAAAACTTACTGCATTATTCAAGCGTGGGGGACTTAAGGCCTATTCAAGAGGGTTTGCTTTCGGCGATTATTTGTAAAATAATTCTATAATCTTTTCAATACTGGCATATCAGCGACCGCGACACACTTCATAATAAGCGCGCTGTAATCAAAATGGAATATTGCAATGCAAAATGTGTAAGTAACATTATTATATTTAGGATTTTGTTACTAATACGGTTTGTCCTAAACACAAGTCCTAACTCACTTGACCTTTTCATACCACGAAATGCTTTAAACTGCAACTGCTTGGAACTGCAAGGCGAGGCATTTTCGGCTGAGAGATTTGTGTAAATTTCTCACAATTTTTATAAGTTTTGATCCAACCATATAATATAATTATTATTATCAACAAAATGGCATTATTAAGCCTCTGGATATTAAGATAAACCGCTGTAATACTTTTTGATAAACTATATTAAAAGATTATAAACGTACAAATGCTATCTCTATATACGTTATTTTCATGAAGTCATCCCATCGGCCCATTAGCTCAGTTGGTTAGAGCGTCGTGCTAATAACGCGAAGGTCGCGGGTTCGATCCCCTCATGGGCCACTTTTTTAATGCATTGATAAATTATTTAGTTATTTGTTTATTCCATAACAATCAATGTGTTAAGTTGTTTCAATTTCATCATTTTGGCTGAATGTTATATTATTTTAAAGGATTGTGTAAGTATTTTTAACCTTCGAATATAAGGAATTGAAAGGGAAGAGATAGGACTCCAGCAACCTCGCTGAAAGCAGGAACTAGTAAAATTGTTACATTGTTTTTTTTTTAACGCCATGAATGGCGAGACGAGCATGCCATTCGCCTGGTAAGCGATACAACCGCTCATAAACAGTAGAAAACCAAACACCATGAATGACAAAGCAATGCTTGGAACACCACTGCGCTCACTCGATGTTAAGTCTCAATTTGTGCAAGACAATGCTAGGTACTCTCGTTAAATTGACTACAGGGCGTATGGGCCAGCTAATCGTTTTGTAGTATAAATGGCGTACAGCGAGTTCTACCTCTTCACATAAATTTATACTGACGCTAGATTATGTTTTTTATATCGTCTATATACATACATACATAAACTGACACATTTACCCCCGAAAGGGTAGGCAGAGGCGCCACCAGGACACTCACATTTCGCCTTGTATGTTCCGTCCCACAATGTGATAGGGGCGAGCCTATCGCCATATCGGGCACAAATTCCTGCCTCCGGACTGATAATGAATAGAAAAATCCAATTTCACTATACCCGACCCGGGACACTATATCGTCTTCACATGTTATTATATTAGTACTGTAATTTCGTACAAACAACACATCGGCCCATTAGCTCAGTTGGTTAGAGCGTCGTGCTAATAACGCGAAGGTCGCGGGTTCGATCCCCTCATGGGCCAATTAATTTTTTTCCTCTGATTCTTAGAAATGTAATTTTAAGTATTTGTCTGTCATTTAGGACAACATTTTGGGATCCTAAATATAAAAATCCTGCTACACGATAGTAAAAAAGCAATTCGCTACAAGAATTTCTTTGCTAAGTGAAGTCTGCCATCCCGCTATAGGCTAACCCTCTGTAGCCTACGGCCTAAGCCCTCACAATCTAACTCTATGCTAAACAGGAGTCGTGCTCAGCAATGGGCGACTAAGTACTGATTCTGTATGAAATTATTACCTTCGAAAAAAATATATATTTTGGCGAATTGTAACAAATCAAATTTGTTTGTGTATGTGGAGATCCGTGGGGGAGGCCTATGTTCAGCAGTGGACTTCCTGTGGCCGAAGAGAGAGAGAGAAAGAGAAATTTGTTTAATATTAAAAAATGGAATTGCGACTAAATCCGTCTCTGTCCACATGTCCACGAATGACGGCTGCGTGTTTAGACGTCTCCGAACAATAAATTAATGGCAGTATGAACAGTACTTAATAATTATTAAAAAGTAATTTCAATTTGTGCTTTGTTATTGATTTTTTAATGTGTGCAAAAAAACAACTTGCTTGCGAATTCCATTCGGCTTAGTAATAAGTAATCCAATGTTGTTGTTTTATGACCACGTCTTTGCTTCAAACAATTCATAAATAAATAATAATGTATAATAAATGAAATGTATGATGTGGTACATAGGAAACATAAAATATTTTTTTAAGAGCAGAAAAAGAGCTTTTCATATTTAGAAAGTTTTCCTTTACAGCAAAAAAACTTTTAGCATAATATATTTATATTTGGTTTGAAAAAAAAATCGTTTCTAAGCATAGGTATAATGTATTACAATTAATGATAGAGGTATAAGAAGTAGCGTCTTATTACGTTTAAACGCGTATTTAATATAACTATTACATACATACGAATGTATCTCATACCAAAACTTGTTGTAGCATTAAGGTGCACGTTACGTGGGTTAAGCCTTTATAATTTTAGCTAACATAATTATTATCGTCTATATTTCTTGTTAGTTACTGTAACGTATTCAAATTTAATTCAAAAACACGACCTAACGAATCCACTTTACCTACTAAAAGTAACATTCGGTAAATTTTCAAGACCAACAAATCCACATTAACAAATCCAAAGCAACTCGCACCGGGCCATGTACATAATTGGAATGGCCCCGGGCCAGGTAATTTATGTCCCCCATACATCAGGCGAGCGGTAAACAAACACGGCAATTGAGACCCGATGCGATTGGATCGGCTTAACGCCATCTTTGTTATCTGTATTAACAAGTTTTAAAAAAAGAAACAAGATTGTCTCTGATTAGATTAATTGAGCTCAACTTTTGGCGGGATTTTTTAAGTTATGTTTGGATGCGTTTTATTGTTAATCAAGCGAAATTTAGTTCAATTACATACATAAACTCACGCCTTTTCCCAGAATAGATAGACCGAGAACTCAACGTTATAAACGTACCGTAGTACAACTATGCCATCGAGGCAGTTAAATTAGTTCATAAGTTCCTTAAATTAATAAGTTAAATTTGTATTATATTGTGTAACATACCTACTTATAATCTTATTGACTGTAATTTACTTTATTATTTTTGAAAATATTTTAAATTAACAGATGTAGAGTTCTTTGTAAATTGATAGAGCCAGGTAGAGCCATATTAGTAACCTTGGAAGTTGGGTTAAGTAGTATACTGGTAACGAGCCGGCTGCACCAGTGTGGCACCACAGTCTCATAGAAAAATATCGTGAACCAAATTGTCCGTCCCGTGGTTTACCTTCAATTTTCCTTCTCGCTTTGGAAGACCGACATTGCACATGTATTGTCCAAGTGTCGCAGATGATCATTGGCAGTGACAATCACTTGCCATCAATTTGTGTTGTATTGTATCAGCCCATATACGTCCCACTGCTGGGCACGGGCCTACTCTACTCGAGAGAATCGATTGAGACTGGTTAGGCCATATAGTCCACCACGCTGGCCTAGTGCGGGTTGGCGGACTTGCATACCGTAGAAATTCTTTAAAATCGCTACGGTATGCAGGTTTCTTACCATCAAATTTACTGATAATTCATTGGTCCGGCCTATGGGAGCAATAAAAAAGAATGCCCCGATTATGTAGTACGTCCACTTTGTCTAATATTAATTTTAGTTACCTACGATTAATTCAGGAATTAACCAAATTATTGAACTTTATTAACATCTATGTCTCAGTGACAGCATTGCCATTATACGATTGTTGAATACAATTTATGTGATTAATACAAGCGCGGTTCAGTGCGGTTCACTGCACAACACTGTGCAATGTACAGCGAGTACAGCACCGCTAGTGTCGTGTTGCGCAGCGTGACTTCGCCGGCGTACCACTCGAGCTTGTAGCGACACCTACCGGAGTTAGAGCGCGGTTGGAGACGAACAGCTTTGTTTTTGATTTTTGTGTAGATTGGGTACAGATACGTGTTGTGAAAGGTTTTGAATCGGACTTTTTTACACTGATAATAATTTATAAAGAGTAAAATTGATTCCAGACGTTGACCTGAAATTAATTTAAGTTTTATACACCGACTATTGTAATGGTGCTTGTAACATACATACATAAACTCACGCTCTTATGCCAAAAGGGGTAGGCAGAGGCGCCACCAGGACTCTCATATTTCGCCTTGCATGTTCTGTCCCAAGATGTGACAGGAGACGAGCCTATCACCATATCGGGCACAAATTGGTTCCTAGCACTTATGATTATAGCAATCTGATATTTTTATGTTACAAACCCTAGGTAGCTACCCTACAACAAAAACTGTGAACGCGAGTCTCAAAAATCACAGTACTATCGCAGGCGACATGATCAACGTTCGGTGTAAAACAGTCGTGTTCTAATAGTGATATTATGGAAATATTAATTCAATTGTCACAGAGCGCCCACGTATGGTAATAGCGGCGCGGGAGCCCCCGTGCGGCGACACGCTGCGCGCGCGTGCCTGCTGCCCACTCCGACACCTATGGATTAGCTATTGACCAGGTTAGCTTCAATTGATACACTTCTAATAAACATTGTAGTAATAATTAAATATATACACACAAGTCACATAGTCCTACCCCTATTATAGTACTAAGTCTTGTCTCGTAGGTATCAGAAGTTGCGAGAATTTATCGGTCTAACATAAACAGTCGTCAAAGGCCCTTCAATTCATAACCGGCTTCTAACGATTTGCGTCACGGAACTATTCTTGTTTTAATTATTTACCGTACGAGAAAACTCTACCAAGACTACCGAATAGATGTTTCAATTTAGACCAAAAGCCATAGAAATGGCTACTAGCTTGAATGTAGCCTAAGTAGTTTTAATGGTCTAAAGCCGTTCTGCAAATAATTGTCTTACTCTTTATTGGCAGCCGAATATTGACACCACATGACTAAATGCATTTCGATGTGTCATTTGTAGAGTTGATTCAGAGCGGTTTTATGCCATCCCTTTAAGATGAGGGAAAATGAAACAATTTTCTTTATACCATGTCATAACTTGTCCACTACAGTTTTTAGTAAAGATTACAATAGTATAGGATATGCTTAAATAAATAAATAAATAAAAAATCAAGTTCTAATTTCATGAAAATCAATAACACTATAGAAACATTCACTGGAAATAATTATAGGCCTAATTAATCACCTGACTCCTTTCCCCATGATCATAAAAGTTAAATAAAATACATTTAGGAACTTACTAGAAAATATTATCAAAAACCAAGCCAGGTCACATTTCATACTGTTTGGCAGGTACACAAAATATTTCGAAGTTGCTACAATAAAAGTTTCCAAAGGTATTCATACCGCTTGGTGCCCCTACCTCGGACCCACGCCAGTAATGTGACAACAAGAGGGCCCGTGTCCTCATAACGACATACCCACAACAAACGCACATTTGTGTCCGCAATGAATTTATACCTCGCCGACGATATCATTCCTTAAATTTAATGCCATTGTAAAATATTTTGATATTAGCCACGACTTTGGTTTTATGCTCATTGAATTTTAATGTTTTGATGTCTCTATGGTGCAACATGGAATGCAACTATCGAATGAATAGAATCATTTAGTTTGTTAATTTTGTTTTAGTAATCGATTAATTCCGGTTTTGAAGATTTTGTTTCAATTGCCTTCGGATTTAATTATATCAGAAATAAATATTGTTTTAGTTAGGTAATTAAAATTGTAGTTTAGGCTTATAAGTTGTCCTCTTATTAAGGTTTACCTACGATTAGGCAGGTACATTTTTCAATGGGTTCTGTGTGCATTTGTATGATATGCACTACCAACTTGTTTTAATGAAAATCATCCTCATTGTCGATCTTCATCTTATTAGAGACTAGCGGCCAGACCCGGCTCTGCCCGGGTGCAGATATACTGGACATATTGAGACTTTACATCTTATGTCTCCGGATGGCGAGCGCAGGGCAATTTGTAAATCATAGTTTCGTTTGGTTTTGCTACTGTCCATGAGCGGTCATATCGCCTTGCTATTCACCGCAATAAAAAAAAAACTTTTTTGAAAATATTCCATCGCCTGTGTTCGTGGAGGATAATGAAGGACTCTAATGGTGAAAGAATTTTTCAAATCGGTCCAGTAGTTTCAGAGCCTATTCAATGCAAACAATCAAATTATTCTTCTTTATAATATTAATAATTATATAGTTTAGACACGTACGTATTCACTACGTTTTATGGTGTTTTAATATATGAACCTACCAGGTACTATTATTATTAATCGGGTACCTACATAACATGATTAATATTTTTAATTATGAATGTAGTAATTGTAATAAATGGTTTTACCTTTTATGCCGCGCGCTAACATGATAAGCCGAAAAATTTACTTTATTTTATTTTACGACTAATTAAAACAAATTAAAATCCGTCACAAGGACACTACGAAGTGTACCGTGTTTCGGATTCAATCACTGTAGCCTGTAGGTATGTATATGCAATTTAGAGTGGGCAGACATAGTTGTCTTGACGAGAGAGAGATGTTTATCTTTGGCGAATGGATGCTCTATTTTATGTAATATAATTTAATACACTTAACAAATACCATCAGGACCAGGAGTATTGTAAGTAGGTGGTCATATTATTGTCGTACCTGTTTAAAAGACTTGAATGTACGTAGGTAACAATGTCGAATAATATGTTTTTGTTATAAATAAAATGTATTTATGCCCGAGCTTATTATGTTCAAGTTTTGTCAAAGTTGTAGATAACCGTCACCTTAATTGGATAATTTTTATAACTACTTCTAACCGCTTCCCTTTTTCACCCATGTCGTAACAAGGTGATCCAGTTATATAGCAATTTTCCGCTCGATTTACGCACAAAATGTACAAACTCCATTATACAAAACCACGGCGTCATTGCCGGGTCATAGACAATTAAAAAAAAGTAGAAAGCGGCTGTTCTAATACGCCGACCGCTTTTGTGTGGTTCTAATTAATAAGATGTAAACAAGAACGATGATATTCAGAAAAATAAATAGTAGAAAAATATATTCAGCGTAAAATTAACAATGCTAGTTGATTTTATACGTTTTTTTCGTGAAAGCGTCTGCGATTGAATGAATTGATGAATCGGCGTCAGGCTTAAAGCCAAAGGCGTTGTTTCCTTCGTTTTTGTTGGATCAATGAAGTTAATGGAGCGGCAACTCGATAAGTTCTATTAAAACATTGATGTTTGTTTAACTAAGAAATGATACGGATTCACAAACACGAGATCGGCGTGTATGTATTTAAGTTCAAGATTATTATTACTTGGTATGATGGTTTTTGTTATTAATTTTAGTATTTTTAACGTCCAGTCCCCATAATCTATAGTATTTGATAAAACTTCTGTTAAATTCTATCAGACATCAGAAAAACCTTACTACCTACTGCTATCCAAATTATATGAAATTACTTATTTACTGATATGAATTTGTATATGTATCTATATGCTCAGTGATTATCACTTTTTATTTCTTTCACCATAACAAATAGTGCCGTCAAGTAGTTCACTTAGGTTCATACTCCATATCATTATGAGTCGGCATATTTGGAACCCGCCTAAGCTAACGCAATATAACTGAATTTCAATTACCAATATATTTTTTTAATCTGTTAACTATACAAAAATTCAATCGGCGCCAGTAGCGGACAGGGCGTGTCCACAAGTTGCTAGTCAGCGTGCACCGATTACACGAACCCCGCCCTACAGTATTCAGTATAATCATCCACGCCATAATACACCCAATTACATGCAACTTTTTTAATAAATAGTATTTGTTAACGCGCCATACTTGTTTCTTGCTTAGTTGGCTGTATGTTTTTTTTACCTATTTAAAGTGATTTTAATATATGGTATATCGTTAATCAAGTTAATCAATTTATTAATTATGGTATACAAGTAATATAACTATAAGTTAATAAAAAACAAAGTTATATTGGTAGATATTTTACATTATACATTTCTGAAACCTACCTATTAAATCTTCTAGCTAGGCTAGCTAGGCTGCCTTATCATAGGATGTTTATTCGCAATATACATAGTTCCTACCTACCCACGATCAAAAAGTAGTTAACAACGAATGCACGAGGTGAATAGGTAGGTATTTGATGATAAAATAATACTTTTAAATCTTAAAAATGGAAGGACTGTATGAATTGTTTCCCTTGTTTCGAAATTAAAAATACGGTTTAGGCGGTAAATACGATGCAATATTAGGTAAAGGTTATTAAATTAATTAGCGAAGCTGCCTACCGATCCAGCAGGTCCATGTCTACACATTTAAGTTATAGTGAGCTCGTAATAGTAAGGCCACAATATAGGTATAGGTGCCATAAAGGTATTGTATAAAACTGTATAAGCATTTTATGAAGTTTCGTGTGAAGACTTCAAGCTTTTTTAAACGAATACTTCGATCGTCGCAGCCAAACTAGTGAAAATAAATTATGAAGATTATGTGCCAAGTAAACGATTAACTCATTTGTTACCATTAAGGTATTTTAGACCTCAATATTTATCACACACTGTACCTACTCACCTTGGAACTAAAATAAAAACGATCCGGCCCGACCAGGGTGATAACACAATAGATGTATCATAAACTACACCGAAATAAATTCGAAAATGTTTCGGAATAATTTTTATGTAAGTATAAAATTTAAGTGTGGATCGAATTAAATTAAAATAAAGCAAGGGTGAGTTTTACTTTTCATTTATTTATTATTGTATTGAAATATGGTAGCTAAAAACAGCGTAATTAAACAATATTATGTTAATTTCCACTTAGTTATAATATATTTTCATGGAAAAGTCATTGATCGGTAACATAAATACAGCAGTGCTACCATCATTACAACTAAGAAAATATGTACGTTTTTGAAGACGAAAATATATGACAGTGCTCCCTCTATAATTTAAGATAATAAATACTCTAAGATCTATGTGTAAGACGGTCTTACGAAACACTGAAGTGAAGTGACTGCCTGGCCATTTAGTGGTCTAGATCAAGTCTTTTAGATGTTCACGGGTGGCGGTAAATACTGATCAGTTTTCATTATTCGCGCCGTTTGGTCTTTTGCCGATGCTTATTCTGTTGGCCTTCCATGAATCTAGCCATCATGTGCAGGGCTGCCAATTTCTTGTGCCCGAATAAAAATCTTAGTCATTTTTTATGCGGTACCTACAAGTATGAGCACAACTCTCATTGTCATGCCAGTATCCAAGAGAGCCAACTTCATCAACATTCTATACGGAACACTTAATGCATGACTGTTTCAAGCTGCCAAAAAAACTTATCTAAGCCTGCGAAGGTTATTTTGAAAATATTAGGCCAATGCGGGATATGCGGAAACAAATTTTTCACTCCCGTTGCGTATGGTTGGCGGCTCTACCAGTGATTAAAACGGTCAATCATTGGGTACAAGTGTCGCGAAATAAAAATCATGGTATACTTGGAAAAGGTATATACTTTCATATTTATCTACATATAAACACATGTGTACGATGCTATATTGCTACACGCTTACGCTAAGAGACCAGTGCATTCCACGAGACGTGTTCATTTACAATATAATTCCCTCAACCCTTTAGTCTTTGGCACATTATCTTTGAAGACAAAGACTCGACGCTAACTTTCAGTTCTTTATGCCTTACATCTATTTTATACATTCCAATGACTAAGGTTTTGTGCATGGTCGACCAAGGTAACCATATTTTAATATAAAGGCAGACAACATACGAATATCGAGATTTAAAAATATGATGTTAAGTTTTTTTTTTTACTAAAATCGATATGTAATACATAACTTGTCAGTCATCTACTAAAGAAACAGAGGATCAAATCAAACTTAATCTCAAAAAACTAACTCACTGATATGCAAATAAGGGAAATGGGTAATTAAAACGTAGGCGGATTTTCCCTCCCAAAATTCAAATAGTATAATGTATGATTTCATACAAACACTATTTGTTCAATCGAGATTGCAAATTTTTGCATAATTTCATATTTTTATTGGAAAAGCTGCTTTTTATAATACATTCAAAATTAGCTATATTAGGTCCCTAATAAAATATTTAATAAGGAAAATATTATTTTACACTACCGAAAATTTTACTATTTCTGAAAAAATGTAAATAACTTGCCTGATTATTGCCGTAGTCGACCATGAATAAAGCTCGATTCATTATCAAATGCATATTGTAGCTTGCAACAACTACATATGCATACATACATTTATATATAGTTTAATAATAAAATTGAAGTGTGTGGTAACACGTTTACACGAATAATAAAGATAATTGTTAGATATAGAGCACAATCAAAATTATAATAACCGAATAAATCTTCAAAACTCATAAAATAAAGTTAGCAGTATGGAACAACACAAAATATAAAGCAAATAATTCCATAATTTAGTTGGACTTTCTTGCAATCACTTGCAAAATTTTAACAATAGAGAGATTTCATCACAAGAACATTTAAATGCATATTATAATTTTTAATGATTATTGCATAATTTATTGTATAATCCTAATTGATTCGAATAACCACAGAAAATCCAACTATTCCAAAGTAACTTAAAACTTAAACAAAAATAATAAAGCTTTCTATTTTCATAATCCGATAAATAATACATTAAAAATAAGTCAATGACACATTATTAAGAATATTTTACATCACCAGTGTACACTTAAACGAGAATTGACTAAATTTATAAATGTGACGAGAACGTACATTAAATCTAAATATTAACTAACTATAATGAGTATTGGAGAATTCCATCAAGTCCAGAACTCGGTGGTAAAAAACGTAGATATGTAATAATTTATTACATTGTTTTATTTACAAATCCAAGGAAACATTGTTCGGTTGCTTTTGTTCAAGATAATATGAATTTTTGACTATTATTTACAGCCATTGCAATGATGCGATGAAAGGTTGCTCATTACTTTGAGCTCCGGTTTTTTGTAAGAAACTTACAAAGAAGTATTTATTTGTTAATTCATTGCGAAAACGATTATTCTCTTTCAAAGTATCATCGATCATAAAAAAGCGTAGAATGTTAATTATTCATAGGCAAAATCATTAGTCAGAAATCCGTACTATTCGTATTATATCAAGCAAAATAGATTTAATTCAATAATTTATTAAGTACCTATATCTCACTTCCGATACAATAGACTCCTACACGAGCTATACGAGTTGAGTAATCACTACTTATTTTCAATTTATAGTAGGAATTTCTAATGACACACGCACAGCCCAAATTATGTTTAATCACATTCCATTTGTATTATTTCGGTTTTATGATGAACATTATTAACCGCAGTGTATTTGTCCTATATTATATATAATTATGGGACCTATCAATGTGCAGTTGATGTAAGTAATTATTAGTTACTCCGCAACCGTGGTCGTCCTAGTTAAATTCAAAAGACCATACTAGTGTCTAGATACACGATATATAACTTCAAACGTAGTAAATATTGCCTGTCCTACCTTACCATTATCAAAAAGATTACTCTATTCAAAACACTTTTTCATTTCCTTATTTCAAGTAATCAAAATCCGTGAAATATATGCAGCTTATTAATATCGACAAAGTTAGAAAAATCCATGAATCAATTCATTTCAATGGGTCTAGGTTAGTAAAAGTACACTAACTCACTTAGTACATGTATCGTAAATATTAAAAAATATTTAAAGTTTCACATCTCCTAACTCTAAATTCAACCCCAATGTCTACAACTAAAAAACACCTATTAAGGCTCGTGTCTTATTAAACATTATATTCAATAGAGGATGACTACATTTCATAGATTAGAATATTTGAATCGATTGTCTACAATGCACTTGATTATAGTTGCAATTATTTGTAATCGATTAGTTAACCTATCATGGCTTCCACTACTCTCGGCAGTGTGTGTGATGCGTGAGGCACTTGACTAAATGACGTCATAACAACTATATGCCGATTAATTAACGTGTGTAAAGTTAGTCGAAAAGTCACTAGTAAATTCGTGTTGTTTGTGCACAAGTTTAAAGCACTTTGTGATTTCGTAGGTACTCACTAATCCATACGGATCCTGCGCTGATTTAGAAAAGCTTACTTTTATTATAGTACATATTTCCTAATCTTCAAACCAGAATTTCACTTAAGATTATGTCTTATAGCTCGAGAAAACTATATTTTCACTACACGCGTGTTTTACTTGTAATGCGCAAAGACAATACCTATTTTTGAATTTCAATTCAAAATTGATATATACAAGATTTTTCTACCGAATTCTACTATTGAATACGAAAGTACTACTCGTAAGTGTATCTTTCAATGCCTTATTATTAATTTATAACTTTTTTTTTATAATTTAATAATTCTAATAAATTGCATAGTAATAGGATGTATTCAAAAGAATCAAATGCACTTTTTCACTATATCTTTGATTTAAATTGATTAGACACAGAATGAACTATCCAAATTAAACTAGGTATTCTCCTTTATCAAATATAATCCACATAAAAATTATGTGGACTTTAATATTTGGAAACCTTATATACGAAATCCATGTTCTATTTAAGATTTTAGCAACATTATTTACCGAAAGAGAAAGTGTTCCATATCACGTCATTATCACTGAAAGGTGCATAAAAAGAGATCTTGCTTGTAACACCAAACGAAGCATTCACACGTGCGTTTAAATCCAAATCAGTGCAACGAGTCTCGCAAATTACACAATTAATATTAACATGTCTCCAGAAATGTCTCAAATATTCGAATACTTATAAATAGTATCAGGTGATCAATGAATTAGAAATTATAAAAGCACGTCTAAAACTATGCAAGAATTTTTAGAGTTCATATTAAATGGCAACACTATTATGACAGTATTACTACGTTTTTATGTATGGCAACACTATTACCGTCCTTGTCCGTGGGATTTACAGTCTACATCTAGAGTATAAAATATCTAGAGGGAGCGCTCGAACTTCGAAAATCTGAGATAGAAATGGTGGTGCTGGGGCCATATTTTTCTATGCGCGTTTTTTCTTTTCTTTTCTTTAGCTGACACTTGACAGCGTTGAATACACACGAATTATATGAAAAAGAAAATAATAAAATGTAATTTGGCGCTATTGAATTCCTCTCAAACTCGTTTTGTGTGGATAAAAACTAAATACTTTCAGTTGCCAATGGAATTTATAGCAACTTGTTGATAATTAGAAATCATAACACAATTTTGACTAATATGACAATGCCATCAACATTCCAAACAAAAAACGCTGTTTTTAAAGACTCGAATTGTGACAGCGCTCCCTCTAGACATCATATTCTCTTGACCATGACTTGTAAGATACACGAGTTCAGCACATTGTCTCAGTCCTTTTACTAAAGGTTTGAGCGTTTATAACGAGAGTGCGGACATAGGCGCGAGCGCGAGCTTTGGTCGCTAGGTGGCGGTGGCGTGCGGCGCGGGGGTGGGTGAGGCGGCGGGTGAGGGTGCGGGGGCGGCGGGGGCGCGGCGCCGCACCAGCTCCGAGACGGTGATGGCGACCTGCACCGTGCCCTTGCCCTCCAGCACGTCGGCCGCGCAACACATCAGCTTCTGAAAAATCAAATGTTGCATATTGAGCTTACGAAGGACTGTAGTTTTACTATCGAAGTCTATACTCGTAAATAGCTGTAAAATATAGTCGTTTTTCATATTTGAAATTCTGTCCAGAAACTCGGGACGTATTGGGACTGAATTACCGACGATATCTCGTAATCACCTTCGTTTAGGTTTATCGGAATGAAACAAAAAAGTTGCCAATAAGAAATTTTATTTTTACGTAGAGAAAACATTATAAGTACATACAAAAAAGTACATTTTCGTTAAGTTATAAGACAATAAAAACTATGATAGCCAAAAAATATAGCAAAAAATTCTAACAATGCTTCTTACATTAAATTAATCAAAAGTGCATTATAGCATTGCGTGCTTTGTAAACACTAATTTTACATTTAAAAAATTAATACTGATTATTTTACAAAAACACAAGAATACAAATATTTTATATAAATCTTAATCATAATTTAACATGGAGACGGACATGGTTTTGAAGTATTTTATCATTGCTTTGGCAAGAAAGTTCAGATCAATCCGACAGCTATTCAATTTTACACTTTGCTCACAGGGCTCATATCACAGTATCACAGATAAAATAAGTTTAAATCGACGTACACACAACATACGCTCTGACAAAAGTAATATTATAAAAAGTATAATTAAGCACAACCGACTTATAAATTCACTAAAATTCAGGTCTGTTGTTTTACTCGAGGAATGTGGGTATAGTAAACTATGTGACGAAATTATTTTAAATGTTGAGTAAAAATAAATGCAATTTTCTATCTTTAATTATATGTATAGTCAAAAGTAAATGCATGATGATTTATAATTGTGTTGAAACATATTTTTGGCAATGAAATGTTGGTCAAAAGCACCAGGGTTATATCTTTACATGGGCAGTAGAAATATTCAATGATAAATAATCAAAACCAGCCGTCGCTAACTAAATAAATAAGTACCCAAGCACCAAAAGCCAATAAATATACGCGTAAGCATTAAAAGTAATATATTAGTTACATTCTATAACTTTATAATTAACATTGTACTGGCGAATTTAAAGCTTTTAAACAAAGTTGAGAAGCGTAGAAAACAACAAACGCACATATACATACATATATTAATGACCAGATTACAAAACAAAACGCCAAGAGTTTTATTTATTTCGGCGCAAAGAAAGGCGTGACACATTGGGAGATAGTTAATTCCAAACGAATTAACAACTTAAACTAAAGGCAGTGTCGGTATAAAATCAAATTAGACTGGGAAATTTATCTGGACAATTTTGATTTTACATCTCTATAACTTTACATTAACAAAATGTCGAGACCAACAATGTCTGAGTATATTGTTCTACTTTGTCGAGATCAGAAACGATACCTATTGAAGCAGAGGTTGTAAAACCAACATTGTCCAAATTACTCTGGTTTATAAGTTATCACCTATTAACTTATATCAAAAATATGTATAATAAATATATTATTGAACAGTATAATGTATGAGTAAATATGTTTGAACCAATGAAACAATGGAACCTATTAAGTATTGGCAAATTTGGCATGAGGTCAGAATTTTCCATCAGTATAGTGTAGGAATAAAGTTTTTCAGATTTATTTTACGTAATATTCGCAAAAATAGTTGCATTTTAGCTGCCATACATATTTGATTTGTTTATATAAAAACATTTAAAATATATAACACACAGCAAATATAATTAAGGGAAAGGATTATAATGAATTCAAGAAAATCTGTTAGTATAATTATAAGAGAGACTACTAGTTTATATACGATAAAAAACACATCTTTGGAATGATTATAAAATATCATAAATGTAATCTAAACTTCTGTAAATTATGTAATCAATAATGATTATAGTTTTTTTTAATGTAATCTCGAACATTTATTTTCAGAGATCCTTATTGGCATCGATATAATATTAAACGGTTGGCTTATTTAGGAATATCTGTTATAATATTATTCGAAAATTCTATAAAACTGTCTTTTAATACATTTTTAATTTATATGCGAAAAAGCCTCGAAATACAGTCTAATTATCACTACACGCTACAGTCACGCAGTTTTAAGACACAATAATTGCGTTTTTTTTCACAGTTATGAATCTTTTGTTGTGATTCTCGATTATGTTATGGGCAAATCTCCTGAACTTTTTAAATATAGTTTTTGAATTTTACGTCATAACTAAATCCTGTATTTAAAACCCATTTTATGTTAACATATTCTGTTTATATTTTGAGTAGATGTTTGTGTTGATGCTGTTAACTAACTTTACAAACTATTAATTGTAATTTGTTAAAAACAAATAATTCTAAAACTACACCTTGAAGTAATAATAAATGAGTTCCTAAATTCCATATATTAATACATATCACTATAGTAAAAACTGTGAATAAAAAATCAATTAAGGCATTTCATAACCGCATCATCGTGTCTTGTGAAAAATCTGCTTGTTCCAATATATACTTTTGTATTAATAATACAATAACGATATGATGTTTCGGTTAAGGCATATAATTCTTATTTTATAAGAAAATATGTTACGTCAACAGACAGCTAAGCTAAGTTAGTCGAATACCTTTACATTTGCCATTTATCAATAATACTTCATGCACCATCATTTCACCACATTTTAGTTGTACTTTTATTTAAAGAAAGTCATAATATAGTATAGTCATAAAACTGCTATTATTTAATTTCTGCTAAATTTTTATTCAAAAACTTTAATTATTGTTACTTTATACTTTACTTTCGTAAGTTATATCATAAGAAAATGTTATGCAGCTACCATAATATACTAATGTGCACTAATTAGTTATTTATGTATTGCATTCAAAGTTAATCTGTCTACTTGTGTAAAAATTTCATCGTAATTTGGTGCAAAAAGTCCGCCTACAAAACCACTTATTTTATGCTTAGCTTTCTAACAAAATAATAAAATTAATGCAAGATGAAAAGTAAAGGAATTTCTGTACATCGGATATCAGTTTATCAATATATTTTTTGTAAATTAAATTGATAATAAGAAACTCGTTCACAAAAGCTTTGGGAACAGTTACCATAATTTAGTTTCTCATACCGTTATATAAACTTTAAAATAGTATTTATTTAGAAAATAGACTGTAGAATGTTCATCAAATAACTCGTAATTTAACCATTACAACACTAAAAAATCACTAGGCAGGTAACTAAATGTTCCCGTGAACGAAGTCGCTAATAGACCGCAAATCAAAACACTAAAATCTAAACTAATCAGAAAATTATAATCCAACACAACGAAAACACTGAGATCTCTGGAATAAAGCCTAACATACACCAAAGCAATAAAACAATTTATAAATATTTTTGTCTTCATTCAATGTTTTCTTTTGTTGATTTGTATTATTTACTTTGGTGAATGTTAGCATAAAAAATCAAATTCAATCAAAAATAATAAACACTGCAAACGCAACATGAAAAATGCACACAAAATTAACCAATTGGCAAAAAATTAGAGAAAAATACTCTAAACGCTAATTTTAAATGCCTCTAACAGGAATGAAGTAATAAACACTGGAATTAATAAATCAGACCAATTTTTAAACACTTTTAGAATAAATAATTAAATACAGATCTTACACAAAAACATTGTGCGGTCACTTTTCTTTGGATCTCGCACGGTAACGGTTTAATTTTGGTAGAAACCGGGACCAACTGTATAATGTGGTGAAAAAATTTTTATTAACGTCTCGTGTCTTTTGATATAACAATTTCAGATCTAAGAAATGCACAGTTTACATACCAGTTGTGACTCTAATGTAAGATCTGTCATTTAACAATACTAATTCGAAATAAGTAACAAAAAATTCAACCCCTAATCAATCTAAAAGCTCACAATTCCAAATCCAACTAACAAATCTTTTTCCAATTTCCAACCATCAAATCCCTATAAATCAGCCTTAAATATAAAGACACCCATAAAAAGGTATGAATGTAGCCTCAAAATTACATTTCAGACCACAACCACAGTTAGACTGTGAAAAAAGGCAAATCAACTTGACCCTAGTGTCAGTTATGGTCTATTTTGTCCTTTAAACCTTGCACGCAAATATGAGTATTATACGAAAAATAAAATTACACGTATACTTGATAAAATTATTGGATTACGAAATTCACAAAATGGAATAATTCAGTATTGAAATTGTAAATCCCTTGAATTAAAACTCGCAGTAATTTTAGAAACTTCAGCAGTCATTTTCTGGGTAGTATAAAAACATTACCATACAATATTGCTTTAGTCTCAGGAATGTAGAATTGCCGAGGAATTTTGATGGCCTTAATATTTAAGTTGAAAATTAGGCAACTACGTTGTGTGTGCGTGGTAGAGTAGATCTAGAAATATCTCGTTATAAATTTAATGGACCAAAATACACTTATAACTGCAACTAACACTCAACTGGGGTACAAGATAACATTTTCACTGGTAAAGTAAATTCCATTCAAAAAAATTCGTCATTCGCCACACTTCAATCAAAATTACGATCAATCAAATAATTGGTAATTTCACTCTCAGATCAGTTATTTATCCATGCACGGCTGAGTTTCCTTTTTTACAGGGGATACATGATCAGCACAATAGCAGACACAAAGAAAGTGCCAAGACACAGACAAGTATAGAACACTCGGTCGTCATTATTCTTAGATTCAGTTTCATTGTCCAACTCCTTGTTAAGATTGTTTTGTATGTCGAGGTTCATCTTCCCCCTGTCGTATCGCTCGACCTCTTGCGTTTGCATCACAACAGGAAAATCTATTTCGTCCGTGTCGTATATTTCCAAACTGTCGCTTTTCAACACACCATCTCCTTTGCAAAACGGCGTTACAAATTGAACCCTATTGTTCTGGTAATACGATCCTCTATTGCGCAGCTCGTTGGCTCCGTAGACGGGCGAGTAGTGGTTTTGAGTGTCGGCGTTATTGTTTTCGCAATTGATTTGGTATTCGTCGGTTTCGTCGATGGTGTAGTGTGGGTGTTCGTAGTTAAAGTTGCTGACATATCGTTCGTCGGAGTACCTCCGCAGTTGGCGTTGGTAGTTGGCCTCCATCTCGACGTCGTCACCCACGTCGACTGTGAGGTGGCCCATATCAAAGTAGGGGTGAGTTTGCATATCCCTTGGCGAGGCTTGTGGCGAGTGTGGCGAGTGTGGCGAGTGTGGCGTGGCGTGTGGCAGGAGTGCGGCGACGGCGCGCGCGACGCGTACGAGGCCCGCGTGCCCGTCCTCGTGTTCGTTCGCCAGAATGTCTTCGGGCGAGCAGATGAACTCCTGCAACACACGCCACCCGTCTCTTAGTTTCACATTTCTATACATTGCTCTCGCGAAAGGATATCAAACGCCCTGTAACACTCGAAACGGACACGGGTTCCAAAAATATGTACGTCAAAACCGCAAAGCATACAGTTCGTTTGTAACATACAGTACATGCAACGCCGTGGTAACAAAACGATGATTTTAAAACACAAAGGGTAAGTAAGCAAATATAATACCACCCCAAATAATATTAAATACATATGATATTATATTGTTGAATAAAATAATAAAAATAAAAGCTGTTGTACATACCTCTTCCACACCAATTTTCCGGCACGCTTCTAAGAAATTGTCCACGTTCCTCCTACACCTTGCCATTGTAAGCTTGGGCTGCGAACACAATAAAAATATTCTATTAGATAAAGACAGATAAAATGAGTTAATAATAATTGTACTGAGAGCTTGCTATCCGTGGGCCCCGAGGGAAACGTAGAAGCGCAAGAAGATTTTCAAAAGCCTTCGATAACTTGACCCTTTACTATTGAAAAATTTGGTTTCATAGTCATTTATTTTTGTTATTCCACATTGATTTATTCCATTTTGCAATTGTTTTATTTTAGACCTGGTTGACATGAACCGGTGATGACCTTGAGATATAGTGTTACTGGCTAGTGATTAGTGGTGATGTACCTGCGCGGGCGAGGGCACGTGCACGGAGGCGACGGCGCGCGGGCGCACGTGGTTGGCGAGGTGGCACAGCACCACGCCGTCGCACAGCACGGGCGCCAGCTGCGCCGGCAGAGACATCTTCAGCCGCGTCTCCAGGATCTGCACATCACACACATCACGCACTCATGCAGTTTGTATTTCCCTCAGACATTATACATACGTATATGTATGATAATGCATGTGTATGTACATTTATGGTAAGCAGCCATTGAGCGCCACATCCTATGCTACAAACATAACTCTTTTGCTTCTCCAACTTATCATCAAACTCTTTATGCAATATTGTTGATTTTAAGTCGATTAACTTTCCAAACATTCAAATATTGCCAATTACGTCTGTATCCGAACGTAGTTTAGTCATGTGCTTGACCGACAACGGCATCCGTTTTTGCATTCTTCCTCGTACATCTCCCATTTATTCATGTTTTCAACATTCATAGTTGGGTAATATTTTTTAAACTGAATTTTAAGAAATAATTAAAACATCTCAGAACTGCAGAAACCATTAATAAACACAACACAACCTGTGCTTTTTCCTTGATGAAACTCATATTATTATCTTAGAATTTACAAACAAACTTCAAAAATCAAGCTTTCACGATATTATGAGGCATATCTAATATTTTTTAAATTGTTAGATAAAAATTTTAAGAACGTAACTTACCGTCCTCAACTGCTGCAACAAGTCGGACTCCTCCTTCTGCTTGTCGAACTCCCTCTTCATGGTGAAGCTGAGCTTGTCTGGCGCCGCGTCCTTGTTCCACGCCATCTTGCCGGGCGGCTTGGGCGCCGCACCTTTCAAGTACGACACGGTGGTCGTTAGCAACTTCGACCCGTCCCCGTTCACTTGCCGCGGTATACTCGACTTGCCTAAGCTGTTGTATCCTAACGTGTTTGTGGGTGATTTTGTGGGTGAAGTGGGCTTAATGTATGCGTCTGCCTGACCGTTCACTCTGTTGTAGTCGACGTTCCCGTTGACAGCCGAGTATATTTTGTTCACGTTCCTCGAGGGAACGACTTTCTGTACTGGCCTTTTGTTCTCCTCCTGTTTTTCAGGGTTGCCGTTCTGACCTTGGAATCTTCGGGGCGTCGAGTGTAATAATGGGGAGTTTGGCAATTGGGACGTGTTGGGTGATGAGGTAGAAACGCTAGAGTTGGAAGAGGTGGATTTGTAAAGACTAGGGGATACGTTACTGTAACCGTTGATCGGCGAGTGAGGGTTGGACTTCTGGTGGACTGGACTTTGGTTCTGGGGTGAGGAATCGAGCTCGGGGGATGGTTGGTCGGTGCGGGGTCGGTATATGTCTTGCTGGCGTTGTTGTCTTAGGGCTTCTTTGTATTGTCTGAAAAATCAAGCGAATGATTATACATCGGAACAATATATCGGATTATGAACTTAATAACACATAGATTTCACACAGTTATAGTATTACAATTAGACACAATCATAGTAAACGGAAAAGTATGGTTTTATTAACTGTTAGTGACATTTAAAATAGCAAACGTAACGATACTAATAACACTCAGTGTGATTTCTAGCTGTATATTTTTATAAGGCTGTGGTTAGGTTGCAAACGACTAGCGGATATAGATTTTTATATTTAAAATACATTTAAAATGTTAATTCAATCATAGATAGGAGCCATATAATTACAGAAAGTACATTCAAAAAATTGGTAATGGCTAATCCTGAAAATTAATTTTGAATAGCTTTTAAAATAGTTAATTGTTTGATCGTTGACTTGCCAATGGGCCGATAATTCACCTGTCGCCTATCTGAAAAATATTTGCGCGGGTAAAATAACTTTTCAACAAAATTAAAAAAAAAAATTGTAAATACAAAAATAAATCTATTCCAAAAATATACATTTAACATTTCGTCAAATATTTAACTCAAGTTTTTTACATCGCTATTCGTTGACAATGTAACCAGCGAGGCTGAGTGGGTTGTGCAAAACGAGCGCCCAGGGAGCTGGCGGGTTCATTAGCGTCGTCGGTTTATAGAAATGTTAGTACAAAGCGGACTGTGCCCGTTCCCAAGCCAGGATGAGCAGTATTCTGTTAGTATGTGAAATCTACGTGTTATTTGCCCTCGTTAGTAGGGGTTGTGGTTTATAAGGGGTATATTGTGCAGTCGTAATAATGTGAGCTAATGCTGCGGTCTCCACGAGACTACTCAGGCCAGACTATTTACTGGAAATGTTGTTCAACTACACAATTATTATAAGTAAGATTATGTTTAATGAAAGTATATTATAGTAACGACTCCAGCGCGCATTAGCAATTTTACGTCGCAATGACGGAAATAGAAAAGTGCATATATGTTCAACTACCTTCCTTTATCGAAACCATTCAACACAGCTTACATTTATAAAGATTGTGGATTATACTTATTAAAATAAAATGATAGTTATTATACGACGAGTACCGCAAAAGTGGACAACATAATATAAACTGCACAATATAGCCAGTACATTACATATACTATAATATAAAAATCAGTGCCACAATGTAAGTGAGCGTCGTGTTTATGAATGACAATGTACCTGTACGTTTGTTGATGGGCTAATTTACTCTTATCTTCACTGTTAGACATGTTCCCATCGGGTGATATACGGACGCTGAAAGGGACAACACCGGGGTTAATAATAAAAGAGGTAGAAATAAAAATAAAAGATTGTAGCGACGATGCGACAGAGGGACGGATGATGATGATAGTGACGTAACGGGCTAGATATCGCTGTTTACCTCTGCTTCGGCCGATGCAACATAAATAAAACAGAATAAAATAAATAAAATTATATACACATTTCTATGGTTATACTATGGAAAACCACATCAAACACTACTGTATCAATATTAGTTTTAAGTGTATCTAAAATTTAATCTATCACAAAACAGTAACCTCTCCATCTCATTTTTCGTTAAGGGGACATCTGGTGAGTAAAAAAACACAACTCATCTATTCTTCACCTTTATCCTTGGTAGCTTATAAAGAGATAATTTAAAGATCACCCCATGCAATACCCGTATTAGCTAATCTACGATGACTACAATGTGAGGTGTTATGTATGAACTCACCCGGAGAGCTGAGGTGTCATGGGCGCTAAAGGAGTTTCGCTTGACAGGCTCTGCGCCCTGGACAGCGCCGCGCCGGGAGACAGGGTCGAAGGCGTACTCGGCGTCGACCGACCTGACCCTCCACCCCCACCGGCCTCGCCGCCTCCTGAGGTAAATATGCCATATTTTAGACATTTAGTTAAACTTATAAGCAATTAATCCTTTGGTTGCATTATGCTTATTGTTCCATTCAGACTTAAATATTGTGCTTGCAGTATTTAAGATGTTTCATTTTAAAACCGCAAGATTGTTATATTTAGCCAATTTAAGAATAACGATCTTCTTATTTTTCGTGTATGTATACAGTAAATCCACTCAGTGACGATCATTAAATTGACATAACAATCCGTCACAGCGACTCGTATCTAAAAGTCTTGTCTCTACGTCATCATAAATCTGAATATTCAGTAATTCTGTGGATGCAATCGCGATTGACAAGAATGCATTTCCTTAATGAGGCATTGTTGTTGAATCTAATAGGATCTAGCAGAAATTGAGAGAAAACAATAAAAAAAATAACCAATATTGTTCGTACTTATAACTCATTAATTTGTACAATAAATATTATTTCTATACGCATTGCGTTGCGTGTGGGTAATAACTTCAAAAGTGATACATCGTTCGATGCTGTTATTTTAATAGGCAATTAAGTCAGCCTAGTTTTAATGACGAATAAGTATACAATGCGTTGAATTAATGACAACGCGAAGGGGTTCCCTGGTGCTATACATCTGAGTAATAAGCAATAATAATTGCAAGTGAAGTGACACCATTCTATTGCATATAATCGATAGCTTTGCTAGGTCACGGGAGCCCATACTTGGCCACTCCTATTGCTGACGCAAAACATCAGTACATAAATTATGGTCACATGGCTTTAAGTAGTACTGGCTGTTCTTTTGGTCTAAATAATAAAAACCTAACTCTTAAATGGAACGCAATTAATCAGCCATACGCTTTATGGTGGCGATCCATAAAAATATTAACTCTCCAATAACGTATAGGCACACAACGGCGCCAAATTTCGTACCAGTTCCGGTCGTAAAAGACTCATCGCGTCATTCAATAAACTTTATGGCACGTTCGGTTATTGGGCATGCCAACTGTATTCAACAGTTGACATTGGTCCCTTTACAATGAGGAAACTATTAAATTGTCTGTTGGATGGACCAGTATTACAGAATTTTATAGGGAATACTGACCTGACCAGTAATGAAAGATCGATACTTAGTGAAACGTATCAACATTAATTCAAACAATCTCCTGAATTGATATCGATTGAGAATCGTTAACCGCAATGTCCATATCATTACTTTAAGACAAGGACATATTTGTTCTCTAATTGTTGAAAGGAGCATAATAAATATTTCGCTTTTGTATCTGATAACACTCACCATCATTCGACCACCTTTTCTCGACGCCGTCGGTGCAGTAGCCGCTATCCACTACATGCCTCGGCTTATGCCTCAGGCAGTCTATCGTCGCATTGCCCGATGTGATCTGATGTGATGTGCTTTGGTTCGGCGAGTTGTTGATGTAGGAATTGTGTTTTGCGGATCGCTTGGCTTCATCGACTCTCCTGTTTGCTGGTAACGTGTCCTTGTTCGCCATGTTTTCGAGGTACTTGAATATGTGCACGCGCCCGCGCATGCACACCTGGATGACATTACACATAGATTATTCGAACTACAGTATTATATTGGAGCGGACATTTCTATCAAAATCTGTTGGCACTGCGATAGTACCCATTAGGTTCGCTGGACCCCAGTATAGTGAAAGGGAAATTAGTGTAAAGGATTAGTACCTACGCTAAGCGTCATTGGAGGTTGGTAATTCCTTTTCGTCGTATTACTTGTTTGCTTGATAAGTTCTTACAAATATAAAAAAAAAACTCTATTTGAACACTTAGGCAGATTAATGATTTTGTTGAAAGATAAGATCTCGTAATCTAAACGCTCAATCCATTAGACAAGCTCTTCTAGTAAATAGTCTAAGACACAATTAATATAGAGATTAGACACATTACTGAATTATTTGTATTTTTGTAAGCAACAAATCTGGCAGTGACATTTTTATTGTGTAAATTTTAGATTTGTTTTACATTGAATAAACCAGTAAGCATCAAATCTGGCAGTGACTTTTTTATTGTGTAAATCTTACGATTTGTTTTCCATTGAATAAACCAGTAAGTAGCTTATAAATCGAGTACATATATTGACTGAAGTAGGTACACAATGCAATTCATTCATTATTATGTCACCCATCCACGTTCATCTAAATATTTTCCTTATACTGTTATGTGACAAATAGTCTACGTGGCTTTTCCCGCGTAGGAATGTCATTGGTAGGAATAACTCGTAGTACCCAAAGCAGTAGGTAAATATTAAATATTTTCATCTAGGTATTGGGTATTATCTTTGACGCTTCATTATAGTCGGGATTTTGTCAGTGATTTTAACTGGATATTCATTAAGTACATTTTGTATATACAAATTTACGTATCATGTTTAGAAATTAAACAGAAACCATCCACAAATTAATAACATTGCATAATCATGATATAAAAAAATATTTATTTTACTTAATACACCTATGCATAGGAGTATGAAAAACATTAAGGACATTTTACATTTTAGGTAACGCAACATTGAAATGAAAAACCAGATGACAAATTAGCTTGCGAGTTATTCCCCTTTTAAATGGAGCATACGACTTACATGCATATTTGAATTAGTTTTAATATTTGTATTATACAAGGAGAATCATAAACTTTTTGTTGCTCTTTACGCGCCTTTACGATTGAGAGGCAATTAAGGCTCAAACGAAGATAGCTTAGTCTGGGTTCGTGAACAATCCGATATAATCAAATAGCAAACAATAAGAAGTTGTAACTTAAAGTATCCAGAGAATCACCGAGTTTCGATGCTTAGTATAAAATCTTTCTGTGTCAGACCTGGCTGACAAGAGCGTCAGGATCATTGATTATGATTATTCAATGGGTAAATGGGTAAATAAAAAAGACATACCGTGGTGGGTGGTGAGACGAGTGGGTTGTTGTCCAGGTTGAGCGTGATCAGTGTGTTCATGTTGCGAAGTTCCAGCGGCAGGGACGATATGCAGTTGCAACTAACATCCAGATGTTCTAGGCGGAGGTATGTTATTTCTGTAACAAAAATATTACACCAATATAGAAATTTAAATGTAGAAAAAAAATTGAGTAGGTAAATATAGTTAAAGTCTATATTGGAAGCTGACATTCACATCTCATCTTTCACAAATATAAACATACATTCAAATTGCAGAAAGCAAATTCAGATGACTCCACTTTAACTTTACAGTCTATTTCCAGCATTCGTGTCTTGAAATACAAATCAACAGATATAATTTAATTAACATATGAGCAGAGTGGTATCCGTAAATCAACGGCACCGATGCAAGTGCTCAGCTTTCGCAATAAAACCAACCAATTCAGGATACGCGGTGCATATTAATAAATCTTGGTAGCACTTACGCAAAGGCAGCAAACCCAGCTGGTTATTGCTGAGGTCGAGCGCTCGCAGGCCTGCACAATCCCCGAGGGTCATCGGCACTTGCGTCAGCCTGTTGTTGGACGCGTCCAACTCAGCCAGTGACGTCATCTTGCCTATCTCCTTCGGTAATGTGGTGAGCATGTTGTCCGGAAGTAGTAGCACCTGCAGTGGCATCTGACATATTTCCCGCGGTAATTCTGTCAGTTGATTTGAACTGTGGACAAGGAAAAGAAAACAATAATGTTATTATTGCAAACAATAAATTTCCCTTTTGATTACATTTGCTTATAATAAACATTGACATACAATCACAAAACAAATTATTAAATTTCCCTTCGAATAGGAAACGAAGCCGCACCTCATTCACTCAGTTTCCGCTTTTATATTTGCGGAAATCAGAAAATTTATCTAATAATGGAAGTTGTGAAGCGTACAAGCTTTAACAAACAATTCAAGCGAATAAAGGGAAATTCGAATGAAGCTTGTAAAATCGAAACAAACATGATGAATAGTACCTGAAAATAGTACGCACATTCAAAGTGATCGTAAATTTTACGTACGAAACACGTAAACCGATGCACCGAATCAAATAACCACACAAAAATCTATTTTTACGCACGAAACCTACTTTTACCGTAGACTGCATGTAATTAGAGCGGTTGAAACATAAATCGCTCGACGCTTAACCTAATAGTCATGGAGCTTCTGCCAAGAAAACTGTTGTAAACATTGCCGTTAAGTGAACAGCCGAACTTCCTGTATGCGGCGGAACGAATAAAAAAATGCTTTCACATTTTATGTACTCGGCATGCAAGGGAACTAGAGCGTTGATAATTGGATTAGTCCTCCGAGTTTGAATTTGTAAACATCGTTGGCACGAGCGGCATATAGGCATCACCCGCCATTACGAAATATGCAAAAACATGCCGTAACGAATTACGGCCTCGTTTATCTCCATATACCTCTACCTCGATGTAATCAAAATGAAGAACCCATTTTTTTATCAAGTTATGAAGGTCATAATATAAATAAAACGGATGTAGAAATATTCTTTATAGTTATTTTCTCAATAAACAAATAATTAAATAATAAATGATTATGAATTACTTTTGTACTTAAATCAGCCGACAGTTTTCAATTTTCTCTGGTAAAAGAGAACGACTTTATTAACGACCACAGGATCGTAACAAAGCTACCCTTACAATGCCCTGCCTTTGAAAGCGGATAAGAACCAAAGGCAAACACAATTACTTCAATCGAGAATTTAATATGCGTCTGGTCTGAGAATGGCATACACAAAGCAAACTAATATTTCCAGTACGAAATTAAATGTGTTATCAAAGGGAGCTGAAAAGCAATTGAATTAGCAAAGCGCTCCCTTCGTAAGTGGGTGTACTCGAACGAGGTGTGTTCCTGCTAGACTCGATTTTTTTTGCCGTCTAGACGCCTAGACATGTTGCTTTGAAACTGGATTCATTACTGTAAGACTCAGAATCAATAATAGATGCGAGGTGAACGCACGGCGTGCATTGAGAAACCTTGATAAAAATTGACACTGCGATGATTTGTTGTAAACGAGACGAAACAACTAGCCTATCGACTATGTAATAAATTTGATAAATTACTCGCTTAATGACTTCGACCAAGCAATTCGCAGCTGTTACATTTCAAGGACTCGAATGAGAATTCAAGTCCTAGTTTGGGCAACAATGCAATTTCGTTTTTAATTTATGATATGAGGGATTCTACAGATTTGTCCAGCGCTCTGCAGTTTGCAATAAGCGTATTGGTACAAAAGGATCGTACGTGCTCAAGTGTACTTTCATGAGATTTACCAAAGCCGCACTCCAACGTTCGGATTAAACTCAACAAACAGCAGCAGACAGAATTACATATCATTTAATGCTGGCTTGGCTAATATCTCAAAATCTGAAACAGTGAAGCCTGAAGTTTTTGTGTTCGAAATCATTTGCGGCACGACGTAATGTCTGTATTTTGCAGCGAGGCTTTGGCTTTGTTATTTCGAGTTTCATACATAAAAGCTCGCAGCTCTTTATACATTAATAACCAGTGCAGGAGTATCGCCATTTTTAGGAACATTGTCAATGGATATTTTGTAGTAGGTATTCTGTGACCTACTTTTTAAAAATAACAACAAACTGGTGCTGAGTCACAAACTAGCCAACCGATAGGTAATTACCATGGATAGTCATAGTTGAATGATCTATCTACTACGTACATGTGGTACAACTAAATTAAAAACAAACATAAAAAGCCTGCAACACAATTCGACGCTACCGTTACAGCCTACACCCCATAAATGGTGACATGGTATGCGGTTTCACCACAAACCAGAAAATGGATTGACAGCAGACTGCAATGTAAATAAGCTTTCTACACGAGTAATGCACACAAAAACAGTATAAAATAAATTGCATGACTTATTAAATGAAACGCAACAGAGAATGAATGGCTCGGCTGCTGCAAAAATAATGGCGGTATTGCAATAATAAAATCGATGAATAAGCCCGTAGAGCTTAGCATTGAGTAGAGTACCGTTGCAAATTAATTTTAAACAGTATTTACTACGTTAAAACTTTTGCGTACATATTTTCATTCAGATAATAGACGAGTTCGCGAAGTTTTTGCATAAACAGCACTGAGATTATGGCCTGTATATATCATACTATAAACCGCACTGATATATTAAATCACAAAAAAACATTTAAATTGTAAGCTTCTTTACTTTAATAATTCTAGAACTTGTAGAGGCTGGAAAATGTGCATGAATAAATCATATACCTATCAAATGTTTCGTTTAATGTTGCTTTTTCTTAATATTTATCTTATTTAAAGACCGTATCACATGTAAATCATTGTTTTGACACAATTAAATAAAAAAGTAAAGGAGATCAACATCATAAAATAATGTTTACGACGGTCAAGAAAAAGGTGCAAATTGCGAGTATCACTAGCACAGTATTTATTCATTGATATTAAAACATTTATCATTTTGCATTTTCACTCATTGTGTCTCCCGGTGAAAAATTTATCGTTGTGTAGTTTAAATAAATGATTCATTGATTGATGCATTTTTTACAACCTAACTTTCTGTTCGACTTGAATTACGAATAAATAATTTATTGTCCATTTTTTAGTTAAGAAATATCTCTTCTTGTGAATTTTTGTGGGAATTTCCTTAGCATTTATGTTTTAGAAAATGTTTAATAAGAAGTTACGAACTACTCCTGCCAAATTCATATTCCAGCAAAAGCAATGCCAACTGTAATATCACAGCCGAATAAGACGGCACTTTACATATTTTATCGCAACATTCCATTTCCTTTCAAACACGCTCCCATCCTGTCCAAACATTTACAGGGCACACACGAGACATATTGAGACGTAGTGTATCCTCAGCGTTGTAGCCAAATAAACCCACGTCAAATTAGTAGACACAACGATAACATTGGCCTACGAGGTCCGTTTATTGCCGCCGAGGGTCACACGCTCCCTACACGAGGGTACGAGAGGTCGGCGGTGTCGCCGGCTCGGAAAATATGACAGCGGTGGCGTGTAAATGTGCAAATAACACTTCGTTTGATATTAAAGTGAGATTTTCACGTGGAAAAATATCAAAGGGAATAGAGTAGCGAAGGAAGGTGACGTAATTTATGCGATTTTAGCAACGGAGCAAATGATTTTTATGTTAGAAAATATCTGGCACGGAACTTGTAATAAGACTAATGTCCAACGTGTGTTCTTATAGTTGAACTCAAAACTACACAGACATCTATTGTCATTTGTCACAATAAAGTATCAATATTTTACACGAATTTCCAAACCGACCTTAATCGTCCTTGCACCTCCTATAAAAACGAAGTATTATTTATTCACCTAAATTACATACAACGTGAGCCCCTTTTCTCCCCCAGCTCAGTGGTGCAGTGAGAATGATTAGTGCGTTCCGCTTCGGGGATCCAAGGTCGACATTATATCGATTGCCGCCGCGCTGGGGTGAAAGAAAATTGCAACGTGCCACTGAATAACTAATGTTTAATGTTATTCTTTTATGTGTACTAAGTAATAGATAATTTTATTTGTAAGATGGAGAGTTATGGTTGTACTTTTTTGGCAATATGACAGCAACAATGCGATGTACATAATGTAATGGAACAGCAATTCTAAATGCTTCATGTCAATGAAAATTTACGTTAATATACTGTTATAATATTAAAAAACATACATATCTTAACATTGCAGAATAGTTACAGTAACTCAAATGTATTTCAGCAAATATGCCTCGGCAATAACATTTGAAATCACAGGGAACATTATTGCAGTCCGCAACTACTATTCCAGAGCAATTTCAGTAGACCATAGCTCGTTTTAATAGCCCGTATCAAAGCGGAGCATGTCTGCATTTCAAACGTGTCTTCCTGGTTTCCATTATGAGACGTTAAGGTGCTCCGCCGACTACGTCTATACCGATCTATTTACATACAATATGTGTTGGTTAAGTAATGGACACCCGACTGTGGTGGTATGGCCTGTCACACTTTTATGATGTTATTTATGAATCCTATTCTTTATTGTCTGCATGTTCAGGTAGTACGTGACGGAACAACGAAGATATTAATTTGTATCATTTAATTGACATAGGACGAGTAAAACATTATTGCAAGATGTAGCCTTATTATTAGTGGCATATTTTAATTTTCGGTTTTTATACCAAATCAAATTAAGAAACAATCTGGGTATAAAATCTAGTTCTAGAAAATTTATCTATACAAAAATTAAAGAAAAGGAATAATTAAACACTATAAATTACTAATGATTCGGACTAGATCATACATGTACGTTGTAAATACATAAACAGAACGCCTTTTTCCTAGAAGGGGTAGGAAGAGATGCAACCAGGGACACCCACGTTTTGTCTTAAGTGTTCCATCCCACGATGTGATAGAGGGCGAGCCTATTGCCATATCGGACACAAAATCCTGACTCCGGGCTGATAATGAATAGAAAAATCCAATATCACTTTGCCCCACTCGGGATTCGAACTCAAGACCTTAGCGTTGTAATCGTACCGTAGTACAAATACGCCACCAATCAATCTAGATCAGTCACACCATAATGAGATTTTTCGCGTTCTAACATATTCCTAAAGCTCTACGACCTCTTCTGTATAAAAAAGCTAATACATTTTCAAACACAACATTATATTATGCATAAAAAAGAACATAAAATACGAGTATACTTGAACCCTATCGACGATAACTAAATCCAGTTTTGTTCGAGATAATAACATCGCTACACGTGTTGAATGAACGATGGGGTAACGCAGCATAAATCAGAGTTCTTCAGTGTCGATTGGCAATGATTGCTCACTAAACCAGAACCGCGATAAAGGAACAGGTTTCGGATCTGTCCATTCATGTTGCACAATTTCACTATTGTGCTGTAAACTGGGCTCGTTTTCGAAACTCTGTCATTCTTGATTCTGTAACTTTTTTCCATAGAACTGACGAAATCATAAAAATCATAAACGGAATGAATGATTCGAATTAACAATATTGATCGAAAATTTGAGTAACTATGCATAAATTCCTCCTACCCGAATATTCAAGCCGATTACGTTATCTGTTTTTTTTTAAATCATGGAGTGTAACGACAATATCATGGCATTGAAAACGAATTTATCGAACCCTTTTTAAATCACAATGCAAATGTGACCCCGTCTAAACGTTGAACACTAGTGTAGAGTTTCCCTCGCCCATCTTTACATCCCATCAACTGTGTCACGCGTGCGCACGAGTTGATCGCCGTTACGCTGCGCACGCGCACAATGAATAGCAATAACAATGCGTGAATTACCGCCTGCCGGGTACCCAGCGCGACGCTTTCATCAATGTGTTTTGACAATTACCAATTTTGATATGAAAGCTGACACTAATGTTTTCTACTGAGTTGTGTATTGGAATATTGTTCATGGCTTTCTAGAAATGTTACGCTTATTATGTTTTAAAATTAGATAATTCATTTTTAATTCTATATGAAATTGCCATGTGTTTTTCTATGGATTATTATTTATGATACAGGAATAAAAAGACTAAAAAAATTGTTATGGATATTTAAATCGTCAAAATTATGAAGACGCAACAGTGAACATTATTAAAATAAGTAAAGATATAAAATTATTTTAATAGTTGCAATTATATACATAAAACGTAACATCAGCGCATTATGAAAGTAAAAGTGGTAATTAAATCATAAAAACATGTTGATGGCTGGCAGTAAAGTATAAAAACACTCCCCACTTTACGATACTTGAGATAATAGAATGCTTTGTTATGTTATGGTGCTTGCTCTTTGTTTATAATCTGTCTTGCGAGTTGTCAACAGAGGTGAAAGTTATTTTAAAACAATATTTGATAATCTGATCAACCCATCTTGGAAAATTCATAGAATCTGATTGATCATTAAAGCTTTTAATCAATAAAACATTATTGGGTTTCGTATGAAAAAATATAAGTACATACTTGTATTCTTTTCATACTAGGTTCAGTTGCAACTCGAAAAGCAAAAAATACAATAATGGACCACCGTGTAAGACTGCCTCATATCATTTAATAAACCGTGGGCCATTTGATTACTTCAAATTTTAGCGAAGTCTCTCGGTCCTCCTTAGAAGGATGTTAAGAAATCCTTATCTTATAGGGACTTCCGGCATTTTCTCCGGGATAGCGACTATCTCTAAGATAACTCAGTTACGTAATATAGGCTGGGCAAAATGAAAAACTTTCCGGTACAAGTTAGCACCGGAAAGTGAAACCAAGATTACATCGGCGCGTCGCATGTTTCCTGTATGCACATGTGTATTTGTATTAATTTGATTGGTCCCGAGATATGTTAAAATTACATTAATAAACTGGAGTTATCCGCATTGCCATGGTCACTATTTTCATGCAACTAAATTATACTAGCTTGTGAACAGCATTCCTTTATATTTAGAGATTTGTGTTTACTGGAATTTAAATCTTCAACAATTATTCTTCAGGCAAGGCATTCATCCGGCTTTCCCCTTGATTTAAATCACGAATGTTTGCTTTGTAGTATTTTGCCCTTAAAATATTCTCAGTAATTAAAACACTTATATGAATCTCGTTTATACTGTGTCAATGGTGTGACATATTTCTAAAAGAACCCATACTAAAATTACTTGCGAATCGCGAGCGCGTTTAATAAATCCAATTTAAAATTGTTAAACATACTACTCCACAGGGGGTCGAACCTCACTATAGCACTTATAATCTTAACCGCTGCGTCAATCGCTCGTCACATTACAGCAGTTCCATTAACCACGGCTAGCCAACATATTTCAAAGCGATGTCTCGTCGTAAGCGCAGCACGTGCTACGTAAGTACGTGCACATCATTAGGGTAAGTCGCGCCTGCTTGACTACATAACGGTTCTTTGTTTGGTACTTACTACTTATCACCTAACCACGTGGTTCAAGTATGCTCCATTTGTAGCGCAGTTTATTTGGTAGCAGTAATAATGTTACAGTGTGGAGAAATGTCAGAGGAAAGTCAAGTAATTTAATATTGCAAAACCAGATTATAAAGTAGATGAAGAAACTTAAATGTCAAATAATATTAAATACTGTTTTCACTTCAAATTGAAAGCCATAATATAATATTCTTTCAGTGACCTAAATACCCTTTAGTAATTTCTTAACAACAGTACTAATTTTATTCCAGCGCATAAAAATATAAATGCATTTTATTGCATCTTATTATGTAATAATAATTTATATACATTCCTCAAGAGTAGCTAATCCGTTATAGACCACTATCGGTTATATCTCAGCACGGTTCAGCAATAGAGACAATGACGTAACCGATCTGCACCACTAATTAGCAATCGACTGTAACAGTGTAAACTACGCGGCCGTGACATCTCCGGCCATTCACCCCGCCTACTGATCTTTGCGTCGACCTAAAATGTTTTTACCCGCGCCCTTATTACCATTACATAAAGTTCACTTTGAAAGGTCCCTTTGAATGCAGCATCTGCATTGTTCCGCATTGTAGCATATGGGCCCCGTGTTGTAAGAAAAAAATATGAGGTAACTGTAAACAATGGCTATGAAAGGAACGCGACGACACAGTGGAAAGTGTAAGTATGGTAGAATTAATTTAACTTGGTAGCGCGCTTGTTAGTGCTGTTTGTTTAACCTTATTCGTATCTAATTGGGTATTTTACTATAAGAAAGAAAAAATCTAAAAACTATAAATGTATATAGTAGAGCATTAAGCAATAAGTATATGTTAATTTCAGTTTTTATTTCCAAGGAATAAATTTTATAATTCGTTTTGAAAATTTCAATTTTTTTATCTGTCCTAAAAATATGTGAAACGGCTGCCGCCATGATGGATAACGATTCTACGTCATTCCGTAAGTAGAATACCCCCTCCGGTGTCCAAGAGCTCATACAAACACAGGTTGTTTACTGGTTGAGTGACTTATCATTTTAAAGGAGCATGGCGCCTAGCGTTTTCACATATTTGCGCGCATAAATTTAAAATTTAAATTTTAAATGGTTTTTTATTGGACTTGCCGAGTGAATAAAAATTTGATATTTTTTTAAATAGTTTGTCTTAATCTTAGGAACAACTCAAAAGACTTTTTGAAAATGGGTAGAATACCCAATTATGTGATCGCCGGAATGAGGCAATCAAAATTAACGCCCTAAACGAATTTTCAGATATATTTTAAGCTTATATTCCATACCGACCAACTGAGTTACTCTACATCCTAGACCAGGAAGTCGAGTTATATAGCGAAATGTGTCAATTGCTGCGCGTGTTAAACTAGGCTGAAAACAGCACACCAGCGTAGGATAGGTAGTGACCTGATTTAACGTGTAACTGTATGCAACAGTGACTTCCATGAGGACGAAGTAAATTACTCAAAGCATTAAAAAACTACCAAGAGTAAATAATAAATAAATATTAATAATAAACAATAGAGTTACTAAGTTACCGCACAAAACACACACAAAATCACTTGTATGAATATCCGACCTTAAATGACACAAACTCCAACCGATATCAAACAAAAATTACACAACACCGATATCAAACAAAAATTGACATAATTAAAAAATAACACTTTTGAATATTCAATTTGCGTCTTATTAAACCTTACAGTCATCGAATCCGCAAACTATAGATGCAGAGGCAATAATTGTTTCGCCAAAGCATCCGTCGGCCGTCAATCCGGAAAAGGCGTAATTAAAGTGGCCCCAATTGGTCCAAGCGAGAAAAAGTACGTAGAAAAATGTGTACTCAGGTGTGACTTACTTACTCACTGGTAACTGCATTAAAGACTATTTTCACAGGTGCGATAATAGTGTGATGTAATGTTCGCATTTTATCTATTTCCTCATGATTTTTACACCAATTTATTGATTCGATAAGTAGTTTTATGTTAAGCCAATAGACAATATGTGGACGACCAAAGTCAATACTCGATATACCATTAATGAAATTGCACATAAAAAATGAAGATTCAAGCAAGAAATGTAATGCATGTAAGCATGTAATAACATAATCTCAGATAGAATCATACAATGGTATGGATAAAATTGTAGAAAATTTAAAACAGTTTGCTCTTACGTTTTCCGATGAAAGCATAACTATGCTGCATTTTATACAAGAAAAGTGTACATTTTTCAAAAGAAAAAAACATTTTTGTTACCACTGACTCATTGTTTTTAATAGAGTAAATAAAATTAACACAACAGCAATCTAAACTTCAACTACAGGCTTTGATAAAAGCGTTTACCCAAACCAAGAAATCAAACACATCACTGTCCGTCATCCTTAACAAACGTAACGAAGTATCTTTATAAGATAAATAATCTCATCAAGAAGACTCAAAGGGATCGCACTCACAATATGTTACTTCAATTAAACAATCACACGAACGCCACCGCGCCGGCGACTTCTAAAAGAGATAAAAATAACTTGTAATGAAACGTGTCACGAGAGTTCAAAGCGAGAATTCACATCCAAAATGCACAGGCCGCCATTGCCCATTTCTGTTAGTAGAACGCTGTGTATAGCCAAGCAATGAAAATGCTTCAAATGTTTTAAATGTACATTAACAGCTGATAGAGTGGAAAATTTATTAAAATAAATACATATAATAATCGAGATTTGGGTGAAAGTATTATTTAAAAATGTTTAATTTAAATTTTCGTTCCTCATTACGCTAAATAGTTTGCAAATTATGGCATGTAGGTAGGATCATATGATAAGTAATCTATAAGTTTTGATAACAGCGGCTTATTTGCAAGTGGATCGCGCGGTATTTATTCAATATTTGCCTACATATCACTGACTGCACTGTTGCAGTACTAGCTTAAGACTACTCTGTGTACTACTTTTTATAATAAAATATACTAAGGAGTGCATGAAATAAAACACATACGTGCAATTCAGATATTAATCCAAATAAGACAAAATAGCAATGCCAAGCTTGAAAACGAGGCGCCACGAAGCTTGCCAATTCAATATAACTAAAATCAAATAATCCCGAGACTAAAACTGTATGCGAAAGCTGATCCAATCGTGTGGCCAATGTGTGCCAAAGCGGGGAGCAAAACTGGCACATGTGCTTATTAAACAATACTGTATTAATATGGAGTTAGAGCTAACAACATTCCTACACAGAATGTTCGTCAGTGTCAATCATGAGTCAAATATTAAGTGCAACTTTCAGAAAGATTCATAAATATCGTTTTGTTAGACTTATGACATAGGTGGTCTTCTATGGGGTCGTTTATCTGAGGGCAAAATTATCATCGCCACCCATAAATATATGTCTATTTTTATTACAAGTTTATTACAAGAAAACTTGAGTCACTTTGCAATGTGGCGTCGGCCAACTGAACCCACATTGTAAATACTACAAGTAATTTAAGAAAATTTAAAGATAGTTTAAAAGATTAGTAAATACTTGTGAATTATTTGAAATAGTTAAAGCAGCGATGCATTGAAATATTAATTCACACGGCCTTACAGCAACAAAACGATATAACACCAGAGACATAAATTGCGAAATAAACCTCAAACTATTTCGAAAAAGAATTAAAAACGCAACTGTAAAGCGTTCCAAATTTAAATAATGTAGTGTTATGACAGCTTTCAATCAAATTAAATGCTTCAAGGTGAATCACCGACGAATATTGTACTAGGTGTGCATAAAGATTAGAAGGTATGATACGGCTACACGAGTGCAGTGAGCGGGCGGGCGCGGCGCGCTGTGGTTAGCGGTCGCGACTTTACGCGCGCCGTGTGCCCCTCGCACCGCTCCGAGTCGCGTCGGGCGACGGGGGCCGTGCCACCGCGCGCCGCTCGATAGATACGCACGCTCGACTACATGAACCAAACGCTCGGTATTCCTATGAGACCGTTCGCATTATTTATTTATAAAATATATTTGTACATATCGCCAAAGGTTTTCAAAGTACTCTGAAGGAAACGGCCATCGTATTCGAGCGGGCTTTTTGTCAGACCGTCTGTGCACCTAACCGATAATATACATTTCTTTAAAATTTAAAGCATGCGAGACTAATAATTTCGTAATACACAATTATGATATATTTTTTAATATAATAATTTTAATTTTATAGTATTCGTGTTATTTATAAATAAGTTAATTTAATGAGAAAAAAAAAGATTAGTACGGGCTAAAAATATAATTATTAATATACTGAAACGCAGCATTCAAACAATATTTATAATCTTTTTTTATATAATTATACACCACATTCACAATTTAAGCACAATTCACAATTAAATCTAAATTTGTACTGTGATAATTAATTTAACAAAATTAATTACTTTTTATGTCCGGCGCTACGCTATGATAGTCGTGGGCACACGAGTACGAGCGGCCATTTTGAAGCGAAACGCCGCGTTCCCCCGCTGCGCGTCAGTAAGCCGGCACCCGCCCGCTCGTGTGTACGAACTACGAACGCTGCGAGGCGAACATCGCTTTCCACCATTGCTACCCCGGTGATGCAGTTCGAATACGATCCAGACAGACTTATAGAAGAGGTGAAGAAAAGACCGGGAATATGGGACTTCGATCACCCAGACTATCGTACAAAAAACATGAGGTTTCATCTGTGGAACGAAGTTGTCACACAGTTGATGCAGCCAAACATCAAGTTGACCAAGAGCGAAGTACGGGAACTCGGTAATCACATTAGTATATTCTTTTTATCCATACTTTATTATTTGGCGGGTTTTAGCTGTTTTTATTAACTGGTATGGGCGAGTAATGAAACAGCTGATCTAGTCACTGCGTTGAACTGTCAACAGATGGCGCTACTTTACTTCATAACCTGTATTAGTTTACTGCGTTTATCACAAGGTTATTTTTTTCCATACAACCGATACTCATCAAATAGATTTTAGTCCAGCTGTTGAAAAAAAAGTAAAATTGAATAACAGTGACACGTGGTAACAGACAGAAAAGTTGCCTATCCTAAGGAACAAAGGTTGCTAAATTGAGAGATCCGAAGGGACAGCGGGCGATAGTAATTCACCTAATCATCAGCATTTTCGCACAGCGGCTAATTGGATTACAATATTCAATGCATCTTCAATGACTATTAATATATTGACGACTAAAAATATATCATAAAACCCTTTTATATGTAATTATCGATTTTGGTACAGTTTAAATTACTTTTGTGGTATATTCAATCATGTGTTTATTTTTGTTACAGAAATCCAGTTGCAAAAGAAATGGAAAAGTATCCGAGATTGCTTTCAAAAATATTTATTAAGGCCGAATAAGACAAGGCGGCCGTACCTTTATGCCAAACAATTACAATTTCTGTTAAAAGATCAGGACGTACCAAGAAAAGAGGAATTAGACGACGGCGGTTCCTCAGACTCCGACGATGATCCAAGAAAGAAAAGAGCATGGCGTTCCAAAAAGAAATTAAAGCTTGTTAAAGACGAGGAACAAAGTTCAGACGACGACAACGCAGATGTAGACACTATGGATGACGGTCGAGATGAGTCCAATGAGGGTATTGAAATAGACATTCCGCAAATGAAGATTCCTAGATCCAATCGTTCCCATACAGATGAGTTCGTGTTTGCGAATGTCGATGCGCAGAGCAAAAATGACGACGATCCCGACAGACTATTCCTCTTATCACTGTTACCTCATTTAAAAACTGTGCCCGAAGATTTTCGCCTCAATGTCAAAATGGAATTGATGCAAGTTTTAAGAAACGCTAATTATGCAACAGCGAAGGAGCACAAGATTATTTAAGATTTGTGATAATTTTACTAAAGTTACATAATGTTCTAGTTTATTGTTATGTTTACCGTAGTTACGTCGTAGGTATAAAAATATATTATAAAGACTATTAATATTAGAACATTCCAATTACAAGAGCTTATTATTATAACAAAATGACTTTTTTTCATGTCCCAATTTGATGAGGTTTGTTTAATTAAGTGGGTTATAATATTTTTTTAATATAGTCCTGTAATTGAACTTGTAGATCACTAAACTACGTGGCCATGACATAGCGGTCATTCACCCCGCCTAATGATCTTTGCGTAAATCTAAAAAAAATTTACCTACCCCTTAACCACAACGTTAAGTTCATTTTCACCATGTTTTTAACGTATAAAAAATATTACATTATCTTTTGGAGTGAAGAAAATAGTGTCTACAATGATGCGGTATACAAACACACGCACAAAATATACATAAATATGTACCAAGATCTGTCTGATCTGTGACGAGCGGTAATTAGTAATTACTGCTTACCTGATGCATTCATCACCTGTCAATCCAAAAAAGGTATAATTAATGTGCCCAAAAATGACCTAAGCAAGGAAAGTTACGTAAAAAGTAAATAATTACATATATCAGGTTTAACATATTGACTGAATTACAAACAATTTTTATAGCTTTGATAACGCTGTGATGTAATAATTTGCATTTTTATCTACATAGATGTTTTAGTAAATACGCCAATTATACATTGGTACAACATATTCATTCTGTATCTCGTGATAATATGTGATCAAATGTTTCGACTGCTAGCTCATAAAGACATCAATAATCAAAGTAATCGATCATTGCGCTTTATTCCGACTCATGAATAAGACCACGTAATTATGTTATTAATTATTATTATACCAATATGAAATAGCTTGTAAAACATTAACTGAATAATATACTAACAAGGATATAATACATGAGCGTTTAGTGAAACAATTTCAGTAACTATTATTTTTGCAGGATTTTATTTTACCACTTTCTCAGGGTGTTTAGTAGTACACCAATGCTATATTACACCTTTCTAGAACTAAGAGTCGGTTGAGCTAAGCCGCGGACAGAAACGAAACGGTAAAATGCAAAGGGCTCCTTTTTGACTCCTAAAAACGAAGCCTATGTTTTGCTTAACATCTACAATTATATCTTAGCACATTTTATTGCGACCAGCTTCGCAGATTAGGCGTGAGTACCTAACAGACTGTATTGCTTTTGCATTTATAATATTAGTCTCGGCACCCGTGCTGCCCTAATTGTAGTTAGCCGCGCTAGGACTTGCTACTTATTCTTATACCCGGTCAGAGGGTCATTCTTCTGGCAACCTGTCCGGCTGTCTTACAGAATGGCACGGGCACGCACTCCCGGCCCCTCGAGCCACCATTGCCGCATTCCACTTCCCATTCCGCGGCTTTGGTGTCCTCCCCCCACCCCCATCACTGGTGGTAGGGTTTGGGATTGAGTTCAATTTTTTTTACTCAATGCCAAATCCAAGCGGGTTGGTACCACCGTCCGGTCTATTTCTGCCGCTAAGTAGAAATGCGTTCCGGTAGAAGGGCTGGATAGCCGTTCCCCCCTCATCCGTTCCCACCCTTCTGATAGGTGTTGGTGGATCCGGGCGATGCTCGTTGATGTGGTTGGGTGTCGGAGCGGGCATTAGGCTGGGGGACGCTGGTGTGGAGTACAGGGAGACCCGGTGGGAACGGTCACCGCCGGCCGCCTGCCGGTCAGTAGGGGACCTGAACCCGGGGGCCCACTATTGTCAAACTCCCTCCCCGGGAAGCTGTCCCGCCAACCGGCGAAAATCCCGTCATGCAGTCGTCGTGCCAGAGTGGGAGACTGGAGTGGATCCCGGCGACTGCACGCGGGGGGGCACCGGGGGCCCTTCCGTGCTTCTCGCTGGCTCCTCCTATTGCCGTGTGCCCGTCCCGCAGTATATCCTCCCTTTCTCGGGTATCGTCCTGGGTCAACCACGCTTTTTTCCTTTCCCTTTCCCACTCTCTTTAAAATAAAAAATCCCTGAAGAAAAAATAAAAGTAGGCTCTCCACGGCGGGAAATGCATCCACATTTTCTGTGGACTTCTGCAATGTCAGGGGTCTACATAGCAACCTCGACGCCGTCCACCACCATGTAGAGACGGCGCGGCCTGCCCTGCTCTTTTTAACGGAGACGCAAATATCCGCCCCTGACGATATATCGTACTTAAATTACCCCGGTTACGTATTGGAACATCAATTCCTACGTAAAGCCGGGGTGTGCGTCTTCGTCAGGGGTGATATCTGTTGTCACCGCCTTCGGGGCCTCGAGCGTCGGGACCTGTCCCTATTATGGCTGCGGGCAGAATTCAAGGGTAAGACCCGAGTCTACGCATGCCTGTACAGGTCCCACGGCAGTGACACGGGATCTACTCAATTATTTGAGAGCGTCCAAGTGGGGACTGACCGGATTCTCGAGCAGTTCCCTTCCGCGGAGGTAGTGGTCCTCGGTGATTTCAACGCTCATCACAAAGAGTGGTTGGGATCCAGGACCACTGATCTCCCCGGTCGGGCTGTTTACGAGATGGCCTTGGCTTATGGTCTCTCGCAGCTGGTAACACAGCCCACCCGTGTTCCAGATGTTGAGAGCCATGAGCCCTCTATGTTGGATCTTCTGCCGACGACACACCCGAACGGATACAGGGTAGTGGTTGATGCTCCACTGGGATCGTCTGACCACTGCCTGGTCCGTTCGTGGGCCCCTGCAGCGGGTTCCAGTCGTTCTTCTACAACTGGAACTCGCAAGGTTTGGCGGTATATGTCAGCAGATTGGGACGGACTCAGAGAATTCTTCGCGTCCTACCCATGGAGGCGGCTTTGCTTCTCCTCTGATGATCCTGACGCCTGTGCAGACTGCGTCGCGGAGACAATTGGCTTGGGTATGGAGACCTTCATACCCAGCTCAAAAATACCCGCAGGGCGTCGCAGCAGGCCGTGGTACAATCGTGCCTGCGCCGTTGCTGCGCGCCTCAAGCAGTCCGCATACGCGGCGTGGCAAGACGCCAGGAGGCGTCGGGATCCAAATTCGAAGGAGGAGAAACGGAAGTTTAATGCCGCCTCTAGATCCAACAAACGAGCCTTAGCTAGGGCCAAGGCGGAGCACATCCGCAGAATTGGCGAGCGGCTCCAAAGCTATCCCTCTGGAAGCCGTGCTTTTTGGTCGCTCGCTAAGGCTGTGGAGGGCAATTTCTGCCTATCCAGTCTCCCACCACTGCGTAAACCCGATAACAGTTTGGCCCATAGTGCAAAGGAGAAGGCCGATCTCTTGGCCCAATTCTTTGCCTCGAACTCGACTTTGGATGACGGGGGAGCCACACCGCCGAACATCCCCTGGTGTGAGAGTCTCCTGTCTGATATAAAAATCACCCAGCGTGCTGTCAGACGGGAGCTCATGGCTCTCGACATCCATAAGTCGAGTGGGCCGGACTGTATCCCCGCAGTGGTTCTTAAGACGTGCGCCCCTGAGTTGACCCCCGTGCTAACGCGCCTTTACCGTCTTTCCTACAAAACCAACCGGGTTCCCGCTTCGTGGAAGGTCGCCCATGTCCACCCAGTCCCCAAAAAGGGTGACAGATCGGACCCTTTATGCTACAGGCCGATTGCTGTCACATCCTTACTCTCCAAGGTCTTGGAGCGAGTTATAAACACTCAGCTCCTGAGGTATCTTGAGGACCACCAGCTGATTAGTGACCGCCAGTACGGTTTCCGTCACGGTCGTTCAGCTGGTGATCTTCTTGTGTACCTCACGCACCGTTGGGCGGAGGCTTTGGAGAGTGGGGGTGAGGCGATTGCGGTCGGCCTTGACATAGCGAAGGCGTTCGATCGAGTGTGGCATGGCGCCCTTCTGGCGAAGCTACCTGCGTATGGTATCCCTGAGGGACTCTGCAAGTGGATCGCCAGTTTTTTGGATGGTCGGAGCATAAAAGTCGTGGTGGACGGCTGTTGCTCCGAGACCAAGACCATTAACGCTGGTGTTCCACAAGGATCGGTGCTATCGCCGACACTCTTCATCCTGCATATCAATGACATGTTGTCTAACGACAGCATGCATTGTTATGCGGATGATAGTACGTGTGACGCGCGATACATCGGCCATCAGAGTCTCTCTCGAGGTTCCATTGAGGAAAGACGGTCTCAACTTGTGTCTGAAGTCGAGAGATCTCTGGGGCGGGTCTCCGAATGGGGTGAATTGAACTTAGTTCAATTTAACCCCTCGAAGACACAAGTTTGCGCATTCACTGCGAAGAAGGACCCTTTTGTCATGGCGCCGCAATTCCAAGGAGTTACTCTCCAAAGATCCGAAAGTATTGGGATCCTCGGCGTCGAAATATCGAGCAATGTTGACTTTAGGAGTCATTTGGAGGACAAAGCCAAACTGGCGAGCAAAAAGTTGGGTATCCTGAACAGAGCCAAGCGGTACTTCACGTCGGGTCATAGATTGACGCTTTACAAAGCACAAATCCGGCCCCACGTGGAGTACTGCTCTCACCTCTGGGCAGGTGCCCCAAAATACCAGCTCAACCCACTTGACTCCTTACAGCGACGAGCTTGTCGAATAGTCGATGATCCCAATCTTACGGACAAATTGGAACCGTTAGGACTGCGGAGAGACTTCGGGTCTCTCTGTGTGTTCTATCGTCTGTTCCATGGGGAGTGCTCCGAGGAATTGTTTGAGATGGTACCAACATCGCCCTTCTACCATCGCACCACCCGTCACCGCAGCAGAGTTCATCCCTACCACCTGGAAGCGTACCGCTCCCGAACGGTACGTTTCCAGCGTTCTTTCTTACCACGTACGTGCAAGCTCTGGAATGAACTCCCTGCATCGGTGTTTCCTGAGCGCTATGACCTGTCCTTCTTCAAACGAGGCTTAAAGAGAGTACTATCCTTAAGGTAGGCAGCGACTTTGTTGTGCTGGACCCCTGGCATTGCAAAGGTCTATGGGCAGCGGTAGCCGCTTACCATCAGGCGGGCCGCTAGCTCGTCTGCCTATACGGCAATAAAAAAAAAAAAAATAAAAAAAAAATTGCCTAAATTATGTGGGTTAAAGGCCAAGTACATTTACTGTAATAACTTAAGGTAATAAACACCGCATACGTAGTTTTAATAAAATCGCATCCGTTTATTTATTATGTTTGAAAAAAGTAAAAAAAATAATACTAGAAGTGATCTGTAGATAAATCTATAAACTGTCTAGGTGTTTATACTAGTAATATGAATGTAAGCAGGGACATGTTAACAATATCTGTCAGAATAGTAAAATTTGGCGAGCCATTCCTCTACCTTACATGCAGCTACTGTAGTAATGCATTGATCACTTCTTAATTACTTATTTTACAGACGATGATGAAGGTAAAAACTATTAGGAGGATTGAAAGCCCACTATTAGAAATTGGTTAAAAAAATATATTCACAATCGTTTAATGGAGATAAAACGTTTATTACTATCACTGGTCTAAAATAAAATTTGTCAAAATAATGTGCTTATCACTGTGCATATATTGTTTGAGATGAAAACAATGCAATATACCAATATTAAAATTAGCACATTTTTCTCAAATCATAGCACGCCTACTCATTCATTGAAATTAAGTTAGTGTAAAAAAAAAATTATTTCGTTAATAAGCGCCAAGTTGTCCAAACGCGAAACACGAAAACTAAGTAATAATATAATGTACTAATCATAGACTATTCATTATTATATTTGGTGTATATAATCATAATCCAATCCAACTGTAAATAGATGGCGCTACTTTACTTAATATTTTGTAAACGTTTACTATTCTATACAAAGTTATTTTTTGTGAACCATAAAACCGATACACCTAAATAGGTTTTATTCTAAGCAGATGAGTGAAAACTAAAAATAACATTGACACGTGGTAACAAGCAAAAAATAGTCGCCTACCCATTGACGAGACTAATCATTGACGAGATACCGAGTTGAGACAACGACAACGCAGATAAGTATAGTGAAGTGGATGATGGTAGAGATAGAGCCAATATTGAAAGATGTTTCGCAAATATCTTTTTTATCACCGTGTCCTCACACAAAAAAAGGTTCCCGATTTCTTCTGTATCAACCCATATACGTCCCACTGCAGGGCACGGGCCTCCTCTACCATCGAAAGTACGATTGAGAGGGGTTAGGCCATATAGTCCACCACACTGCCCTAGTGCGGGTTGGCGGACTTTACATACCGTAGAAATTCTTTAAAATCGCCACAGTATGCAAGTTTCCTCACGATGTTTTCCTTTACCGTAATAGTAATAGCAGTAATAGTGCGTGGTGATTGACTATCAATACACACACAACTCCGAAAAGTCAGAGGTGTGCTCTGGGATTTGAACCTGCGACCACCGTGAACATGTTGGCAGTCACGTCTGATCCGTTACCAACTGGCCACCACGCACTTATCTCGATTTTTTAAATCTATAATAATATGAATTTAAATATGACATGTCCTTAAATAATTAAGTTTGTTTTTTAAATGCTTCTAACAATATAGGTACATTTGTGTAACATAATAATTGAAATCGAGAATTACTTTCAGCACACCTATCGACTAATGATCACATACAAAGTACACATATTAAAATATTACGAAAAGAAAGTAATTAAAAAAAATTAAAAATTAAAAAAAGTACCTGAGATCCAGATATGTGAGTGACTGAAGACCTCCGACAGCATCCGGAACGCATCGTATTATGTTCTGTGATAGTAATAACTTTTCTAAATAAATATATCTAGTCACTTCCTCTGGCACTTCACTGAACCGATTTTTTGATAAATCTGAAACAAAGGAAATACCAGTCAATATTTGATACCATAACAGTGCTTCACACTTTTTGTATGAAATTCGATGCCGTAAGGGGGGAATTATATTTTGTTTGAAACATGTCCTTTTACGACACCACTGATGGCAGCCGTGAAAATGACTCAGAATCGTTTGGAGTGATTTAAGTTAAGGCGTCAGGATAATAAATATTAAGTAATGGCTCGTGCCCCATAATCATAGCCTAAAAATAAGACACAGACAAAGAAACCATAAAAATAACGTCAACGAACAAACATCATTTCATAAATTACAGGTCTCCAGTTTATGAGAATTTTTAATAGCATCCTTTCATGCGTATATATTGAATGATAATTACTTGTGGTAGAAAAAAAGCTGTCACGTAAAAATTATCCGAGGGATAGTAGATGACTTTACATACAAAAGGAACATTTTGATTAATATGTCTTCGTTAGTACAGCATAAATGATCGAGCTTATTAACTAGCGCATACTGTTTTTTGTATAAGTTATCCAAAGTTGAAAATATTTATAATTAAGGCACTAAATCATATACACAAACACACGTACTCATTCAGTCCACAGAAGTGTCCGCGTGACGCGTATCTTATCACAGAGCAATCACAAATAAAGGAATCACATCAAACCGTACAGGATGCAAGACATTAAAGTTTTAACGTCTAGAATATTGTTTATCAAATGCAAGCTATCTATGTAAACCTGTTGATAGGTTCGTTGACACAGAGCGTGCTCGTACCGTGCGGTTTGATCGCCTCGGGCCGACCGCAGATCTAGCTACCATAATGTTATGTGTAACTGCTTTATGCTATTTTAATTAATTAATTAAATGTTAAATGTTTTCCTTGTTGTTAGAAGTGTTTACTCGACATTTTAATTAGCTATGTATTGTTGTAGAGTAATAACAAACTTCATGATATTGAGTCATAATATGCATCTGAACGGTCGGGATTGAGAGAGCTTTGTCCACCAAGTTAATGTGACAAGAGTTACCGATTTTGCATTTTAACTATTATTTCAACGCAAAAAATATGTGTAAAGACAAAATAGTATGATATTTTGTCTTAATAAGTACCTACTACATAATAAAAATACGATATACCTTTTTATGGATGTTTATATTGGTGCCAAATATAACGAAATGCTATATTTTGCAATGCTATTAATTAATTTATAATTTATAAAAATTTATAATATTAATAAAGACATTGATGCGATCAAAGGAATTCCTTTGATCGCATCAATATCTTTATTAATATTGGTGGAGGAAATTATGTCACTTAAGTCTACATTCTGCGATAATTTAAATAAATACCATACAATAGACGTAATAAAGTTTATCTCTTTGTTTATGAAGGACAAGTACACTTATTCTTAAGTCCGGCATTCGATATCTGCCTTAGTTTTAATAAATATTGTAAATAGCTGGATACCGGTCCGAAAGGATCATCTTGAGAAGTAATGGCCAACAGCTGTTTTTTTATTAGAATTATTACACTCTTAAGAAAAGGAATAGTAGGATACAAATACAGATGTAAATTTTATGAAGAGATGTTGAATTCTGATGGAATAAGGTACATTTTTAAAAGCCAACATTATAAAGAATGTTATGCGCTCGGTCATCAATGATCGAAGGTTGTGCGTGAGTAAGAACATTATAATTTGATAGCACTTAGTTGTATTATATATTTCACAAGGAAGTTCTACGTCAATTTCCTAGTATAGCACTTGAAGGAATAAAAAAAACATCGAATTACATGCCTTTTTAAATGCTTGTTCATAAAGTATTTTTGGGGGTAGAAAAATAAAAATAAATTGCCATCAGCAATCGACTGGAGCAAACTTATGTATATGGAGTAATCACATTAATGGCCAACTAACTTAGCAGACCATAAAATGTTATTTCACTAGGCTGGTACAACTTGTAATTGAAATTAGGTGGAAGGTAAGCACAGTTCTGGCAAAATTAAAGTCCTATGACTAGGAGAGGACGATAAGTAGTCATTACCATGCAAGGGAAGGCATACATTCAGATCAAAATGTCAGACATTAGACTGACCACCACACAAATTATTACATCTATTTATCGATTCTGAACGACTGCTTACACAATCCGATTTAATTACATAATATCTGAGCTATAATTTTACAACTGGAAATCTCCCGCACATTAACTCTTTCAGAATCAGCCACTATCAGTTTATGGATTAATTGGGTTAATTTTAGATCCGCAAAATTATATATTTTTTCCCTAAAGGTTGACACGTCAATAGAATTAACAATTACAGGTATGAGGGAGGTGGAGATAGGAATACACTCGTTAAGCGGCGCTGCAGGCACACTCCACTTTCATTTAGGCGCTCGTTAAAACGTATTAACTAAACAAATTTGGACATCAGCTTCGAGGTTTTTAATGAGTTTTCATTAAAAACACGTGCGAGGCAAAACAGGCTGATTTGTCTATTCTCGGGATGTATACTTATTATTAACGACTGCAGTGAAATCTGCCAATTACGATGGCCGGAACTAATGAGGTTAATGAAATAAATAGGAAAGTGGTACGGGTTTATCATCAGTTCATAATAATCTTAACCGATAGCGATAAGATTACAGAAATAATCAGCATTGTGTCACCATTTTTTACGGTCTTTTCCATTGTTGGTACTAAAATAATTTGACTTTAATTCATGTTCATCAATGTCATATTGCTGTATTTATTTGTGTAAATAATATCCAACCATTGGTATATCTTACAACTGTAAGAGGGTGATACCACTTTATCAAAGAAAACCTATGTGAAGTGACAGTTTTCTTTTCGCGTTTCTTTCTATTCTTGAGGTAGCCGAATGCGCAAAATTCAACGCTACGAAAATTGTATAAAAGTCTGTAGGTACCAATGGGCATCAACGCTGGTTTTTCATTCATATCTAACAATTCAATAAGTATGATTCGTAGATGTTCCCATGAAATATCAGCTCGGGAATTTGCCGCGCAAATTTTGTCTGCATATAATTTTAAAAATATTTACAGGATGTTTACGATACACTAGAGAACACGTGCGATTGCTTCCATATGAGTCAAAGTATAACGAATGTTGATGGCAAGTGGGCAATAAAAAAGAATCAAGAAATCTGTTGGATCAATGTCGCATGTCGGAATGCACTCTTTTATTACTAACATGGGATTGTCGCGTGCTTTTATATTACGGGGGAAGTATGAGAAATTATGACATTCTGGAAAGTAGTAGGTGTGTTTGAATAATTATCGTGATGATTTTTAAATATTTTATGATGTATTAAACTTTCTTTTTGGATGTATATAATATGTTCTTATTTATAGATTAAAATGTTATCAAATAATTATGAGTATTATGATAATATTATAACCGGTTCTATGTCTTTATCTTGAGTGTTGATTTCATTGTTAGATAATTAATCTTCAAGTTCATACTATCAAAACAATCAATTACAACAACTAATGTAAGCCATACACACTACGGTCTACCGGAGAGGTCATCTGTGCCGGTATGCCTGCGCAGGTAGACCGAACATCGGTACCGTGTATGGGAATGTTACGGTGTACCGGAGCGGTCTTCAGTTCTTTTTGCGATGGCATCGAATGAGGACGATGACGCACTGGCATTGCTAGGCCTTGCTTTAACTTTAAAGATAAAAGATGCAAATACAATGAAAAGGAATCGAAAAAAGTGGTGTAAGCATTGGTTATTGAAAAGAAAAACATATAGTCATGTTAATTTATTGAATGAATTAAAATTTGAACCAGAAGATTTTAAAAACTAGCGACCTGCGCAGGCGACCGGAGTACAGGCACACACGCACAGGTACGCCGTACGGTGTCAATCGAAAGAATTGATTTTCGATTCTGCGCCGGTCGCCTGCACAGGCTCAAAAAACTGCACAGGTCTATTCCCACACACATTACGGTATACCTGGGCAGGCATATCTGCACAGGTGGACCTTTCCGATGGACCGTAGCGTGTATGGCAGCCATTAGACCATATCGTACTGGCAGAGAATAATTGATGTTTTATAGATAGTTGCTGTTATTTGTCAATTGTAATACCGGATTGGTTTTGATCTACATTTTTATAGTTAATATACTTAGTTAAATGATTGTTTACTTATTGTCACAAGGTGCTTAATAAATAAATTGGTGAATGTTAAATAATAATTTCAAAAAATTGCTAAATTATTTTGTTGCACTTCAATTGAGCAATAATGTTTTTTATTTATCTAAAAATGCCACCATAATTGCAAAATAAATACTATTCTCGACTATAATTCGATTTAGACTTCCAGCATTTATAGTGTTATTAATTATTAATTTGTAACGATTGTCCGTTCACCTTGCATTGAACCTATAAGCCATTATACACACACTACAATCTATAGATCTTAAGTACCTTGCTTAGCATCGGAGAACGTTCTATGAAATAACAGGATCATATTTAAATTATTGCACCAAGGAAGCCGCATGCATGTGTCTAAGCCGATTACAATAGACAAAGATATTATAATTTACAATATACATTTTACAGTAAACGCCTTACGGCCTTATTCATAGACGGTTTTAAAATCTATTTTAGTTATCGAATATCGATCAAACTGAATTCAAAAGTCGTTCGAAACGGACAAACATTCGATAATCAAAATAGGTTTTAAAACTGTCTATGAATATGGCCGTTAGTATTTATACAAATATAAAATTTTATTTAATTAAAATAACCTTATTTCATCTTTTCTCCTATTGTGAAGTGGGGAACATAAATGTCGGCCCAAAGAGTTCAGAATCCCCTATTGTTTGAATTTGTCCATGACGCTTCACTGTCGAAACGCGATAATTGGCTATTAGAAATTTGAAATATTGTTTTTTTTTTCTCTAGCACGGCAAAATGGCTACAGTGCAGCTGACGGTAAATACACTTTATCGCAATCAGAATGTTGATAAACGAGAGATGAGCTCTATGCGGTCGATATAAATGCGTTTACTGGTCTAAAATAGCATTAATTTTATTTCACAAAACAATATCAATTTTTAAGTCCACGCTTATTCCGCAACCAAACTGCGGCAAGCGAATATGTTAGAGCTTCAAACGTTAATAGCCGTGTGCCAGATTGATGTATTGAATAGTTAACAGCGTGCCTGTACCTGCTGACTCGGAGCTAGAGTCACGACCTATTAATTAATTAAAGAATAGCTGCGGCTAACTACGAGGCAACTAATTCAATATGTATAAATCTTTATGTCCTATTTTATGTGGCAGCTTTATTAGCGACTGGCCGAAAAAATTGCCTCGTAAAATGGCTTTAGTACGGACCAGATCGCAAATTGGTTGCGGTATTTGATATTTTTACACAAAATAGCCTCACGCAATATTTCAGAAGGTCAAAACGATGCCCTCACAACTGATATATTGCTTTTTCTGTTACTGTCAATATGTATATGAAATAAGGAATAAGCATATGAAATAAGCATTATCTAAAGACAATTTTGAAAAGCACCATCCCGCTTAACAGTGGCAGAAAGCTTATCACGCAAACCGAAGCTTTTACAATGAATCGTATATACATCACATGCACACGCCACGAACGATGCTACCTTAGAACAAAACCAAAGTTCATCAAGCCGAGCGCCAGTGCAAAGACGAACAAGAATGTATCCTTTGACAGAACACGGCCGAGAACAACAGAGGGGGCTCCTAAACATTAATGAGAGGTGGCAGGCGACCCTCGACAATGAAGATGACTAACTACGTGAGCCTTGATGGAACTTCCTCACTCGGGAGGCTTGTTTGCAACGCCTTCGAACTTATGATTACGCGACAAATTTCAGTCTTACACATGAATGCGCAATGTGAAAGCGCCGTCAAACTCGCCCGTAGGTTAATGCTTCGAGGGAATCTTTTTTTAGTGTCTCATACAATTTCTAAAGGCTTATTCGGTGCCTGAAAATGGTTGGTACTGAATGAATTACGCCATTGAAACTTTATCTTTATGGGGATGGCAGAGACGGCACTGTGATTGTTAACAACACGACATACATATACTTAATGTATATTTTTCATGAAACATGTAACAAAGGTTTAAACGCAGTATTTATTTAAATGATTTAGAAATTGTGTATACCAGCTATGTAAACGTAATCATTAACAACAGTTACAAAAAGCAGACACTATGTGTTTGGTATTATGCACCCTCGTGAACTACTGACATATGGCAGGGCAGTTAAGTTGCCGTTTTTAAATAACCTCCTTTACAATTTCCTGTGGGTGTTGTAAATACAAAGTATCCATTACAAGAAGCATGAGTCACTATGCTGAGTAACCTCCGATATTGATAGGCTGAACGTATTAACTGTTAGCGCTTTAATGCGCTTTACAACTTTCACTTAGGCAATACCCATCATAAACTCTGACACCTATATCTGTAGCCAGAGTAGCCCATTGTAGCCAGAGTAACTACTGGACATATTGAGACTTAACATCTTATGTCTCAAGATGGCGAGCGCAGTGGAATTCCAAGCATTGTCTTGTAATGGTGTTGTTTGGTTTTGCTACTGTCCATGAGCGGTCGTATCGCTTACCATCAGGCGAATGGCATGCTCGTCTCGCCATTTATTGCAATAAAAAAAATATATATCTAGTAATTGAAATAAAACGGGGCGGACCACGAAAGCTGTAAAGTAATCGAAACGTCGGGAAGTTAAAAAATGTAAAAATTAAACCAAATCGCGATAAAATCCGTATAAAATAGTTTTATTTCAATGTGTAACATTCGCGTAAATCTAAGAAACCAATATGTAGTAAATCAAGTATTAAATTTAAACAAAGTTTAAACCTAGACCTATATGCTTTGGTAAACATAATTATTTCATTATGCTACTGGGTATTCGACTGTTACTTTTCAATTCGTGTGTAAACTTTCTAACTTGACTAAAATTTGATGTTAGGTATTGGTGCACGATATCATTTTATTCTTCAAAGCTCCTAGGGGCTTTACCAGGAATCATATAAAAATATGAAAACCTTAAAAGTCCTAACATTAATCCTGGTGAAAAACAAGGCGAGATAATTAAACCCGAATAATGAGTCTATAGAAAAGAATTTGTCACAGTGACACAAAAACCAAGAAGCGGTAACCAACATAAAAGAAACAATGGAAGAGAAAAGACCTGAAAAATGAAGTGTCAGGTTTTAATATTTACTACAGTTTAAAAGATAAGTGGGTATTATTTATTTTCTCATTTTTGTTGTAAACCTTCAATAAATTATTATTATTATTATTTAAATCTTTATTGTACACAATTACAAATGAAAATACACAATACAAAAAAAAAGTACAAATGGCGGTCTTATCGCTCTACAGCAATGTCTTACAGACAACCATGGGATGGATTTAAAAGAAGGAGAGAGAGAGGGCAGTGTAACAAATAAATAATTTAAGCTTAATAAGTAAAATTAAACATATAACATAAATACACAAACATAATATACATACATAACATATAATATAAATTAACTACAACCATAAATTTTTAATTAAATAAAAAGCGTTTATCATGTTGTTTACAGTTTTGATACATCAGAATATTCTTATAGCAATCTTTGCCTCTATTGGTAAATTTTCCAGCAGCTGTCTTGCGCAAGACGAAATCCAATCGAATCCTTCAACAGAGATTAATGTCCGGAGTTGAATTGGACCGGACAACCTAACTAGCATAGCGGGCAAGTAGCCAGCACAAAAACGTGAGATATGAGATATTAACACCGCATTGGGACTTGAGAATAATAGCATCAACCCATTAGATAACTTGTCAGAATTTTGGATAACAGATTCTCCTACCATTTCACCACCATACCTTACTGGCGTTTGGTAGATTCCATACAACTTCAAAATCCTTGAGAACCACGCGAAAACAAACAGTTATTAATAACTACACATTATAATTATAATAATTACACATGTTATGAGCGTAAAATATATTAAGCGCGAAAGTTGGATGAAGATCAAAGCTTCGCCAAGGAACTAGCTTCTAACAAATCGGAAAAAAAGAAAAATCTACGTTCAAGAGCAGCGATGATACTGCAGTTGTGTGATGTAATCGTGTCGAGACTAGACGATCGTTAAATGAAATTGACACGTAAACACAGGGCGCCTGCAAATACATCTACACGCTGTCTGTTTCAGCAATTACGCTTAGATTGAATCGAGAAGCAATTAACTTTTTGCTTGCTACTTTAATCTATGTATTGTGTGCGTGGGTGTTGTCTCTAATATCTGTGTTTATTTGTGATGCAATTACTTAAAAAAATTGATCGTGCTTTATTTGTCTATCAACACCGGACATATAATTGTGAACTACGAATTTCTAATTTTGTATGCCAAACTGAGGAGTTGTTAAAATTTGATTCGGATATTTCTCAAACATATTAACGTACATAAACTATTTAATCCACCTCAAGGGCTTGGTTTATTTACAATGTTAATTAATAGATAAAAGCTAGATTAGTTACAAATAAAAAAAAAACAAAGATTTGTTAATTAACTGCCAATGTTAATGCTCTAGCTCAGTTAATTACTCAAAGCATCAGCTTAAAAAACGCATTTATATTCGCTCATCTGATAGTTACTATTAAATGATAAAATATAACGATGAATATTAAAATATGAATTAGAAATCCATTACCAGTGACGTTGATGCTTTCAAGCGTAATGGGCAAAGGCAGCATGTATTTTTATCTGACGAGGGTAGGGCCGCTAGGGTTTGGGTGAAAGCCTATATAAACCTATGACCATGAACTTTTGATTGACACTGCGCTAATGACAGACCACTACGGATAAAACGTCCAAAAATACATTTGTTGGGAGAATTCGTTTGCCAAGTCCATAAAATAAACATTTGCGAAAACATTGCTGACGCCATGTTGTAATAGTCCAGTCATTACGTCGGAAAAATCGGGAAATAAATGAAAATGAACCGAGAAAGCCAAATTTTGGATATTACGTGGGGGATGGCAAGAAAAGCTTAAGTTCAAATTGTCGACCAAAATAACCTTGTGCAATTTCCGCCATCTTGAAAAAAGGGTTAAATTCAGTTTTTTCATCATAACTTGGTTCCCCGTTGAGATACGAAATTTTTTATAGAATACTTTTTTGTTGCTCTTCTTGCGATCTACAATTAAGGTCCCATGCATTTTTCACGTATCGATCGTCGTTTTCGAGATATCGATCAAAAATATCAAAAATTTGGGGAGAATTTTTTTTTCGCTATTTACTTTTTTTTGGTGAAAGATATCGAAAAATGTTTAAAATAAAAGGAGTATCACAAAGAAAGATTAAGAGTTATTCGCGAAGCTGCTGCTATAATCCGTGAGGACATTAGAGGTGTCGTTTACGATAAAAACAATTATCCCCCATCGGATGAATTCGTGAAAGATGTCGAAGCCGCTGTTCCTGAATCTTTGCAAGTTTTTCTTACTACAATGATAACAAAAGATAAACGTGATGCATTGGAACAATGGAAAAAAAAATGTACAGCGATAGCTCACTCCATAATAACAGCCGTACGTCCGCGTTCGTTTTTCTCTCCGCTGCAGTTAGGTGTTGGGACTTTCCTTTACAAGAAATTTGGTTCAAAAAGTCTCATTAACATATTATCATTTTAGATATTTTTGATCGATATCTCGAAAACGACGATCGATACGTGAAAAATGCATGGGACCTTAATTGTAGATCGCGAGAAGAGCAACAAAAAAGTATTCTATAAAAAATTTCGTATCTCAACGGGGAACCAAGTTTTGATGAAAAAACTGAATCTAACCCTTTTTTCAAGATGGCGGAAATTGCACAAGGTTATTTTGGTCGACAATTTGAACTTAAGCTTTTCTAGCCACCCCCCACGTAATATCCAAAATTTGGCTTTCTCGGTTCATTTTCATTTTTAAATGTATATAATGACTGGACTATAATGGCAATAGCGATAACTGAAAATAAACTAATCCCGGTGTCATCAGATACTGTACGTGGCTAAACCTTTTAGCGCCCACCTTTCTACGAACGATGTTAATGGATAACAGCATTTATTTAATTATCTTGATACACAGTGGCACGATAAATGCCGAACGAGAAATCGCTCTTACACCAGCAAGTTGCGTATCAACAAGGCCCAGAAGGCAAGGCAAGGAAGAATATGTAATTATTTTAATGTTCAATAAACAAGTAATCGGCTCGCTTTATGGTAATTACAGTTGCCTTACTGTCCTTTATGGACGGCATGAGAGGAAAGGAGAGGGGAACACGATAGTATAATTGTTACTTTGCATTCGTATTCAACATGACAGTGGTACCACGCAAATCGAATCAACCCATTCGTAGGTTGGTACTATATTCTTATTTGAGACTACAGCGAATTTCCTACCAAATACTGTTATATTTATCCCCAGAAATACCACATTTCTAATACCGCCTACAGTTCTCGAATCATTTGTTAAACCTATCCATATTTCACAATTGCGGCGCCGTCGAACAATCCGTTAACGTCGGCGAGAGGTCACGCGTAAATATATCGGATCGACGGAAATAATTCGCGTTTTTAGTATTTACTTTCACTGTTTATGTAGCATTCTCGCGTTAACGTCAAAACGCGCACCGAAATTAGCGAATGAATATTCATCGTGACCGGTCGCCATCGTACATTTTGAAACGGGTTCGCTGTCAAGTTTTTACGCGGCCTAGTGTCCTCGAAATATAACCGCCACCGGCACGTGGTTGACGAGTTATTTTCAAGCCACTTTTCCTTCTCCATTCTAACTTTTAATGTCCGGATGCGTAAAAATAGTTCACAGACATTCCACATTTTGTCGCTCCAAGTTCTAACAGTTGTGTTATATGAACAAGAACTATTTCTGGTATTGTGCCAACTGACATGCGGCGTACTGCGGGTCTCCACAACCTTGACCGACAACCACGACGCATAAATCTCGGCGAACCAACGCTTGCAGCTCTGTTAGGCAATCTCTAATGCATTGCAGCGACTATTATTCTCGGAAATACGAAGAGACGAGATGTGAATGTAAAAAAGAGCAAAGAAAATATCACGTAAGATATAATGTTACGTTAGAAATGTGTTTAGAATGATTTCGATACAGAAGGTTTGTATTGGGTATGAAGTTTATGCGACTTAGATCATATTACACAATATTAGGTATATAGCAATTCTTGTCACTTGTCAGTAATCAAGGAAGGAAATCCAAAAGAAAAAATATAAATGATAGCACCACAGACCAGCGAAACAACACGGATGGAATAACAAAACGACGCTACGTTGACCTTGAAAAAAATCCAATTATGTTCAAAGGTGTATCAAAGATCGGCAACTCGTGAATACAAATGAGATCGTTGAAACACATCGAGATACGGCACGTAGGATCCTTAGCTGGCGCCGTGACCTTGTGCGAAGTACAAGCACATCAGTCTTATTCGCTGAGCGCGGATACTGACACGTCAAGAATGCATATTATAATGTAACGTCACGCAATGGTAGCACCAGTTATTTTATAATTACAACTGAAGCATCTTCACATCCTTTTATATTTGCAAAAGCTCATGCCTGTATCCTCGAGGAGGCAGACCGAGATGCTATACTAGTGACAATCATAGTTTGCCGAATCCATATTCGTCTCAATTATATGAACGAGCGTATCTCCACGCGGTCTACAAATTCCAGTTCCGAGCATCTTTAAATATATTTTTAAAATTTAAAACTCGTATAACGCGGATTGCTTGACCAGATGTCTCCCAGATCACAGCTCTTAATCGCCACCACTAGACCAAAAAGGGAAAATCTTTTCATAAACGGTGTGATAACGCAGTCTTGAATATAGTTAGAATGGGCCGGTCTTGCCGGGGCGGTACAACTGTCTAACACAAAATGGACGTGAAGTAACAGTTTTGTTGTCAAGTTCCGTTTAGTCAGCGGTATTGCCTGAGGGCTAATAATCCCACGCATTACACTTCCATTATCCATGTGGAAAGCCGTAAACGCATGTACGATTTGTCAGGCCCTATGATTATATCAGTAATTTTGATCACATCCCATAATTTTAGATGGATACTTGCTTGTTCTTAACGCTAGATGAATACGTTAGCTAAACCGGCAGGCTTTTAATGTTATCTAGAAAATAGCATTGGGCTCATCGCTGGCGAAAGCTATATTTAAATGTTATATTATGTAAAAACATGTACCTATCTAACAGATAGTAAACAAAGAAAGTACCCGCATTTCGCCAACGTAATACCCATGTCCGGGGCGAGGCGTTTGCCATATCGAGTACAATTCATGTTTCCTCAACCGAGAAATTCACACAAAGGTGTGCTCGACATGGGAATTGAGCTTGACACCTCACAGCTCACCTCAGACTCGGCTACAAACATCATTCCAAGCATTAGCTTCCAACACAAATTACTATTATCCGTTAGCGTATGTTATATTTGAACTGGCGTACGTTTGAGAAGTTCAAGGTTACATGATTGTTTTTGTATCCAAAGTATCTCATAACTTCGTGCTGAGTGTATTCAATCTGTAGTTTTTTAATACGTAAACATTCAAAAGTTCGTTCATCGCAAATCAATGTAGCACCAAAAAAAAAACAATTGCGACCTCGTCTATTGTATGATTATAATAGTGTTCACTCTGCTCGGTAAATTTCTATTTTGTAGTTTTTATTGCCACCAAAGTGGTTAGCTTGCGAATGTACGTGATTGTAAGTACATATGTAAAAGTGTAACGCGAAGTACTTCGCCCATTGGGTATTTAAACGGACATGTACGAGGCCTAAGTGACCACCGCTGATGACAAACTTATTTCTGATCAGAAGGCTGTTATAGAATTATTCTGGAAAGGCGTAGTTCCAAATAAATCAAATAAAACCTTCGCCAATGCTAAGATTACATTCCTTTAGACGCAGTTGAGAGAAAATGCACTTATTACAAATAATTGTATCCTAAATAATGGATTAACAAGTATGAATTCCACACGAGTAACGACCAATAAAGCATTCGCCAATCGAGAAGCATTGAAAACAAACAACTCAATCGCTCAATTCTATGAACTTGTAAACACAACTTGGTGTTGGTGTGCAGTTCGTAGATTTGTGACAACGACACCTCTGTATTCGATATCATCTTTGTTTGCATGATTGACTCACTTTCTTTATCTACATGAGCCCGTACGCGTTCCATTATAGGACAACATGCCACACACCATGCGGGGTTTTTGAATCTACCTACATTTGGTCTGTACTTATTTAATGTATAGATTAAATAATCAGTATATTTTTTCTCTTCGTTATCAATATCAGATGTCCGTGTTATTACATTTCTATTCTGGAGTTCAAACTATTTTAATACAATTGTATTTGTAACAAGTCCTAAAGCCTTGTGTACGTACGTGGATTCAGCCTTTGTTCTGTGTATTCAGCCTAAAATAATTCCAGTAGAGCCGAGATAATGAAGTCTAACACAAAAAAAAAATCCAATTACGACGACCTATGTCGAGCCCAATATCTCGTTTTAATAGAATCGCCAAAATAGGTTGTTTTATTATTAAAATATAATAAGACGGTTATTATTAACGCATGTGGCCATTTGTCGACAACCGTGACACAAACACGCACGGATGACTGTCGACATTTATCAATCATATAGCTTCAAGTCGAGATCTTTTGTGACAAGGCTGCTCTTACGTAATAAAGCTGATTTAATTACGTAAACTTGTCAATAATACAAGCTTGTAATAGAATCTGCCATTTAGAAATTTTTCTTGCCATCAAGTTTTAATTAGTAGCTGAAAGTAGCTCGTTCGCAAGATATACCATAAAAGTCGAGGTTATTTATAGAAAAATGTACACCACAAAGTGGATCATCCGCGTATTAGTAAGGAAAACATCTGGCTTGAAGGATTAATAGACTAATCACCATAGTACACAATACAAGTATGTGAGCATGCGTCATGTTTATAAAAATGAAGTAGCGTACTAGTAGGCCTCAATAACGGGACTTTAACCGCCAAATGCGATAGTTTTATTTCGCGATACCAACGACATTCGACCTTAATAAAGCACAATAAGATCTGATGCGCCAATCACTATCTACTTAAAAGGAAATCGTGATCGATAATAAAAGGTAGTGCTAACTGTAAACTCAGCACGATTTAAATCATCGCCTACGACGAAGTGTGCAAAAACATGCATTTTTTTTTTGAAAAAAAAAAGTAGAACAAAAGTAATTCTTGTTTGTTATTAATTCGTCGTGATATTTTTCTTTGGTCACAGATGCAACTACGGTTGACAAGTTTTGCAATATTTCGTTTTAAACTGTACTTTGCGTTGGAAAACTCGAAGCGAAAAATTCAAGTCTGGAAATTGTTGCACTGTTCCTAAGTGGAAAATAATGATTGGCGAGGTTCTTGCGATACGTTCTTAAAATTGTATTTTTATTTGTAAATTATTGTTAATTTATCAAAATGTTCATACATAAACAAGTATCAACCACATCATCTAAGACTAAAGAGTTTATTGTAATCGCACAGAAAATACGAAACGAAAGTGAATAACACCCACTTAGGCGAATCCAATAATAAAAACCATATCCAATATTAAGCCCATATTACGTTTGTATTATTGACTTGTATAGTTATGTTGACTAGAGGTGTGGCGTAACACTCGCCCCAATTGACACGGAATGCTTATCGATAGACAATTGACACGATTCGTACATTTCGCCCGATAATGGAGATTAAAAATTTCTAGAACACCATCAATCTGTATTGTTTATCGTTGATACATCACTTTCGCAACACGCAGGCGTGACAGTCGACGAAGCAATCACCGTGTGTGATCTTTTAGCAGATTACAGATTCTAATATCTTTCGGAAATTGAAGGCACATATCGACGAAATCGCCCAGTTATTGCTGAGAATTTATCAGTTGCCTTGGAAAATATCGATTATAGCTTCACGTTTCAAATTAGAAGGGTACGTACGGCTTTTACCACCACAATATGCAATTATATCAACCTCATTAAAATTCACTATTCAGATTTTAGCTGGCACGTTATTAAAACTTCGCCGAAGATGTGCAGTGAAAAGTGTGTGTTCCAAAAGTTTTTAAAGTATATAAATTGCACGTGGCTGTCTGATCAATAAGCCTGTCGGGACGGCGACCGTTTGTCGGCGGCACGACGTGAGACCCCTAAACACAGCTGATTCCACCTTACCCCCTCGGCAGTTCGTTCAACCCTCACGCCCGTCGCCTTTCTGCACCCTCGTACTTTCGATCTCGACAAATCGAGGGATTTTAGGATTCCCCCGGGCTGTATGAATAGGAAAACCTAAAGGTTCTTGTAAAAATAAATAACTCATTCTATATAAGTTAATGAAAAATCGATTCTAACATCACGAGGGCCATGGCTCCTGTAATAGTTCGTGATTGACGTTAGATTGTATACTAAAAATGTATTCCAATAAATCTTCCGGAGCCGCTAAGAATTCATCGTATAGATCAGGGTCTCCATCTACGTCACTAGAGGTACACGATGGATATACGGAGCACCAGCAACAACAATATACAAAATATTTAAAAAAGTTGAAACATGAATTCGAGAATCGCTGGTGTCAAAAACCAAATTTTAGCATCGCCTTCTCCGACTTAGAACGAGTAAAAACGCTCGGCACCGGTGCTTTCGGCAGGGTAATATTGCTGAAACACAGTAAGAATAACAAATTGTATGCGATGAAAGTTCTTGAAAAGGAGAAAATAATTAAGACGAAGCAAGTCGAGCACTCACTTTACGAAAAACGTGTTCTTGAAGCAATCAGATTTCCTTTTACAGTCTCGATGGAATGTAGTTTCAAGGATAACAGCTACATTTATTTCATTATGCCTTTCGTGCCCGGCGGTGAAATGTTCATGCATCTCCGTCGAATGAATAAATTCGAAGAGCCATTGGCGAAATTTTACGCTAGTCAAGTCATTTTGGCATTGGAATATTTGCATTTCTGTAATCTGGTATACCGTGATTTGAAACCAGAAAATATTATGATTGAAAGGAATGGCTATCTGAAAATAACTGATTTCGGATTTTGCAAAGTGGTGCAAGGTAGGACGTGGACTTTGTGCGGCACACCTGAATATTTAGCGCCTGAATTGATACTGAGCAAAGGTTATGGCTTCTCAGTAGATTGGTGGTCTTTTGGAGTGTTACTTTACGAAATGAATGCAGGTTACCCTCCATTCTATGGAAATGAACCAATGAAAACATACGAAAAGATAGTAGCTGGAAAATACAGATGCCCTTCTAGCTTTAGCTCAGACCTTAGAGATCTTGTACGCAACGTTCTTCAAGTAGACATAAGTAAACGATTCGGTGTCATGAGAGATGGAGTGCTAGATTACAAGAACCATAAATGGTTCAAGGGAATTGAATGGGATTCTATACTGAATTGCCGAACTCCACCTCCATTTGTGCCAAAATGTCGAAATGCTGCTGATACAAGTAACTTTGATAAATACGAAGAGGAGCCAATTGTACCGGCATCTTACTGTCGCTACGAATCTGAATTTATAGACTTTTAGATTACATCTAGTTCATTGCTTAGGAAAGTTACCTTTGGCGTTGCAAAATGTATTATTTCTGTAAGAACAGTAAATGTAATGTTACTTTCTTGTGTATATATAATTTTTATGGTATAATAAAGAATAATTTATATCAAGTTTATACATTCAATAATTCTCACCACATTGATCTTGATCACTAGGGCTATGAACGGTGACATTATGGATTTAGTTCCCAAGACGGGACTATTCTCTTCGTGTGCGATTTAGATTTTTATAAGTCTCATGATTTGACCTGGACTGCCTCGGTGGCGTAGTTGTACTACGGTACGATTACAAAGCTGAGGTCTCGGGTTCAAATCCCGGGTCGGGCAAAGTGATATGGGTTTTTCTATTCATTATCAGCCCGGAGTCAGGAATTAGTGGTCGAAATGGCGATAGGCTCGCCCTTATCACATCATGACCCGGAACATACAAGGTGAAATGTGGGTGTCCCGGTGGCGCCTCTGCCTACCCCTTCTGGGATAAAGGCGCGAGTTTATGTATGTATGTATGATTTGACCTGATTTGATGATAGCGTGGCAATAATGGCATCCCTTACTTGAACTTCTAATTTTTGAGTTGATGTATCATGGCACTACTTCAGTAGCTTCGCGACGATTTGAATACATAATTGAGCACGTACTCCAAACTCCCACTTGACATGTTCTCACACATAGCCGAAGGGCTATTTTGATAAAGAATGGAGGCACGCGTCGACTTCCATTATCGAGCAAATTGAAACTAGTTCTGAGTGCCCTCTTGTCACCCTATTACTAAATACAAAGTTATTATGTATTGCCATTTTTATAAATAGCAAGTAGTATAATGCCAATTTATAATAAAAATAAGTACATCCAAAAGTCAGACCGTCTTGAACTCATACTAAGATGTGGGACCCAAAACAAATATTTATGGACCTTATAAACATTTGTGCGGTGATCAGACCAGGGGCATCTAGTATCAAAACCGGCATTTTCATTAAATGCTCTGAAGAGGCTGTCAGTCTACTTTGTTGCGGTCATGAATTTTGCGGAAATTATTATAATAATAACATGCTAGTCCATTCTACGGTATCCTGTACGCAATAACTTTTACTTGACATACGCAGTTATGACGGACCAAAATTACACACTTCAATAGAAAATCTTCTCTAATGATTCTGCTAGATTGTATGGTTCGTCATCTTTCTTGTTATATTATTTAGTTTAATGGGCACGAATCTATTAAAGATTATTAACTATACTATCGATACGTGAGGCCTCATTGAGTCTAACATCAAAAAATAGGCGTAACGGTAGGATAGATTTTATTAAACTACAGTATTTTCGCATGTGAACAATTCATTTCATTGTAAGTGGTCATTTACACGTGATGCAATAAAGTTAATAGAAATGTTTGTTCATATCTACATAGTTTTTATTTTCTCCGTGTATAAGCTAGGGACCTGTGTAATGTCCAATTTTGCAAATAATTGCGTTTTTTATTACAACCACGAATGCCCTCAAGCGATGCTACAAGTTTAATGAAAATAGCATAGCAAAATAGCAGAAAATGGCAAGTTTAACCCAAATCCTTCCATCTTTATCTCTACGCTCATGCTTTCGATTTAGCGTCAAACAAACGTTCTGACTACAACACTATATCATTCCACCAATCAATTTAACCATCGCAAGACTGTACAAGTGGCATGAGTCAACACATGTAGGACACGCGCATAATTCCTGAGGGATACATCGGCTATGCATGTGTATGTGACCCGAATTTCAGTACGTGCGTTGCCAAGATTAGCATGAACAACGCAACGTGCCCACAATCGTCTTTACAATGTGTAGAATGAAAACTATTTATTAATTTAGATTTGAGTGTTTAAGTGTATTGAACTCTGTGGCGTTAGTGGGAGTGAAACTAACAGAAAGAAGATAGATGTAGAACCCGTGGAATCGCTCTTTGCAAGTTGTTAAATGTTCAATATCCTTTTTTTTTCGGGTCTGGGTTTTGTAATCCCGAATAATCTACAGTAGATAGCGACATTACCTTACACTAATCATACTATATGAATGATACACTAACATTTTACGTGCATGAAAGTATATTTTAACAAAATGTTTTCACGTTTAAGTCAAATTAGCAAAGTGAGTTTAATGAAAAGTAATTAATCAGTATGTGTACAAATATACACAGAAGCTTACTAAGTAACTAAATCGGAGCATTTGTTGATTAAGAGCGGTCCAAGCCCCTCGAGTGTGAAGTAAATATTTATATGACGTGGAAATACTCTCATACAATCTGTGTGGGAGACGTCGGGGGATTGAACTATACAATTTCAACTAACTACTTCATTCACGTTCTATAAAAATATAATAAATAGCAATGGGGCAAATATGATTGTGTATGATTTGTAATAATGTTTAAATTCTTAATCATTTTTTCGTAATTGATTGGCTTATGGGCTAAGAAAAATGGCTTGTTAGTTGTTACATTCAATAAACACTAGGTACGTACTACACATATTTTTCTATGGAACTTCAATTGACAAACGCATCCACGATACAGAAGAAACTTTAAAATGTTGGACACGTTTCAAGAAAGTCTACACAAAGCCACACATAATGTATGTCAACAATCAGCGATTTCTTAGGAATTCGAATTATTACACAAATATTGGATTAACGCCACCCATTGTCACGGTTATTATCCGCATAGTTTCCTCGACGCGACCCGCGTTTTGTCAATAAGCCGATGAACTCAGTACGTATGCACCGAAACAAATCACTTGTGCGGTAATAATTGCGTTACACAATTGCCTAGGCATTGCAGAAATTAAATAATCAACGACTGATCGATCATGTGGAACGTTGAATTGAGCACAAATAATTCTTCGCTTTCTTTCCTAGTTCTAAAGTAAAGCGTTTATTCTTATCGGAAATACCTAAGGGAAATACATACCTAATTACCTAATTGGGCATAAATATTAAATAACACATTTACAGATGAAATAAAAGTCACCGATTTACCAGCCTAACTGCTAAAAATCTCTTCGATGCAACCATTAGCATAAAATTATTACATAATAAATGCTTGGTAGTATTCCATCTTTTTCACATCGGGGAAGCTTCCGCATTTTCCCTCGTGAGACCGTTGACTTTTATGTTCCCTAACAACATCATATCAGAGCTTTTTAGGCCAACCCCGGATTCTTGACCTGGATTTTTTAGGACAGACATTTGTGAATAAGCTCCTGTTGTTAACCGACTTTTTTATACAGATATATCCTACCACATTATCACACATTTAAAATATTTTTTACCAAAAATTCCCTAGTATAAGACATGCGTTTTTCAAACTACTTTTACACGATTGCTCTATATGTAGCACTTTACAATAGTCGTAAGACAATACAAGCTTATTACCTACCAGCTCAAGATGACTACTACTGACACTCTGTTTCATTTGGTTTCAATAATAATTTCCACTGCTTTCAAGTAAAATGGAGTAAACTCGTGTGCTTATGTATAAAACCGCTGAATAATAAACTTTCAGTCCTAATCCATAGGCCAGCTGAGAGCGAGACAAACTTCAAAAATGACTTGAGAAAAAGTTTTAAAAGTCGGACTCTTCCAAGCAAGTCACTTGTTCATTCTGATTCGTTCCTACAATGCTATTAAAGGTACAATGTGTGGAAACAATAGGTGTTAGTCGGGCGTGCGACGAGCTGCCCACGGGTGGCGGCCGAGTGGAAAGAAAACGAAGCCATGTTCCGTCCCACAAGGATATTACGCCGGAAAATCAACGACACCTTATATGTAAATGCATTTCTTGTACGGGATATTGATTGTTACGTATTTGAAGGGATTTATATTATGTAGTAAAATTTTGATACAGTTGTAAATTATAAAGTGATTTAATAATCTCTTGCCAATAAGAAGTCATATCAAATTTAGTAATTACAATCATTACTGATGTTCACTAAAACGTTTAATTTAAAAGAAAGTGCGTATATTCTATGAGAAGCTAAAATAAACAACATTTATTACACAAAATTTCTCCAGTAATGTAGGTGCGTTTAGAAATCTAAACTCCACATGCAAATTACCTAAATCGAATTATGTGTTTGCAATCCATACTAATATTATAAATCCAATGTAAATCCAAATTCATAGTAATCTTCAATACGAGACGTCTTAGTACAATTCCGAACACAGAACAGATTATAAGTTAGTTAGCAGTACAGTTGTCTGAAAGTTTAACTATTACTCTGCCTACCCAGACATCTAGACCATATCTCGCTTATTCCACACTGCCAAAAGATAAAACACCAATATCTCAAAACTTTGTCCATACAACCAGACGTTTGTAAACACAAATGAAAGGATTCGGAACTTGGCACCAACTTTATCAACGTCTCAAAGGCTCGAAACTGTCTCGTTCAGTTCAGAACATCTGAGTTTATTTGTTTATATGATTGAAATAAATAACATAAATAAAAAATATAACGCAAAAGTGCGTATAAATAAAGGAACAATAGAAACTACAATGGAAATGTTAAAAGAAACAATAAACCCATTTGCAAAATGAAGCAAAATATTTTTGATACTGTACACAATGCGATGATTATAGATGTGGCTTTTTATTTAACACACACTGTTTCATTGATATGTTAAAGGTTCAAAATACTAAGTATCCATATCGGTTTTCCTACATTATAGAAATAGTTATTTTCGCTTAGTGCACCTTTTGATTCAAAACTAACGATGGGTAAAACGCGAGGTTTATTTCAAACTAACCTTCTGTTAGATTTTGAGACACCGTAAATCGTAATTGAGGTCACAACATTAAGGCTCCATTATCTTGATGATGTCACAATTTCCGTGCAATGTTTAATTTTCTGTAAAAAATCCATTTACGTTTCCGACACTCGTTACACGGATAAAATTAAATTATCTTGTCGAGTTCAGATTTCATCATGTACAGAATTTGTTATAATAAAGAATAATTTCTTCCCCCGTATTTTAACAACCGTTACAACACCGATTCACTTAAAATAAATGTAAGACAACTGTATTGTTTAATTAAATGAATTAATTAAGGAAATTTGAATTGGTACACCTCATGGACAAACGAAACATGTCGTTGAATGTCGAATACTAAAAACATTAAACTTTTGAGTCCTACAAATCAGAGACTTGATCAAAATATATGTTATTTCTTTTATCAATCATTACATTTATTAGTTAAAACTGCAATACACTCTCCTGCAAAATATCAAAGTTCCACATGTGATACATCAGTCTAGCTTGCCAAAATATCAAAAGTAAATGTCTAGAAACAATAGGTGCGGTTGCACAAGCCGCTTGCCCAACACAGCGATCCGAGCACTCATCTGTCTGCAGTAAAATGAAGTTTCGTGGCAAAACGTATACGCTGGCCAAAATCATTTGCGGGATATTTTAATACTTGCATGCGGGATAGCAAATACGCTTAAAAAGTTTTTCATAAAAAGATTATGGCTAAGTTTCTATGCAGTATCCTATAGTCCTTCGTTTAATGACGGACAATAAAAAAAATATAGTTCAGAAATTCTGAGAGTGACAACCAAACGAAGCTACTTTAATATTATCTCTTTATTCAAATTTTTAATTACTTATACATCATTCGCAATTCACTATGGTTGCTAAAAATCTCGATGCACCAGAATCAAATTGCATTTCAATCTACCATGCAGTATAGGTGCAAGATGACGTCACACGATAACCGGCTCAGTGGCATGGCGTCCTGTGTTGCAATGACGCATCCCAGTACCCCACTCACTGGAAATCGCGACTGATTGCATGAGTAATAGGTATTCTTGGTCAATAAAAATATACAAGGAAGAAATAGTTATAAGACATTAAAAATATTTCAAAAGATTGATGTTCGGGCATTATAAAATTGAAAAATTATTCCACTTGCAGGTAAGGGGTTGTATGTATTCATAAAAACTTATAAAATTATTTAAAATATAATTAGACTGTGTATAATAACTGATGTTCCATAAATATCATGAGAATGATGGAATTATTGCCGGAAATACTTGTGTCATGACTTACGTGTGGAAATAATTCTCAAAGAGAGATGATCTAAACGTCTTTTAATGCCAATTTTCAATATAATTGATTGCAAAAATACACGAAGCGAAGAATTTTAGATGAAAATAATTATTGTCCTCCAATCAGGTTTTCATTCATCAACAAATTTTGAAAAAGTGTGTTTCCAGAAAATCTAAGGTGGTCCACAAAGGCCTTTGAGCTGTCACTAGACCAATAAAGATAATCAACTAAGATTGATTTCCAATTACCACCCGACTGTACTCGAAAAAATCTTAATTAAACCAATTACCTAAGTCCAACTATGGCACTGCATTCAAACGTATAACGTACAGTTATGATCGTAAATCCTGCAAAGATTACACAATCCGTCACACCAAGCGCAGTACGCAGTTACATAACTCCAAGGGCTTTGAAAGCCGTCGTGGGCGGTTCACGGCGACTTCTTAAAGTATCGATAGACTGCAATATGGAGAGCTTAAGAGCCAGGCTGGGTTTGCGCTGTTACGTCATTTTATTGCGGTACAATTCAAGTTATACGTCGCGATTCGCATAATGTTACTGAGCGTGCGAATATAGCAAGAATGCCTTTGAAAGATGAAATAAGCTCCCATAACATTAACATTTTATTTGGGAAAGTATATCGTGCGATAAAACTATATAGTTTAAAAATAGAACAATGAGTTTTTAAAAACATCCATTAGATATGGTCTTTTTTTTTTCTTTTTAAAGTTATATCGATATTCACAAACAAACCTATTCAGGTCACAGAAGTAGATTGGCATGAGTTGTATTACGGCTCACGAGTATTTCATTGCAATAACTAGGACAAGTGGTTTGAAAGCATATCAAAAAGCAGCTTAAGTTTAATAAATAAACAAGCATAGCTGGTACTCGTAGATATTCAAAAGGTGAAGAGCCATTGGTGCAAAAACAAATAAATTAAATACACTTTTGCCGTCACACTTTATCCTCAACAAACGATACGTGTCTTATCAGTAACTATGAGGCACTTGACTTGACTTGGCACCGATATCCGAAACTAATATTCATTTTTCATACAAATATTTGAAAGAATGAAAAAAAGCTTTTATTTGTTACAAGCAAAAGTAAATTGACATTAATTTCCACTATACTACCAACTAAACGATATTCAAAATAACAAACATATTTACCATAACAACTGATAAATAAATGTACATTTGATTTACTAACCCACATACAATACGCAACATGTAAATAAGCCACATTTTTACCTCAACGTGACGCAAGAACCAATGCAAATTATTCGTTAACGAATGGGTGAAATAGCGAATGAATTGCCTGAGCATGAAATTTAAAAAGAAATTCTCCCTCATTATAAGGAAACTAACCCTAAGTATAGAGTATACACAACAGTTGTTTCGTTCACGCCTGCAATGTGGGTCAGTGACGATGCATAGGCCGCACTCGATGCAGAAACGCAAAGGGCGAGATGAGTGGGGTGACTGAAATAGGGAGCTCTCCATACTCATGTGTAGGCGTATTGACATTTTTCATTATTTATAGATCGTGTTTCTGTATTGTGTAGTTTTTCCCCATGGCTTCAGTGGAAATCGAATATTCCTCGAGGACTCCGATGTAATAAATTATCCTTATTGCACCGGACTAGCGTTTGCTAATATTATAATCCCTCGAGTGGGTTCGGATTGATTGAATGTGTATTCTAAAATATTAATTTGTTTAATGCATCCAGGCAAAGTCATATCTTCGTTATTAGAAATATGATAGAGAGTAAAGTTATTTAATTAAAGTATTCCACGCATTTTCCATTACCTACCTACTGGATATTTATATTTTCGTTCAATGTTCATTCATTTAAACATGATTGTAATAAAAAAGCTGTTGTATTTGACTGTTGACAGCAGTTTTCTGTTCAATAATTCACTATTTTTCCAACAACCTTGTTATCTTCCAAAACATAATAAAATTAACGTCATCGTATATCCATTACCAAAATTAGCTTCAGTGTATTCCATTACGTAGGTAAATGTTGGCAATTAACGCAAATTAATAAAGGCCGTGGTGCCATTAGCCGGAATAAAGACATGAAACTAAACAGCTACAAAACAGCTAATTAATTGGATGACAATTAAAAAGCTGCCTCGAATAATTAACGTAAAAGATGGAATTATATCACACATAACGAAAAGTAGTTTAACAAAATAAATATTTATAAGATAAAGCACTGGATTAAAACCTAACAGAGCTATTAATACGGAATTATATGCATAGGAAAATATTGAAGTTAATAAAATAAATAGCTTAGGCGCCTTTTGTTTTGGCATGCAATAAGATAATAACATTATTGAAAAATATAGTAATAGTTAAGACCTGTAATTTGATATTACACAAAACAACAGAAACAATTGGGCAATTGTTCGAGATACTATTAAACTGCCTCGGTGGCGTAGTTGTATTACGGTACGGCTACAAAGCTGAGGTCTCGGGTTCGAGTCCCGGGTCGGGCAAAGTGGTATTGGATTTTTCTATTCATTATCAGCCCGGAGACAGGAATTTGTGCCCGATATGGCGATAGGCTCGCCCCCTATCACATCATGGGACGGAACATACAAGGCGAAATGTGGGTGTCCTGGTGGCGCCTCTGCCTACCCCTTCGGGGATAAAGGCGTGAGTTTATGTATGTATGTACTATTAAAATATAACAAGCCCGTTAGGTGCTTGAAAGGGTTCAAGGCTTACGAACACAATCCTCCTTGTCTAATAAATCGAGCATTGAAAGCGCTTCGCTTTGATCTCGATAATATAAAGCTGTGCAAAACTGAATGCATCGTTTAATTTACCACTCATACTTAATCGAATCAATGCATTTCCCACGAGATTAACTTGCACGCAAACTTAGAAACTTCTCAGTTTGCCAATTGGTGTTCTAACTTTGTTTTTACTACGTTTTCGTATTGTTATAGCATATGAATATGATGTTAATTTACGATTTGAAAGTTCTGATTTCGAACCACTTTGCTATGATTTATATCGTCTTTAGTTTTATTACCGTCCGTCAGTTTTTTTATGCCTATTACTTGAATCGAATATGGTCATCCTAGATAAACTTGTTGGATAAATAGCATTCACGAGCGCATGCATATTGTAAGAACAATTTATTCATGTATGCTGTTTAATGTTCCCACATAACAGTATATTATCTCAGTTTTACAAATTAAAAACGACGGAAACGACCATGTTAAAAATTCACACATACAGTAAAAAATCCCGAGTAAAAGCCCACAATTTCCACAGAATACTTAACGAGAGAACAACCGCCGTGTACCTTAAGCATCGCAGCCAAGCCTATGTAAATTTTAAAGGACATGGCCAGACAACACTGGCGCAGAGGAAGCTCGGCTCACTTGCATACAAATTTATTACATTACTATATTTAACACTGTCGACAGAAAAGAACATTCGATTCTAACGTTTCCAGACACCTCTTCGGGTCTCACATAAATAGTCGGCTAACCTCCCATCAGTATTCTTCACGAGGAAGCCGGACAATGAGAGTTGAATAACAATTAAGCATTGTAAATGTTTAAAGTTCGCCAAAACTATGGTGGAGTTGTAGCAACGCGCATGTTCAACTTGGCTCGGACTCACGAGCTATGAATATTTTGTTTGAACTGCTATACAGCGGCCAATTTTGCGTCACTTGACCGTGGGTACTAATGATCTAATGAAGCGACGAATTGGAAAATTAAAAGGGTCATATATTCTTGACAGAAGCTATTCTCGACAACCCTGTTGGTACTGAGGTCATCCTATATTTTACCATCACAGCAGAATGTAAAATGTTTCATGCGTTAACGACCCGTGCTGCTTTGTTTGTTTACTTTTTTTCTAACGCTCATCCGGCTATAGAAATGCTCTTTACCTGTTTTATGGTTGTCAACGTTTCAATAGAAATCGTCGTCCATTATAAGCCTGTTGTGTTACCAGACTCGTCTAGCGCCACTTGTATTGTCCCTGCGCTTCCAATAAGTGCTTTATTGTGAATATATTTAAGGTTTCAAATGGAATTGTCTTGGTTGGCGCAGGCAGTGGAATGGAATAACCTGGTGGTGTTATCGTCCCCTTGTATCCGGAGCGGTGTCGCTAGAGCGCGCACGCTCGTGCACCTGTCGCCATTTGCTGGATAACTTGGCGTGTATTTATATGCAAAGTTGGATTAAATGAAACTTTATTAAACTTTTACCTCATACAAACCGCAGGATACGTTTTACCGTTTCTGAATAATGCAAGGATTTACATTAACGCGCAACAGGTAAGCGCAAATGTGTACTGGGTTTACTTTTATCTCTAAACTATTGTAGCTAATTAGATCACATGATTAAGTGCGTTACACTTAGAGAGTGTTTTAAATAGCGATATATATATTTCCGCATTTATTACGTATTTAAAGTCATATTTAGACCGTGAAGTGTGAAGTAATTAATCGATGAAATTTATTAGTTTTCGCACGAACCCAAAAGAATTTCTCAAGAGGCGCACACGTGACAGAATGTAACACTAGTTTTCTAACAAGATAACGCGATAAATGAAAGATAATAAACGCTTTCATCGGTAACGTATCACGCACGGACAACTAGCGCAAACTGTACGATTTCGAATGACAAGTGTTTTAAACACGAAACGGCGATTTCTCTATTAGGTCGTGCTACAAACTGCCCACAAAGTGGTTATGTTCGTGAAAAACATTGCATGTATTTCTATGTCAAAACTGAACTAGTAAATACTTAAAATAGCATCTTTAGAAACTCTTAATATAGTATGGGTTCGATGTATTCTCTAATAGGCTAATTTAATACAATCTTTCATTTTATAAAAAAACAATGATTAACAGAATTTATATCGGCATAGTGTATTATTATAATATAACATAAGTAGGTACTCGGTCATAACTTTATAGATGAAAATCTCTTTAACATAATGACGAACACTAGACTGCGTTTTAATCAAGAACTAAGATAGTTTAACATTAAGCCACATAAATAATACATCAGATCACAAACGAACTTTGTAATAACTGATTTGAATCTCAAACGCATGTTATGCATAAAATATGTAGCTTCATGAGCGACACTAAACTCAAAATTATGATTTCCTGCGGTAAACGCGTGGGCCGACCAAATGCCAATGTTTTTGTATATGTACATAATACTTAGTATTTTACTTTTGCATAACGTGTTGGCTCCAACTCTGGAAAATTATTGATGTTCGCTGGAGCAAACAGTAATGTATCTATGAACATTCAAAACAAATAATATTTTTTTGGAGACTGCATTTACAACATTTAGGTACAATTTAAACGATAGTATGACTTGTTAATAGTTTTAAACACTATATTTTTTATGTAAGTTTTTTATACAAAACAAGACCAAATACAATGAAAGTCATTTCCATAACCAGCGACTCATATCGAGATCCCCGAGATATGACCAAATCACTCACTCCAACTTAGGCTTTAAAAAAATGATTTTAAGAAAATTGAGCATACCGAAAATCGATGTCATAACCAGTATACGTAGTTTATTCAAATCAATGTTTTAATGATGGTAATATGTACGTTACTAGTCGCTCAGTTAATCTGGATTATAAAATATTCACAAGACATTTACATAGGAGTGGTAAGGTGAGGATCGATTTACTCATTTATTTAAAGACGTACTGTTGCGACCTCAGTGTTATAGTAAGACCTTGGTAATGACATCATCCACGCAATGTCTACGGCAGCATTTGCATTTAATTACTTAACCGTTTTAGCATCTTTAATTAATACCTTATTAGCAAGAAACGTTGCGAAATTCAGACAAGCGTAAAGGTTGTGAACTTTTAAAACATTGTTCCGAGCTTCGTAATATTGTTTGTTTATTCATTTCGAAGCGCGGAGCTCAGTTTTTCTCAGTAACAGAAGTATAGTAAGTTATTTTAAAACGCCGTAGCTAAACATGTTCCGTATTTATAATAAAATGATATTATATATTATTAACTAATGTTGTTCTTAAATACTGATTACAATTCCTCTTAATGTAAGATCACAGTAGCACGTACGTCAAAAACGAATTCATATTTGTATCTTGAAAAATTAAAGTCTCCAAATGAATGAATCTGCGGCATGTTCAATACCTACTCGCACGTTCATTCGTCATATCCGTCTCAACCACACGCTACAATTAGTCATGTTTTCGTATTGCCTCTCGTAAATAAAACCTACAATTTTAACAGCTATTTCGAGCATAATTATTACAAAAACAAAGCTGTTTGCAATATGAAACGTTAAAAAAAGATAAGTACCATTGCAGCTGCTCCGGTGCACATTTATCACATCGCCTCGATGCATCCGTTCTTGTTTGCGAATGCGAATCAATTTTGTGGCTCCACACTTTCACCTGCCTCCGCAAAACCAGATTTCATAATAAATGCAACGACATGTGTGATATTGGCTTTGGGATTGAACTTGAAAGATGACCTTTAATTATTAATTTTATGAAAATCTGCTGTGTGTATTAAACAAGCACACAATGCCGACTGTTTCCTGGTATGCTTATTTAATTACTAAAATGATTCATAAATATTACATTATTGTGGGCAAAGTAATTACTATAAAACTCATATAGGAATAGAACACATTGGCCTTTATCCTATGATCTGATTCCTATGACGTGTATGAAGGCTCTGTTACGACCAATAGAACCACGATCTATCACGAATATACACGAAATAATTACACATGTAAACGAAAAGGTGAATTTCCTGCATTCAATTGATACGGAAAATAAAATTTTAGGCGATAAAGAGACTTCTAAAAGTTCTCAAAAAGCAAATATACAAAAACCAGCCAACCCTACGTTCAGTTCGCGAGGTTAAAAAACAATGAATTGCGAATAAATTTGAGAGCGAGCATTCTTGGAATTGCACTTTCTCTTGGTTTTTCATTTACTTAAATAGTTAGACGATTCAGGGATTAAAGCATCCACTATCTCTTCAGTTTCCTTTACAAAACAGTTCTAAGTTTCATTTTTTAAGGTATACACGAAGCAGACTTTCGGTTTTGTTGTTTTACCCATTTCAATAGGAGTGTAACGAAGGGTTTCCAAGCGTGCGGGCTACAGAATGATCATTTCCTATTTGCCATGCGGGCATGCTCACTCCTGAGATAAAACAAATTCAGTTCACTTTAGTTCGCGTTGTGGCTATTATGTTCTGTGAAATTAAAGAAAAGTCAATTGTATGCGATATTGGCTACAGCGGAATATTGCAGTGGAAGCGTGCTGGGCCCATAACCTGATGAGTTTTGAGAAATAAATAGGCTGGCAAGCAAGATTAACATGGATTATATATTGAGCAAATTTATACAGTACACAGTCAGTGTGGAACGTATGTCAAGAAGACGACCGGACGGAAGTAAGACACAACGACAACAATCACAGACAACAATGTTTGTTTATCGCCTACAAGTAATACTGGCACTTAGTCAATAAGCTCCAATATTACTAACAAATGTGTCTCAGTAATTCAAAAACATTCATTTAATTATGTAGTAAGGTTTAGCTTTGATGAACAACATTTAAATAACGAACAAGACAGAAATGAAATGTGACGACCGTCAGAAGTTACAGATGTAGAACAATTTGATTACTGCGGTGTTGCATTGTACTGTTAAGCAAGCTGTAGAGCAACAATAGCAGTCACAGTAACATAACAACTGTTTCCGAGAGCAGTACTCGTCAACTTGATCTCACTAAAACATAACGGACTTTTTTTAACCCGGCCGAGTACAGGGAAACGAGTCGAGATAAAAGATTTTTAAACGGAAACAACGGTTTAAGTTAAATTATCCGACATTAATGAAATACAATAATAGTTAACTAGGACCGGCTTTGGTTCGAAGCGTATAATTTGTTACTGTTGCCGATAATAAGCGGTACAGATTGAAGAGCATAAATAATAATCGTGAACGAGCATCTATTTTCAAGAGAGACTGCTGTACAGCGAGGAGAAGACACGGGTTTTAAGATTTCATAACTTATTTACGAAGACAAATATAATAATTCAATATGTATTAAGGTAACATAACAAACCGTAAATAAATATCTATTACACTAACACAAAGGATCTTGATTAGTGTAATGATGCGCTTTGATTTGAATCTTTCACTCTTTCATATACTAATTACTAAGTAATTGAGGGATGAGAGGCGCTAGACGTCTTCAAGTGAGGGACAAAAGCACACAAAGAAGCCTTAATTACTTGTAATAAAATCGATATAAAATAAAAATACTTAGTAGAATAAGGAAATCTATAAACATCAAAGCAAACATAATATCCAAACACGATCAAGCATATTCTCTCCTTTCCGTATGATTATCACATTACTGTTTATCCACTTGTGTCGAAAGCGCTCTGTGTAAAACACCAGGGTTGTCTAGCATCCAGTTCTAGTTCAAACAGTATAGTATTTCAGTGAATATGATCTTAAAAAATTGTAGAAACCGGTTTGTGAAATACAAACTTTAGAATTTACTGTTTAGTACACTTAACTCGTTTGTCGTCTCTTTATTTTGATTTTAATTTAAGTATATAGCTAATAAAAAGCATAAAAACCTTCTTAGGTGTAAGGTTATTAATAAGTCTCTGACAAATCAGGCAACCCTATTGAAAACATCGACTAGCCGCTTCAGCAATGCTAGGCTACGTCTCGCGTTTGAAGTGGGCACAATCAAATACGTAATGAACACTCGCTACTTAAACAACTGAGAGCGAAAGATCGATTAACACGCGAGATTAGACGAGAAACTTTTACGAGTGCTACTATTTTACTATTACGATGGCATGCAACACCTCTTTTGGACTTTTAAACAGCACACTATGTTTCACATTTGTTGTATATTTCGAAACTTTATTAGAAAATTAGAATTAGTTCTCATTCCATACCACTCCAGCGTGATGAACCTGAGTTCATCAAGCTGAAGAAAGGAATATGTCTGAACATATTCCCTAAAAAATAAATAATAGTTTAAAAAAAATATAGAACGCTTTTATAGAAAATCCAAATAAAAAAAATTGAAAATAAATTTTAATAAATTTGAATTAAAAATAATGTAAGAAAAAATGATTTTATTGTAAAAAAAGCGTGGGGTGTATGGTATCAATAATTCTAAATATTTTATGAACAGATACCTACGACTAGAAGGGTTATTTTGATAATATCCTGAAAAGCACTAATCTTTTTGTAGATCAGAAAAATCCTGCTAACTTTTTAATTCAATGGTTACTGAATTAAAGTTCTATTATTGAGATCTTAAAATGGGATTGAAAATAACCTAAGAAACTTTGAAATGCAGTAAGCGCATTGCACATAGCCTTCTCTGCTCTCAAATTGGATATAGCCATGTTTGGCTCATAAAACGTTTTGTTTACGTATTCAATCATCAGGCCACTTGACAGCTCTCGTCTCAGGAGGGATCTTGTGATGCGGAACACGTAAGTATGAAACATGCCTGCGGCTGCAAATTCAGTGTTCTGTAATGACGTATGCAGCTTTTACGTGAACTCTCCAAGGACTTGTTATAACAATATATAGCTATCATTGCGGTTAGAGCACTTGCAAGTCATTTTATGCGTAATTCTTTGATAAATTGATTGTTAATATGTTCAGGTCGTTCTATTAACTACTCGAATAATCTTTGGGATATCCTATAAACTTTATATAGTAAAGGACAGGTAGCTGGATTGTAAAAAAAATATTACATGGTATGATATATGTTGTATCATTTCAACGCTCAAGAAACTTTAATTGGATTAACAAACTTCGAAAATGGATCTACTAGCGTGCACTGGCAGTAGTATCACATTTAAAGCAAGGTATAAAACGAAAACCCAATATTGCTATTACATTTGCTTTTATATTAAGAAACATTTAAAAACCCGTATCGAAATTTCAATTTCCATGCGCCATTTCCGTAGCGCTGTCGAGTGTCGCATCGCGTCGATTTTCCGGATTAATGCATTGCAGATATCTGCTTGAAGGCGTCTTTGAATACTTGATAGGGTACGGAAATGAAAATCAGGCAGTTGATGTTATGCGTACTATAAGCGTGTTTTCTAATATAGTAGTGGTTTCTCATAAAGCAGGAGACAAACAAGCATACGGAAGATCTAATGATAAGTAGTAACCGTCACCCTAGAAAACACAACCCCAGAGGCGCGTAGTTAGCCGTTAGGGAAGATTTGAAAATGTTGGAACGGTTTAAATTTTTATACTTTCAATTTACTTGCCAAAAGGCTTGAGGGAGCAATACAGTTTATGACATATATTACTTAACTTATATTGACTGTTATTGCAATGTATCAAATTGTGTCAGTTATTACGATAGACAACATTTTTTATGGTTGAAAACTGTATTTGAAGTAAATTATGACATACAAAACGTAAATAAGATTACTCGTTTGTGAAGGCCAGCAAATCGGTGAAATAAATGAAAGGGTTTTTATAGCAGTCATGATGTCGGGCGCCGCAGTCACAACAAACCAGACACGGGCCCCGCCGTTGGCCCATTTGGCGTTTTTTTCCAACAGATATTGTTTTAATGGCCATATGGCGCAAGTTTTGGCCAAAGTCCGTCTATATAACCCATTCGCTGTTGTAATTTCAACCGTTCAATGATAATTTTGGTGAACTTTTATTACAGTATCAAAGAGTAAGCGATAGCCCAGTTGGCAGCGGATCGGATTGACAAACCAGAGGTCGAAGATTTGAGCCCAACACTAACACTTAAAACTTTCTGGCCTTATGCATTGCAGAAATACTTACTCGTAGATACATATATGATCCGATAAATTATTATAAACTAGACGCAAGGTTTTTTTATGACATTCAAATTACACAAAATCTAACATTAATTATTTAAAAAATTATAGCCAATTGAAATATTTTTGCACGGTCAATGCTAACGTCCTACACTACGTTTACGTAAGTAAACGTAGTGTAGGACGCCCTCCAGCCAGGTGGAGCGACGATATTCGTGGGGTGGCTGGTAGCGGTTGGCGACGATGGGCTGAAGATCGAGCCCAGTAGCGTGCTATGGGAGAGGCCTATGTCCAGCAGTGGACGCAGAAGGGCTGATGATGATGATGATGATGATGATGAATGCTAACGTAATTGACGGCGCCAGATTCTCGAGACATTTTTAATAAGACTGGTGCGACATTTTAAATCCGTCCGCGTTGTCAAATGAGTTCTGACTTGTTAAGCCGAAATTTAGGCACTTCGGCTAAATTAACATGTAGGTCAACTGGTACTGACAAATTCCATCTTGTGCCTTTTTACTAGCTCGTTATACCTATACGAAATTTAATAAAGAATTTATTCTACAACTAGAATGTTATTAAAACGTCTGTAGGAACTTGATGCGTAATTGAGGGAACTGAAGCTACATCAAGTCTACTAATCCGCAATATTATACGATTGTGGAAGACTATCGCTTAATTCTTCTCAGATTAAAATCGAGTCCTAGCATTGGGCCTTTAACTTCACGACTACAATTACGAGGACACGAAGCCCTCATCAATGACAACAAAACATCACACAATATCCCTTAATTGCAAACACTATTACGATTGATTAAATTTGTTTATGATTGTTGAACATTCATTGGTATGAAGTAATTTAGAATATCTACATGTGAACCGTCCAACAATTCGCAGCCTAAGGAAAACAGACGCAGTAGCATTATTAACGAGACGTTTATAAAACGAAAGACCACCAACAATGTAAGAAACAGACTTATTGTCTTGTAACGCAGGTAAATCCGCAGGGCATAACTAGTTATTTATCCAACTGTTACATCGTTTGTGAAACAACTAGACGTAATTAAGCCTGAACCCTTTTAAATTATGAATGTGGGTCTTAAAAATGTTAACGGTTAGAATGAGGGTTGGCGGAGTTAATCAAGAATTAACATTGTTTAACAACTTAGTCTAAGCTTGTTGAAGTCATAATACAGCTTTTGAAATTACTTTATAACATATTCATGCTGTACCTAACTGCAATATGTGAACTTCTAACATGTCGGAAAATATCTAAGTATGAAGGTTGATGAATACTATAGCTAGCTTCAACATGTTTCATTAAATAAACTCGAAATATGTGTATAGTATAAAGAGAGTAAGAGTAAGTGTGTACAGATTTAATATTTTCTTTTAATGAGTAAATTCGACTGCCTCGGTGGCACAGTTGTATTACGGTATGGTTACAAAGAGAGGTCTCGGCTTCGAGTCCCGGTTCAGGCAAAGTGATATTGGATTTTTCTATTCATTATCAGTCCAGAGTCAGAAATTTGTGCCCGACATGGCGATAGGCTCGCCCCCTATCACATCGTGGGAAGGAACATACAAGGCGAAACGTGGGTGACCACCTCTGCCTATCCCTTCGGGGATAAAGGCGTGTGATTATGTATGTATGAGTAAATTAGAAAATTACTTAGTGTTAATGTTTCATATTTTTATAACAAATAATGTAATTCTAAACCGTGTTTGAAACCCATATTAATACACCTAATAAACAATATACATATAATATTCATGATGCCATTCCAAAAAAATGTAAATGAATTTATATTATAATACCTACTTTATATTAAAAACCTACATTCATATTATTCATAAGAGACATATAAAATCATTGCCAATAAGTAAAATTTGAAAGATGCATCAAGCCGGTACTAACAATGTAAAAATTCATCTTCAGCTTGAAATTTATTCTTATTGAGTGCATTCATATCCATTTCAAGATTTTTTAAAGCATTTTATAGCACTGGCCACTGGAACATTTTTGAGACAGTAAACTGTTGAATAGCACTTTATTATTTACTATTTTTACATAATAGTACTGAAATATTCACATTTCATTTTTTCTATTTAACAGTCATCAATCAATTATGTTAAAAGCTTAATGAATATAATTAAATGCAAATGTAAATTATCCAAACAAAATAAATGGCAATATGTTTATAGTATATTTGCTGTTAAATATACTATAAACATATTGCAAACCTTTTACTTATAAATGGAATTTATTATAAATAAGCACACATTTATTCATCATAGCATAGTTTTCCTGTTGTATTGAGATTTCAATATGCAAAATAAGTAATAATACATAGCATGGGGTAAACATCTATCTATCTATTCAGTCACATGAAGTCCATTGCTTAACATAGGCCCAATTGAAATAGATAGGGTAAACCTAGGAAAAAATAAAATTACCTTCCTTTCTTTAAAATTGTTTCAAGCATTCAATTGCAGAATATGCATTAATCAAGAAGTGAATAGATATTTATTTTATTTTCTGCAATAAATGTTATTTATACCATATCAGAATTTGATTTTACTGATTACGAGATACTTATATGTATCAGGCAGGAAGATTCCATATTTGAAGATTTTATAAAAAAAATATATTTCTTTTATAATATATTTTTTTCTAATTCATATTTTATTTTATGTTGCTATGCCAGTAATATTCTGATTGTACCTCAATACAATATGTAGGTTAGCAGATAACGAATATAAATAAAACGAAACGTTTCTTGTTCGAGATAGTGTATCTTTAAACTTCTAATTAAAGTAGGTACACTCTATCATAAACGGATTCTTTATTCTCTCGTATAGGTCATCTTGCGGTTCACACTGGCCGGTTAACTTAAAAAACTCCAATAAATTATGTACTTGCTACATTCTTTCGAGCGTAAATCATAAGAAAATAACACCGTGCGTAGTTAACAGGTTTATTTGCATTTATAACACATAATTATTTACGATATACCGCACAATAATTTTAGATATCACACTTTTTGAAAGAATGTAAGCCAAATAAGTTTTAATTCAAGTTTCCTAGAAATGCAGCGTGCTATCGGTTTGTAATCCCAAATGGTTATCGTATCCGATCGATTTGATGACAAATAAACGGAACGCGACGCCGTAAACGCCGGCACGAATGAATAACACTTTTACGCCTCTTATACACTCTTCACACGTCCCAATATACAAAACAAGCCCAAAATAAAATAATAAGCATAGAAATGCAGCGAGATTTATTTATAAAACATCGACTTACCAGCAACAACTGTATCGCTCAAGTCAAACTTCACCGGTTTAGGAAACTCTCTCAATTTTCGTCCACTCAATTTTAATTCACCACTCAAATACGCATCTTCGATAATTCTCTCTAACGATTTTGTTAACTGACTGTGAATACTATTGTGCCCGTTCATATTTACACTCACACACGGCCCTAACACGGCCATATTCTTTTTGAACTGAAAAGAAAACTGTTTTCTGATTTCGTTTACATGGCTGCCAACATGATAATGTCAACTGCTTCTAGCTTCAGTTCGCAATAGACCAAATTACCATTCAAACACTTTTTGATAAAGATAAAAATAATAATTGAGCTTTATTGAAACATTAGCCCACTCATACTTTATAATTTTCCTTTTTGCTAGATATTGAGCCATATTAGATTTTTGGTTTACATAAACAAAGATATGGTCATTGCAGGATAATTGATAGAAAATAGAGAAACCATCCACCCCGCAAATTGCTAATGTGCCTGGTAGCCATGATAGTGACGTCAAAGTGACGTAGTCTCGAGACAAGTATGAAGTAACGTTATATTGGGGTCACGCTAGAGGACCCAAGAACGAGCCGAGCACAAATTCGTGTAGTGTCCAGCTGACTTTCAAGCCACGAACGACACTTAGCACCGCAAGTAAAGTGGCTTAGCTTGTGTTCAACTCGTGCTCGGCTCCTCTTGCGTAGAGTGTAGACTCACCTTTACCAACGCTAGCCAACACGCAAGGCAATCGAATTGTGATTAAGCGCTTTTTTATCTTATAAGTGGCTGACATCATATGGAAGTTAATGTGTCAAAGCCTCAGCGCACTACAAATTTGCGGAGCTTATAACACATAATATGATCCTCACTGGTGCAATCATATAAATACATTAAAACAAATATTAATGAATAGGGAGTTTTATGCTCAACTTCAGTACGCATGGGTGCAAACTTAACAATGTCTGACAACAGTGTGACATTGACATTTGACATAGATATAACCTTTAAATTGTTCGTGTTCTGTGTGTTCTGTGATAATTTAATTAGAGAAAAATGACGATTACAAATGCATTGCGAGCAGCAAATATATTTAAAAATGCTAACAAGTCAAACATATCTCAAATTCAGGTAAGTTACTTTTATATACGAATTATTTCGCTGATATAAAATACCGTGGTTCCCGGTCAAGTATTTACGTAATTTAAAATATATTTGTATTAAATATCTCATAATGTATATAAATAATACGAATTGGCTCAGTGTGATCTAATACTACGTAGGGGGATTAAAAAAAAATGTCATTTGACCTATGTTCATATGTCAGTTACATTTTCCTCTCATAAGAACATAACCTGTTACTGCATACTAATATGACATCAATGTAGTAGAATGATTCGCTATTCCATGGGCAAAAATTATAGTATATTGATTCTGGGTAGCAAGGACATTAATGTGTTAAAATGTTTCTGCTGTAGTCCTAAATGATACATTCTGACTTAAGCTTTTGGATAAGTGACTTGATCAACTTGTCTCTGTTCAAATTGTCATTTAAATATATTTAGTACTATTTGCATTTCTTTTCAGAAATATTCCTCATATGTCAAATATGCAGAACACAAACAATTGGAGAAGATCAGGAATATTGGTATATCAGCCCACATAGACTCAGGTAAAACAACACTCACCGAACGAATATTGTTTTACACTGGAAGAATAGATGCAATGCATGAGGTTGGTAACATCTTCAACACAGTTATCACTACACATTATATATATTTAGATTTTTAATTAGCTGTAACTTAGTAAATTTAATACTTTAAATGTCATGCTATATACATATAGGCTAGAGGCTTTGAAATTTTGTTACTTATGTGATAATTCTAAATTATTTTATAAGTATATTGCATTTTTTATGCTTACAGGTAAAAGGTAAAGACAATGTTGGAGCGGTAATGGACTCAATGGAATTGGAGCGTCAGAGAGGCATCACTATTCAATCGGCAGCCACTTACACTATATGGAAAGACCATAACATCAATATTATTGACACACCCGGGCACGTGGACTTTACAGTTGAAGTGGAAAGAGCCCTACGAGTGTTGGATGGAGCGGTTATGGTTTTGTGTGCAGTGGGAGGAGTCCAGAGCCAGACGTTAACTGTAAACAGGCAAATGAAGAGATACAATGTACCGTTTTTGGCATTTATTAATAAATTGGATAGATTGGGATCTAATCCATACAGGTTAGTTATTAGTACATTTCGTAATACTTAATAATTAGCAATATCAACGTAAAAAATTGTGCATTTTCTATCAGGTATTCACTGCTATGTTGGTAAAAAAATATTTTTATACTTAGTGTACTAATCCAATTCTATTATAACAATTTCTCTCATTTACAGAGTATTGAAACAAATGCGTTCAAAATTAAGCCATAATGCTGCATTTATCCACTTGCCAATGGGTCTAGAGAAGGATTGTCGAGGTATTATTGACCTTGTAGAAGAAAAAGCTATGTATTTTGATGGAGATTATGGTGAAATTGTCCGACTTGATGAGGTTCCCCAGGATAGGAGAGCTGAAGTCCAGGAAAGCAGGCATGAGTTGATTGAGCATTTGTCTAATGTTGATGAGCATTTAGGTAAGCATATTATAATCTGTATTTATAGACAACTGTATTGCTTTACTAGCAGCAAGCTTGTGCTATGAATTTTCATATTATAATAAAGCCTTATGCATTTTTTTTCGATTTCATTAACAAGGTTGTCGTTTGGCACCCATAACATAATATAGCTTATATTTTGAAAATGCAGAAAAGAGCATGTAATTATGATCTATTCTATGTAATTATGATTGAAAAATATTAGAACTTTAATTTTCAAATATTAATTTTTAGGTGAACTATTCCTTGAAGAGAAAACACCAACGGTACAAGACATAAAGAAAGCTATAAGACGTAACACACTCAAAAGAACATTCACACCGGTACTACTAGGTACTGCATTGAAAAACAAAGGTGTCCAACCACTTTTAGATGCAGTGCTTACCTACCTACCACATCCAGGTGAAGTGGAAAACACAGCTATAATCAATGAAGGGAAAGATTCTGAGGGAGAAACTATCATCTTGGATGCTGCTAGAGATAACAAGAAACCATTTGTTGGCTTGGCATTCAAGCTCGAAGTCAGCAAGTTTGGACAGCTGACGTATTTGAGGTGTTATCAGGGTATGCTGAAGAGGGGAGATTATATTTATAACGCCAGGACTTCGAAGAGGGTGAGTAAAACTTTAAGTCATATTTACCACTGATTTGTTACATATTAATCATTACTAACATAAAAATGAATATCGAAAACAGTTAGTTTTATTTCAATAAAAAACATTATACAAATGTTCATGAAGAAAATTGTAACATTACTTTTTATTTAGTCAAATCAATTACTGTGCACTTCATTGAAGTGCAGGTAAAGACTGGGGAAAGACGATTGATTCTTGAAAACCTAACAAGCATAAGTACTTTTTACGCGTAGATAGGCAGTAAACAATAGCTCTTTTAAACTGACCAATTTTTAAAAAACGTTTTTGTTAATACATATTTTTAATCTGTCATATATTTTTCAGGTGAAAGTCTCTCGCCTAGTCCGTATGCACTCCAACAACATGGAAGAAGTGAACGAAGTGCTCGCCGGCGATATCTTCGCTCTGTTCGGCGTAGATTGCGCGTCTGGTGACACCTTCGTTAATGACAGCAAGCTAAACTTGTCATTGGAATCTATACATGTGCCAGATCCCGTCGTCTCCATGGCTATAAAGCCGAAGAACAATAAGGACAGGGATAATTTCTCTAAAGCTGTTGCAAGGTGGGTGTTAAAGAGCACTTTTTGTATTTGTCTTTCTGTTCAAATCGGTAAATGATATTTCAAGCAAAATTCTCTTAAAAAAATTACATATTGTGTTATCAGTGTAGTGGCAGTATGTTACTTCAAGGCCGAACATTCCATTTCCTTTTAACATTTAAGAAACATTAGTCTCGTAAATATTCAATTTCAAAAAATCGTAATTTCAGTCCTTCAGTAATTTTCCTCCACACATGGGTATTATAATAATTGTAAAAAACATTTTAGATTCACCAAAGAAGACCCAACATTCCAATTCCGTTACGACCCTGACAACAAAGAGACTATTGTGTCCGGCATGGGAGAGTTGCACCTCGAGATCTATGCACAGAGGATGGAGCGAGAATACAACTGCCCTGTCGAACTTGGAAAACCCAAGGTTGCTTTCAGGTATGTTATGTGATTTAGTCATAGATAACTTATTTTTAGGTCTTTTAAAGCAACTGACTGCCTCGGTGGCGTAGTTGTATTACGGTACGGTTACAAAGCTGAGGTCTCGGGTTCGAGTCCCGGGTCGGGCAAAGTGATATTGGATTTTTCTATTAATTATCAGTCCGGAGTCAGGAATTTGTGCCCGATATGGCGATAGGCTCGCCACCTATCACTTCATGGGACGGAACATACCAAGGCGAAATGTGGGTGTCCTGGTGGCGCCTCTGCCTACCCCTTCGGGGATAAAGGCGTGAGTTTATGTATGTATGTATGTTAAAGCAACTGGTTTTAAGACACTAGTAGTCTATATCAGCCCATATACGTCCCACTGCTGGGCACGGACCTACTCTTCAATCGAGAGAACCGATTGAGAGTGGTTAGGCCATATAGTCCACCACGCTGGCCTAGTGCGGGTTGGCGGACTTACATAGCGTAGAAATTCTTTTAAAATCGCTACGGTATGCAGGTTTCCTCACGATGTTTTCCTTCACCGTTAAAGTCACACTAGTAGTAGGTCTCACATATGTGAGGGGCCGCCTGTGTAGGTACCACCGCAATGTCTAATTATCCCGCCAAACAGCAGGGAAAAATTCTCTGTTGTGTCCCGGTTTGAAGAACATTGTAGCCAGAGTAACTACTGGACATAATGAGACTTAACATCTTATGTCGCAGATTGGCGAGCGCTGTTAAATTGCAAGCTTGCTTTGTAATTAATGGTGTTTTTTGGTTTTGCTACTGTCGATGAGCAGTCGTATCGCTTACCATCAGACGAATGGCAAGATCGTCTTGCCATTCACTACAAAAAAAACTGATTTTACAAATAATTTTATCATTGGTTGCTGCCCTTTTTCACTGTTGTCACTGCTTTTCGATTAATAGTCGACTTTTCGACAAATCTATATCATTATTTTTGTGTAGTATAATAGTTTTATATCATGTTAATTATAGATCTAAATATTTTATTATTTACAGAGAGACAATGATGTCACCATGTACTTTCGATTACTTACACAAGAAGCAGTCAGGTGGTGCTGGTCAGTACGCCAAGGTCACTGGTATTATGGAACCATTGCCACCTCATCAGAACACAGGTAATATTTATTGTAAAATAATGATGTAAACGAATAATGTTGTGTGATCACACGCAGTGATAACCACTTACAATCAGGTCGGCTGTTGGCTCGTTTGTTGTATGTTACTTAAAAAGTAATAGGGTTTTACAAATAATTTAAATTAGCGTTATGACTGCGTTGGTGGCGTAGTTGTATTAGGGAACGGTTACAAAGCTGAGGTCTCGGGTTCGAGTCCCGGGTCGGGCAAATTGATATTGGATTTTTCTATTCAATATCAGTCCGGAGTCAGGAATTTGTGCACGATATGGCGATAGGCTCGCCACCTATCACATCGTGGGACGGAACATACAAGGCGAAATGTGGGTGTCCTGGTGGCGCCTTTGCCTACCCCTTCGGGGATAAAGGCGTGAGTTAATGTGAAATTAGCGTTATAACTTGTTTATTTGATTTATTTTATTACTACTAATATTTAAATAAACATCCCCAAAAAATAATAAAAACTTTTAAAAATATTTTGTTTTTCGAATAATTTCAATTTTATCTACACCAGTCACCAGGCTGGGTCTCTACTGAGATCCAAGATTCACGGTTATACCGGCTCAAACCCCTCGGTGGGCCTCACGCTCATTACGGACGAACATTTCATTAACACCATGAATTGCTTTTAAAATAAGATATGATATACCATTTTTAATTATTATTTTTAGTGCTGGAGTTTATCGACGAGACCATAGGCACTAACGTGCCCAAGCAGTTTGTTCCCGGAGTGGAGAAGGGTTTCCTGGACACGTGTCAGAAGGGCTACCTGTCTGGTCACAAGGTGTCGGGCGTCAGGTTCCGCCTTCAGGACGGAGCGCATCATATCGTGGACTCCAGTGAATTGGCCTTCTTTTTGGCTGCTAAGGGCGCTGTTAAGGAAGGTTGGTTGCATTTTAAGGTGTTATCATGTCTGTGTATTAAGAAAATCTATTAAGGGCGACATCATTGCATAGCGTCAAAGCCCTTTTCTATGTGAATAAAAAAAGATAACCTATTGTAAACCATACTGCTAACAATCAATCAGGAATGCAACACCGTTTTGCATCGTTGCTTTCTTGTATTAAAACTTAGGAAAGAAGTAATACGATAAATCGGAAATAATAGCAATTCGTGTATAGGCAAATACAGCGGAGTTATTAGCGCGAGACGCCATGCTCTGCGCTCGCCAACCGGCATAAGCGTGGCGAGTAATGACAAATACCCCCCCAATATGACGACACAACAAATCGTCCCATAATATAACATTTTTGCCGACCTGTGAGAGATAGTTCTAAATACTTACCTAGGCTGGAACTTTGCCGAGACCACGCTAAATTTACCGTCAGTGCCGTCATTTTTCCATATTTCTATAAACAAAAGTTTTTGGGCAAATCATATTAACTCCCCAAGACCCAAACCTACAACCACACCGTTACATCAACCACAGAAACTTACAATAAAAGTATTCCACAGTATTCGAAGACGGCGCATGGCAAGTACTAGAACCGATAATGTTCGTGGAAGTGGTGTTACCAGATGAGTACCATGGTACTGTGATTGGCCAGCTCAACAAGAGGGGTGGAATTATCACTGGCACGGAGGGAGCCGAGGGGTGGACCACTATATACGCTGAAGTACCTCTCAATAATATGTTTGGATATGCCGGGGAACTTAGGTAAGATTTTTGTCCGAAGCATCAATTTCATATTACCACCAGGTAATGATGAAACATCATGAAGTGAAGTAGGTTGAGGTTGCATGTAAAGTTTCGGCTTTGTATCAAGGTTGCCAATGCAAAGTTTGTAATGCATATCGAGAAAAATATTGAAGATGTATATCTTTAATTTTATTGAGGTATCTATCCCCACTAACAAATTAATATTAAAATTATTGAAATAATCTCTGTCAAAGAATATTTTTCAATAATGCACTTTCATATTTTTTTAAAAAGAAGATATAAGTTGACATATGTTTTGTGAAAGTATTGATAAAAAACAACTAATGCTGAAGCACAATAATTTCTAAGTATAATTTTATCGGTGTAATGTTAGCTTAATATGATCTGTAGGTTTTGTATGCCTGTATAAATATTTTTTATTTAAAGCAATCCCAATATTTATTTTGTTCCCCCGTAGGTCAATGACGCAAGGTAAAGGCGAGTTCAGCATGGAATACAGCAGATACTCTCCCTGTCTTCCCGATGTCCAAGAACAATTGATCAGAAAATACCAAGAAGAGATGGGCATATTACCCGACCAGAAGAAGAAGAAAAACTAACCGCCTCAAACCAATTAGCGTAATTATTGTAAAGTGATTTATTTTAAGAATTATTTTAGTTTAAATTATTAAATGTATTGTTTATAATCAAATGACTTTTTTACTGTCACGGGTAAGAGATGGCGCTGATACGCTAAAGACTAGCATTTCGGTTTGTTTTTCAATAGTTATCTAAACCTATGCGTTGACCAGTCTTAAATGTTTTAATTGATTTTCCTGATGCCATAGCAATTAGATTTCAGTAGAAATTATTATATGCATAAAAGTTGATTATTTTTAAATTCTAGCTGCCTTTTTAGTGCTAATACACAATAAAACAATAAATAAAACAAACAGGTACATTTATAAAAACCCATTTATTCGTAATACTTCACAATAATGTTATCGAAAAACGATACAAATCCGATCAACAAACATCCCAGGTACAAATAATAATTGTTTTACTCTTAACTAACAATACTTATTATACGTTAAGCGAACATACAGTAAAGCCTACTTTCCTAAATGCCATACATTAAGGCTACTTGCAACTACTAACAGAAAGCACATACATTTCATTTATTATTAATTTATATTTTTGTAAAATATTAATAAAACAATTTTTTTTATGTTCCTATTACCGGTTGATTTACTTTTAAATTAGGTACTATTTCATTTAAATTTGTGTTTAAGGTCTAAACATATATAAAACAATAATAAATATTATCGAATATACGAGTAAATTACTACAAACTTCCTTTATTATTAAAATGATAACAATTTATTTTATGTCTAATATAAGCAGACACTTACTAATACGCCTAGCGTACCTATTGGCCGTACGAATTCTAATGAGGGACGATATAGATTAATTAATGTTAAAATCTAATGGTGTTATGCTATTGGCACTTCATTTTAATTACTTTTGCGTGTTAACAGACAATAAAAGTTGATCTCGTTTTTCGACAGTAACAATATAGAATGTATGTATACATAAGAGATTAAATACGTGTGCAATTAATATGTACGCTGACCTTGACATTGGCAAAATCTCCGATTCCACGGGGGAGCTATTTATCATTTAAAGAAGAAGAAGAATATGTACGCTGTATTACTATTTGACGACTAAATACATCACAAATAACATAATTTATATTTATTTCTAATTAGCATCATACATACCTACACGAATCACACAAATATCACGCATCATTTTCACCAATTCATGTAAGCACAACTAATTGATTCCTCTAGCAATAATATGACGTGTAATTTAGTAAACCACTGAATGAAAATTACGTTTTACAATAAAAACATTAATACTTTTAAATCTAAAGGTTTTTGTGACTTACATTCCTTTTAACGCAGAATATACATAGACGATATAAAAATAAATGTTAAGCATTACACCGAAGTTTCAGCAGATGTATTATGTCTAGACTCATTCTTTTTATTTCCTCCACTCCACGACTCCTTGCGCCTTACAACATCGCTCTGAAAATCCACAGTTTGAGAAATGCATCATGAAAGCAATGTTAAAAAAACATAGAGAAGTGATCTAAGCTAACGAATAAGAAAAATAAAGAGACGTGCTATATGAGTGCATGCGGCTTAAGGATAAATTAAATACTACTGAAGATACCAAAAAAATATGTATGTATGTCATTGAGTTATTAATACAGTTTGGATAAATTAAAAAAAGTTAAAATGTTGGAAATCAGAAAGAAAATTGAGAAAGCATAGAGATGCTTGGATATGTTAGCAAAAATAAATTAGAATGATTATTAAATACCGTTATCCTGCAGCAAGTTACTAATAATCACTAACCAGTCAGAAAGATATCAAAAATTGGTTCAAGAACATTAACATTTGCACTGGGCTCACAATAAACTTTACAACAATAACTAAATTGTAACGTCAATATTGAAAATAATCTCTATTATATCACGTAATATTCATATTTACATAATAAATACATACATACATAATATATTGTTGACATAATATATAGCTACATGTTGGTATGTAACAAGGATTTGTGAGTACAATAGGAAGTGTGATCTTCAACACTCTTACGAGACATCTAAAATTTTGTAAATTTAATTATTATTTAATCATTTTCACTTCTCTCTAAAATAAAGCTTTATTAAATTAAGCCATGTAGTCAAATGTACTTGAAAATATGTATTGAAAAGAACGCTGTGAAATTTATAGATTTGGGGTCTGTAAGAATGTCGAATTGTGTTGAAACATTGTAAAGTTTTCTACAGTTGGTTCTATACACTTATGTTACAACAGCTAATATAAACAAGTTATCTAAAACACTAATGATATATTAAAAATCTAAACTATTCTAGACGTTGACTGCGGAAAACAATGGTTTCAGTTTCGAAAATGAGAATGTGAGTTTATTTGTAGCTTCATTGTCTCCATACAAGGATGAAGGTCTGTTTACTAAAATTTCCACGGTCAATTATGATTTACATGTTATCTGAGAGTTGGATTCCAAACTGCAACACTAAACTAATCTAGGATCGACTTCATGCGTTGTTTCTGGCAATGTGTTGCATGCATTGTTGATTGCAGTAGATGATCGGAATAACATGTCATGCGCCTTTAAAACTTGGTGTCATTAACGCACACCTTTACAGAGGGGTCATCTTCCTCGACCTCGTCCATTGTAGATAATCTCCTCTCTATTTCTGATTGTGCGTTTTTGGATATTAGTTTTTTGTGTTTTATACTGAAATTGGTTATAGAAAAATTATAATCATGAGTGACAAGTGTTGTGGGATGAAGCTAATGAAAGTGCAGATGTGATCTATGAGTGTTTAAGCCACTTACTTCTTCTTTCCAGACTTGGTTTTGTAATCCTTCCCGTCACTCTTAATTTTTATTTTGTTGCTGCTATTGACTTGCTTCCATATGCCAGTTTTGTTAACTTCTTCTGATATGTTTATGGATGTTAGCGGGATGTTCATGATGTTGCCGTTGATGAGTGGTATTTGTAGGTTCTCTTCGTATTGTGGCGGGTTGCTCTTGTTCGCTTCCTACAAGGTATTAGCCTAAGAAGCTTTTATAAACCAAACTAATCTTCGTATCAGATACTCCGTTACTTACGTTTTTAAACAGATTTCTATTATTTACATATTAAAATCAGTCACTTTACCATCAGCCTTATCGCAATAATTTCTTTTATATACGACAGTCTTTTGAAAATTGAAGTGTTTGACCCACATTCTCAATCGATTTGTAGTATTTGTACAACAGGTAGGTAAAACAAAATGAAGTGAGACTAATGTGAAAAAGGATAACATACACTCAAAAAAAAAATACAACATTATAAACATAACACTGAGTTTATTTTGTGAAACAATGATGATTTCTAAGATACAACACAAATGCGGTGTGATTTAGGAAACTAAGGAAAATGCCATAAAAATCAGTTTCGCCGACAAAGACGGAACATCTTTGTATGCCAGCCCACCTCAGCGTCTCCTAACTCCCGTAACTCATCTTGATTCCGTTTCGTCATCTCTGGCATGACGTCATCGAGTATCTTCAACTCCCTCCTTGTGAAGAAAAAGTCCAGCGCCTTCCTTATCCCAATCATAACAACTAACATTAACGGGAAGAGAATTGAGGTCATCGAAAAAGATTTTATCACCCACAAGCAGACAAGACATGTCAATTGGATTGCTGTGAAAAGGTGTACGCGGCGTATTGGCACCTGGAATCAAAGAAACAGCTTATTAATATTAAAGCGACGTCATAATCACAAAAACAAGAATTGATCTATTACCTGTCTCAAGAACATGTGATCTGGTTGATATTTTTGAGGCATAAACATTATCAAAATTCTATCAAAGAATTGAAGACCTTTCAGCGAAGCCACTCCCATGTAAAGAAATACTCCAAATAATACAGGCATTGGTATATGGCTTAAGACAGGAGTAAGTACTACGGAACACCCAATGGTCAAGAATATCAAAATATGAGTGGCTCTTTGTTCTCTGACTCCAAGGAACTGCGGTTTTTCACCCGGTGCTGCACATTCTGATTCCACTTTCAAGGAGTTAACATGGTTAATACTTAAAACGGTTGCAGCGACAAACCATGGCAGTCCCATGACAGAGCAAATTTGTATCAGTATTGCAAGAACAAATAAATCCAAATGGTATCCACACCCTTTCTTCAGCTTATTCTCTTTGCGGTTCACTATAACTGCAGTGATCTGCTGATCCATAAATATCAATATGGTTCCCAATAAAGCTGGTAGTACTGCTACCAGTGACGACCACAAGGGATTCCCGTTGAATGGAGTAATGACCCAATTTCTTGTTGGTAGCGTTGGTTTGAATTCTGAGGGTACTTCAAGTTTAGGAGTTTTTACTCCAACTTTGTAGTCCAGGAATGACATTGATAGTATGGCAATGATTACGGAGAAGTCGCTTATAATTTGTCTGACCTGAAAAATAGTGACTCGATGTTACAAAATATTAGAAAGAATTGAATATTTATCTATATCGTAATTTTTAATGTATTTACCTTCGATGGGAAGAAGAGAGAATTCTTAAAGTCCTTCAAAATTACCGATATTGTGAAAGTTCCCAAGAAAAGTATTATTGACATTAGAAAAACATCTGGCACGTAGACTTTTGTGTCGCATCCACCTCCAGCTAACGTTCCATTGTACATCTAGAAAATCAATACGGTTATTTGACTTGCATCTAATTTTAATTAACCTGTTTCCATTGAAACAGTCTTATTTAGATGGTTTATAGCGTAGTTGTCTTTAATTTCGAGTAAAAACCATAATACTAAGCTAAGGCATAAAAAGTGCATAAGATGTATGCATTAATCCCGCCGATACATTCTCAATAATGGTTCAAACATTCCCTTCACCCCGTAGCCTGTATATAAACCGAAGTAGTAGGTCGTTTGGTTTCAATCAAGCTGGTGATGATATTTGTGTTTTAAAGTTAAGAGCTATTAAAAATCAATATTTTGACGGGTGTAAAGTTGCTGTAGTTTGTCTATTAAAGCTATTAAGTAATTGCTAGGTCACCTGACAAGACTCTTTGTCAACAGAGGTCCAATTAAACTGCTCCGGCACTTTAGAGTAATTGCTTGGCAAACAGTAACACTCATAGTTGAGAACTTCATCAGGCCGCGTTTTGAGAGGATATTTTTTGCCGATAGAAATTACATTTTCTACAGCCTGTAAAATGAAACAATGTGAAATAAGAATAAATAGACACTAATATTTTATGACTTGGCCATTCACAATGATTACCTTGTAAATGAAAATAAATGCGATTAATGTGGCAAAGTTTTCTTCGGTAAATCTCGTAATGTAACATACCAGAGCGCTTGCATCAATCGCCACAAGTATGACCAAAATTATTGTAATCCAAGTCCCGATGCAAAACCTAAATGACATGTAATCCCAACCGATTTGTCTGCAAAACTCAAACACAATCGTTTCAAATACTAATACGGGACCTGTTGACCCCAATATTGTTAAAGGTTGACCTGAAAAGAAACCGTATCCCATACCACATACAAAACCCGATACTAATGACTCCATAGCAGCCATATTTTTACCAGTTGCTTCCCCGAGTAAGCCACCAAATGTAATTATAGGTGATAAACAAGCAAAGTACAAAAATATCCATGATGCAATGCATTGTAGTGCCAAAGCATCTTTGAAATCCGACCAGTACCAAGGCATTTTTCGCTTGAGGTCATTAATCAAGCCACCAAAAAGCCTGCCACTTCTTGCCAGCCCCGATTCTTCCCGTTGTCTTTGTTCTTCTTCTTCCTCGTCTAATTCTTCTTTTGGGTTGTTATCAGTAGGACGTTTTCTTGGGTCCTGAGATGGTATCGCTGCTGGTGGCTCTATGCGTATCGCTGGATCCCATTCACCAGGTGGCAAAACAGTCACAGCATCAAGAAACTCGTCTATGCCTGCTAACAAATGATCTCTTTTCTTAGCCCGATACGCAACTTCATGAAATATTTCATCTGACATTAAAGTGGCCATTGCACGACCAATTTCATGAAAACTGGAATTGCTATTTGGAGGTCCGAGTAACACGAACATGAACCTTGTCGGAACGGGAACTTCAGTTAAATCCCCCATTATAGTTCCTGTTTTCAGCCTGACAAATGCTGATAGAGTTTTTTCAAGGAAATCTACTTCGCCGACTAGAATGTTAGAAGCTTCTGCCCCTGGTGGTATTTTTCTCATAAAGTTTATGTTGCATTTGTGGTTTATATCCCCGTTCATAGGAAGATCTCCAGAGCTATGATTGCGACTCATTGATATGCTGCTCGGGCTTTTAACCATTCCATCATCGTTGACACCACCTGCAACATTTTGCGAAAATTAAACTCGTTACGAAAATGTAAACTGGGTGTCTATTAACACGTCAATATCGAATTAAATAATAATATTATCACATCGAGCTGCAAATGTGCAAATAATTGTTTGTGATTAAGCGTATAAAATTGTGAGGCGTTTTTTGGCGGAAAACATTACTTATGAATATACGTATACACCAATTGAATTATTTGAAATTTGTATGTTTTTAAGTCGTAAATCTTGATGATTTGGTATTGAATGAAGTATATTTAAAACAAATAATTTTGGATGAGGTAAGCATGAGCAGAAACCAATGTAGCAGAATCAACGAGCAATTTAAATAAGAAAGAAGAAGTAATTATAGTTATAAAATTATAAATTAGAATAGAAACAACATTGATGAGGAGGAGCGGTTACCCGCGCTAGGGATGCCTAGGAAACGACCGAATTCTCCTTTGTGAGAATGTCCACTTGTTGCACCGCCTTCTTCCACTGTAAATTAAACGCCAATTTTGAAGGATCTTATTTATACACGGACACAACATTTTAACAACCTCGTATAGGCCAACACATATAATATGTACACAGTTAGTATTAGCTTCAGTGCGTGCACTTCTAACATTGTGAATTTTAACCAAAGGGCGTGAGTTTGGAGAGCAAAATGCACACAATGTTACCATATCCCCGTATTTGGCTAACCTGGCACGGCTAAGTATGAACCTCTGGCATCGGATGCTCGGAGAAGAGCGGTGTGAGGTGATGAGGTAGACCCCCGACAACTCCTCGGACTGGAGCGTCGAGAGTTACCCTCCTGAAAATCTGATAGGATCACGCGGCCATTGAATCGCTGGGATGTTGACGGGAACTTTAAAAAATTACTTCGCATCAATTTTAATAAATTAAACTTACTTTTGCATGAAGAGTGATTCCGACCAATATCTGCCAATGACCTGATTAACGGTAGCCTGGACATGTTATGATTTCGCCGTTCGTGCTGGTGCCTGTGCCTCCTCAACAAAGCATCTTTGACCTTCTCTCTGCAATCATATCCTAACGAACCGTCTGCAACCATATTATTTAGTACACCATCTGCAACTTGCTCTAAGGAACTAGCGTCCATGTCAAGTATGACTGATCCATTTAGAATGAGGCTTCTTAATTCGAAAAGGGAATGGAGGGAAAGCGTAGCGACATGTGGCTTGGACCAACGATTGCCGCCTTCTTCCACGTCTTCTTCAAATTTGATCCATCGAGCAGTTTCCTTCCACTCAAGTTCGTCTCCATCTTTGACTAGTTCTTCCATTTCAGAAAATAATGGATGTGACTCCAGTGATGCATCGTCGACATCCTCACCAAGTATAAATTGCACCCTTTGAGCTGGCGGCGTCACTGAAAATATGTAACAAATTATAGTTTCCAACAAATATAAAAATATTCCTATGATATTATATAAGAGGAGTAAAAAATCGTTGTTGAAAGAAGCACGATATTTTATCCAAGCAAATGTCATGGAGAACATGCATATTGAGGAATGGATCCGAATACGACATGAAAGTATTATTTAGTTTATTTTCTACTCTATGGACAGGTACATGCTAGTGGAAGTATAGAGATAGATTTCTATAGCATTTGGAGAAGTGACAAGGCTCCTATGATCAATGAATCTTACATGTTTCTCCGTCATCCGTAACACTCAATCTTCTGACTCGTGACATTATTCCGGTCCCTAAGAATTGGAATCATTATTCGTACTTGACTATTCGCTATAACGGTAATCGTATTTCCGGAACCTTTTGCATTACCTGAATTTTCGCCTACGCAATAGCTCGATAAGAGCCAAATATTTGCTACTGATCAAAGTGTAGGGAATATTATTTGATTCTTAAGCTTGATTTTACGTTACGTATTAGTTATTACTATGGTTACTATAACCATCTGTTTCACAATCGTAAGTAAATGAGGGAAATAAAATATCTTTTACCCACAACATGTTTATGTTGGGGTTAATAATATCTGCAATATTGATACACCCAAAGCTTTTGAAATATATAATTACACTGAAGCTTTTCACATCTTGCTTCAATGATTATTTTAAATACTTTTACATAATTCATAGTTTATTATTAAAATCAAATTACCTTCAAATTCAAACAGGCAAAAATAGACTTAAAGTGTTATCTTGAACGTATAGGTCATGCCCTATCTCACATTGTTACCAAGGCCTAAGGACATACATACCCTCAATGCCATTCTATAGAAATTTATTTTTTATCCAAGGCCTAATAACGTATCTACTGTCTTTATGCTAATAAACTTACTCATTTGTACTTCAGACATTTGAAGCTTTATTTTCAGGACTAAACTCATTGAATCAAAACAACTACACTTTACAAGTGAAACCTAGTTAGTTTGATACAAAATTCAGAAAAATTGGCATTTTTATTCCAACGTGAAGAGATCTCATCACGTCACGCAACAAAATTGCAAAAGATCCAACGTCTAACGAGTGGCTTGTTTGTATCAAGCGAGTTAATTTTATATGTACAGGGATTGTAGGCGACAATCAAGTTACATTAGTCTTTCAGTCACTGCGGTAATAGGCTGTTCACGGGTCGTTTGGTTTCATTATTTCTTATTGTAGAACGTCTATTACACTGATGATCTCAAGAAATGTCCTCATTATTGAAGATTATGCAGTTGAAACTTATTTGATTTGTTTGTTGTAATTTATGTTAGGAATGGGCCATAGGTCTGCATTATTGAGTTCTTTTGTTGTAGATTTATCAATGATGTTTGTTGTATATATCGACTTCTTTACCTTTAGGTAAATAATCTAATAACTATTACTCCAGAATTCTTAAAGAACCAAATTCAAATGTAATTTCCCCAAGGTTCTTAGTAATTTGGAGCATATATAAAGGGTTGTTTTTGCCTTCTTTTTTCGGTCTACTAGAGATAAACAGATTGCGTAGAGGAATCTGAAAACCTCATTACTTTTTTATTAGATACTTTCCATTTACTATACTTGAGCAGAATGCGCTAAATGTTTTTCTACATTAGTTTAACTTTTTTTTTTTTTTGTTTCGCGAGGAAAAGCTATTAAGCTCCCCTTTCGGTACCCCGGGAGAGGTCGAAAGGGGTATGTCAGTGTCACTGGCCTTCCAGCTCGGAACAATGCGGATGTTGTGACCGAGCTGGGTCCCTAACAATATCTACGCCAGCATACTGACTAAAAACCCCTCGTTAATCGTCACACGCATTGTGGGCGGTACCGGACATCCCAGGGCGAAAAGCGCCCCGATTTACGTCCGCATTACCGCCCCGCGCAAAACCATCGCTGTTCCTTCAGTGTAGGAGGCGCGGATGACACCCACTTACGCCTATTTTTTGGACGCCCGTTTAAGGTGTTGTGGGCGTCCTTGACAGAGACGAGGCTCTGTCTTGCATCTCGGAGTCGTTATACGTGTGGGTACACCGCCCCCGCAGTGTGCCCAGCGACTCCGATGACCCCTTTAGGTCGCCTCTTACGACGGGCAGGGAATACCGTGGCGGAATTCTTGCACCCCCGGACCACAGGGCAATACATTAGTTTAACTTGCAAGTTGCAACACGACTTCAAGTTGGGGCATATCGTACGTTCTAGCAAAACTTTCTAAAGATGTGAACAAAATATGGATATCTTTAAATGGAATTCTCAATTTTTTTTTAAATGTTACTGTAAATAGCTATTTTTCTGAATTACCGTATCGCGAATTTTATCTTTTTAAATTAAATTTTTCTTTGTAGCCAATTATTTAGTGTATATGTTTTTATTGTTACATCCATCGAATTTAATTTAAATGTCTAACTCTGGATTTTTGGCTAGTGGATTATTATAAATATTTACTCATGTTTTAGGGCACTAATCTACCGAAAAGCATATTGTAAATCTCACCAGGTCTGTCAGCCTCCTTTTCTCCATTGCGATGGTGATGTTTGTGCTTCCTGTGGGAATGCCTGCGTGCCGGCACATGCACCCCCACAAAAACTGTGTGAGCACGGTGACCTGTCAAAAACATATAATTTTAAAAACAAGTTCTAATGAGAAACACTCTTAAAACAAATTTAAAGTTAAAATTGAAAGTCGTAAGTTCAATGAATAAAGTTTTACTGTGTATTAAGTCAAACACAAACTTCAACATTTGAAATAAATTACAAAAATATACGTCTGATATAAAGTTACTTTTGATAAAACTTAAGTGCGAACAAATTAAATCGACACCATTTCAAAGTCTCAGGTGGTGTTCCACGTAAACCCGAAGTAAGCTTAAAACAAACACCCACGCTCAAATTATCACCTCTAAACTTCCAAATAACTCACTGTAATAGAAACGTCTGTTAATAAACTTCAGTTAACTTCAAACTATAAACAAGTAATTATTTAGGGCCTACAAACTTTGTATTTTCGAGGGCAGACTTAAAGTCAAATACGGCCGCCTAAAGTAAATTCAGTTTCAGTTATGGAATAATAGAGCCGTTCGATCAATCAATCTAGTTCATATGTTTAGCCGAGCTATTTCCCCTCTGGATTTCCAACTAAAATTTTGTGATGAAATTCAAACATGGCGTAAACTGCGGTAATTTGTTTTCATTAGTCAGATTTTCAGGCCTGTTTTTAGGCCAATTTGACTTTTCAAAATAATTACAAACCATTTCATTCAAATCATATTAAAGGTAGTCGAAAATCCATCAAAGTGACCCAGGTGTCGCGTTTTGGGTTTTTCAAAAGCTTTTTCGGTAGCTGTATTTATGCTGAATGTTATTTTAGATGTTATGCAACTTTTTATTTCTAATGTTTAAAAACATCGTGAGAAAATCTGCATGAGGGATCTCTACAAATATTTTAAAGATACACATGTGAACAGTAAAGTCTATCCACGCATTATCCTGCATACTTGAGTCATCTCCACAAGGATTGCAAAAGTATATTGTTAGATGTGCCAAACTGCACTAGGCCAGCGTGGTACACTATGGCCTATAATTCTCTGAACCATAGACGAGATCCATGCTCAGTAGTAGGAAGTAATGGCCTGGTATATTACACATATAATGTGCTGGCTTTATTCATAGACATATTTAGAACCTATTTTAGTTATCGTTTGTTTTGTCCCTTTCGAACGACTTTAGAATTCAGTTTGGGCGAAGAAGACAAAACATTCGATAACTAAAATAGGTTTTATCTGTCTATGAATAATACACTTTGACAGCCTCTGTGGCGCAGTTGGTTAGACGCCGGCTGTGAAACAAGAGGCCGCGGGTTCGATCCCCGAACCGAGATAAATATTTGTAAGGCCCACATGTAATTGTCTCGGGTCTGGGTGTTTGTGAGACGGAAAAATCTCTCGTAGCTTCTGATACCCTCGACAAAGACTTAATTGATTTTAATGTAAGGTCAGGACTATGTACGTATGTGACTGTTGGGTGTATTTATTTATACTGATTATATTTTCTCAAATTAACTATAAATTTTAATTTACTAAAATAACTTAGGTAATACAATCTTCTCATCCACGATACTGATGTATATCATGGGTGGAAGGATTTTATTACGTTGGGTCAGCTTAGTAAATTAAGACTCTTAAACCCAGATACCACTGTTTAGTGAAAGGGTTTTATTAGGTTAATGCCCACTGCCCAGTCTACTGTCTAGCCAGAGGTTATTTCATATAAGAAGGGTTTTGACTTTTGACCTATCTTTATAAATTTTATATATAAGTTTCGTATAACAACAACAATGATTGATAACTCTGGCAACATTTTGAAATATCTTGGGTAATTTTTTTTGTACGTACATAAATACTTACAGATTGTACTTTCCTTCATAAACTAGTATTTGAATATTTAGCACCAATAAGTAACTATAAAGTATAAACTGATTTATTTGTAGTTACAGATAAACAGTTGCTTGTAAATTTATTTATTTATTTATTCTTTACTGCACACATAAACAAAAGAAAATCAATTGCACATCAAAAGTACAGACGGCTATCTTATCGCTCTAGGCGATTTCTAACAGACAACCTTGGGATGGATGAAAAGAAAAGGAAAAGAGTAGTGATCAGAGGGCAGCTAAAAATACAGAGTATAAAAGAAAAATGGAAATCAGAATTTTACCGTTAATTCTTCAATTGAGCTAAGTTCAACCAAGTGCGAAATAGACGAAGATACTCAAAATGATTTGGCGCCTGTTACATTTTTATTGTGAAGAGTGTTATTTCTAATTTCAGTGTTTAAATATTACATAGCTTTAAGACGTTGTCAGAGAATAATGAATAATTAACGTTATTAATATTCCTTTAGTAATTGTTAATTCATGTTATTTCGAATGGTTTCATTTGCAATTAAGATATTCCTTAACGTTTCTAAAATGTGTTTCCTTTTAAGCTCACTAAATTTAAATCTTAGAAACCGAGGTATTTTCAATTTATTTCACGCCATTCAGTATAATGGTTGTGATGAATTGTCAATTGATTACGACGTTCCTATTAAACAAATCTTGTAGATTAATTTTATGAAGCATGTTTGAGTACTTTACAGAATGTTGTATAGGTTGTGATAATTTTGTGATTAACAAATGCAACAACTACTCCAATTAAGTAACTACTTTGATTTATTTCGTTGCGTATGGTTGTCCCGTCCACACACACGCCACTGCAACTCCTGTGGCTACTCACACTAGTGGCACGCATTTTAATGACTGAGCATTGAAGCTCAGGGAGTCTCCGGGAATCTCTAACTGGTCTTTAACCCGCAATGAAATCAATCACAAAGTTAAAATAATTGGAGGAGTATAAATTATTAATGTAATAAATTATTGTCCACTTCCCTCCGTAATAAAGTGGGTGACAAAACATTGATATAAAGAGGTAAATAACTTCGTACAAAGACTTTTACAGCCAGAGAATATAACTACCATTCTCAATGAATCACTAGTCTTATTTATGAGCTCCGTAAGAATGGATGTTCAAAAACATAAAGCCATAAATCACAAAATGGCCCCATGTTATTCCCGAGACAAAAGATGTAATAATATATTACGTACATTGGCACAAAAGCCTCTGTAGGCCCAATTATGTAACTTGGCGCTTGCTTGAAATAACATTACCTTTGGGACTACAACAACAGTGTGGAACAACATTAAAATGTAAAAAATTTGACAACAAACTTTTGACTTTTGAAGGCTTTTATCACATAAATAATACGTGAATGCTTTATAACTATCTCTCTATATCAGCCCATATACGTCCCACTGCAGGACACGGGCCTACTCTACAATCGAGACAATCGATTTATAACTATACTTGCTTTAAATCTTGGAAACGAAATACTATTCTCGATTCTTCGATATTACACGTAATATTCGATTGTCCGCCAACCCGCACTATACCAGCGTGACGGACTATATGGCCTAACCTCTCCCAATCGTACTCTCAATTGTAGAGAAGGCAGTATAGATACAGATTCGATTGTCAATCAAGTATGCTATTAGGGTCATTGGAAAAACAGCCAAAATAGTTTAATAGAGTTTCCACTAAACACAAGTACATGTATTTTGTCCTGGAGTAAGAGGGATAAAGTAATAGGGAATTAATTACTACTTACCTGATACAATCTTAAGACGATGTAAACACGCCTTATGAGCGTAAATTGAAATAATTATGTAGCCGTAAGATGCTAAATAATTAAGAAGGAAATTAGTTTTCAAAATTGAATATTGTTTGATGTCGGCAAAGCTTTTTATTTCTTCAACGTAATTTCATCAAAATGTATAAAGGGCCTTCAAAGTACTAAGTAAAATAAAACTTCAGCAATGTCGACAGGCTTTAAGCAAAATGTAAGTTATTTAACGTACAATACGTTTTCTTTCAGTGAACAAGATTTAGGATTTAGAAAAAGTAATAGATTCTATTACAATCGGTTTTATGAACTACTTAAATGGAAATATCTATTAACGGAAAGTATTTAGCTTCTTATTTCTTGCTAGATGTTATTGGACTAACAAATCAGATTTCGAAAGTTTGAGTCAAAAGCACACACCCAGGAGTTTTCAAAAATCCGAAATAGTTAATAGCGGTGAAGAAAAACATCAGGAGAAAACCTGCATACTTAAGGAATCTCCACCAGAATTTGAAAGGTAAATTACATGCTTAGTGCATGTTTAAGACAAGCTTAAATTAAAGCCTAATCAACTCTCCATAGTGGAGGAAGGAGACCCAGTAAAATATATGTAAAACAATCAATATTTTTATTGAACGAGACGGAGTTTCATTTTTAGTTAACAAAACCTTTATTGTAGTATAATTACCCAGTTGTAAAGAGAGAGGACCGACTGTATGACAACCTGAAGGCCATTCTTTACAGAGGCTCTACAGTGAGATGTGTATGGCTGATGACGTATACATTGAGTACTTATAAAAGTTATAGTGATAGATCAATTTATGTTCAACAAAATCCAAGAATGTACGCAATAATATTAATATTCTCTAGGCCATATTTTCCATTCGATTAAACATTTGATGAATATAATTGAATACAACGTGACTTGACTGAGCTGTGAAGGTTCTCTGTAACATAATATGCGGGTTCTACTTGCTTTTAATGTAGTATCGATTGTGCATACCCTTCACGGGTTAAAAGCAGTTCGAAAGTACTTCTAAAAGGTCTAACGTTTGCTGATTTATACGAAGATTGGAAGGGTAACATAAAAGCTAAATGGGTTACCGAGGAAAGGACGGAAAGTCGAGATTTTTGTAAACTGAAAATACGTTAATGCGTGTCTATATTTATTCATTAATAAATCAATGACGTTAAAATTAATTATGTTATAGGGACTCGGATGAACAGATTGGCTTTGATGATTGGATCTATTGAAAATACAAATTATTACGATGTTGCTGCCATAGACGGATTTTAGCTAACGATATTAGTAGCTAATACATTAGGACCTCGATAATTCCAATTAGCACTAAACTCTATGTTGGATTGAATATTCGGTCAGTGACCTTTCAGCTACCTGTTTGCAATGTGATAAGTAACATTTTAATTATTTATATTTATCGACGTATATCGATTCGCAGGTAATAATAGTCAAACAGAAATTACACGCCTAAAATATATATGGTAACATTAAATTGTCCATAAGAGCATGAATACTAATTTTACGCACAATGCCTTTAAGTATATAAAAAGGAAATTGATAAAGAATAAATTAAATGTAGAATACGTAAATTGTTTTCTTCTAAAACAAAAGAAAAACAGCTGGGCAAATAAAATTGTTTCCATTAGACACTTTCCAATGCTTGACTTTTATATGAATTGCCGGGAATCACGACCTCAGAGAACAATTTCTTTGTAAATGTTATTTGCATTTGTTTGTTTTCTTTGCATATTTACTTAGGATTTTTTATTCTGTTTATCTTTTTTATACTGGCACGACGACAGCAATCACAATACATCTGATGGTAATTGTGCACAGCTGTCCCGATACAGTATCCACCTACTCGAGACGACTATCTTTTAAATAAAATAAAATAAATAAATACACCCAACACTTACATACATAGTCCTTGACCTAACACTAAGATCGAGTCTTGTATCGTGGGTATCAGGTACTACAAGAGACTTTTGGTCTCACAAACACACAGACCCGAAACAAATATTTGCGGTTCACACAAGAATTTGTCTCGGCGCGGATATCGAACCCGCGGCCTCTCGTTTCACAGCCGGCGTGTAACCAACTTCGCCACGTAGGCTGTCTGTGGCTGTATTAAATGAGAATTAGGCCAGTTTATTGGACAAAAGCTTAAGTTCTCTTATAGGTAAGGCTTATTTCTGACCGTAAGATAATTAGTTACAGAGATTTTCTTTTATAATACATGTTTCTTTTAAAATAAATCTTCGAAATAATATCTATTAACTATTCAGTTGAGATTGAGCTATTTATTCCCAGGCCATTTGACAGTAACTAACTTTGAGTTTCCATAATAAGCTTGTCTATGAGACTTTACTATAATCGAGTTTTTAAACTACTTTAGAATTAGCTCTGTGATGCCTATGGGAAGTTTCCTAAACTAACTTCTATATCCAGCTATAAAATACCCACTCATCTTGTATGAAGGAGATTATTTTATCATTAAGAATAATGTGCCGATTTCCATAGATCTTCATAGATGATGATATGCCGATATACATATGCATGGTCAAATCGTGTATTTAAAAGATATTGATATCTGAAAACTCACAGACTAACGTCTAAGCACAAACGTCTACTTAGTAAGCAGCTTACTTAGAGACTATCAATATGCAACTCCTGTAAACCAGAATCAACAGTTGCACCCATTTTAATGACACCGAGTTTTTAAAGCTCTCCCAGAGATTCTCTGAGAGAGTCTAAGCAACAACAGAATGATGGTATCTCTTTCTTTAACCAAAGGAAGTCTGCTGCTCAACATAGTCTTCCAGACCTGCACCAAACGACACCAAAAACAATATAGCAAACACTATTACTAAACCAAGAAGGCAATAAGATACACATCAACCCTAATGCTTAAACATAACTCCTAACCAATGCCCAATAGTAGCGACAGTACGCCATTGTGGCTATTTAACTAATAGCGTGACTCAGACTAATTTCAGGTGTAACCTGATTAAATGGAGGCTCCGTATGCTATTTGCATAGGTGATTCGCCCCACGCTGTAGATAACATCAATTTAAATTACTTGGGCATGGATCTGTGATTTTATGGCTTGATTGGTGGGCAAGATAGTGCTGAAGTTTTACGTGAAGATGGAGTAATAAAAATTCGCAGCAAATGATGAATTTAAAATAAAGATTTATTGATCTCCAATCCCTAGAAGCAATGACTTATAATTCACGAAATTGAGAAATATACAACTAATGCAAACAGGCTTTGCAAATTGAAGAAATCTGTAAACCCCATGTTGATTTTTCTATATAAAAAGGAAATTCAGGAACTTGCGGTTTGTTAAGAACATTAAACTTAGTTTGACTCAAATACCCTAATCGTTAACAAATATCTAGTCGATGTCCCACAAAAAGCTGTCGACATTACCAAGAGTTTTGCATAAATCGATGCTGCAAAAATAGACATCGTTATCGAGGCGAGGAGAGCTGTCGAGACATCTTATCGAAGAGTGGATGCGAGCCGGTCAAGTGCGATCGCACGGATTTGCCAGATTTTACATCGATTTGGATGTGAAATGAAATGTGGTATTTGGCATTTGGTAACGCAACCGTGCATCGTGTTTAAATGCGATGTATGCAAATACCTAGGGTAAAATTATTGGAGATTTTCCTGAGGAAAAGTGGAAGGATGCAACGGCGTACAGTGATTCACTTTTGCTGCGAAAAGATGGGGAAATGTCGATTTTGAGTCTAAGCAGCAGTAGCTTATTACTTGAAGCATTATGTTTTGATAAATATCTCATATTGTCTCCCCGCTAATATCTCATATTGATAAAGATGAAAATTAATTAAAATATCAACTATATCACATTATTGTTTTGGATGTTTCTTAATAAATATCTCGATCTACATGATCTAGTGTTAGAAAATCGCTCTCATCAAAGCTTGAATTAACGTAATTTAACTTGCCACCACACAACAACGTAATCAATGCAAGTTGTATCAGATTTACGGACATTACATTCCATTAAAAAATATGTTAACAGGAAGCTGATCAACCGAGCAGAAAGAAGTTACAATGTAACCCACGACACACTGTTAACGCAATAACGACGTGTACGCTAAGCAAAACATCGGTAAAAACAACAAAAACGACCTCATTAAGAAACTCGTGCAGGAAAAAATGCGACATAAAAATATTTCACGAAGTTCTCGCAGAGCTTGGAGGTCAAGACTTTACTGACAAAGCTCGGCTGCCCTGTGACCTTTCACAGAGCTTTTGATGCTTTAAGCTTACACTGAACGTACACACCTCGATATTTCGTTGTATTTATTTTTAATTTCAGAAACCATAGAATGTCCGTGAGAAACGTGTAATTTCTTTAAAAACTATAGTGCAGTTAGAAAACATTTCTTTTTGGTATACCATTTTGTTGAAGTTATATAAATGAAATAAACGTTGAGCTGTGAGATCGCCTCTATAATCTTCAGCCACACAATTATTATAATATTCCTGCTTTCAACATTTTTCACAACAGGCCAGCGTGGTGGACTATATAGCCAAACTCCTCTCAATGGAACTCTCGATTGTAGACGTATATGAGCTGATACAGATAAATATTTTTGGAACGAAGTTCCTTATGGGACGATGCGGAGGGGTTAACCGGGAAAAAACGTCGGTAACGTAAGATTAATATTATTTATGTATAGTCTTTGTATGATGGCTATACAGTGTCTAATGTATAGTCTACGTGATGACTGTTATTAATATTATATATTTTTTTTAATTATTGTAAATAAAACAAAGTTGATAACTATGTAAAGTAGCTTTTTTATTTTTATCAATAAAAAAACATATAAAAAATGTATACCCGAATAATTATTTTCTTTATACCTCGAATAGAACTAAATTTTTATAACAAGGAACTTCGTTCCTATCCGGTGTCCCACGACAGCACACGGTGTTTTTTTGGTTTAAATTGCTTTATCACCACTCCAGTTGTAGTTTACGGTGCTATAAAAACAAAAACTTCCGGGAGCGAATCTGCATACGCCATACAGAATGTTGTGCTCTTATATTGCACACGCTGCTCCAAACATTGTCGGCAATTTTTTAGACGCGACAACGCTGCGTAAACATGTCTGTTAATGAAAGTCGTAAAAACGGGGACGGCCTTTTATGAAAATTGCTTTCGAATTTTTTCACCGTAAAGTTTATGGCTTTTTAAACATGTTTTTAAATTAGTGTAAGGTGGAGTTATATACATAGTTTTGGGTATAAAATGATTGATCTAGTTCTATTGACTTGGAACTGAACTCTCATAGAATATTGACGCGAAGTAATATAAATAAATAAGTACACCCAACAGTCACATACATAGGCCTGACCCCACACTAAGGTCGAGTTTTGTGTCGTGGGTATCAGAAACTACGAAAGACTTTTCGGTCTCACTAACACCTAGACCCGAAACAAATATTTGTGGTTCACAAAAACATTTGTCTCGGTGCGGGGTTCGAACCCGCGGCCTCTCGTTTCACAGCCGGCGACTAACCAATTGCGCCACAGAGGCCGTCAATGTAATGCCAGTGATGTCAGTGCCCCAACGGGAAGTCTAGAAGTTCCTACTCATTCCCTTATCCACTCGGTTCATCTCCTATTCGTAAAGATAAGCATCGCACTTAATATTTTCCAGGAATTTATAATATTACTATCATAATATGACCCATTATCTGGATTATCGAACTTTTGACACGCTATAATTACTGCGTTACGAACATTAAATCATTCCCACATTTCCAATTTACTACGTCAATTTAAATGTCGACGTGTATTAATGTATCATAAAATTTACTAGACGTATGAAAAAACAATTGAATCTCAGCGCAAAATGTTATTATCACCACTATTTCATATAAAATTACGCTGATAGAATTGTCCCAAACTGCTAAGTGACCGACGTCACATTAAAGTATAACTTGTCGGAAATATCTGTGAACCTAGCTGTCATGCGGTTCACATTTCATTTTTTTGTGTTCCCCTATCTACTATGTTACTTTACGCGAATGCGAATTGTATTTTTTATTCTTTTTTCTATTTTAATTATATTTGTTTAACCTGTATTTTGAATTTGCTGAACTTTTGTTCCAATGACGTCAATTATTCAAGTCCACAGATATTTCCGACGAGTAATATATAGGGCATAGAAATACAGGCCAACAAGATAATGAACTAAACCTTTCACCATCAAACCAATTACGCCATCAAACAAGTAACGAGATTACTAATAAAATTTCAATACATGAGCATGCAGTTTTCCACGTCCTGAACAAACTAACTCAATTAAAATCTCGTACGTTCGCTAACAATGTTATATTTTTCCTCTCGCACTCGTTATCAAGACTACAAGCGATTTTTCCGTATGTTCTATTTTCATCCGTGGATTTTTAATTGTATTAGTTCGCCAGTTAATGCAGATTCTTATTAGGTTTTAGATGTTCAATTGTAATAATGCGGTTATAAGTGCGTGGTGGCGTGTTGGTAACGAATCAGACACGGCTGAGAACATGTACACAGTTTTTACGGGTTCAAATCCCAGGGCACAACTCTTTTAACTCAAATCAAACTTTTCCGAGTCATGTGTGTATTGATAGTCAATCACCCCGCACTATATTGGTGAAGGAAAACATCGCGATGAAACCTAGATACCGTAGCGATTAGTAAGAATTTCTATGGTATGAAAGAACGCCAACCCGCACTTGGCCAGCATAGTGGACTATAAGGCCTAACCCCTCTCAATCGTACTTTTGATTGTAGAGGAGGCCCGTATCCTATAGTCAGACGTATTATAACCACATCTCGTTGTTAGACTCTCTGTTGAGTCACGTAGTCGTACCATACTTGAAAGAAATAGTTATGCCGTAGACAAATCTTCGAATTGATTATTTAATATCATTCACTAGTTCACAAAATAGTTTAATTTCTGTCTTTTTTGTGTGTACCAATATTATAAGGAAAGCATGAAGTATAAACTGTCGTGTATTTAAATAAACCCAAACCCATAATTTAAACTTCCACTTCAAAAAAATATTTTCATTGAAATAATGATACAAATAAAAGCAGAAGATAGGGACAAGTGGAAAGAGTTGAGGGAGACCTTTGCCCAGCAGTGGGACAATACAGGTTAATAAAAAAAATGATAAAAAACCGCTTTTGGGACTAACGGTAACAGTGTTACGAATTCTAATTAGATGCAAACCGTGTACATAGTTCTGATTGCATCAAATAACATGCTCGATGGCACCGAGTAGTTTGTTTCCGGAGCCCTCGACAGTGTGACCCAATTCCACACGTTTACACTCTGCTCTATTGGTGATAACCAAGGACCTGTTGCTAATTTATTTGAAGGAAATTGCGTTCTTAACCTAATTTTGACGGCATAACGGCGTTTGACTTTGTTTAATAAAAGCTGTCTTGTGTATATTGGTATTAAAAAGTGCGTGGTGGCCTGTTGGTAACGGACCAGACGCGGCTGCCTACATGTTCACGGTGGTCGTGGGTTCAAATCCCAGGGCACACCTCTGACTTTTCGGAGTTATGTGTGTATTGATAGTCAATCACCACGCACTTTAACGGTGAAGGAAAACATCGTGAGGAAACCTGCATACCGTAGCGATTTTAAAGAATTTCTACGGTATGTAAGTCCGCCAACCCGCACTAGGCCAGCGTGGTGGACTATATGGCCTAACCACTCTCAATCGATTCTCTCGATTGTAGAGTAGGCCCGTGCCCTGCAGTGGGACGTATATGGGCTGATATAGATAGACAGTGTATATAGCCCTGAGTCCGTGGCCGCCAGACTTTCGTAATTTTATAAAAGCTGAAATTTTGTCTGCGCATGCCTCTGTAGGTCTTCTTTAAATCGAGCAGGAGACATAATGCTAAAATTCTTGCGTCCAACAACGGAACGGTCGATTATTCTTCATGAACTAACAGCGTCACATACTACCTACGTGTGAACTAATAGCATTACATACTACGAGTAGGTACCTACGTGTGCTGAGTTTTGAGCTTCATTCTAAAACCCAGTTCAAACCATGAAAATTTTGACCTGCGTTGGTGGTCAAACGTTTGGATCATATTGTCAAGGAAAGGTCACGGCGAAAACAAACGTATTTTGTGTCGCAGTAATTCGGAACGTGTAACGTGATATGGTCGGTCGGCAATTAAACTTAGCACGTGGGCGTCCATTCAGATCCAGCAAATTTACATAGATATTAGGAATAGTGCCGAAAAGTCTAGGTCTGTTTACTTAGTTCGCACTGTAAATTTTTGTTACGCCTACAGATACAATAATAATGGAAATTTAAGTCTAGAGGAGTTTTTTTTTTATTTATGAGTTAGTAATATACTATTAAAGCATTTATAGTCAAACGCGTTAAGGGGTAAGCCCGCTAGTCCGAATTTCGTACCGAGACCAATATTTGTGACCCACAAATATTTGTTTTGTGTGTAAAATTTGAGAAGTGAGACCAAAAAAACTGGTAGTTTCCGACACTTACAACACAAGGCTTGGTAACTTACTGGAGCCAGAACTACATGTGAGTCACTGTCGGTTGTGTTATTTTAGTAAGAATATTTCTGACACAGAAATATTCAAACTTCTAAGAAAGAAAATGAAAAAGAAGCAATAAAAAAAAGACAGTTCGTGCTGCTGAGGGAGTTTCTTGCGCCGTTTATTCTTTATAGCTACAACACGTTCGGACGCCGTGGTAGCAGTAATCAACGATTCAAAAGATCTTGTAAAATACTATTTGAATAAATAATATTTTGATTGATTTTTGTCTACTTCACTTATGTCCGTAATTATGCATGCAAGCGGTGGCCTCAACCACCAATAGCTAGTTAATAGCGGGTATCTGGTCGTGACCCGTAATCAATCATGCATTACTAAGCGCCAAACGTAAGCTTTGTTTGGCTATGTATTGATCAAAGGAATATCCAAGCCAGTAGAAAGTTTCTATATCAGCCCATATACGTCCCACTGCAGGGCACGGGCCTACTCTACAATCGAGAGAATCGATTGAGAGTGGTTAGGCGACATAGTCCACCACGCTGGCCTAGTGCGGGTTGACGGACTTACATACCGTAGAAATTGTTTAAAATCGCTACGGTATGCAGGTTTCCTCACGTTGTTTTCCTTCACCGTTAAAGTGCGTGGTGATTGACTATCAATACACACATAACTCCGAAAAGTCAGAGGTGTGCCCTGGGATTTAAACCCGCGACCACCGTGAACATGAAGGCAGCCGCGTCTGGTCCGTTTACCAACAGGCCACCACGCACTCCACCAACAGGCCACCACGCCACCAGTAGAAAGTTAGAAATTTATTCACGCTTCTTGAAGTGTTTATGTATTTATTTTTAGTCTGGGCGTATAAATCAAAAAGATCTTTCATCGTTTAAAACACCTATTAACTAAATCAACCGAAGTCGAGACTACGTTATCAGCAGCTTATAACGATAATGTGGTCTTAAGAATTCCTAATAATCTAAGCTTTTATTATACTCTTTTTATAAAATGGCATTTATTAAAGTGAAATGACAACACAGAAAGAACAAAAGAGCTTCAAATATTAGTATGATATATGATAACAAAGGTGAAATTAATCAAAATGTTCTATGTATACCTTTAGTATTTTATTAAAGCATGTCAAAGAATGAACGAGACGGGTTTATCAGAATCTTTCTCTTTTCTATACACAGAAAATTGAATACGTACTCAGAAATCTTCAGGGAATATAATATGTAAGGTGTTTGAACTACCAATCATATCGCTTAAAAAACACGTGACTGGAATAGAAAAGAACTTCAATTAAGAATTTTACATATAAATGGATCCATTTTTAATGGTATTACAATACGATTAATGGACCGAGAGATGCACATGTTTACTAATTTACCTACTAAGATTTTAATCTTTAATTAAAAATGTATGTTTTTGTTTTATTGGAGAGAAATCAGTTTGATCGTCTTGTAGTAAGCATTCACACCTCTGCATAAATAGGAGGACATCATTAATTAGTACCTACATGTTATTACTAACCACTGCATGATATAGACTGCGCTCGCCACCCCAAGACAATGGGCGTGAAGTCCCTTAATGTAATTACACCGACTACTGCTTGCCTAGCACGATAGACAAAGCGTTGGTACCAGAGGGCGACACACATACGAGGCACTGACCACATCGCATAAATTATTAATTATGCACGATTGTCTGATGAATATATTTATGATCCGATTAAGCTATTGTGGTGATAATTATTATGAATCATCGTGCTTTCAATTATTTATGGTCGCTTTGCGGTACTACTGTAGTTTTTCTAATGGTCTAATGCTGAACGTTCCCGCAGGTTATATTTTATGTACGAGACGTGCCGCATGGGAATAACCCGCCTGTTGAAAATGCAGTTAATTGAACGAGTGTGCGATTGAACGACAGATAGTTAGAAACCACATGTCTGTTAGAAGCTGACTGGTTGAATAGATCTGAGCTCTCGCCTTTTCTGTGATTGAGATCGATTTGGCTTTGCACCACCACGTCGGCTTAGTGGGGTTTGGTGAATTCCGCATATATTTGTTCGTAAAAAACTCATTACTGTCCACATTTTCCTGTAAAAGTGAATCCCAAAGCTGAGACCTACGAAATGGTCTGAGATAACAATTAAGACTAAGACAAATAAACTAAGATCTCACTGGTGATTATAAACAAAAAAACCATCAATAGAGCTATAGATGTATTTTATAAGTGTAGCAAGAGGACCCTTAAAAAAAGAAATGTCGCAGGTAGACTTTTTGTTGTGGACGATGTACTGCCTTCTACTGTATCAGCCCATAACCGCTCAATGCCTAGCACGCGAATTCCCATCAACTGAGAGTTCGATTGAAGCCAAAGACGATAGTAATAGGTAAAATAATCTCTACCTTCAAAGTCTTGCTCAGTGTAGTCATGGTGAGTGTGTTTTCGCGCCGCGGGGTCCGTCGGCGCCTCGTCTTCGTCTGCCCTCGTCTCCATGTTCCACGGCCTGGTGACATTAAATATAAGAAGATTAATTTACCTTCGAAGGATAAATTGCATATAATAATGATGAGAATTCCACAGTTTAATTTATTTATGTTGTAAAAGTAGCACTATAAGGGCTATTGAAATTTGTGGGCGTAATATTAGTTTACGTTTTTTATATATTTTATATTCGTCATCCTCACCATTTCCAGCCAATAGTTTTATATGAGTCTAGGCGTTTAGTCCGAAAAAATGTGTTTATACAACACACCTGTTACACAGACGATTCGATTATTTCGATCATTTTCAGATACTTGTTGGGAATAATTCTATTCCCATCTGCCTGTTACTTCCTTGTTCTCTCATCTTTAACTTAATTAACGCACATAAGCTTTCTTATACTAGTTAATTATTTATTACATTGTCTTATCAAATATCACCTTTATGATTTATCAAATAAGCCCCGCTCTGGCCTTGCATATATTAAAAAGACTTACAAGATTTCTTTCGTCTTTCTTACATATCTTTAATTATATGATTTAGGTAGCTATTGTTAGGTTTGTCCTAGAGAAACTTATATTATTTTCGCGAAGAAAACTCTTTTATTGTTGTTGTAATACATACATTGTTTGCGGTTCGTTATTTCTGCGACAAAAATGCCCGCAGGTTGTATTTCTTATATAAGTTACTGGGCAGGATAATTAGGTCGTTTAAACAAAGAAAACTAAGAAAATACTTATATTCCGGATTCTTTATTTAACTGGCTGTGTAGTTGCTGGTTGCTACGTTTTATATTACTGTATTTTAGTGTGAACTGGGTATGAATCAATGATAGAAGGAGAGAGAAGGACGACGATAGGTATCATAAGGATTATAGGGCTTTTGGCAATCTTTAATTTAAAACGACGTCGTTGTATGCACTTTAAATTGGAAACTTGTTTTTCATTTTGCAATGCCTGTAACTATTAAATTTGTCACTGGTCCAATTCATTTGTCTATCAACCCATACTAAACTAGTATGGTGGACTCAAGTATGATCCTTCTTCCGGTATATGAAAATATCCAATACCCTATAATATTATGTCACTGGTCAGAATTATTTTATTTATTTTATTAATATTTGGGAAACATACAGAACAATAAAGCATATAAACAGTACAATTAATAATGCACTATCTAGTGAAGCTTCCACAATTAAATTATATGTGTACATAAACAAAGCAAGTGAACGAAACAACATTAAAATTTAGAAACTAAAACTCACAAGTTAGATCGAATTGCACGAAAATAATTTAGTTAAAACCTAAATTTAAGTTGTTTTCTTATTCAATTATACCTCCTGTTTCACGAGTGCTATTCAATTTGTTCAATGAAAACACTCAGTACTAAAGTCGTTTTTAAAATTCGCTACACATTTCAGGCTTTAGAGTGCTTTTAGAACCGACTACACTCTGAACTTAAAAGATTAAAGAAGTAGGTACTCCATTACTAAATTGCAATCCATTAATTGAAACCATTCTTCTAAAATATTGATTATTTGTATACATATTTATAGAATGGCTATGAATATGTAGGCAAATATAGCCTCGCCCCCTATCACATCGTGGGACGGAACATCATGCTGATACGTGGCTGTCCTGGTACCACCTCTGTCTACTCCTCTTTGGAAAAAGTCGTGTAGTATACCGGGTGTATAATAAAAAAATAATAAAAATGTCCGAAAAAAGCGACAAATTTTAGTTGCATTAAGTCTGTAATAACTAAAACTACCACCTGGCTTCGTTTTCGGTCGCAATCTAGATAAACATTGCATATACAATGTATGTTATTGTACCTTGTATGTATTTATAGAACGAGTGGTAGAGACATGCCGATATTAAACTACAAAAGAATCACAACGATTTATGCTTCTAGAAGTACCAACTAAACTAACCTATTTATCTCTTATTCGGTATTATTTTACAAAATCCTACACGCTTAAGTTCTTACCAATATTTCTGAAGTGGTGAACAGAATGGATGGCACTAGCTGTTGCTACTCAGGCTGAATTTATATGGACAAAATAATAAAGAAATATCATACAACGTAAAAAGCTAAACGAATTAAGCTGATTGAACGAATAATGTGTAGACGTTCAAAGAACGTTATATAAAAATTTGGATTTGTTCATTAATTCAATACACATTTCAATTACGTTGCCCGGATTTATTTTATATAATTTATTTTGATGGTAATCCTAAGGAATTATTTATTTACGTAGATTTTATCTTCAAAATGATTCAGCCGTAATAATATTATCCTTTTCGTGTAATAAATGATTTATACTTTATTTATACAGAACGCTAATCTATTTTTTCGTTGTGAGTACAAAAACGAAAAGTTTTGAGATCACCAGTGATGATAAAAACCCACAAAAAATAGTTGGAAATAGGGCGGAAAAAACAAGAGGCGTTAATACATAATCTTCGTGAAGCACAATAATAAGTTTTTTATAAAAGTAAATTAAATCCAATTTTATAAAATTCATTAATTTATTGCAGATATACAGGGTATATCAAGACTGCGACCGAAAACGAAGCCAGGTGGTAGTAATAGTGCCGTCAGACATAAAGCAAATAAAAATTTCGAAAACAAAATCGTAATTTTTTTGGGTGAGAAATACATAGTTTTCCTAAAATAATGATGCACACCTTCTTATTTTTAAAGACGCAATGGTACGTAAGGGTTTAAATTACTATTTTTACAAAATCTAGGTATTTACCACCCAAAAATTACGATTTTTAAAAAACTGACAAAAATAATCTGTCGCTTCTTTTAAGAATTTTTTTGTTGCACTGTGCCTTTGACCACTAAAACTACCACCTGGCTTCGTTTTGGGTCGTAGTCTTGATATACCCTGTATGTAAGTAAAGACATAAAAAAAGGTTACCATTCATTGTCGTTACAACAAAGGTTTCATTTGAATTTTCGAACTTTTCGGCTTGAGATTTGGAATGTTCAGGCAAGATTCTGTATTTATTATTTATCGTTATATAAAGTTAAACTTAAGATCTTCAAGACAAAGGGATGACGCTCGCTTTGTTATTTCGTAATTTTTGCTTTGTATCAATTGTCTTGATGAATCTAAATTTTATAATTTAATAGAATAGCTAGCTATTGTCCGCGTCTTGACTGCATGGTATTTTACACAAAAAAATTAATAATAAGCTAATCAGGGCATATAAAGGTCGTCATTATCGATATCGTGTAAAATACTTATTAGCAATATATTGTATAGAAATATCGTGACATTGACCAAGTTACTCAATACAAAAATAAAAATAACAATTAAAGCCATCCGTATTGATCTAGATCCACATCTAGACGACCTAATTATTATTAATTAATTTGCCTGTATTGAACATGGCAGTTACGTAAATGAAAGTTAGATAATGATTTTGAATTTTCTTATTTATTTAGTTTAAGGGGACGGAATAAAAGACAGGTTGATAGCTTAAGTTTGGTATAATAAACTGGTCTAAGTGCCCATCTACTATCTCGGCGAACAACACAATTATCCTGCTTAATTATTTATTTATTTATTTAAATCTTTATTGTACACAATTAAAAATGAAAATACACAAAACAGAAACAACAATAAAAAAAAAAAGTACAAATGGCGGTCTTATCGCTCTACAGCAATGTCTTACAGACAACCATGGGATGGATTTAAAAGAAGGAAAGAGAGAGGGCAGTGTAACTAATAAATAATTAAGGCTTAATAATAGAAATTAAACATATTACATAAATACACAGATATAGTATACATATATAATATATATTCATAAATACATACATAAATAAATAAATATGTGTCTATATATACATATATATATATATATATATATATATATATATATATATATATATATATATATATATATATATATATATATATAATTATGAATAAAAACATAATATATACTATAAATAGCCAAATGATTTAGTTTAAGAGAATAATACTAAAGTCTAGTTAAGGAGAAAGGTAGTGCTCTTTAATCAACCTCTTAAATGACGACAGCGTTTGTGCCTGTCTCACTACAACAGGAAGCGCGTTCCACAATCGAACTGCTTTGACCGTAAAAGAATTGTCCATAAATGTCGTGGTGTGCACAGGCATTCTCAGTTTAAGATTCTCAGACGACCTCAAGGATCTCGAATGTGAGTCATGAAGAAAAATAAATCGTTCTTTAAGATAAGAAGGGGTGAGGGGATTAAACAAAATATTGTAAAGAAGAGAAAGGATGTGAGTATTCCGACGAAGTCGTATAGGTAACCACTTGAGCTTAGCACGAAACTCAGAAACATGGTCATACTTGCGAAGACCAAATATGAATCTTATGCAGAAATTTTGAAGGCGCTCAAGTTTATTAAGTTGGTCTTCGGTAATATCAAGATAGCTGACATCGGCATAATCGAGGATGGGGAGAAGGAGGGATTGCGCAAGCGTAATCTTCGTGGAAACGGGTAGAAAGTTGCGTAACCTTCGCAAGGACCTTGCGGAAACAAACAGCTTCCGGCTTAATTCCGAGAGCTGTGGACCCCAGGAGAAAGATTTGTCTATGTGTATGCCCAGATTGCGGACGGAGTCACTAAATGGAATCGCGATACCATCACAATAGACACTTGGTAGTTGGAACAAGTCAAGCTTCGATATCATCCTGGGGCTGCCGACAACAATGACTTGGGTTTTACAAGGGTTAATCTTTAAACCATGAGCTTTACTCCAACTACAGATATGTTGAACGTCTGTATTGATTATCGCAATCGCATCCGACATCCTGTCTAAAGGAGCTTGAGTATAAATCTGGAGATCATCAGCGTAGAGGTGGTAGGAGGAGCGAAGAAGATTGGTAATGGAGTTTATAAAGATAGCGAAGAGAAGAGGAGATAGCACGCCGCCCTGAGGTACGCCAGCAGATACGGGGCACCAGGAGGAAAAATTTTCTTCCACACGGATGCGTTGCCGGCGTCCATACAGGTAACTACGAAACCAATCAACTGCCATTGGAGATATGTTAAGAGAACGTAGCATGGTAAGTAATACTTCATAGTCGACAGTATTAAAGGCATTGCTGAAGTCCAGCAGAGCTAGGACAGTCAGCTTGCCTTCCTCCATGCCTGATCTGATGCCATCTGTGATATGTAATTAATTCCTAAGTGTGAAATAATAATATAATATGTTATTGTGACCATTAATCACCCAACATTGGGGCAAATAAGAGAAAGTCGGGAAAAGTTTGCCAATCCTTTTAAATCGATACAATGGTATTACGGTGCGATATTGGATACAACTTTGTTGAAGAATAACATGAACTTCGAAATCGTAGGATAAAATGTTGTCTTATTCATCGTTACACGGAAAATATTTTCTTAATTTTGGGACTCGTTTTGGTATCTGAAAAACATTAATTCCTAAGAGAAAATGTTTGCTGTGATACTTTACCTTTACTTAGAATTTTCTATAAATAAAATCACACAATAGTCACTCATTAACCCAACCCCGCATTAAATTCAATCCAGTCTTGTGTCGCGGGTATCAGAGATATTTGAACCTTACAAAAATAACTTCAGACTCAGACAGTTAATATTGTGGAGATCACAAACACCAATTATCTCGGTGCGAGAAACAAACCTGCGCCTTCTGGTTTCTCAGTTTTTGTTTCAACAAACTATACCAAGAAGACTGACGATATAGGGATCAAAGGAAATAAGCTTTAATGAGTTTAAATAGCAACTTGTTTACCGTATGATATTCCTATCTTAGATAATACAACTAATTTATTTTTTATTTATTTTATTTTTATTCTTTACTGCACACACAAAAAAAAACAAAAGGCATACAATATTTTACAGATAAAATTAAAAAGTACAGTTGGCGGTCTTATCGCCCGAGGCGATTTCTTACAGACAACCTTTGGATGGATATAAGAAAAGGATAAGAATAGAGGGCAGTATAGAATTTAAAGAAAAAACAAGCTCTTATAACAGAATAGATAAACAAATTATTTATAGTGAATATATACACAATATATGATACATAATTCAATAAAACACTTAATATACATACATATATAAACATTTCTATAGATAAACATACATATAAATATACATGCTAAATATAAATTACTTAAAATTACTAATGTGCCCTAGATATAAAACCCGCTCTCGTAATCTATGAAAGCGTATCGTACTCCGCTATTTTCCATACATCCGGTTCGAGAAAGCCGGCATAATTGTGTTAACTGGCAGGAGATAGTCACTCCGCCGCATCGCCGTGAATAAAAATAACAAAATGATAACAGTACTAAAGAATAGAATAGTGTAGTGAATGAAATTATAATTTTTGTTATGTACTTATCTTAATGTTTGTTGGTGGTGTTCATACATACAAAAGAGGTTTTGTTTACTTGTTTAAATTCCAATATGTATTTTAAATTTAATTTCTAGTATTTGTGTAAAAATAACCTTATTCGAATCTACGAAAGCAATTAAAAATATTGTTTTTACAAATCCTCGCTTTATATTGTGTTCGAAAATAGCAAGTAAACAAAACAATTCACTGAATCCGAAACATACCTTTCAGTTGGAATTTGTCGAGTAAAAACACTTTTCAAAGAGAAGCACATTTCATAATGACTTGTAACACAGGTCTAGTACTAAAATATCATGTGATTGTTGAATACGTGCACTATGGTTGGTCGTAATCTAGCATCTAGATGAAAAAAGCTACTTGGCTAATATTGGCTAATACTCTAAAGGCTGACACACATTATCAAGACCGGCATCGCAGCGTATAGCATTGGGTGCAATAGTACTCAGGAATCATGAGGTAATTTCACAGGATTGGATTAACTAATGAAATCTGTATTAAAATAGTTTATTTTTTGTTTTTGAAATTGTTATATACCATGATTGCTTTGGTTAGGTTATTAAATATATTTACAATATTATATTATTCTGAGTCCAACACCCTAATTAAAATATTTATCGAACTTACTATTGCTGCAAAAAGTATATTTCCCAATCTATATTTTTAATTAGTACGCATTAGTATTGCATTGGTTCTGTTTCTATGGTTTTCTATTTTTCCTAAATCTATGAGATGCTATGCAGTTTCTGGAGTTAATACGCGCTTGCCTTTACTGCCATAAGGAAGTGGCCGATGCAAGTGACGAGTGCAGTGTGTCATCAACTGTTGCGGTTATGAAGGAAACGAGCGCTTCAGTTTTATGATCCGCCCATACCTTTAACTAACTAGATTGGACGTGCCTAATGAACGCTACTTCCGCATTTAGTAGATAATTTGATCATGTATTTACTGGATATATGAAATTTCCTTTAACTTAAAATGTTGAAGTGTATGTTGGTATGTTAAAGGATTGGACGTGATCTGACAAGACGGTGGTCGCGGCTTCGAATCCCAGGACATACATCCCTGACTTTTTAGAGTTATTTGTTTCTTATTAGTTTATTGCGACGAGCTGACGGTGTCTTGTAATAGAGATGTTTACGGGTATGTGAAGCAGACTCCACAGGCTAGACAGATCTAGCCACAATTACAAGATTTACAGTTACCCAGAGTGCTTGACTAATGTAAAGCCCACTAAATCGTAGGGGAGACATAACCTGTGTTTGTGCGTGGTTGGTACGAGTAATTTAATTTATTTTTAACTGACTTAAAAAAGAGTTTATATAAAATATCACTCAATATATAAGTCTAACTTTAACCCTCCGTAACAAAATATATTCTTGTAAGGCTTCTAAGACAAAATGAAAATTCACAAGCCAGGCTTAACGCTGAATTGTTAATGTGTATAATCCACAACAGCGGGCACAACCGTTCCGGTATTAACCGCGACATTAATTACTACTGAGTATTGAAGGGTTAAATACGGAATGTATAGATTCAACCCTATATTCCACATCAGAAGATGTACGGGTTGTTTGTGTTGGTTTATCGAAAGCCGTGGGTGTTTCCCGGCTCCAAACGTTTGTTTAATGAGCATACGTATTTATTGTTTGAAGGGTTAGTTTAGTTTCGGAATTGTATGAGAAATAATGGCTTCTTAGATTTACGCTAATGCTACACATTGAAATAAAACTATTTTTTAAATAAAGAAGATTTATTTCAAAACGTCGCACTTCTTTAAATATTTATTTGTACGATTTGCCATAGCCGATTGTCTTGCAAATAGAGAATTTAAACATTTCGAACTGTTGTAATTTGTGACAAAATTCTAACCCTGTAACTTACAGTTTGGGTGGGCCCCAATTTGTGTGTTTACTTTATAGCTTACGTGTCCGCCCCGTGACCACGAAATCTGTAAAGTTATCGAAACGAAGGCAAGAAAGACCCACGTTGCAGCTAGGACTGCACTACGAATGGGTTTACTCGACCGGGATGTTTCCACTATCTCAAAAAAATTATGTGAAGCAATGTTATTGCGTTTCGTTTCATGAGTGATATTAACGGAAGCCCAATAGTGGTAGGATATTCGAATCCGTCTGGATAGCGATTATCGTACAGTGGTCAAGGACCCGTTATAGTGACCCTCGTGTGTCACAACTCATGCTATGTAAATACATGTATCCGGATACAATCAGATAGGAATAATTAAATAAATAAATAATTTATAAATAAATAAACCCAACAGTCACATATATAGTCCTGACCCCACACTAAGATTGAGTCTTGTGTCGTGGGTATCAGAAGCTACTAGAGACTTTTTCGGTCTCACAAACACCCAGACCCGAAACAAATACCTCGGGATCGAACCCGCGGCCTCTCGTTTCACAGGCGGCGTCTAACCAACTGCACCACGGAGGCTGTCGAATATTATATCGACTGGTAAGAGATTAACATCCATGCCGGTTGATACTCTGTACAAACTGCACTAACCATTAAGCGCATGGCAGCAACTTTATCGTACCGTTTATAAAAATGCGGTGATCGAACTAGATATATCCGTTGCAGAAACCGAACTTCTTAACCGCTGCGCGAATCTACATAATTTGTCTGAATACATGAAATCGGATTAAGTACATTGTTATTCTTATTCCCTTACTAATAAGGCCATTAAATATTCAAATAAAGCGAATGGGCGTGTACAAATCCCCAACAATATGCAGGAGTACTTTTAATAAGTACCAGTCGACGAAAAATCCGTTTTAAAACTTCGCTCGTACCTTCCAACTCGCATTTTAATCGTTTAAGCCAGCGCTTTTAAAATTATCCGCTGCCTCGGGAACTATTAAATATTTAAGGGTAGCAGTACTTTTGGGAAATAATTGCAATTTGGAAACGAGGGTTAGTAGTGCCTTCTTTTTATTTAATTCATTTATTTATTATAAAATTAACTCGGAGTCGCTGGGCACACTGCGGGGGCGGTGTGCCCTCACGTATAACGACTCCGAGATGTACGATAGAGCCTCGTCTCTGTCAGGGACGCCCACTACACCTTAAACGGGCGTCCAAAAATAGACGTAAGTGGGTGTCATCCGCGCCTCCTATATTGAAGGACCAGCGATGGTTTTGCGCGGGGCGGTAATGCGGACGTAAATCGGGGCGCTTTTCGCCCTGGGATGTCCGGTATCGCCCACAATGCGTGTGACGGTTAACGAGGGATTTTTAGTCAGTATGCTGGCGTAGATATTGTTAGGGACCTAGGGATTGTAGGGGATTGTTACTTGAAAATTGTAATAATTTTTGAGTAAACTGAAGTTTAGCAACGAAACTTTGACAGGATTTATAATTGAAAAATGTCAATTTTTTAAGAAAAATGTTTTGTGAGGGATTGTATACTTTTATTATGATAACGTAACAGTAAACGACCAAGTCGACAAATAAATGGTGTTTGTCAAGTGATTAACACCCAATATCGGCGGAACGTGGGTATACTGGCAGCACCTCTGCCTACCCCTTCTGGAAAAAAGACGTGAGTATGTATGTATGCAAGTCCGAATTTCTTCTATCAGCCACTCTACCAGAATTATTGGGATAATCAAGAAACTACAATATAAGATAGGTTAATCCAGGCTTCACTATGTACTCACCTCTCATATTCGTTAGTTTTGATGCGCCTGTACGAGCAGTTTTCAAACTGAACACTTTTCAACATCACTACAGTCTATTGTCACGTCCTATCTCATTTGAAGGGTTTTCTAATATCACAATACATACTAGAGTTACAATTAATGAGACATTGCTTTAGTGGAATTCCAGTCAGCTGATCGAACAAACTCTTTGTTACGATAAGGAGCTAATGTAATTTGCTTCGTATCGTTGCATTTGCATTCAACTGCAGATGTTATTTCAGAAGTTTTACATTACATGTAGATTTAATTTGGTATCTATTCTATTTTTATAATTGTGGTAAGTATAATTTTTCACGCACATTAACAATATAACTTTTTTAAGGATATGAGACAGACACAAATACACTTCATATTGAGCAATTATTTCGATCACGTGGAACAATTTAAACAGGTTATCTCGCATCTATTAACTTGGGTCTAATTTTGTTTAATATTAATATTAAGAAAAAGTATTTAATATTATGCTAATAGAGATGTCATTGACAGTTTTAGCTCCGAGTGAAAAGCCAGCTAGTTGATGGAATGCACTTCCTGAATTTGATTTTCGAGTATTTTTAATTGCTCGAGTAGTTCTCTTTCCACGTTTTATATTCCAAATGTATATTTTTGCAAGGGTGGATAATTTCTTTGAAAGGGATTGAGATTCACCTTGAGGTGACTGTCAAAACATAAAACGAACCCCGTTTCACGATGTTATAATATTTATTATTTTACTAGACATGTGTCTGATGGAATTTCGAATCTCATAAGCTTAAGACAACACAGCCATTTTGCTAACTTCACTTATTATTATTTGCTTCCCTACATTATTATCATATTTGGGAATGACATGTTCGAATTCCAGTTTTGCACTTGTATATAAAGTTTTAGGAAAGCACTCGCTTATATATACGTAAAGAGCTTCTGTATAACATTTTATGCGTTCAGAATCATAAAGCGTGAAAATCGAATATATTTATTTTGGAATCACATTTTTATTTAGAACGGTAATGGATAACGATTCAAGAAGCAAAGCCAATAAGAAAATCTGTAAGCCATGATAATTATCTATACTTTAACTTAAAGTTATAAAGTATAAAATTCTGAATATACAGTTAAAGGCAGCTAAATAAAATCAACCTAATTTTCGATCAACATTAGGACACCTTCTTCCCAGCAGTGGGACCTATTACCCAAGGTAAATAGAAATGCAGAAGATCGTTAAAAGGAAAATTTATAAAAACAAAAAATGTCCATAAATATTCATAATAGATTGAAAATAAATAAACAAATTCAAGGCTTACTTTATTCGGCAGCATTTTCCCTAAACAATTGAGTGCCCAAATCGACGTCGTGTTTTTAATTCCTGACCAAAAGCTCTTAATGTTTATTTAATTGGCAGCGTACTGTCAATACAACTTAATTGGTTTTGTAACCGTGTTCTTCCCATTCAGTGTATTGTTTTTTATAATAGTAAAGTCTATTAAATTAAATGATTGAAAGTTCTAGCTTTCGGTTCATCTGAGTTTTTGACTTCATGAGACTATAAGCCTGGTCCTATTTATATCTCGATAACCGAATGAAACGTAAGAACAAACTATTTACAATATTTTGCAGAATTTTTAATGAGAATGGTATAACGCTGACGGAACATTCCGCCTTATTCATAAAAAAATATAAAGCCTATTTTAGTTAACGAATGTTTTATCGACTGCCTCGGTGGCGTAGTTGTATTACGGTACGGTTACAAAGCTGAGGTCTCGGGTTCGAGTCCCGGGTCGGGCAAAGTGATATTGGATTTTTCTATTCATTATCAGCCCGGAGTCAGGAATTTGTGCCCGATATGGCGATAGGCTCGCCCCCTATCACATTATGGGACGGAACATACAAGGCGAAATGTGGGTGTCCTGGTGGCGCCTCTGCCTACCCCTTCGGGGATAAAGGCGTGAGTTTATGTATGTATGTATGAATGAATGTTTTATCCCTTTCGGCCGACTTTTGAATTCAGTTTGAGCGAAGAAAACAAAATATTCGAATACTAAAATAGGTTTTATAACTGTCTATGAATAAGGCCGTTAGTATTTAGGGCTGAGTGTAGAGCGTTTCTAATTATATTATTAAAGAGACACCTATAAGTTGTAATTGGTTATTAGGTGAAGCACTACAGCCATTTATGCCTAAGGATTTTATTGTAAAATGTTATTTTACACAAAACAACATAATATTAAATATTAGCACAACGTTTTAAGAGATAAAGAACCTAATAATAATACAATGTTCACAAACGAAAAATTTGATAATTAAATTAATTATCTTGTACATTTTTGTTAGATTGTTCGCTCACGCGAGATTACAGATATTGAAAATTACTATTGTAATTAATTATTAACTAAAATTGATAGGAATTCCTATCGGCATTATGATCGATAATTATGAATATTCAAACAAAATGTCACGACCTATTTAACATCTTAAGAAAGTAAATTCCCTTCGCCCTTTCCAGTTTACCTGCTTAACAAGATTTCTGGCGCTAGATTTTACTAATTTAGGCTAAAACTATGTGTTCAGTTTAAGTGATATTATATTTAATTAAAACCATTTTTACGGATTTTATCGCAGACTTGGTTTAAACTACGCAGAAGGAGCTAACTGTCTCTTGAGGTCTGGCAGTTGGTCTTTTGGATCGGATCGCAAAAACCAACTGACTTTTTAAATTTAATTTAGTTAAATAGTAGCAGCGTGGTGGACTAACCACTCTCAATCGATTCTCTCGATTGTAGAGTAGGCCCGTGCCCTGCAGTGGGACGTATATGGGCTGATATAGAAATAGTAGCAGTCACTGAGCGGATGACTATACCTCATACCTAAGTCCAACCCGTTTATTTTTTTTTAATTTAAATGTTCCTTTTTTATTCGTTTTGAAGTACTTTTATTATTTATATTTTGGCTAATTATATTACACATAGGAATCATTTCTCGCGGCGGCAAGGTGTGCCGTGTTGATCATTTCCGTCATACTCGGTTGAAGAGACCGACTGTATGTGACTCTTGAGTGACACTCGTCAACGCGAGCTTTTTGTGCAGACTGGCCTATTCAGACCGTAATATATAGAGCTATTTCTATTGAAGAGAAATGTTTATTAATAAAAAAGTATTTTTTCTTATTACAGTTAATATCACCGGTCACACAATTATGCATTAATTATGTGCTAGGGTTAGAGAATAGCATCAAACACACCATTGCATCCATATTTTGTGTATAATAACATAATTAATCCATAATTGGATATCGTCTGCGTGATCTAATTAGTGCGAATTAGGTGTAATATGGCCAGCCGAGCAGAATGTAGTGGTAATGGAGACAGCACATTGTCTAGCTCTACCGTAGCAACCGCCTTTGTGTTGTAGTGTGGAGATAATGCTATGAATTAAAACGCTGTGATTTTGCTCTTTATTTTTTCATACTGTCACTTATGGTAAATGTAAAGCAGTCGCAAGTCGAAATAGTTATGCCTGTCCTGTTGAAATTGGGCGTGGGCTTAACCAGAAATACGATGAATTTACATGGTTTGATAATACTATGTTAACTATTTATATCATGAGCGCGCTAACCTATAAATGGCAAAAAAAAACCTGACACTGCACAAATAACATGTATACGTTCCTCAATAGACACAGGGCAATGTGGTGAAAAACCACGATAAAAATATTACTGTTATTAGAAATTTAAAAGCCGCTCTTAAGAACTCATTCAATAAGAAGCCAAAAAGTCGTATACCATTGTGTTTATTATCACAAACGTAGTTTCATCATTTTGTCGACTATTTTCCACTCAATCTTCATCAATTTATGTAAACACTAGCCAGTGCAGGCACAGTTTTCAATTATCTAGGTAATTGAAACGACTAAAATGCCTAGATCGTAGAGCGTAGGCGGTGTGTACACAAACGGAATTTCCCTTTATACCCGTATAATCCCTATTGTTCTACAACTTGCTATGCGGGAAAACAATGGCTGGATGTTTTTCAAATATCGGGCCGTGGTGCAAGCGCGTTTATGTTCATTGAGCAAATATAATGCGAAAGTAGTGGCGGTGTTTGCCGCTAGATGTCAGTATATTCAAATTTAATTATTCCATATTTTTTAAAATTTATACCACCGTTAAGTGTAAAATGAATTATGTGTAAAATTCAATATTCTAGCCCCTCCGCTTATCAGTTGTCAAATCATGATCCAATTAATTAATGTATTACTCAGCGTAAAAGAAAAGAAAAGTGGAAGACGGATAAATTAAATTAAAATCATTTACCATTTGGTTCACAGCATATTATTTGTCCTCTGAGAACTACTCAAAACAAAAAACTTAATATAAAATTTCTACTACTGTATAAATAGGTAGCACAAACTTCGGTATTAAGTATTTGTTAAAAAATAGCGAGCACGATCAAATTTACTTTAGCTTCTGTTCGATTTAAACTTCGTCGAACCATTTTCGAAATTACTAAAGTGTTACCGAGTTGCCAGTTGCTACCCCATTGTATGTAACATGTACCTCAAATAACTAGTAGCAGAATAACTTTAGTATTTGTAGTAAGGAAACGTTTTACCGTTAAAATTAGTGCTCTAATGTCGGAAATAGCGTAAGTGTTCATACTCTGTAACGTTCAGAGCTACATTGTCAGAAATTAGGTGTTATTTACGTAGATTTGGGATTGCATATACCGTTTCCATGGTAATTTTGTGTTAGTGTCGTGACTTAGGTGTAGTCGTATCTACTCGTTGCGAACACTTTACATTATATTATTATGTTGTAAAACCAGAAATACTGTTTGATGCAAGTGTTTAGGTATTAACTGATTGATATCCAGGTTTACGCAGGTTTGCAAAACAGTGTTAGATTTTAGGTATTGATCAGACTCTGATTAAACATTTACGGCCTTATTCATAGACAGTTTTAAAACCCATTTTAGTTGTCGAATGTTAAGTCCCTTTCCACCGACTTTTGAATACAGTTTGAGCGAAGAAGACAAAACATTCGATAACTAAAATAGGTTTTAAATCTGTCTATGAATAAGGACGGTAACTAAACCGGCACCTAAATGAATTATTAGGAGTGAAACTACACCTGTTCCAATTCAGTGGCGGCCACATATTAATATCTCATTGGCCTTAGTTTTGAAATATAATTTGTCACACGTGTATTCAAAAAGCAACTTCAGGGTTCAAGCCATCCTACAGAGTAATTTGAATGATACACTCCAGATAATTACAGTGCGTGGGTAATTTGCAAATTGATTTTACGGCAGACATTTTGATTAATTTATGTACATAACAATTAGTTTCTCCTTATATTAGTTCGAACAACTAATATTAGGCGCTAGGTAAATAACATCTTTGTCTGCGGTATAGATGTAAAACTATATTTCAACGCTTTTTAGATATGCAGGCATCAATGTTACTCATAAAATTAATTGAACATTATTTTTTGTCCTTTATATGAGGGTTAGTTTATATGCCGTAAAATTATATCCCCGAGAATTCAACATATAAAAAAATAATGTTTTTAACACCTGGTGATTATATCAATGTGTAGTAATCGATAGATCCATAACGAAAATACGTACTATCTGTCGAATTTATGCATATTCATGCAACTTCAAATATTACATGAACAAATTCGGTTATATTTCACCGGATTACCCAAAATTTTTACGTAAATTACAAATTTCACCCACATCTCGAAGTAATATAAGTTTATGGGCGTATAAAAAGGGTCAAAATGCTGCCGAATGTTTAATATCATTTGCGTGGTACCACTTTAGATATCACGTTTCCCCGATGGTGGAAATTTTCATAAGTTTTACTTTCCTTTTCAGATATTACCATATTTTTAGAAATAAATGTTTCGAAATCCCCGCCCGATTTAACTATGCTTTAATCATTGATGTTTTAAACCTATATTCTTTTCAATATGCCGTTTTTTAAAAAAATATGTAGGTACGTATTTATTATTCTTTACTACAAACACCTAAGTTTCCCAAATTTGGCTTTTGATTTCTGCTACTCTTATAAAATCAATGCTATCTAATACCTAGCAAGCAAGCTATTCAATATTTAACTTAACAAGACTCTTAAATATTACAGTTGAAGTATACCACTGCTGTATCAAAAAGTCAAATATTTCAAAAGCGATATCTCAAATAAAATATCGCTTGAATGAAAATTACAAACGTAAAAAAGGAAAAAGCCGTAGGAATCGGAATATATAGACACCTCACTTTACCAGAGTTATACATAATAAAACTTATACAAAATACAAGGAAACAATCAACAAACTTGTACAGACCGATGTTTGCGAATAACAGGGCAGGCGGACCGCGAAACAAGGAAAAGTAATTCCGCCCGCACAGCCTACGAATCAATACGGAAATATCTTTATTTCAGAACGTTTTGTCTCTTCAATTCCGTATTTTTCGGAATTATTGGGTCAAATGGAATTAAGTTTATTTTTTACTTCCAAAGTAAGTGCTGTATTTTGGTTAATCATCTTTCGTGTGGATTGTGTAAACTTTGCTTTGTCCGCATACATGTAGCTTTATACATTTTATATTGAAGTACTTCGAAAGGTAACAGAAATAAGTTTATTCTTATTTTCGAAGTAAATTCTTAATGATTGATTAATTATGTTTTTGACGAAGCGTGTAAATATTGCTTTGACTGAAAACATCTGATATTGTACATTTTAGATTGAAGTGATTTACTTTAATTCCAAAAATAAACAATATATTTAGTACTTTCCTTCATATTTCAGACAAAAGGAATACTAAGGAGTCTTGAAGTTATGAATTTAACAACAGGTACTAGTGGTACCGCAAACGCGGGGTTTGTTTATTTAAATCTAAAAACCTATCGTATTACACGTTATCGTGAATTAAAGTATTTTATTATATTATTATTTATGTATATTATTTAGATTTCTTATATTAATCAATGTGTGACTCGAGATGTATAATAAAGAGTATAAATAAAATATAGTCTTCTTTCAAACTATATTTTATTTATACTCTTTATTTTCAATAATGAAAATTGTCAGAGATTGTCAGAGAAAAAATAATATGTATCTAAAATGTAATGAAATCCAGAAATTGATTTCTTTCTTTAAATATATTCTATTTGAGTTTTCCATCGCCTTAACACCCGAAGGCTGTAAAAGCTTTCAGACATCTGACACTAATCCTCATCTCGAATGTCGAGACTTGTAAGATGTATGAGAGAGAGAAACTATTTGATTTAGAATTTGACACGACGTTGAATACAAAAAAAAAATACTTTATACATTTATTTACTTTAAAAATAGCGTGATGAAACACCGAAATAAGCTTCGCGTAGTGACACCTCTTATTCGTTTAAGGAGACTGGTGTGAAGTGTGTATATTGTTCTATACTTTCTATATTATACCGGAATATTATTGCCAGTGTCATTGGGGACCACCACGAAGTTATGGGTTTAATTCTTGATTACCTATGTCAGCCCATATACGTCCCGCTGCAGGGCACGAGCCTCCTCTACAATCGAGAGCACGATTGAATTCTTGATTTAGATAACTGATTAGGTTATTGTTAGAAAAACAGGATTATTCCGAACTATAATTGTGAGACAGAATATCGCAATAAAATTATCACTCGAATTATACATAAAACATTATGTTGCACTGACCCCTTATAAATGTTAGATAATACTAGATAAAAGACACATACAACTGTACGGACTAACCAAACACAAAACAAGTACATCCAACATTCGGTCTATTTGCGATGTTTGTCATAGTCCAGGTATTCCTATACACAATGCACGGGCACTAGCTTCCACAAATATTTGTCACAAACATTCACAACGCCATTTAGAACTAGTGACAAACATTCACAACGCCATTTAGAACTAGTTCCAATACGCTCACAGATCGACTGATCCTATGAAATGTTACCACGGTAAATTTAGATCACATACATAATTGAGGCATCCACGTCAAGCTATGGCGGTTTGAAAGGGAAACCACGCTTCACTGAGCTGTTAATGGGGCGGGGTGTATCGCCGAAACAAACAACGGTGTAGGAATTAATTCAGCCCGGATTTTTCAGTGGTAAGCTGAGGCTATTGATATTCAACAGGTAATTATGAGGTTTAAAGGACTCCTAATATACGTACAACGTAGCTATATACATCATACAATTCACATTATTATTTCACAAATGCCCAAAGGTTCAAATTGTGACAGATACAAATAGGACCCAGGTATATTTCCCATTTATAAAATTAATCTTAGTACACACATATACTCACGCCTATGTCCCATTGGGGTAGGCAGAGACTATTGACATACCTCTTTCGCTTCATCTAATGTCATTAATTTTTGCATACACGCTCGTCGGTTTCGTGGACTCCGTATTTTTCCTTTCTTTAATATTCTCTTGTATTTGATTTTTATAGGTCCACCTGGGACGTCGTCGACCTACTCCACCATATAATCTTAGTATAACTATTATATAACATTAAACTTCGGATTTCTTAGACAAGTCACTATTAAATTAATCAAGAAAATTATTTCACGCTGAACTTTTACTAACAATTATAAACCCTGGTGAAAGTTCCTCAAATAAGATAAAGTTTGCAAGAAAATGCTAGTCTTGAGATAAATTAGTCAACAAAACTTTGAGGTTATCCTGAGCTCCGCTTTTACAAGCCTTTGATAGTAGGGCTGTCACAGTTGCTACAGAATTTAATTAAAACGCAGTGCAAATGTGCCTTTTTTTATGCGTTCTCGATGAATATGAGTACTTACACACGGATAAATTTACATCCGTATCCTCGAAGGAACAGGAGAAGCGCTGCTTCTACAATTCAAGTCTCGCAGAGTTTGTTTCCGCCATAAGGTGTGATAGGGAGCGTATCTATTTCTATGCCGAGTGTATGAAACCTCTCAAAGAGCAACATTAGATTTTTATACAGAAAACCTCACACTTATTTGCATTTTTTCATACGAATTAAATTCTCTATCCCACTAAGTGTAACCACTGCCATGCTCCGCTATACCAAATGATGCGAATTAAAGTATCTATAAATTATAGAGTTAAAGCTCTAAAACCTTTATATTAAACAACGGTATTACGCCGTAATAGTGATTTATTAAGAAATTAAATTCCGTTCCTAATCCGTCATTATTAATTAACGCCATGTAATCTTAAACGACCTTAAACCGGTTTAAACTGGATAATTTTGTGATATAAAGATCGGCAACCCTATTTTGCTGAAACGCTCTATGTAATCTATTTAATGTTGCTGTGGCGATTTTAACCATAGTTTAAACGACAGGAAAAGAGAATATTTAGTAAGCTGTACCCTGCGAGGGGAGGTAATTAAATTGCCATACTAATGGTTGCGGTTAATGTAATTAACTTGGGTAAATATAGTTACATAATTAAAATAGCCAAGAGCCACAGTCATTACCTAGCCTCTGTTGCTGCATAGCCGATATTGTATTTGGCCTGCACTGTATTTACCACGGAATTCAGATTTTTTTCTATTCCCTGGTATTTACTATCAGGTGCCTTGTAGACATTTTGTCATATCAGTATTCAATAAGACAAATGTTTTACTTTATTTAAAACAATTTTAGGTTTTTAAGGTAAATAATAATATTTATTTCATTCTTTATTTTACACAATAAATATAGCATTCATTCTTGAGACTATAAAACAAACTACAAATGGCTGTGTTATCGCACTAAAGCACCTCTACCTCACATTGGATGCATTTATGAAGAGATATGTGGTAAAGCCACGCTGTTGTCAGTCATGACTCAGCATGTTTGGGCAGGCTCGTGGTGGTACTACTGTTTCACAGGGAATCTACGTGAAGCGACGGCTTTGATGTCGCATTTCTTTCGGTGAGGGAGATTGCCGGTTGCCCAATAAATAATTAAATAAATAAATAAATACACCCAACAGTCACATACATAGTCCTGACCCCACATTAAGATCAATTAAGTCTTGTGTCGCAGGTATCAGAAACTACGAGAGACTTTTCGGTCTCACAAACACCCAGACCCGAGACAAATATTTGTAGGCCTCACAAACATTTGTCTCGGTGCGGGAATCGAACCCGCGGCCTCTCGTTTCACAACCGGCGTCTAACCAACTGCGCTACGGAGGCTGCCAATACCTCTTCCCATCATTTTTCATACCCGCTCCCCTCCTGACTTCAAGAGCCGGCAACACATCTATGATCCAAGCGTTGTGGATGGTCATGAACGGCAGTGAGCACTTACCATCAGGTGATCTGTTTTCTCGTTTGCCGGAATATTCTCTTTAAATGCAAAAAAAAAGAGAAAGAAAGGACAGTGTAATAAGAGAAATAATTTTAAACCTAAGGGAGGCTTCTTCAATTTGGTGAAATAACTACAAACCTCGCACAAAGTACATTCTGAATGTTCGATTTATATGAAGAGATCTTGTAAAGTTTTTAAAAAGTCCCTAAACTTACTCAATTTTCCCTTCAAATTGTCGAGAGAGATATATAATTATACAATACAAGAGCAATGACCCTTACGTCCATAAAAAGACTTAGAAAATCTTAAGCTGTATTATAAAATTGTCTGCAGAGTAACTTGTGCAGGACTTAAGTTCCCAAGCGGGTCGACGGTCGTGGTATCTTTCCAGCTAATATAAAAGTTTAAGTTTCAGTGCAATATTGATGTTTAACGAATATTTTGTTGTTTGTATATTTATGTTTTTGTCCTAAGAACGACCAAGTGACTATAATGGGCTGAGGGGTAAGTGTAGAGTTTAGATACAGCATCCATTGTTGTGTCAGCCTGTAGGAATTCATATATTTTATTTATTTATTTGGTCGTTTTATAAAACAACAACAATATAATATAGAAATAATAAAAAAGTAGAAATAGTACAAATAGTAGGATGGATTTAAGAGAAGGAGAAAGAGGGGCAGTGTAAACAATAAAGAATGAAAGCTAATACTAATTACGTATTTACAGGTTGCACTTAGGTGGGTAAGGTAAATTGAATCTTTTATAATAAAAAAATACATGAAAGAGTATTCTACGTAAATAAAAATAAAAAAAAACTTACGTTCCTCTACCATCCAATCACAGATATATTGTTAAAAATAATCAATATATCAGTACTTAACTATTTTTCATGGTTCACTGACAAAAAGATTTAGCGGTGAAGAAATACAAACAAACATGCTTTGTTTTAACTACAATTCCCGTAGTAGATGTTTGCAACTATCCAAAAGCTTATTAGGTAGAAGGGTAGCCTTATAATGAACTATTATAGAGATAATAAGCCTACAAGCGCTACGAAATAATTACACGTTAATGAGAGTACACTATGCGTAATGAAATTGCAGCTATTTATAGCAAACATTAATTTCTATATTAATCCGTATATATACTTTATACGGGTCACCATTCATATTGTATACTGTGCATTTGTCTGTGAAGGCGCAGTTGCGACGGCAAGTTTCAAAGATAAGTATGTGTGTTAGTAATTGTTGGTAACCAAATATAGTACACTGAGTTGACCCAATTTGAGAAGAGTCTGCCGCCTCCATCCCCACCACTGTAACTCCTGTTAAGGGCACCAACAGTGGCATGCTCAGGGTTGAGATTGAGCGTCGAAGCTTTGCGAGTCTTAAGCCTGCCACACACGTTCAAGTGCGTTTGCACAAATGCGAGTTTGCACCAGTCTCGAAACGAAAATTGATCGAAGTTTGCGCAGTTATTCACACACGTTTCTAGTACTGGTGCAAACTCAGACTTGCACAGTTATAATATCGTAATGTCTGTGGCGGCCATTAGGGTCATCATGCTGTCTTTAAATACTAGTCACATAATGGGGTACTCCAGTATTTGGCCTGGATAGCGACCACTGTATTTTAGATGATAGTGGAAAACATGTAAAACGAGATCCGTTTTCAACCTGGCCGGAATAATTACGTCCACCAGCAAGAGAGAACCAGAATACCGGTCCTTTAAAAAACTTCTAACGAACCTTACGAAATTCGAAATAAAGAATGAATTAAATCAGGTCCGAATTCACACTGCAAAGCAATTAAACCTGAATGAAATTTTAGATCGGACAGATACAAAAGAGTTCGCCGTATAGAATATTCCTCCCGGCAGAGATCGGAATTGACGTGACCCACTTCCAATCCGAATATATGGACAGACACTTTATTTGGGCTGCTGGAATTAAAACAAACCAGATTGTGAGATAAATTTTGCGCAGTAGGTGAAAAGTGGTTTTGCTAATTACTGCGTGTCACTTAAATTGATGTTTGTTAAATAATATTTTTGAAAAATTCAGGTATTTCGGGATGACATGAGTACGAAAAATACCATATGAGTTGTATTAACAAGAACCTTTTATAATCGCTTGTTTTAATGGTAATGGAAAATATGAGGACTATTACTAGTTTTTCACAAGTGTCAGCTATCACATTGGCTAGATTAAAGGCCTACCTCCGAAAAAGTTTGATGTGAAGCAAACAATTAGTCAACCAAAAAGTATCTTGTAGTTTCTGCAGATACCCATGGCTCCATGACATAACATACGTATTTTATTGCAATGAATGGCGAGACGAGCATGCAATTTGCCTGATGGTAAGCGATACGGCCGCTCATGGACAGTAGCAACACCATGAATTACAAAGCAATGCTGGTCATTCCACTGCGGTCGCCATCCTTAGACTTAAGATGTTAAGTCTCAATACGTCCAGTAGTTACTCTGGCTACGCAATAATCCGTAAAATATTGTCATTTTTGTACGCTCGCGTAATAAAGCCGGTAAAATAGAACCGCCCTTAATTGCCGTCAGGTACCTCCACAGCTATAAAAACCTTATAGCCTTTTATGCAAAATCGGGTTAAAATGGTTTTAAGGCCATCAAAGAGGTTCTAACATGCTTGCGGTCTTGCCAGGTAATGTAACTTGGATATAACGGACACAAGCAGATAATTATTAATATGCCCGTGTTTGACTCATTAATATTTTATATTGTTTTAAAGAACAGCAAAATTATTATCTAGCTTCCTCGATGGAAATAGATCGTTATCATATATGAATATTAATGACATATGGGATATGGTCTGGGTGGCGCAGTTGTAATACAGTACGATTACAATGCTGAAGTCTCGGGTTCGAATCCCGGTTCGGGCAAATTTATATTGGATTTTTCTATTAATTATCAGCCCGGAGTCAAGAATTTGTGCCCGTTATGGCGATAAGCTCGCCCCCTATCACATCGTGGGACGGAACACACAAGGTTAACGTGTCCTAGTAGCACCTCTGCCTACCCCATCCGGGAAAATAGCGTGAGTTTATGTATGTATGTAGGATATGGCACATTGTCAGTTTTTCAAAATGCAGACGTATAGAATTCTTATCAAGAATTATAGACAAAAGCTTCCATTAATACTTTACATCTTAAACTACGTACGTAAAACCGTGAATGTTAACAAAGGTTATTTTCCCCGAGCAAGCTGAAACATGTCGACCCTTATAAATTTTTCAACGGCTCAGTTGTTAATTTAAAACGGGCTGGCATCGCTTTACACGACGGGCTTGGCCACACGAATTGTTAATGGATAATGCCTGTATTAGAAAATTTTAAATTGATGGTACCGCTTAATTTCAAATATATTGAAATAATCTTATTAGGGAATTATCTACAATATGTATATATGTTTTAAAGTTACTTAAGTAAGTTTTAATTTTAAAGACAGAGCTATACTCAGCAGTGGATTTTTTGTAGCTGAAGAAGAAAAATGATATGCTAATGTAATTTTTTATTATAGTTTTAAAGCTATTTATATACTCGTATCTGTGGAAATTTCATAGGTGTATTTCGTTAAATAGCTTCAGAATTAAATTGATACATTAATGTTTGAAATAAAATAAAGTGCAAAACCAAACTAATTTTGATATTAGAGTATGCACTTAAAATATAAGTAGCGAAATATGAAATTATTATTCTTATCTTTGATGAAATATCAAATGAAATATAAGATATTGAAGTATTGAAAGTACTTTTCCAGCGAGTTTGATGCGTTCGTAAATGGAGTCTGTGATTTTATCGCCTTACACTTTATGTTATCACTATAAAGTACCGCTCTCCATTGTTATTCAGGCCAACGTAACTCTAGCTCGTTTTATTATACTCATCTTTGGTGAATTTAACATCAAATTATGTTTATAAAATTTGTTTTTATATGATGTCTAAAAACCATCACAATCATAATGTTATGTTAGGTTGGTTAAAGTTTGTTGTTGTTGTCTGTAATGAGGGTAAAATTTAGATAATATTTATGGAAATTATTTTTCTTCGTCAAGAAATAGAATAAAGATAAAAAGTGATCATCATTTTTAAGTTTAACTATATCATTTTATTCATGGTGCTCCATAATTGACTATTATTAAAGTATTATACATTACAATAGGTGATAACCGAGCTCTTAATGTCCACAACATTTTTTATTGTTATTGCTCTCCTAAAGTAAAATTTTCCTCTTATATTTGGGCCAACAAACCCTTGTCAATCGCTTAGAACACATTGACAAATCGAATGTTGTCTGTACTCGGAACAACACCTAATCAATAAGGGCACCAACGTACAGATTTTTACATTTCATTCATTCTGAAGCAGTTTCTGAGTGGGACTTAAGCTAGGACCAGAAACATTTTATTTCCTCTTCAAACGTTTCTATTCCTGAACTCGAACTGACTACCCCCTTCCTTCCTTCCTTTCACTCCAGACTATCCTACCCGTCTCACCTGGTTCCTTTTTTGTCTCTTGTATCCCGTTTTATGTCAGATCGCATGCAATCCTGTCCTGACAGGTCCCATACCCTTAGGAACTTTAGCATAAATGGTAACTCAAAAAGAATTTACTGATAGGGCTGTAACCAGACCCATTCTTAGTGTATTAAAACTTACGTTCCGTTATTTTTTACATCCATGTAACTTAAATCGCCCTTTGTCAGACCTTTTTTTAGTTACATAAACTTTCTTTGTTAAAAGTCGTAATATAATTCGCTGACCTTGTTAACAAATTCTTATTTAAATTACAGACGCTAAAATAAGGACTAAAAGGTCATTTTTTTATTACTTAATCTAGGATTTAGAGCTGGAAACCGTTGGGCCGTATTCAATTACCTAATTGTTGGTACATATTTTTTAATAAAACTATCAAAATGTTTTACCGGATTGTTAGTATACTTTTACTAAACGAAGATGAGAACTAAAGAGGAATTTTAGAAAGGAATCGATGTAAAAGATATACTTCATTTTACTCGTATAGCGGTTAAAACACTTCTTAAGTATTAATAAAATGTACTTCAATCTTTTCACAGGAATATTTGTAATAGTGGAGCTTTATATTCTCAATTTCTTTCTATTGGGAGTTCAACGATGTTTACTTTCTCTCCTTTTGCCCTTAATTTCCTGAAGCACTCAAAGGCTGGCAACGCGCTTGCGAGTTCAGGTATTGTGGATTTATGAGTGGCGATTGTCAAATGTTTAGATTTCACTTACTGTGTTTGATAATCACAACTATGCTAAAACAGATTGTCTGCCTGAACCTATTAGAATAAGATTGTTAGAAAACATGGATTATACCTTCTACGTCGCAGATCTTTTTCGAGGAAAATAATATGTCCAATGTTAAAGTTATTTGACGGCCTCTGTAAAGCTCTCGGGACACTTTTGTATGAACACAATTTATGCCTCAGGGCATGTTGGGGTTACTTCATCGTGAATATAAATATAAAGGAGAGATTTTCCCGAATATGTTAATTCATATTTATGTTATAAGGTTTGTTTGGGATTTTAATTGAAGTGAACAAATAAAATTGTCTGTGTATTGTGAAGTAGGTACATGAGTAAAGTTTGCAGCAGTCTAACATTTGAATTCTAGGTATACTGTGAAGTAAAAACCATAATTTAGGTTTTCTAAATTATTTGGTAAAAAATGTTTAACGCTACCGATATCATAGCTGGTTAAAATATATTCTAGACTCTTTCATGTCCTAAAATTTCTGCTAAATTGGGTTCCGCTAAATCAGGTAAATATTTTGTTAAATTTGATATTTTTAAGGAGCAACATCCAGTTACACTTAGCTATTAACTTTACTTAAATATAATGGTTTCTTAGATTTACGCGAATGTTACTACTCAGTCGCAGAGCGGATGACTAATACCTCAGTCCGCCCCGTGACCATGAAAGCTGTAAAGTAATCGAAACGTTGAGAAGTTAAAAAATGTAAAAATTAAACCAAATCGCGATAAATTCCGTAAAAATAGTTTTATTTCAATATACTTAAATATTATGTTTGAAATGCAGCTCTCATCCTCCATCGCCCCATCTGCCTCTAATTAACCGAATTCAAAAAAGGAGGAGGTTCTAAATTCGACTGCATGATTTTTTTATGGTAACAAATTTGGTTCAAAGTGCGTGGTGGCCTGTTGGTAACGGACCAGACGCGGCTGCCTACATGTTCACGGTGGTCGCGGGTTCAAATCCCAGGGCACACCTCTGACTTTTCGGAGTTATGTGTGTATTGATAGTCAATCACCACGCACTTTGACGGTGAAGGAAAACATCGTGAGGAAGCCTGCATACCGTAGCGATTTTAAAAAATTTCTACGGTATGTAAGTTCGCCAACCCGCACTAGGCCAGCGTGGTGGACTATATGGCCTAACCACTCTCAATCAATTCTCTCGATTGTAGAGTAGGCCCGTGCCCTGCAGTGGGACGTATATGGGCTGATATAGAAGATATAGATATAGAACAAATTTCAGGTCAGTAGTAAATATGTTATAAAATATGTTCTTACAACATTTAAAGTCGCGTGACTTTTTATTGGCAATTGTAGTTATACTTTCTTAAAATCGTATTCTGAATTCCGAATGGATACGAAATAATCTTTCCCCTTTTAATATGATTCAGGACGCCAGTATCTTATCGTGTATATTTAGTATTCTCAAAGCGGACGGTTTGTGCTTGTGGCAAATTTACGATAGGTTCATTTTGTTAACTGGTTACTTTTTTGTACTTATCTTTTTTATTGTAATTCGTGAACAGACTGCCTAATAAAAGGTAAACGAAAATGTTGGATGCGAAGCAGCGGTAGGTTACTTTATTTCTTTTCTATTTTATATCAGCATTGAAACGTTTACAAAGAACTGCTTGATATCGGATATACTCAGGATAAATCCGTAACTCGACTTAATTAAACACATACGTACATACATAAACTCACGCCTTTATCTAAGAAGGAGTAGGCAGAGGCGCCACCAGGACACCCACATTTCGTCTTGTATGTTCCGTTCCACGATTTGATAGGGGGCCAGCCTATCGCCTAATCGGGCACAAATTCCTGACTCCGAGCTGATAATTAATAGAAAACCCAATATCATTTTGCCCGACCCAGGATTCGAACCCGAGACGTCAGCTTTGTAATCGTACCGTAGTACAACTACGCCACCGAGGCAGTTTCTTAAATATATTTTTTTAATTCACCTAACAGTCACATACATAGTCCTGACCCCACACCAAGATCCAGTTTTGTGTCGTGGATATCAGGGAACTATAAGAGACTTTTCGGTCCCTCAGAAACCCAGACTCGAAACGAAGACCTACGGTTCAAACAAACAGTTGTCTCGGAGCGAAAATCGAACCCGTAGCGTCTCGTTAGCAGCTGGCGTCTAACCAACTGCGCCACGGAGGCTGTCAAATGGCGAGGTACATGTGTAAAATTTTACCATAGTATATAGGGGTCAAAATCTATCTAAGGACGGAAGCCTATATCCACTATCAGCAAAATCTTTGGACATCTGGTGCTGCGCAATGATGACGTAAACGAAATTCCCAAGCGAGATTAGAAACCATATTTAATTTCCAAAAACTTTGATATATTCTAAAAAAAATTAAATTGAAACTACGTTAATTACAAAGTTTTAATCAATTTGGAGCGGACTGACATACCTTAATGAGGGTAGTTAAACAAAGCTGGGGTTAACTAAAGCCTGGTTCATAGAAACAGTTTAGTGTTGGGAGTGGCGTTAACCGATAAACCAAACCCATCATGTGCCAATGTATAAAAACATTTACGAATATACTTATATCCCCCGTGGCGCTTTTATATAAAACACTTACTTCATAAAGTATGTTAAATTAGTTTTATACGTGGTATTATAGCCACAGTTTTGTATAGTTAATTTATTATACGACAGTTGTGCGGTTTTAAGTTACTGCGCAAAGAAATTCACAACAAGAAAATTAGTGCCGAAGAGGAGTTGAAAACTAATAAGTTTTTACTTTCATTTATAGCAAAGCGGGGCCTACAAATATTAAAACTTACAGACACAAAGAAAAACTTACTGTATGGATGGAAGTTTTATTGCGAGCTTTTAAACTTGATAAGTTAGGCCAGGGTATTATTCATTCCCTGTAGCTTAAGGATAGGTGTGTTTGTCAAGTGAAAATATATTTGCACGACAGCTTAACTTGATGTAAGAGCCTATGCACACAGCGTATTTTTAACGCGCCGAGGACGCGTTAACGCGTTTTAAACGCAACGCAGTGACAAAACTTTTGGTCATCTAGAGCGCGTAAAACGTTCGTAAGACGCGCGTCATCGGCGCTTTAAGCATACGCCGTGTGCGGCCCTCAGTGTAATTCGTCACCAAACATCTCATTTCCATTTTTGATTCAAATACAGCTCAACGACATCACTTAAATGTGTTTCAATAGACACTCGATGATCTCCAATGCTCGGTGTCATTAAAATGCGTGCTACTGTTGATCCTGGCTTACGGTATCGCAGTGGCGAGTGTAAGGGCGGGACTGTCTCCTAAAAATTTGCCTCGGCAATTTATGAGCCAGAACTGCTCTACCTCAATAACATTAGTACAAGCTTAGAGCCACATTGTACTGTATTGTATTATCCCATAATCTCACATTAGATTGAAAGGGCTTATTTATTTCTTTAATTCATTGTTTTGTCACCCGCTTCGCTGCTATATAAAACGTTGCTAAGTTTTTAACGATATGCAGGTTTCCTCAGAAATTTTCTTCTACCGTTAAATGTACTAGATATAAAAATATATTTGTTTGAAACGACAGATTACGTCGATCGATGTATTTGCGTTCCCGATTGTTACGTAGGGTTTAGTCCCAAATATATGAATATTCGAAAGTCCTCGGGGAAAACTTGTGACAGCTTCAATATATTATTACGGATTATGTTTTATGATATATTGGCGGTTATTTGATGTATTACATATTGTAATATTACATTTAATACTATACTCGTAATTTATGTTTGACAGGCTGAAAATGTATGTTTGCTTGGTATTTAATATTTTACGTTCTTTTGTTACTGTCGGGAGGCAGCCGATATGGGCTGTACTAATATTTAAAATTTTGGTTTCTTTATCAGGCGATCATTAATGTGGATTTTTATTCGGAAAAGTATATTATATATTTTCAAATAGTTGGCCACTTGTAACATTATTATTTATTCATTTAATTCTTAAGAAGACCAACAGCGTTCACAATAATATAATCATACATACATACATAAGCTCACGCCTTTATCCCCGAAGTGGTAGGCAGAGGCGCCACCAGGACACCCACATTTCGCCTTGTATGTTCCGTCCCACGATGTGATAGGGGGCGAGCCTATCGCCATATCGGGCACAAATTCCTGACTCCGGACTGATAATGAATAGAAAAACCCAATATCACTTTGCCCGACCCGGGACTCGAACCCGAGACCTCAGCTTTGTAACCATACCATGATACAACTACGCCACCGAGGCAGTCGATATAATCACATAAGTTAAAAAACAAAGTCAAATAAAGGGCTCCGCTGTTAAGTAACAAACTATTACTAGGTAAATGTAAGTAAAAAAATAAATAAATAATTAATTTAATAGCATCACGCTGACCACTGTTAACCAAAGCTACACAGTTAAAAGTCACCAATATTAGATTGCCTGTTAAAAAAAAACTGCTTCTGTCGACAGTCTTACTTTCATCTAAAGCAATTTAATTATTTTTCAAATAATAATAATAGAAAATTGTAATAGAAATGATCAGTGTAAACTCCCGTATAAATACAAATTAAATTAAAATTGAAATCCATAAATGCCTTTCAGATTTAAATTTATTGAAAAATCAAAATTTTTCAGTTGAACGCCCCAAAAATTTATTAGTTTGCGTGAATTAAAAGTATTTGAAAAGTTCGCCCTCAAGATGTCCTAGGTGGCTATCAAATTTAACTTAATGTCAGATTAAATCTATCTCTATTCTGTCACGGCCAGAAACACTCATTTCATCGGAGATCAGAAATTTTACGACTGAACCTAGACCAGACGGCCAGACAGCTCGATATTCCTAGACTTTGTCGACAAGTCTTACATAAAGAATATAGTTTTAATAGGGGCCGGCCCGGCTCTGCCCGGGCGCAAATACTTTCTGTGTCTAGTCCGCATCAGCAACATATTATTATAGGTATCCCGTACTGTTTTATTAACATTTAAACTCAATGTGACTGTCGTCCTCTGAACTGCTTTTCTCGTCCCGTTCCGTTATATCCCGCCCTGCCCCATCTCAATCTGTCCCATGATTCAAGGCATTCAATCCTATCCTCTCCTGTTCCATTCCATCCCTTTGAGTATAAGCAAGTAAGAAATATATCTGAATTTCTTGATCATACCACGGGAACTCTACATTTTACGGGTTAAAAAGTATTCTATGTGTTAATCCAGGGTGTCAGGTACCTCGATACCAAATTTAATTGAAATCCGTTAAGCCGTTTCTGAGATCATCGCGTACAACTGTACAAACAAACAGACAAAAATTCTAACAATCATTGTTTTGGGTTCTATTACGTCCATACAGTCCCCCATAATAGCTTTTCTGAAATATCTTCCATGTACAGACATCGATCAGTTACTTGTATTATGAATTGAAGAGTAAATTAGATCTTATGATTAAGACTTGGAAACTTTCCAAAATAAAAACAAAGACTTGCCCTTTTGGTGACAGATAAGTTAACGTAGTTTTTTCATGTTCCTAAATTTATATCAAAAGCATGAAAGCAATTAAATTAGCATAAAATATTTTTATATATTTTTTTCCCATGGGGTAACTAAGCTACTTACTTTAGTCTTTTAAAGCTTAACAAGACATATCGCCTAATGCGTTTTAGTCAGAAATATATATTATCATCAAAATCTCCAACCATAGAACGTCCACTGCTGAACTTAATACAACATAATCTTTATATCTATCTATATCAATCATGTAAAATAATTATTCATTAATTACGTCTCAGATTGAAATCTTGAATTAAAATTAAGACTGCTTATATATGTAAGTAGATTAAAATCACGAAACAATGTACAAACTACATATGAAGGAAGTAAAGCAAGGTCCTTGTACTATTCTTGTCCGTGTATGATTGTGTCAACAAAGTAACTGCAATTTGTCGTCGCAAATCTGGTAGCACCCATGAATAATTCATGTATAAACTAGTTAAGTATGTACATATTATGTGCATTTAATCACCGCTTCCGCGAAGTAAGTGTATTGCAATAACTTTATTTCATTCAAATTGCATAACTATTTTCAGTTGTGCAATTGTATTATTTTCAGTGTTTATGCTTCAAGAAGAAGGACTAACTTAATACAAGAGTAATAATATGAAGCCGTACTTATTTATTTGTACGTACCGTAAAAGCTTTGACGGTTTTAGAGGTCCTTGAAGCATTTAAAACAGCAAATCAACGTAATGTGGGACTGTAATTTATTTTTAACAACTGTTTTATGGAATACAGGGTAAATGAGACCCACAAATATTTGATTGGGATCGACTGATGCGGGTCTGTAAACTCCACTATAGCTTCTGACATGACAAAACACTTGTTTTTGACTCAACACTAATAAAATGAGTGCTATTTATTGTTACAATAGGCACGTACAGTTTAATTTGTGTTTCTAATTCTAATACAATTTTGCAACATTCCCGTCGCGTCGTAAGATATAAATTGGCGCCAGGTCCCTGGCTTGTCATCGCCAAAATATCGCTACAAAGAAGGGTTATAAAGATATTATATTACATTTTATGTTTTAATTTAATAACTTGGATATAGCTACTCGTTTTCACGACGTGCCTTAATCTTATACGCGGGGTGTCGGTTATTGTTTGTAGCTTAAAGTGTTTATTCACTTTATTTTATATATTATAGTACCAGAAGAAGTAGGAAGAGATGCCACTATTCACTAGAAGCATTTCATCAAGTACTAGAACATTAGACAATCTTATTTTCGCCCCATGGTGTCAGAGAACGAGTTTATCGTTATGCCGGCACAAATTCCAGTCCCGCAAAATAAAAGGTGATTTCTACCGAAAAGCTTAAGCAAAGCGGAATGCCGGACTCGGAAATTGAACCTATTTAGTATGTCTGAGAATAGAGATAAACCATCGCATTCCATGAACAAAATATAACTCAATTTTACAATCGGTTTGTCACTCACTGCGAATCGTCAATAAAAATGTTAATTATACGAACAACATTACCCTGTAAATAAAATGAAACCGTCAATATATTTCATGAACCTCCCAGGGTATTGTGACAACGTGTATTATGATTAAAATTTTATGTTTACCCTGGGAGATTTTAATAAATCGTGTGGAAGCACCAAGATTTAATTAAAAAAGAATAATCTCGCCGAATATTACACAGCTTACCTGAGATATTCGGGGCTCGACAATGTTCCCTCGTGAAAGATAATAAACTACCTGGCGACGGTTTCAGATTTAAACGGGGAATTTTGCTGGCGTATTATGGACTTAAATTAGTCCTTCTGACGAAAATTCCTCGTTAAATTAGATAGACGCGGTGAGCGTAGAATCTATGTAAGTGTAGAATAATGTATACCTTACTATCGAATTATCGATAAAGAATACATACATACATAAACTCATGCCTTTTTCCCAGAACACGGGAGTGTCTTCCTTTCTCGCCACCCGCCACAGGTATCTACCAAAGCAGCCGTGTCCGCCTGACACAGGTCCTATCGGGGCACGGCTGCTTCGGTAGATACCTGTGGCGGGTGGCGAGAAAGGAAGACACTCCCGTGTGTCACCACTGTGACAACTGCCCGGAGGACACAGCCCAGCACACTCTCTCGGAGTGCCCAGCCTGGAGTGATGAGCGTAGAACACTCCGTGCAGCCGTCGGAGTTGACCTCTCGCTCTCGGCCGTGATTCCCTCCATGGTCGAGAGTCGGAGGTCGTGGCAGGCAATGTAATGCGACATCGTAATCTCGCAGAAGGAGAGCGCGGACCGGGATCGGGAGCGGAACGATCCCGCTCGCCGCCGTCTGCAAAGAAGAAGGCGCCGGGTGATAAACGGCTGAACCGGCGCCTTCGCCCAGTGGTTCGGGGGTGCAAGAATTCCGCCACGGTACCTCCTGCCTGTCGTAAGAGGCGACTTAAAGGGGCCATCGGGGTCGTTGGGCAAACTGCGGGGGCGGTGCGCCCTCACTCATAACGACCTCGAGATGTGTGATAGAGTGCATGGGTCAGACTCTGTCGTGGACGCCCACATCATCCTAAACGGGCGTCCAAACTAGTAGCAAATGTGGGGCATTCAGTCCCCCACTACGGAAGGACCAGCAACAGCTTTGCGCTGGACGGTTACGCGGACGTATATCGGGGCGATTGTTGCCCTGGGATGTCCGGTGCCGCCCATAATGCGTGTGAAGGCACCGAGGGGTTTTTAGTCAGTATGCTGGCATAGGTTTTGTTAGGGTCCCAGCCCGACCACAATCCGCAATGTGACGGGTTGGAAGGCCAGAGACACTGACATACCCCTTTCGGCCTCCCCCGGGGTACCGAAAGGGGAACTTAATAGCTTTTCCTCTTGGACACAAAAAAAAAAAAAAGAAAAGGGGTAGGCAACCAGGACTCCCACATTTCGCATTGTATGTTCTGTCCCATGAAGTGATAGAGACAAATTCCTGACTCCGGACTGATAGTGAACAAAAAAAATCCAATATCACTTTGCTCGACCTATTTTAGTTACCGAATGTTTTGTATTCTTTACTCAAACTGAATTCAAAAGGAGTTCGAATGGGACAAAACATGCGATAACTAAAATAGGTTTTAAAATTGTCTATGAATAAAGCCGTAGGTTTCCAGCGGCGACTCATTCTGTGGGCGATACATAAGTATACATCGGTCTGCTTGAAATCCGAATTACAGAACCTGAACCCGAACTGTGATATGCTTACTTGAGTCAATATGACAGATATCAGCATGAATAGTGGCTGCTTACTGGGCAGACGAATATCTTACTGCCCAATGAAGAAAATTGTTATAAAGTAATTTTTTGATTTAATAATTAAGGCTAGGACATTCCTCCAGCTCGTATAGTGACAGCCTCCGTGGCGCAGTTGGTTAGACGCCGGCTGTGAAACGAGAGGCCGCGGGTTCGATCCCCGCACCGAGAGAAATGTTTGTGCGGCCCACAAATATTTCTTTCGGGTCTGGGTGTTTGTAAGACCGAAAAGTCTCTCGTAGTTCTGATACCTGCGACACAAGACTTAATTGATCTTAATGTGGGGTCGGGACTATGTGTGTGACTGTTGGGTGTATTTATTATTTATTAGTGACATTAAGGCAATTACCAAAGCAATCTATTAAATAAATCTTACAAAAACACTACCATTATATTTACTTAAACGAGTATCGGTATTTTGTAGTTCATATCAAAAAAATCAATACCTTAACATCAAACTAAACGAAGGGCTGATACCCTCATCTCCATTTCGAGCCTCAAGGGCTTCAACTTATATTCCGAGTATTAGGTTCACCTCTATTGAATATAGCTATTGTTCGAGTAAAACTAGACGAGAACTCCTTCAGCAACATGATCAGATACAGAGCATTCACCCTGGACTGCTGATTAATAACCTAGACAGGTCCAAAGAATCTCTGATATAACCACTTGTGTATTCCAATGATATTTAAATGTAATTTAAGAGTGCTTGTAAATCAGATTTTTAATAAATAACTACAAATAAATATTAATTTTGTTTCTGAAATAGTTATCAATGATGTTAAGAAATTCCAATCATTGTTTATTCGAAATTAAGTTTTAAAACTATCTGTGACACATTTATATGAATAATATTTTTAAAGAACAAGAATTCAACAATATTTCTTAAAGAATTTGAGTCATTTTATTCAAATGCAGCGACATCGCGTAGCGGTTGCTTGAATTATTTCTGAACGCGGCGGAGTTGTAGGCACTAGGGATTAACTTTTAAATTAAATTCGTAAACGATCTCTGTGCGAGACGTGCAATGTCATACTATTTGTTTTACATAAATACATAAACTCACGCCTTTTTTCCGGAAGGGGTAGGCAGTGGTTTTCCTGGTAGCAACCAGGACCCAACGTTTCGCCTTGTATTTTACGTCCTACTATGATCACATCGGAGCGAGTCTATCGCCATATGGGGCACAAATTACTTACTCCGGGCTGATAATTGATAGAAAAATCCAATATCACTTTGCCCGACCCGGGATTCGAACCCGAGACCACCGCTTTGCAATCATACCGTAGTACAACTGCACCACCCAGGCAGTTATAATACAAAAGACTCTCATCTGCTAGGTACGTATCTCATCTACTATGTATATAATTATGATATTTTTGCTTGCCGTTTCCTACTCAAATGGAATCATAATAGTTGGTACAAAGGTAAAGGCACTGCCGTTGGTCTAAAATAATGAGTCATTATTAATGACTATAGAGAGATTTTAACGAATGACGAATAAACATTCTGGCTCAGTGACCTCGTAATTGGCTCTATTTTAATCTGGCTTGGTAAAGTAACTATACCGGATATATCCAGACTGCGACCGAAAACGAAGCCAGGTGGTAGTTTTAGCGACTTCAGGCTTAATGCAACTAAAAATCTCGCAAAAAAAAAAGGTGACTATTTTTTAAATCTTGTACCTGTCGTTGTGTTTGGGTGGAATATCCCAGTCTAGATATGCGAATGCCAAGTGTGATGCCTTCCCTATAGAAAAAAATAATAATTACAGATTATCACCTCTTGCTGTTTGGCAATATTGGCGGCCAATTTAATTTCGTTACGTCCCATTTGAATGATCTAGTATTATATAAAGTAGTTGAAAGATTTTCTTCATTACCCTTTGAAGATTAGCTAAATTTAGCTGTAGTCAAGGTGTCCCCTTGACTGGATCTATCTGTTTTTGTGTCAGTTCATATACGTCCCACAGCTGGGCACGAACCTCCTCTACAATCGAGAGTATAATTAAGAGGGGTTCACACAGTCCACCACGCTGGCCTAATGCGTGTTAATGCAATTCACATACCATAGAAACTCTTACAAATCGCTACGGTATGCAGGTTTTACCTTAACATCGAACAACAAATTCATAAATGTGTCCGTGGCTGCCATAGCATGAAGCATAGTTTCCGATGCGCTTCTCTCAGGCTACACGACGTGACCTATTTCGAAGTACGCTCAGCCAATTTATAGGCCCGTCGATGTTGACTTAAGGCAGGCGTCCACATATCCGTTCGTATCGGACGCATCGCATCAAATGGATTGTTCACACCATTGAGTTATAATGTCAGCAAATCTGATCACGGCTGGTACTGTGGACGCATTGTATACAATAATCTGTTTGATGCGATCCGTAAGTTACGTACGATCCAAATATGTGGACGCCTGCCTTTATGGAAATTGGAACATTTTGCGCTGGGTACATGTCTCACTGTAGCCGTGCATGGCATGTATTAGTTGACTTGTTGTTGTGTGTGTTAAGACCTACGCCTTTTTCCCAGAACAGGTAGGCAGAAGTACTACCAGGATAGGCAGAATTGCTACCAGGGCACCCACGTTTCGCCTTGTATTTTCCGTCCCGATGTGATAGATATGCGAGCCTATCGCCATATCGGGCACAAATTTTAAACTCAGCAAAATTAATTAATCTTAAGAGAAAAGCTGCTTGCAACAACTACAAACTAAATGTATTTTCAATTCAAACGCAAAAAAGCAAGATAAAGAATTAATGTACTTAATTTAAATGTATAATTCAGTGAGTCAGTAATAAAACCAAAACACATTAAAACACGGTATTTAATAATTAAAAACTAAAATGTAATAACTTTTATTAAAGAGAACTTGGTAAAAATGCGAGACTCGTAATATTTCTAGAAATTATAACTGTAATATTTCAAAGTGAAACATTAATCAATTTGTTCTCTTGAAATTCTCAGAACAAAATAGCAATTCGAGAAATACGTACTTATATTTACTTTTTAGTGATATCTTTTAGAAAGCACTTTATTTTTGTTAAAAAATTGTGTAATAGAGTTACCCTGTAATACCCTGAAGGTACTACTTTTTTTCAGAAAAGTGGCCGTTTTAAGCGACAGCCTATGTGGCATAACTGGTAAAGAAGCTGGCTATGAATCGCAAAGCCGCGGGCTTGATCTGTGCATTGAGAAAATGACATTTATACCTTATTATTAAGACTATGTACACATGTGATTGCTCGGTTTAAAAAAATATACCTAACGTTGTGACATTTTCTGCCCCATTTCTTTCGTTTAGAGAGATGACCAGAGGCTCAACGATCCCTAAAGTACCCCTTTCAAGCCAAGCTTATCTACCATGTTCTAACCTACCGCTCCTATAGTACTAAAATACAGCTAATTTACGCCAATAAGTTTGTTTATTTATTGACGTGTTTATCTAGTTCTCTTATCGTTAAGACCCTGTATTCATGAATCTAATGACTGCTAAAGTTTGCTATCTCATACTAAACATCACTTCTGAACAGCCAATAAACTTTCCTCATTTACAAGTATGTTTCGTTCATTCCCGGAAGCGTTCGATGACTCTTCGGGAAACTTTCTTGGTCGTGTGACATGGTAAATACATACGGAGGGTATTTACTACATAATTACCTACCTTCGCTCGGCTCGGCTTCGCCCGGGTGCAGATACTTTTCAACCGGTAAACCGTTTTTGCATTATTTTTCATAATTGTAATCTTACTTACAAAATAACATTTTAATAAACCGACCAATATTTAGTTTGAATAACTTTTCAAAATATATTCGTAAGCATGAATGAATTATGTTCGGAAGCGCCATTACTTTCAGGCATTGACAACGGTCCGACCAGGTATAAGGCTAATATATTCAAATTTATTAGCGACGTCCACCCACACGGTGGTCAGACGACCTGGTAAAGATCGCGGGACGTCGCTGGATGCAGGCTGCCTCCAACAGGTCACTGTGGAAATCATTGGGAGAGGCCTATGTTCAGCAGTAGACTTCCTTTGGCTGATGGATGGATGATTAACGACATTATTGCAGACAACATGAAATAAAACGATATTTCCTTTTTATTATCCACACCGTTAGAATTCTCGGCAACTTACTTTTAGCCGTCAACAAATCAGTGAAGGTAATTTCATTAATACTGCCTGAAGTAAAAAATCTTTTCTTTGAACGTCTAAGTAAAGGAAAAGTTTTATTAGACACTTTTATTGAAGAAAATCTTTAGGCGTGTCTGAGACTAACTCGAATATTTTCGGATGGATTTATTACTTTAGACAAATCTAATAACCTTAAGTCCGTTTAGGGCGAAGTGGTCTACATAATGTCAACGTAAATGTCAAAATAAATGTAGATGACTAAAATATTTCGTAATTATTTTTATAACATGAAAAAAAAAATGTTGAAACAGAATTATATATAATTAGTTGTGAGTTAGAGCCGACATTAGTATTAAACATAACAGTATAAATTAAAAGGAAAAAAAAAACTTTAAATAACCTTTAAATAAATGCTCTAAAAAGAAGAAAATTAAGTTTTCCCTTAAGATTTTGATTATCCACTTAAAATTTTCCTTTAAAATTTTAACCATCAACTTATAACCTCATTACCTTTGATCTCATTACACACAATAATTTATATGATGATTTCTACTTGTCGCGAGTTTTGCGTAAGAAATTTAAAAAAAGTAACTTAGCAGATATACTCTAGTTACTCATTCCAAAAAATGCTTAATTAGAAATGGATTTATACCATCCTTTTTGTATAGATTTAGGATACTTATTGATAAAAGAGCAGCCCATTCCTTCGTCATCTATTTTAGAAAACTACCCCGAGATGTGAGATCAAAAGACGACATTTGGATAGATCTAAACAGCTATATTTGAGTGGTAAATCTGCTCCGTCGAGACATCCATTCAAGCTTTAGCATTATGTTTCGGGTCACTGGTCGCTTCGAAACTATCCGAATGTTGTTTAACAGTTCCACAGAGTATGTATGACGTATCTGATTGTTCGTCAGCTGCCTGTTAAAACTTTAACGTTTTGTTATTGAAAATGTTTCATGTTATTCCTTATTATCGTATTGTGGCAGCTTCACAATAACGTGTTATTACGCTTTTAGAATAATGAAGGACTGGCATATGTAACTTTGTCCCAATTATACTTATAAAAGCATTAAAGCTCATATAAATTATCAATTTGTTGGCATGTACGTATTTTTTTATATGATATTATTAATTTCCAAGTTTCTTTGTTAAACTGAATGTTATTTAGCAAAAATAATACACAAAACTAAAATACTTTTATTAAGCAATTTTCGTTATCAATTTGTCTGTTCCAGCCCTCGTTTTATAGAATTGGACAATTATGTTGCGTTTTGTTTTTATTACCTTTCTTTTATTGCTCGTGACAGACCTGTCTCGTAAATTAATGGCCGTAATAATTTTGACAACGCCGTAAACGTATGAAGATGACACAGTAAAATAGTAATGGTTCGATTTTTGGATGATAAAATTTTCATTTATATTAGAGATTTGTTTGTTGTAATGTTTATGGTTTTAAGCTGTTTTGATGGTATTTTGCGAGACTGATTCTTTATTTGATTCTTTAAGAGTAATCACGTGGTGCTAGAGAGAGGTAGGTCAAGTTTCTGGTGAAAATCATTGAAATAATTTATTTTCGAGTTTCATTCTTTTTATACTGAGCAGGGAAAATACTAGTTAATATTTAAGGTATTTCAACTCAAATCTCTTTTACGTAGCCTTAACTCCATAATGTATTCTGAAGATTAAAGGCTTGATTATTCAAATGGAAGAGAAAAAGTAGAATTTCTGGTAATCATTATGCGATGTTTATTTGCATAATGAATCCTGCTTTTATTTAATAAAATATTATTTTCTAAATTCTATTCGCTTTGCAAAGCTAGTCAGAGCTGTTTTTTTGATGGATCGGCAACCAAATATGATCCAAGCCTTGTGGATGTTTATGGACGGCAGTGTTCACTTACCCTCAGGTGACCTGTTTGCTCATTTCCTGGACCTATTGTATAAAAAAGGGGAGCTTAATAGCCGTTTCTCTTGCACAAAAAACAGCACTTGGTGTGTGTTTTATGAAAAATATAGTTTAACTATAAAGAAACTAGATTTTTCCTGGCTTGGATAAATGCTTTATAGGCTCACCCCCTATCGCACCTGGTACGAAATATACTAGGCGAAATGTGGGTGACCTGGTAGCACTTCTGCCTACCCCTTCTGGGAAAAAGGCATGACTTTATATAGGTATATGGCCTAACCACTCTCAATTGATTTTCTCGATTGTAAAGTAGGCCCGTGCCCTGCATTGGGACGTATATAGGCTGATATAGATATGTGTATATATATTTATGTAGGTATGGATAAATACTCCCTTTCACACATTTGGACCCAAATATACTCGTAAATAGTTAACACTCTTGCGTTAACATTTAGATATATTATTATACCCGTAATCGGGTTAGCTGATAATGACGATAATCTATTAATGAAACTCTATCTATGTTACTGACATTTTCCTGACTCCCACTCGCAGCTTGAGGGTTAAATTTGACGAATTGATCTTCAAGGGTCAATTCACAGTTAAAGTGCAAGTACAGGTGTTTAATGAGGTCTTAAAAGGTTGGAAAATGACTGGTCATTATAAAGGAATACTGATATTTATGGATAGCAACGAAAACTCATAACAAGCACTCAACATTTAATAGCTTTCTCGTTCGCAGCCTAGGTATATGGTGGTAAATATTATTTGTCCATCATGCCGATCTTGCTGGGTAAACTTTCGTATACTCCATTGATCTGAGTCGACATCAGTGCATATCTTACGTTTTATGTAAAAAACATTATTTAGATCTTCCCGCACTATAAAGTTTAATCAGAATTGTTGAAGCATTCATATTATAAGTTTTTGATACTTACTATTATTATTATTGCAACTATTTTTGATTGCTTCAACAATATAATATGTCTTACTTTCTTTCAGATCACGTTCCGCAACTTCTCCCGTTCATAGTTCAATCCGGATTTCCTGCAAATGTCTAGAACCGTCATTTTTTGCCCGTCCACACGTGTCACTGGGGAGATTGTCTAAATGTCAGGTGAACGCGCGACAAGTTACGTATAAATCAAACAGAACATAAGTCGAATGTCACACGTGGATTTATTCCGCCGATAGATTTCATTGAACTTTCGGATTTGCTTCGGGATTGCGGGATTTTGTAAAATAAGCGTGAATTATTACTTATTTTATTGGCGTCTCATTCCAGTGCCAGTATACAAAGCACGAGGTCCGGCTTTCGAATCCAAATTGACTGCAAAACTTTTAAATTCTTACAAGCCGTATACTGGTTTTTTTCAATTTCAAATTGACATTACTCTAGCACAATGCTAAGCTATCTATCTAATATCTATAAATACCTAAAACACCGTTCACAACCCAACATTATTCCCAGAGTCAAACCGTTTATAAAGAGCTTCCATTAACACTCAAGCCAGCGAGGAATTGACCCATTTACTTGACAAGTGTATCTATGTAAGGAATAATTTCCACGAAACCCTCAAACATTCCTATTTCAAAACACTTATACAAAAGTGCTCGACTGAAGCTATAAGGACTTTTCCTCGGTTTGCGAGTAAAAATAACGCACTTAGTATCGTACGGGAAAAATTGGGTCAATCTCCAAATCGGGCGTATTCGTGTGATCGCTCTGGTGCTTTTCAGTTATTGATATTTAATAGTAATTATGTATCTCATTAAAAATAATGATGTTCAAATAGCACATTTTTACTATTGGCCTTCAATTTACACATATAGTTATTGAAATATTTAAGTTCAAAAAAATTCGCGACCAGAGTAATCATAATTGGTGCCAGAGCAATCATAAATGGTGAAATCAGTGAAACAAATATAAATATATTGAATAAAATATTATTTATTTAGCCGATTTATTTATTCAGTCTTACAAATAAAAAAAAACGAAATATTTTATATAACATAATTGCTAAAATAACAAATTAACTTAAAATTAAAATATCAACTTTTGGCTTAGTTTCATTTATTTGGACTTAATTAAATCACTTCTAGGTTAATGAGACAAAATTAAAAACCTTTTGAAATCAACCTTCAATACCTACAGGCTTTTATAGTTATAAAATGACTTAGACTCATTAAAATATAATTTAAAGTATTAAATATTAGTTTTTAAAAAGTATTTAAAGAAAACTAAGGTTTATAAAAAACAAAATTAAATTCTTAAAAATAAACATTTTATAAAAAAAATTACAGTCTTTTCAAGATTATTACAGATTTGTAATAATCACATTTTCCTTAACTATATATTTAGTCGAAAGTAAAGAATTAAATAGAACAACACAAAGTACAATGCAATTCATAATATGATCAGATCAGATTGAAATATTGTTTGCAAATTATAATGATACAAATTTTAACACCAAGTAAAAAAAATACAATTTCTATAAGGCTTAGTTGATCAACAAACTAAGAATATATTAAGGTTTATTGGAAGCTCAGAAAATTTAAAAGTCATCAGAGTCGGAGTCAGGTAAATATTCTGCTGCAGCAACCTTTGTCAAGGTGTTATCCTTTTGCAACGAAGATAAAACTACCTCGGAAATACTTGGAGTAATTAAATTTTCATAGTCAATAGATGGAACTTCATCCAAAAAACTGTTCGGCAGGTCCGAGTTGTGTAATGATTGTTGACTTTGATTTGCAGTTATAGTCTGTCTATTATTTAGCATTTGTAGGAGCTGAATTTGCTTCTCTTGATTGTAATTTTTTGAACGCTTAACCAGCGAAGGTCGGCTTGTCTTCCTTGGTGCCCGTGACATGTTTGTCTTTGAGGTGCTTTGGTTCGAATCGCTATTAAGTTAGTAAAAGCCTAAGTGTTTGCCGTGCGGACATTGTACAGCCTCTTGTGAGCAGTTGTCTAAATCACAGCTTAGTCGCCTCATAGCCAAATGTTTTTAGTATTTGCTGAAAAATAGATTTAGAACGTACAATTAATGCAAAATATCATCGCTCTGGTCTTTTTGGACAGAGCAATCACAGTCATAGCGATCAGAAAAAGTCACAAAATCATCAATATAGCCGAATTTAAAAGCAGTAGAAAGTTGTGATTACCTCTCATAAAAAACATCATAAAGATCACTTAATTCAAATAAAAAAACATATTCTCAAGCTTATTATTCAATTTAAATAGCATGCCATAGCAATCATAAAATTCGAGAACCAAATCCAGAGCAATCATAAACTTACCTTCGTAATGTTGGAGCACGGGAACGTGGCACACAAGTATCCTCCTCGGCGGTTAGACCACTACTGGCGTTACCCCGAGGGAGGGGAATAGAGTGTCTATAACGCATAACCAGGAATGAGCGCGATATTTTACCTCAGCGCAGAGCGATGAGATAAAATGCCCGGTCACGATTTTAAGTTCAAATTGTGGCAAAAGTATTGTTCATATAACTAAAAATATTTTATTTTGATGAAGATTAACTATCTGTTATGTAATCTAAATAAGTTGTTTCATATGAACCTTCTCATTAAAAAGTTAAAAAATATTTTTTTCATTCAATCGGGAGTTCGGTCAACCCAGAGCGATCAGGATTTTAGGGTTTAAGATTTTTTTTAAAATATTTATAATAAACTTATTCATAATATTAGCGTTGTACCACGTAGATTAGGCACCGAACTGTATATAAAAAAATATCTTGAAAACGTTTTTCGATTTTAAAAGGGACTTATTCAGCCCGACACGAAAAAAAATGCCTTTGGAGATCGACCCAATTACATTTCATAGCCGCATGTTTAATTCTTCTTCTTCTTGTAGTGCCTCTACTAGTGCAGGTTGTTTAAATTACCAGTCTGTAATTCTAGTGGTTGCGTATTAATATATGACATTCTAGACCCAGTCTTCAGGCTGTACTAAGTCATAAGTGGGGGAAAGTGGTAAAAGACAAGTTATATTCCCGGAGACTCGCTGAGCTTCAATGCTCGGTGTCATTAAAATGAGTGTCACCGTTGATCCTGGCTTACAAGAGTTGCAGTGGTGTGTGTAAGGGTGGGACGCCTCCAAGTGATGACGGCTGCAATATAAGATCAGGACTACTCCTTGGCAGAAATTGGAAATTACCTAATATCCAGTTATGCATGCAAATCAGCGCATCGGAACCGTGACAGACCTGATCCGTAATTTTACTACATAACCATGCCTACGCAACCGTGCCTTTATCCACGAATTTGCAATTTTGCCCGCCAGGTAGACAGATCTCTCGAGTAAATATGTGCGTTTTGGCAGATAATATTTTTGCTGTCGCGTCTCTTCCAGTAAATAAGGTTGCTTGAACTCCGATTATCTGATGCCATTCATTTGTTTTCCTATCTCTTCCAACTATTTCTATCTTTAAGAATGCAACACCACTTCGGTTAAACCAGACCGTTTAGCCTCTGGCAAGAATTCTACACTTTATACTGTGCCTTCACAAGTTTTAAGATTGGTTATAAACATTAAAATATTTTTATAACATTTTCTGACCATTGAAGACTGGATGGAATATCGTGGTTGAATTATTTCGATTATTAGTATTAGCGCGTCAGTTCAGTAAAACAGGGTCGAACCTTCAATGGTTTCAAAGAGATTGCTAATCTCCAATGATTATAATGGAAATTGCTGGGGAAACTAATTTTACATCGAGAGAATTTGAGAATTTTGTTTTATTGAATTTATCAAATTATGTTAATATTGCTAAATAAGTGATTTTACTTCAGCATAAGATATTTTAATGCTTTTTATTGGGTTTGGACGTGATTAATTTATGAGTATCTACGTCGATTTACACTTTTATGGACCAAAATAAATAATAGCCATGAAAGTCAATTAGCTAGATTAGCATTTAGCTGGATTTAGTGTGGTTACGTTCACTTCACGTGTTTTTACTCGAAAACTTGAAAGTGTATTACATACATACATAAACTCGCGCTTTTTTCCCGGAAGGGCAGGCAGAGGGTGTCTTGGTTGCTACCAGGGGAACCTTTGAGAGTATATTTATCCCATAAAACATTCGTAAACAACGTGGAGACCACTAGCGTGAATAATTAATACGAAAGAGAATTTATTGGTCCCATGTTTCGTATATTTTATTCATAAAACTATTGTATACAGCTCGGTATTAATAAAAAATAACGTTACATTGTACGCGTATTTCAACTTTAACATTGAAAGAAATAACCTCGTGTTTGGATTGCAATTGAAAAGGCTTGCAGTTCTTTACAGCGTCTGGTAAAAAGAAAAAAATAAATTTGTATGTTAAATAAATTTGAATATGCTTTTATTACTTGTATATTAAGTTTATACATTAAGTTAGTGAGGGCTACAATTAAGCGGTAAGAAATTATTTAGTTGTTTTTTTTTTGGCACGGTAAAATGGCCATATTTACCCGACTAGTAGTCTCGTCCAGATAGAGTGCCGAATGGGTACTGGGTGACCCGATTTTGATTATTTTTACACTAAATAAGAAATAATTGTGAAAAAGTAAAATAAGTTGTATGTAAGATATTAAATAGTTATGAGTTAAATAAATAAATAAAAGAAATACACCCAACAGTCACATACATAGTCCTGACCCCACATTAAAATGAATTAAGTCTTGTATCGCAGGTTTCAGACCTACGAGACATTACGGTCTCACAAAAACCCAGACCAGAAATAAATATTTGTGGCTGCACAAACATTTCTCTTGGTGCGGTGATCCAACCCGCGGCCGCTCGTTTCACAACTGGCGTCTAGACAACTGCGCCACGGAGGCTGTCAACAGTTCTATTTATTATCTCTCTCTTTCTGTCCCCTCAGCCACAGGAATTTCACTGAACGTTGAACGCACGCTTAACATAGACCTTCCCCGAGAATCTCTACATCGACCTGTAGGAAGTAGCCTGTATCCAGTGATTTCCTCCAATCTTAGCCAGGTCGTCTATCCACCTTGTAGGCAGGCTCCCGTCACTTATTATAAAATAAATCATTTTTGACGAGAAATATTCGGTATATGAATGAGTCAAGTGGTTTTGGGGAAAAATCGGCGCGTGTTTGACCTTTAGGGAATAGGCTCCATTCGATCCAAATTGAAGGGCTTTAATCCTATAACCTATTATAGGGACACTCACTGTTAAAGCTGATTTCATATTTAGTGAGAAAATTGACTATGGAAGTAGGAATATAATTCTTATCGATGATAGATTTTGTAGCGCAGTTGGCTAAGCAGCCAGCTATGAAACGGGAAGTCCCGGGTTCAGTTCCGCAGCGAGCCAATATTTGTGTAGATCACAAGAATTTACATCGGGTCTGGTTGTCGTGAGAAAGAAAAATTTCCTATAGTTTTTTGATACCCATCACATCAGCCTTTGTCTTAATGTCCAGTCAGAAATACCAATGTGGGTACTTTTAATTGTATTTATTATTCTCCATTAGTATAATAAACAAATAACTTACGAAACAAAAGACAATAGCAAAACTGTTCTTATATTTATGTACCCATAATTATATTTATTATTCTACACTGCCATAAACAAATAACTTACGAAACAAAAGACAAAAGCAAAACTCCTTTACGTCGGTTATCAGTGTCATATTATAGTCACCTCTAAAGAGTCAACTATATTCACATTTATTTCATAAAACTCATGATGAAAATAGCTTGCGGCACATTTGCAAAGGAAGTATACAAGGTAATATTTCTCTCGTTATGTACGCCTCACCTCTATGTTAACATGTCGCTTACTCGTTCCTTTTTCATTTAGGGAGTAACTACATATGTACATTTATACTCAGGACCTTTCGCATTTAGATAAAAGAATTTGTTTCTACATATAGGGGGCGTTCGGCGCTGACTACTGCTGAAACTGTGCTGAAAGCTGTTGATAGCATGCCCAAGAATACTAATGTTAAAAAGAAACTTGTATTTATTTAAAGCTTGATTAAGAAAGCCAAATAGACGGGGAAAGCTAAACGGATGCGAACATCCATACAAAATTAACTTTTTCTATGGAAAAAAAACTTCATAGACTTCAATAAATGTGGCTAGTCCCTTATAATGCGAATTACGAGGAATTTCTCTAAAGGTCTCGTCTTTAATGCTTAAGTATACGTCTTGAAACCGTCGACGGGTCTCCGGGTTTAGCTTTCTGTTATGAGATATTTTGCTGGAAATTTTAAATGTCTGTGAGATTTTAGCTTGCTTAAGTTATTTGTAAATAAGCTCTGTTTATGCTTTGTTGAAATATTAAATAATTATGGTTTATACTAAATATTTAACAACAAATTATCATGGCACCTTATTAAATAATAATACAACCATAAGTTATATTGTAGTGTCTAGTAAGGCCGAAAATGACAATATTTATGACATTTTCGGCCTTCGTGAATGATTACTACGCCATTTGTAACTTAATATTTTTATAAAATTAGCATAGCAAAGTGAAACATGCATATAACCTCTCAAAATTGGGTGTAAAATTAAAAGTGTAAATAACGATGAGCTCACTTTCTGAATCATAAATTACACAGTTTAATTACAAAGCTTTCACAATAAATTATTACAGTGTTAACTGTTTGTTATATTTCAACTATAACACGAACTAAGTGGTGCAGTTCCCATTAGCATACGCTCACAAGGTTTAGAACCTGACACAAACGCCAACGGACAGTTTAGCTGGCACTTATGGCGTCTGAACAATGGCGACTATGACACTACAATAGAATGGGGGCGCTAGTTACTGATACACATATATAGACAACACTATTTCACCCCACATATCATAGAGAAACAGAGAAACGTTGCAAATAAATAAATACACCCAACATGTATATGACACTACAATAGAATGGGGGCGCTAGTTACTGATACACATATATAGACAACACTATTTCACCCCACATATCATAGAGAAACAGAGAAACGTTGCAAATAAATAAATACACCCAACATGTATATGACATGTATGTGATACATATTCCTGACCCCACACTAAGATCGAGTCTTGTGTCGTGGGTATCAGGAACTGTGTAAAACTTTTCAGTCTCACAAACACCTAAACCCGAAACAAATATCTGTAGATTACATAAATATTTGTCTAAGTGCGGAGATCGGACCCGTGGTATCTCGTTTCATATCATACGTCTAACTAACTACGCCACGGAGACTGTAGAAATAAGTGAACAATTGGCGGTCTTATCGCTATGAGCGATCTCTTTGCGACAGCGGACAGTATCTGCTGCCATTTCACATTTCGCAATGTCGGTTTGAGTAGTGTACTTAGTGTTTATGGCTTTTATACTTATCTAAATATTGTTGCCATATTTGTGTAGTAGCAGAATGTATAGTGAAGCATTACGTCTCGGGTTTGAATTCCAGTTTGGCAATTTACATTGTGTTTTTTGGCTTAAGAAATTCATATGATGCCCCATGCCCCAGGATTTGTATCTTAGTAGGGTAACTGTATTGATATGTAATTAAGTAAATAAACTCGAATCGTGTGAGGGTTAAGAGGCGGCTCTATATGTACAGTCGAGGTTATTTTATGTGGTGACGACCACACTACACAAGTTGTTATGACTAGAGTCCTTTAAATGAAGCGTGAAGTAATAGCGCAAGCCGGCAATTATATCAAATTGTGGGAAAAAATAGTCTTTACAAACCGCCATGTATTCTCCAACGGATGCAAGGAAGCCACTTTTTAAAAATAAAACGTACTTTTCAATAGAGTAACGCAATTTTGGCACAAAGCAAAGCTTGCTCGAAATAAATTGCGTCGTGATATCAAACGGTATTTCACATAAAGTAATTTAATCTTTGGAGGATTGTTATTTTATATGTTAAGGCTTCTGCGATTATAAAGAGATTTTTTAAGTAGTTATGGATAAATAATTCTATGTAAATAAATAATACCATAACGGTTTGTAAGAATTTATGTGGTGTACTACTTGGTGGTAGGTCTCTCATATGTGAGAGGCCGCCTGGGTAGGTAGTAGGTACCACCGCAATGTCTCTTTCTCCCGCCAAACATCAGTGTAAATGCACTGTTGTGTTCCGGTTTGAAGGACATTGTTGCCAGAGTATCTACTGGACATATTGAGACTTAACATCTTATGTCTCAGGATGGCGAGCGCAGAGGAATGCCAAACATTACCTTGGAATTCATGGTGTTGTTTGGTTTTGCTACTGTCCATGAGCGGTCGTATTACTTACCATCAGGCAAATGGCATGCTAGTCTCGCTATTCATTGAAATAAAAAAAAAATGTAGGCCATATAGACCAGCCTGGTGGACTATATGGCCTAACCCCTCTCAACCGCACTCTCGATTGCAGAGGTAGATTCCCTTTTCCTGCAATGGGACGTACTTATGTAGGCTGATAGAGATACAAGAATAATTTGTAATTCACGAATTTTTCGTGCGTATTTAAAGCTACCTTTCAGTTTTGACGCATAAGTACCGATGTTATTTTGTACTTAAGTACCGTATGTAGCTCACCTGATCAATTTTGTAAAGTATATTATAATGCCGTTCATCCAACCATAAAATATGCACTCAACACCCAACAACCCAATAAGATCTTAAGCTTTACGTGGCCTATAGAAACCGGGCGACCCTGAGCCATATAAAAGTCTTTCCACCGAAAAAGGGCCGCCAAAATGTATCCACAAAAACAGCCAATTCGACAAATACTGGTTTCCAATAAAGGACGTTTTATACGAATACAGGAAGATATTTAGTTACAGCCACGCACTTAGCAATTAAGATATAAATAAATAAATAATAATGTAAATACACCCAACCGTTACATATTATGTGTATGTACATTGTACATAGTCCTGATCTCACACTAAGTTCAAGTCGTGTCTCGTGGGTATTAGAAAGTACGATAGATTTTTCAATCTCAAAATCACCCAGATCCGATACAAATACTTGTGGAATACATTTGTCTCGGTGCGGGGATCGAACCCGCGGTCTCTTGTTTCACAGCGGGCGTGTAGCCTACTGGGCCACGGAGTAATACTTATATATTCACAATATGAAGCTTAAAGCGCTTTAAGGCGAGGATTTATCTAAAGTTTTCAGCTACAATGAACAGATGCTATACTACGATAGTGTCAAAATCATAATAAGCATTATCAGATTAAGCTGAAAATAACATGGAACAGTGTTACTGCTTCCATTCAACCGTAATTTTTTGTATAATTTTCGTTAGCAGTGTTCTGTAAGCTGGAATTTAGGGACTTCCAGAGTAAAAAAATAAAATACACAACCGTAATTGTTCATCGAAATTATCCTGCATTCGGATTCATTTATTTTTCAAATATTCCTTGTATAAGTATCCATCCATCCATCCATCAGCCAAAGGACGTCCACTGCTGAACATAGGCCTCTCCCAACGATTTCCACAGTGACCTGTTGGAGGCAGCCTGCATCCAGCGACGTCCCGCCGATGTATAAGTATAAATATAATTTATCGTAGAAAATATTCTAGATATTTCAATAAGAGCTTTATGAATAATTTATTTTCTATTTTATCTGATGCGTAGCGATGATAATAAAATATTTTTGCCGTGCGACCTCGAAAAAGGTTGAAAAAGTACTTTTATATTTACCCAATTTTATTCTATATTAAATATCACTAGGAGACTAAAGCCATATATTATTTGAACCCTAGACACCCTTTCGTAAAAGCCAGTAGCCATTAAAAGTTATCTTAGTGAATATTCCTCACATAACATTGTATGAAAACTGTAAAGAAACCGTAGAAATAATATAAGGAACAAACACATTAAGTAAACTTGGAACAGAGTATGAGTCGTTAAACATAATGTTACAAAAATATTAAATACGAGGAGAGTACATAAATTATTTCTTTCGCAGAATATATTTTTATTCAACGTTAAGACACGTTCAGGTAATATGTGTAAATGGGCATGTTTTCGTAATTAATCACATGGCTTGTTGTTCGACTCTATAATATCATATCTTATATCAGTAGGAGAACAAAAGTTACTAGCATAACCCAACGGATTAGCAAATTGAAATGGCGGCGGGCAGGGTATATGAATAGTCGCGGGAGTCGTACGATCGATGGCCCTATACGGGTGTCCCGTTTGGGCTGAATCTCTGAGCAGAAACTGTGCTGCTCTCATGCGTCAACCGCAACGAGTGGTGGCGCAGCGGATGATCAGAGGATATCGTACGATCTCCCATGAGGCGGCCTGCGTTTTGGCTGGTTTCCTTCCCTGGGATATAGACGCCAAAGCCCTGTCGTCGGTTTATTACTGGCGGGAGGAAGCGTCTCGTCGAGGGGAACTACCAGCCCTAAGAGAGGTCGAGGCCAAACGGGCCTCCCTGCGCGTGGCCGCCGTGGAGGAGTGGCGCTCCAGGCTGGACAATCTCAGTGCTGGTGAGTGGACCGTTGCGGCAGTGCGTCCTGTTCTTGACCAGTGGCTGAACAGGCGCCACGGCGTGTTGACGTTCCGCCTGACACAGGTCCTATCGGGGCATGGATGCTTCGGTAGATACCTGTGGCGGGTGGCAAGAAAGGAAGCGACCGCTGTGTGTCACCATTGTGACAACTGCCCGGAGGACACAGCCCAGCACACTCTTTCGGAGTGCCCAGCCTGGGGTGTTGAGCGCAGAATACTCCGTGCAGCCGTCGGAGTAGACCCCTCGCTCTCGGCCGTGATTCCCTCCATGGTCAAGAGTCGGAGGTCGTGGCAGGCGATGCTCTCGTTCTGCGAGATCGTGATCTCGCGGAAGGAGAGCGCGGACCGGGATCGTGAGCGGAACGATCCCGCTCGCCGCCGCCCGCAAAGAAGGAGGCGCCAGTTGATAAACGGCTGAACTGGCGCCGTTGCCCTGTGGTCCGGGGGTGCAAGAATTTCGCCACGGTATTCCCTGCCCGTCGTAAGAGGCGACCTAAAGGGGTCATCGGAGTCGCTGGGCACTCTGCGGGGGCGGTGTGCCCACACGTATAACGACTCCGAGATGCAAGACAGAGCCTCGTCTCTGTCAGGGACGCCCACAACACCTTAAACGGGCGTCCAAAAAATAGGCGTAAGTGGGTGTCATCCGCGCCTCCTACACTGAAGGAACAGCGATGGTTTTGCGCGGGGCGGTAATGCGGACGTAAATCGGGGCGCTTTTCGCCCTGGGATGTCCGGTACCGCCCACAATGCGTGTGATGATTAACGAGGGGTTTTTAGTCAGTATGCTGGCGTAGATATTGTTAGGGACCCAGCTCGGTCACAACATCCGCATTGTTCCGAGCTGGAAGGCCAGTGACACTGACATACCCCTTTCGACCTCCCCCGGGGTACCGAAAGGGGAGCTTAATAGCTTTTCCACTCGAAACAAAAAAAAAAAAAAGGGTATATGAATAGTGCAGAGAACTAAAAATTTATCCGGAAAATGAAAGCTCATTCAAAGTTCATTCAAATTATTTCGTTGTAATATTTTAACACCGTACATTATTTTTTAAAAGAAAACAGACATATGAAACACCTATACCGTTAGATTTTATCTGCCGAAAAATAACAGTTTAACAGGAGCAGTAACATGCAAAATTCCATCGACATTTCGTTTCCAAAACATCTTGATATATGATGTTTACAGTTTCGAAGCGTAAACTACCCTCGAACAGTGACAGAATTTTTGTTTTTTCTTCAGTTACTTACTAAAATAGGTAAACAAGCGTGATCGATAGTTGGATACTTTTAAACAACATTTACACGGGGAGAGTTGTATTTAAAATATTAACGATGAATTTATGTCTGGTGATTGAAACGAGCAATATTTAATAATTTATCATCATAAAAATAGATACCTAGTTATTTGTTTAAAACTAGGCGGTGCGCTTCCAATCGCTGTGTCTTTTTCTAATGAGTGTTCGCGTGATTATTTTTAAGTGACTAAAACTTCGTATAGGTACCTAAATTAAGAATCTTTTCACCCACCTACATATATTATTACTAACTATAAAACGTCATTTACACCCGGAGAGTTTCTCGCGGCGAGAATCGTATGCGATTATCGCATAAAATAACCGCCATAGATTATCGTGTTCGGAAAAATAGAATCGTATGCGATTATCGCATGACATAACCGCCATAGATTATCGTGTTCTGACAAATGTTTACACGATGCAACTTTTTTCTATCCTTACGAGAATCGTATCTTCGAAGCGAGAAACTCTCCCGTGTAAATCGGGCTATAGTTCGTGCCGACTTTATATAGTAACATAGGCATAAGTACTTTAATACTTTGAAATACAACTATTTTTTACGGATTATATCGCTGATTTGTTTTATTTTTGTAACTTTTCGACGTTTCTACTACTTTATAGCTTTCGTGGTAACGAGGCGGGCTGAGATATTAGTCATCCGCTCAATGACTGTTACAATATTACTACCCTCATTTTACAATTATTCCATTAAAAAGTTAATTTAAAAAGCTAGTTGTTTTCGCAATTCAGTCTACGAAGAAGGATCTCACTGTGTCTTGATAGTAGTGATTACTTGTACCTACTAGGCGCATGGCTCTTTACAATACTAGTAAAATACAATCACCCAAAAAAAACCATTGGAACAGGTTTGAGGAGTGGTTGTACTTGGCAAATCACATCTAGAAAAGAGCGTGAGTAAAAAAAAACCCTGGAATAGGCTCGAGGACTAACTGTACTGGACGAATCACATTTAAAAAAGAGCCCTATCCGGCTCCAGATAACAGTAAATAAGACTACATACATACATAAACTCACGCCTTTATCCCCGAAGGGGTAGGCAGAGGCGCCACCAGGACACCCACATTTCGCCTTGTATGTTCCGTTCCACGATGTGATAGGGGGCGAGCCTATCGCCATATCGGGCACAAATTCCTGACTCCGGGCTGATAATGAGTAGAAAAATCCAATATCACTTTGCCCGACCCGGGACTCGAACCCGAGACCTCAGCTTTGTAACCGTACCGTAATACAACTACGCCACCGAGGCAGTCAATAAGACTATAGCCATACATATATTTGAACCAGAAATAATAACATTTATATGGCACATGAGTATTTCTACGCCTATAGTAAGGTCAGAATTACCAATTAAACAACTCGAAAGTTTTCGCTTACGTCTGAATAAACATATTTGTCTATACACTAAAAATACATTTAATCAATAGTGAACAAGAAGAGGCTTCCATATAAAACACATTTGGGAAATCAAATTGCGTTTACCGATCATATTTGAGTACGCAGTAATCAGGAGAAAGCAAATATTCCAAGAATAAGATGTTACAAACGTGTGTTTTTTCAGCTCCGTGTATAAAATAATACGTCTTTATATTTCCATTCAAGGTTTGGATACACAAGCTTTTCTATCCCACGTAATGTGCCCGCATCGAATAAATTACGGTTAGTTACCGTTGGATAAATAATAAATTATATCGTAAGCGTTTCATTATTTATCCGAGATTCGTGGAGTTTGAAAAAGTTTGGCGTGGGAGGTGTTATGAATGGAAATTGATTCAACGATTCAACGATTATATTGGTGAATGAAAACCGAGGTGTTTCATTGATAATTATTTGTGGTATATTATTCAGTAGTGCTTTCACAATCCTATTCAATTTGTAGCAGTTTAAACTATTTAATTCAATTCATACATAATTTAAGATTTTAAGAAACAAGGTACAATCAGATGTTTATGAAATAAAAACAGCCTATCATTTAAGAAACATAAATAAAACAGATTAACAGAATAAAATAAAGCTTAAAACCTTGATAAATCTGACACAGTTTAGACATTTAGCGGACTCAGGGCGGAATGATTCAGGCAATAAGCATGGACAAGCTGCTAACTACCTCTCCTGACGTCGCGGCTGGCGTGAGCTCGAGTGCTTAGTCTAAAGTTTCGACCCTACGTGATGCCATTTATATTAATAAATGCTGGAAATTTCTTGCCTTAATTTATGTATGTATGATCGTGGATGGTAAATATGGTGTATTGAGGGTTAGATTGTACTATTTGATGTTCGGTAAGCTTATAATATGATTCCACAAAAATTAGAAACTAAACTAGCTGTGTTTGTAACCACTAAAACTATCACCTGGCTTCATTTTCGGTCGCAGTTTTGATATACCCAGTTTATGAATTAATAAACCGGTGAATTTGAATAAAAACATTTAACCATTTTGAATAAAAAATAAAACATTGTTACAAAAAGAGATTGTGCGTTTGTTCATCCATCAATCAATCTCGTTTTACTTTTTCCGACAGGTTACGGGCGCCCATTTTTTATCGTCGCAAGTATGTCCTACGGAAAAGCGGGCTTCGGTTTAAACTTCGAGAAATATACAGGAGACAGGAGGGGATAAATCCCTAGACAGGAGGGGACAGTTTTACAACGAAACAACGCCTAGTTTCTATAAGTTGATGTACATTCTTAGCTGTGTTCGACTGTGCTTTTGATGGACAAAGTGACTTTAATAATTGGTTGGGAACTTTTAAAGAGAATATTTTTCTGTAGTTTTTTAAATTTTATTTTCTGTGGCACACAAAACTGTCTGTTACAGTTGCATTTTATAGTTATAATCATGATATTTCATATTGCTGTGATTTAATTGAATTACGAAAGTGTTACAAACTGGAGAAAACAAGAAGAAATGTTATGCAGGTAAATCCCATCATTATACATATATTTTGCAGGTTTATTACAGTAGTAAAATACAATTGAAAAAAAAAACCCATTGAAAATAAAAGTATTTGCAAAAAAATATATATTTTAACCAATCTTATAACGTATTGTAAAGTACCTACCTAGTACTGAACCAATAAATCTTTACAAAAACAATTACTAAAGTACGAATTCAATATTGTATCCAATCAAAGATAAATGTTTCGAATTATTTTAATCTTGTCTAAATTGATCGTTAACGCTCTTTTGCTATCAATGTCTTTACAAATAGTTCTCTTGTTTCAAACCCATCCATCCGTTGGCTTGGATTTCAATTACATCGAAATTGTGGATTTAATCGATTTGTAGGCGAATGAAAATCATTATTTATGAACAGGTGACAAATATACTGGTCGTCTACGATCTTCTGTCGCTGATAGCGCTGTTGTCAAAATAATAAGAATAGTTTTTTCTTTTCTTATTTTATAACATTGGACATATTAATACTATTACATTACGAGTATAGATGCTTTTCGTTTATATTATGAAAACATATCTCAAGCAATGCGTTACATGGATAATTTTTTATTTTATTTGTAGTTCCAAAATTCGCCACACGCCAGTAGATGATGGATGACTTATAAATATATAGTCTGTCCCGTTGCTTAGCAATAGTATGAATATTTTGACCCGATAGAGATAGTACCACTGACTCGTAGAATGTAATGATAAAATACAGTTTTGCTTTTGTTCTAGGAGTAAGAATTATTATCCTTGTTATTGTTAGTCACAGGAGGTATAATGTTGATAAATATCTAAAGCAACCGTATGTAGTATTTGAGTACCGTATGATGTATGTATAAACACGTATGTAGCTTATTTTCAGCGAATTTTTCCATTATCTAATAGCCGGACCTTTTTCAGTGAGCATATTCGAGGCGCAATGAAATGAAGCGGAAATGAAAAAAGGTGGATGCTCCTTTTTTCATTTCTTCTTATTCATTCTTTAATGTTGAACTAAGGATAATACGAGCACATACGATTTTTCAGGGTCCAATTCGATAAGTCACTTTATGAAACGCAGCTATATAGTATGTCCAACACCAAGCTATAACAGGCGTCCTATACAATCACGATGAAAGAACAACAGTCCACGGTGCTAGACTATTAAGGGTTAAAGACTTTATACCATAATTTCACCATTGATTTCCTCACGCTGTTTTTTTTCACTCTTAAAGCCGTTAATGCCATACGGTATAAAATTGACTTTTATTTCAGCTTGGTATTTCAAATAGCTTTTGCAGTATTAAAATATAAAAGGGGATTAAGTTCGTACGCCGGATAACTGCGTTAGGTATTCATAGTGCCGTTTTACGTAACACAATATTCTTTAACCCGCTCGTATTGTTGACCCAATATAGATAGGCTATGATAGAGTAACCAGAAGCCATTCGGTATTTATATTTTTTAAATATTTTTGTAAAATGTTCAGTAGCAGATTTCAATTGGTTGAGTTTAATATAAACAGGATGTAATTAGATAAGATGTTTAATCAATTCGGTTGAATACAGTGTAGTTACGTTTTTATTTTTAATATTAGCAAAACAAAATGTATTGTGTAATTTAAAGTATTCACCAATTCCATTGTTTCAATGATACGTACGTTTCCAATATAAAAACCTTAGTATTTTAATAGGGAATACCCAGGATCCCCAGAATCGCCAGAATTTCGAATAAATTCAAGTATAATAGGAAGGCGTAAGTCTTACCTCGGTAAGTCGGGGAATGAATAAAATATTTGGACACGGGCGGAGGCAGGGACGCGTGGAATTCGCTTGTCCGTATTTATTCCGATTGGTTAAACTCTCCTTTTTTCTCTCCGGAATGTTTACACTTGGCCACTCTATCGTGTGGATATTTATAGACATTCCCCATTTAGTAGCAATATTACAAGAAGATTTACAAGTAAACTTGTGCTTGTAACACTCAAAGGGCTAGCTGAAATTTTGGCAGTGCCTACCACCATTCGAGGCACAAAATCCAGTCCCGAATAATTCATACGAAAATTTTTAAACTAAAAAACAAAAAATTATATAGCCTGGCCAGGGAAACTAACCCAAAACACTCCTATTTGCAGCATACAGAATTACAGATACTAAAAAACTCACATAACGTGTATTGCTCGACTCGGGAACCGAATGAAGAATCTTATTCTCCGCCTATAAAGTCCGTAAAGTCCGTGATAAAGTGTGAAAAAGAAAGGAATATAAATACCCAAGAATGATTAGTAAATATAAAAGCAAAGCTGCAGTAACAACCTTCACTACGCTAGTTAATCAACGCGATACGATCTCCCAGCAGGTGGGCTTGCCTGTGAGTGGTCAATTGATTTACCCGCACGACCCTTTGCAACCATTACCTTACTTTCCGCTTTGTTACTCGATATTCTCGTTAAACTGTTACTTGTAATGGAAAATACTTGGAAGCTTAAGTAAGTAAACCGTGAAGTGAGTTGAGTTGTTGGGTCAAGTAATTTTTTTTTCTAAATTTTTTTACGAATAGTGCAGCATTACTATCATTTGCAGTGATGTCACATTGCTTTATAAATAATAAAATATTTGTTGAGTTTTCTGATTTTAGGTAGATCTATGACGTAAAAATCGATCGAAAAATGACCACAGCTTTTAAAAAAATTTAATTTTATTAATTTCCGCAGTCCGGTAGATTATCGCTCATTTATCGGTACCCTATTTGGACCACGTTGTGCTAAATATATTTTTTAAGCTAATAGTCGTAACCATCCCGAAGCATAAAGATTTGAATGGAGAAAATGCCACTCATCCCTTTGATATAGTTATTTAATTGAAAAACATATTCGATATTAGATAATGATTAATTTTGTCAACACTAATTAAATTATTCCGGCCCTAACAAAACCTATTATTAACCTACTTCCAAAAAGGAGGAAATCGAATGTATTTAAATCGAATGTATTTAAACGGAAAACTTAATGTAACATGTTCAACTCTATGAATTTTAAAATTATGTAGAATACTACATAATATTCTACATAATTTGAGTTAAATTGCCTGTACCTAAGTGTCGAAAAGGCAGGAAACTTTAAGTCGATTACTCGGGAACGAGGTTGGAGGTGAAGCGCTGGTAGCTGAGGCGACGTTGCTAATGCCCTATGGGAGGATAACCGATCACCAACGGGAGCGTGGGTGCCTACCCTCTTAGCTTTGCGTTAAATGGTCTTAGTCAGTATGTTATTTTACTCATTAATTAATATATTACTTCAGACTTTATATTTAAGGCCGACTTTATACTCTACAGGAAAGATATCTCAATGTACGGAATATCAAGGCTTTAATCTGAAAATAAACATGTACAATATTATATAAATCTACTACTATTACTATTTTGACTGCCTCCGTGGTGCAGTTGTACGGTACAATTACAACGCCAAGACGTTCGAACCCGAGACGGTTCGAATGTTGGATCAAACGAACCAGCAGCTCACACGATAACAAATAATCACAATTTAAATTAAACGGGGGAAAAAAGTCCCCATTTTTCTATTGACGGAAAGAATGTGATGGTTGTAGGTGCCGCCACAGGCATTAAAGACCCTGTTTATCAGAAAAATACTTAGAAAACGATTTACACTGAATAATCAAAATTAGAACGTGTATTAAGAAATGTGTGTGTGTGTGTGATCCACAGATATTTGTTGCGGGTCTGGGTGTTTGTGAGACCGAAAAGTCTCTCGTAGTTTCTGATACCCACGGCACAAGACTTGATCTTATTGTGGGGTCAGGACTATGTATGTGACTGTTGGGTGTATTAGAAAAAGAAATAAAAAAAAAAAAAGTTCTCCCATTTTCTCCCTAGAAGAAAGGTGATGATTTCTAACCCCCAGAGATGCCAGATGGTACGTATTGATTTGACATCGAAAACATCCACCCACTAACCCCAAGTACATATTGCTATAGACGAGGCGACGGGGCTTCCCGCTGTACTTCACCGGCTTCACTGTCGAGGAAACCTACCCGGAAGGTTTACATCAAGTTTAATGCTTATTATATGTCCTTATTATACGTCAACATTGGATTCTAAACGTGTTTTTATAGACATAGTGACTTAAACTTTTAGGTTTTTTTTTCGTGGAAACTTTGCTGATTTATGTATCTGTAATTAAAACTTAGCCATAAGGACTTAATGATTGTATGTTTCCCAAATAAACAATAAATAAATAAAAATTAATAAAAAAATTATAAAAGTTGTTGGAACCGTTGGAGTGGTAGGTCAAAAGTAAAAACGCGCAGCATTTCAATTAGTAACTTAATACACTTATTGTTGAGACATTTACATTGTTTTATATTTTACACATACTTCACAGTTCACGAGAATTTTGCAAGGAAGGCCATGACAGTTATTGCGTAGATCGATCGGTCACCGATAGGCCCAATAGATGGCGCCACATATAACTTTTAATATTAAATTATTAAATCACATTTACAAAAGGAATAAGATTGCCGGATTCCAATTACAGCTTTCTCTTCCCATGATTTTCTACCGCTCCCCTCCCGATTTGATGGGCCGGTATTCTATGATCACGTGACCCAAGCGTTGTGGGTGTTCATGATACAGTGATCACATACCACCAGGTCAGCTGTTTGCTCGTTTGCCGGACGTATTGTATAAAAAAGTGCAGTAAAATCTAAATACACTATCCACCGACCAGATAACAGAATATCTCCAGATTTGAAAAAATAAATAATGGTATATCAATTGTTTCGTAAATAAATATTAAGTACTATGTATTGACTTGTCATAAGAGCTATTTAATGACCTACATGACCAATAAACTAATTTCATGTTAATTATACCGACATGGTCAAAATTTTATATAGGGTGAACCTAGTGGCGGTACTTCCATACAAGCCCAAAAGCCCGGCTTGCCCTACTTAATACGTATATACTAAATTCTGAACGAAACCATTACATTCAATACAAAACAGTAATTACGAAACATCTACCATTTTTGAATTTACCGCGTTCCGTCGCGGCATGCATGGCGCTCTTCAATGAAGCGCGAGCCGAAGCGCCGCGCCGCCCGCGCTGCGCAACGCATTTAATAAATTCATTCAATAATTTTAACTCTCACGTTGAACGTAGCTCCACGCATTTTTTAAAAGACGGTACGCGCAAAACATATATCTGCCTTCTTCTCTCTCGTGTGCTTTTACGAGGCTTTTGGCAACGCATGCTATCTCTTTCACACTGACGGGTGAAACTGCTACACTCTGGCACTACGAATGTATAGCTACAGATATCAATATATAGCGATAAAGTACTAAACCAAAAGCCCAGCTTTTGACCACAGAATTGTTTTGACTGAACATCGTACATTTGAAGGTCGTCATGTGTAACATTATTTGTTAACTAAATTATATTTATTGTTAATAAATTACGTTGGTTCTTTTTTAAAATTATTTAATCATTTTTGAATACAAATAATGAAGTTTTTATATTTATTTCATAAATTATAATTGCATGTTGTAATGTTTATTTTTTCGTTTACTAGCAATACTGTACGAATTACTACTAACTTCATAAGTATTTTGACATTGTGCAATTATTGTAAATAGTTCGGTTGAAGGTTATTTATTCGTTTTTTTAATGTTATATAAACTTTTTGATACGAAAATGATTTGTATTGTTTCCTGTGATAGTTTTAGTGTGATGGTGAAAGTGTTTATTGCCGTTATAAAGGTAATTTAATTCAATTATATTGAAACTGGCGCGAAAACTACGCCGAGTTTGTGCATTTCTTAAATTCGTGGTAAATCACAAGAGGCATTTTATCGGTTGAGTTTACTTAACTACGTAATTCGATTTTTAAATGCTCCCATTCATATAGGTAATTATATTAAACAGTCGTGTTACATATGCTTTTCAAGGGACACTTGTGTATTAGAATGTTTGGATTAATTCTTATGATTTCAATGAGTTTGTGGTCCTTTCAAAAGGCATGCTATTACTTGTAATTAAAATTACTTGTAAAAACTTATCCTTAATGAATTTATAACAATTTCTGTCCGCAATTTTGGTTAACTACGCAGTCAAACACGGGAGCATAGTAGCTATCGTTGTGCTCGTGTAATGCCGGGTATTAAAAGTGCTCAGTAGTTAGTGCATTAAAAAGTTACGGTTGCATGACCGCAGGCTATCTATATTTGTATTACCTAATCCTAATATTGTACAGATTGTGTGGTAGGTCTGCCGCCGCGCCGTAAATTCGATTTCGTCGTTCTTATTATTTTCTGTCCTTCTAAATAAATATGTATTAAAACTAAAATAATATTGGGCTTGCCCTACTCCAAAACCCTAGGCACGCCACTGGGTGAACCCGAAACGCAATATTTGCGTGATTCACTGCGAGGGGATATTGGTATATTCCGCCACTGCGTATATTAGTAATTGGGCATATACCAACATAAAACTTTTTAAATGGTCGAATCAATATTCGTCCATTAAAAATGTTTTATGTTGTATTGAGAAGCCATAGACCAATGTGGACTAAGGATGATAAGGAAGGTAAGTCGTTCCTTGTCCATTCCGTGGGCCACAACAGCCTAGCATTGAGAGGACTGGAATATTTTAAAATAATGACTCATAAAATGTTTTGGTCATAAAATATAACCATGATGTAATAATTATGTTTTATTATACAATTAATCCCGATTCATGGCATGTAAAGTATCATAAAACAGTGAGCAATAAAAGGTGTGAATGTTTCTCGCTGAACGCCAAAATTGCCCTATAAATTATAATTGGCAATTTTCATCTACGTAGAAATTTAAATAAATATAATATGTTTAAATAAAACCCCTTAATTTTCATTGTAGTTTTGTAATTTTAATCTATAACTGTAACACGATTTCATAACAAAGGGAAAAGTAGGAAACTTGAATTAACTGCTAATATTTTCTAGTAAATTCTACATTGTTCGTTATTAATTAGTTTTGATAGAAATTAATCAAAGGATTAAAATTTAACACCCACCCATTGATTTGCGAAGATTTTGGGGATGAAATTCGTCTTGTTTAGTTAAAGCTATACAAAAATAATTAATAATGGGCAACAATCGAATTTATTGAGTATATTTCATTCAGAAATTGAATTTTTGTACTGGCATAAAAATAATAAACAAAATATTTACAAACTCCTTTCTGATTTTTAATATTAAATGTGAAAAAAGAACTTACCTACAACGATGCTCCAATCACAAAAAAGTACACTGCACAACAAAATTACATTCCAACTTGTTCACTTCACTGATATTTTGTGTTTAATTGATGTACAGTCGAGTAGATATTGCATACGCGCTGCGAGAGGGCGCGTGAACGGCGGTCGTCTGGCCCAGGCGGCTTGTTTGTAGTGAACACGCATGCGTGGTGGAAGGGACGCATGTTCCAACAGAACTCATGGGACGCTATGTCCTTAGCTATATTTACAAAACGTGGACAATTATATGTTTGGACAATGTTTGGAGTATTGAAACATGCCGGCATGCGTATTTTTAGGAATAAAAACATGAAAAATAATATAACGATTTGAGTCGCTTTTGAAAACTTATCTCAATTAAATTACACTATTTATAATATGCAAGTAGAAAAGTAGACTAATTGCACCCGGGCAAAGCCAGGCTGTACTGCCAGTATCTTATAAAAAGTTCAAAAAATATATACATTAGAGAAGAAAAAATATCAAAATCGCCTGAATTATAAAAGCTATCCAACCAACCCAAAAAATGCCTGTCCTAAATAAAATTATACAACAAAGTATTTGCCCTTCACAAACTAAATAAAATAACTATATTAGAAATAGCGCAGACTGTATCGCAAGAAGTGCGTGGTGGCCTGTTGGTAACGGACCAGACGCGGCTGCCTACATGTTCACGGTGGTCGCGGGTTCAAATCCCAGGGCACACCTCTGACTTTTCGGAGTTATGTGTGGATTGATAGTCAATCACCACGCACTTTAACGGTGAAGGAAAACATCGTGAGGAAACCTGCATACCGTAGCGATTTTAAAGAATTTCTACGGTATGTAAGTCCGCCAACCCGCACTAGGCCAGCGTGGTGGACTATATGGCCTAACCACTCTCAATCAATTCTCTCGATTGTAGAGTAGGCCCGTGCCCTGCAGTGGGACGTATGTGGGCTGATATAGTATCGCAATATGAAATTATTATATTGATATTTGATTCAGATTTCGGTGATTCGTTGCGACTGTATTTATATATACATTTGTGTCAGGACGTTGCCTGTCTGGAGTCTAGCCTAGAGGGTCGTATTACAGAACTATAGACCGTCTACGATCTATGTTGCCGAAAGCGCGGTTGTGCCAAGTAATAAGTATAGATTTTCTCCCATCACCGCTACGCACTGCTTTAATAATACTTATGGTCCACTTAGACATCGATTAACGTAAATAATGTATTTTCTTAGGAAAAAAATACCATAAAAACTAATTTATAGTATAATACTTAATATAATAAAATTGATATAAATATTACAACGAATATTATCTTGTAAATAGAAAATAAGTACCATGTGTATTGACTTGTCATAAGAACTATTTAATTGCCAATAAACGAATTTCATTTCATTTCATTTCATCACATTTGATTACCTCAGACATGTTGTAACTATTACATTACGAATATAAATGCTCGTTGTTTATATTATAAAAGCATATATCAAAGTATGATTTACAGAGATTTTCTTTTACTTATTAGTTCTTAATTTCGCCACGAGCCAATTTATGATGAATGTGCTGTAACTTCTTTGTTAAAAATATCACTCCCTGTCATGCTTATAGTGAAGAAAATATAGTAATTATATCAGGCACGAAACTATTAGTCCTGACTATATTGGACAGTAATTCTTTTGATCAAAATATTAGTTTAAAATTGAATTTTACAAATTGGTTTAACGGAGAATTTGAAAGAGTGGACCAGTGAATAATACCGTTTTTATACATATTATAAAGGTATGATCGGTGCCTCGGTGGTGTAGTTGTACTACGGTACGATTACAAAACTGAGGTCTCGAGTTCGAATCCCGAGTCGGGCAAAGTGATATTGGATTTTTCTATTAATATCAGCTCGGAGCTGAGTAGGGTTTTGTGCCCTACATGATGATAGGTTCGCCCCTATCACATCGTGGGACGGAACATACTAGGGAAATTGTGGGTGTCTTGGGAGCACCAGCTCTGCCTACCCCTTCTGGGAAAAAGGCATGAATATATGTGTATGTATGTGCTAGAAAGGTATTATTGTATATAAATTCGTGTCCAATTTAAGCATCTAGTTACCTAGTTTTAACTGAAAACATTTTATTAACATTGACAAATGAGTTTTAAAAATAAATACTTACCTATTTAGAAATAGTACGGGTAGTCGGCATAGAATTTATAACAACGTTGCGTTGGTTGAAGAAGCCAAAAAAAACTTAGCTTCGACCTCTATAATCTTTTAGAAACTGGTTTCAATTTGTTTCTGCCAAGACTTGGTGAAATATCCATTTATTTATTTATTTATAAATACTTCATTGCACACCACACAAATTATTACATACAAAAAAAAAATGTAAAGCGCATAAATATGTGTAACAATCGGCGGTCTTATCGCTGTCGGCGATTTCTAAGATTATATTCCATTAAAGATTTATATTAGTTAACACCAACTGCCAAACTTTCAATAATTGTTATTGCTCATACTTAATCAAAATTATATTGTAATAAATGTATTTTCGGCTCAATTGTAATAAATGAATTGCCTAAAATTTTTCATAATCAAACACGGTATGAGAATTTATTTTTCCGCTTCAGTAACTAATCTTATTGTGTGAAACATTAAACACAGCATTAAGAAATTTTACGCTTCCATTTTACATCTTACAAATATTCTGGTAAAGGTAATTTAAAATTCTTAAACCTTATTTTAAAATATGTTGTTAGCTTTACTTCATAAACACATAAACATAAACTCACGCCTTTATCCCAGAAGGGGTAGGCAGAGGCGCCACTAGGACACTCACATTTCGCCTTGTATGTTCCGTCAAATTGCAAAATACTATCAAATACGACACACGATCCTGATCCTACCCAAAAATATCAAGATATGTTTCATGCGTTTGATGACACAATACCCAGGCCCGAAACAAAGAATTGTTCGTCACAAAAGCACAGACAATCATAACGTATAATATACATTTAAGCGTCTATTTCTACGACAGCCTAGTCTATATTTTTTGTTTGATACATTTTTATGCTTATGCTTTTCAGTTGTACTAGTAGCAGACGAAGACTATTATACAAAAAATCCTTCATAAAAATCAAACCAGTATAAAATTGAAATTTAGAATTCAAAAACAAAGTTTAAATTTAGAATTAGAAAGTGCAGTTTAAATTTAGAATCCGTCGTCCGTCTGGCGAACGTTGCGCATAATAATGGGTACAGGACTGCATGGGATCGATGGGGTAGCTTTCCAGCCTCCGCCACAGGAGCAAGGGAGCGCATACTACCATGCTATCGATCGCGTCGCACGCTGTAAGCAGGATGAAAATCTATAAATAAGGGTTTGTGATGGGATGTTTATAGGTTTGAGAAGATAGAACTCGTAACCTTCGGCGCTGAAAGACAACTTTTATTATTGGAATGATAGTGTAGTAAACATGATAACATATTTTTAATCGACTTCAAAACTAGAAGATATCATTTTGTACTGTACGTAATATTGTCAGAATTGCACGGTTTTCGGATATGTTAGTCCATATTTGCTTCTAAATATGAGTGCCAAATTTCATTATACGTATTAGGATTGTATGTTTTAAAATAATTAGTAGTTAGTAGCGTGTAGTTAGCGCGTAGTTTGTAGCATGATGTTATATTAATATTTAGTAGTTTATAGCCGTCCAATTTCCACCGACTCCAAAAAAATAGTTGGCCTAACATACCTACGTTAGGTTCTTTAAAGGATTCATTTTGTTTCTTTTTTTTTATTAGTTGCTATTTGACAAAACATACAATTTTGGAGGTGGTTTAATTTTGTTAATTGATTGTTTGGCAGAGAGAGAGAGATTTTGTATTGTTAATGCTTCTGTATTTCTTGTCTTATTCCATAATAAACATTTTTAAATTTACATTATCATTATAATTAATCCATAGAATGTTTGTACTTATAAATCTGCTGAAAATAGATTTTAAATTTTCTTTTCAGTTTTCTTGTTCATTCTTTAATACGATAGCGATAAAACATATTCGCGTCTACAAAATTGATTATCAAATAACCTATATACATGAATAATGTAACCAAACATATTGGGACGGTGTCTCTTTATCCCCAAACGGTGTAGAATCGCACGTAAAATAATATATCCAACGATAATCTTGTTTACATGACAATATTGCTGATCAGTCGTAGCCACGCGTAGCACAGTTGGCGCTACGCCAGGGTTCAACGGCCTCCCATACCGAGTTTTCACCCTCTACGCAATTAGCGTGTATTGTTAAACTTTGAACCTTATGCGGGTGTATTTTAAAATTCGTCTGAATTTTCGACTCGTAAAATAGAAACAGAGTTGAATTTTCAGGTTTTTTCATTGTGTTTGGAACGAACAATGAAAGATAAACGTTTTAACAGTTGCATTGCACATTGCTGAGAGAATTATTGTTTTGATTAATAAATCTTATTAAATGGAAACGATTTTATATATTTTTTGCGCTATTATTTTGAAATGCCAAATATTATAAATTGAATTTCTTGTGATATTCAAATGTGTTAGTTCAGTTCAGCAACAGTTGCTACATTTAATAAATTGTTAAGTTTTAGGATTTTATTTTATGTATCGATGTGAAAATCATTTTTGGACTGCCGGCCCTAACTTATAATGAAAAGGCGTTAATATCCGTCTAGAACTAGTTGCATATATTTTCACAACTCTAAATTTAACTATAGATTTATTTAACCGAGAGCGGTTCTGTTCCAACACTTTTCAGTCTTTCGTACCACTTTGTAGCCCTTGTGTTACCTCCCTCTTATAACCGTGGGTTCTATTAAGCTTAGGGTGAAGACGTGATTAAATCGATTGGCATGATTATCGGAAATGCAGTCTCAATCTACGCTGTATTTAAACGGTACTGTATTTGCCATAAGGTACAATGCAGTCATTTCACGAGATTCGAGATATAATAAAACGGATAAGATACATAATCTCACGCCTTTATCCCAGAAGGGGTAGGCAGAGGCGCCACCAGGACACCCACTTTCGCTTTGTATGTTCCGTCCCATAATGTGATAATGGGGGAACCTATCGCCATATCGGGCACAAACTCCTGACTTCGCGCGATAATAAATAGAAAAACTCAATATCACTTAGCCCGACCCGGGATTTGAGCCCGAGACCTCAGCTTTATAGTCGTACCGTAGTACAAGTTCTACGCCACCGAGGCAGTCCGGATAACAATTTACAGAATAAATCTTCAAACGTTGCTCTCGTGTTTACCACCTAGGTTTCACAGTAGAATACATAGATTTGAACTGCGGTCTGTATTTCCTGAAAGTTGTATTTCCGAGATTTATCAATTGCATACGTGACAGCACCTTCGCGTGCGACCAACAAATCAAATTGTAGGATTTATCGTTCAGATTTCGCGGTGAAATGTTTTGAAACGTGTTCGTGTTCCCGTTCGAAGCGATGTGGTGAACGGAATGCTCTTGTGATACCAATTCGCAATGCTTTTATTGAAATAAAAGAAAAACGATTTCATTGCAATTATATTACAGAAATTATATATAAAATATTTTCATTGTGCTGCAATTTCTTACAGCATTATATAAAATATACTCTATTTTATAAGAAGGAAATAGAAAGATACAAAGGAGAAAAAGGAAAATGAAATGAAATACTAATAAATAATTATTTATTTTCTTTATTCTCTTATTCTTGTTTCATCCCAACACACCTCCTTATCTAAAATAACGCTCTAATTTTCTTACCAATACATACACGAGATCTCTTAGATCGTCATAGAATCTGACATTGGAAATTCCAAAGCTTAATACAGAATTTCTTGCGAATTCTTTCACTATAAACGTTGCTTGTTTGTGGAATTAATTGCCACTGTCAATTTGTCAAGCTAAATCCCTGCCTTTTTTTAAAAGACTCGTCAAAGCACATTACTCATCAATTTGTTAGTACGTATTTCTTACAGTTGTTTTTTTTTTTGCCCCTCTGTTTTCGTTTTGTATTTTTATTTTTTGATGTACAATAAAGTGTAAAATAAATAAAACGAGCATCTCAAATACATTGTTTAATTACAATACCATCGAGTCATAAGTTCAGAAATAAGGATAAACATGTTTTTTTTTGTTATTGCAATGAATGGCGAGATGAGCATGCCATTCGCCTGATGTTAAGCGATACGACCGCTCATGGACAGTAGCAAAACCAAACAACACCATGAATTACAAGGCAATGCTTGGCATTCCACTGCGCTCGCCATCCTGAGATATAAGATGTTAAGTCTCAAGTGTTAAGAACTGATTATATTTTTACTAAACACTGTCTTGATATCTTCATTAAATAAATTCTTAATACACACTGCCGCAATAATATCTCTTGTAATTTCAATTCTTTACGCACAGCTACAAATCTAAAGGCATCGGTATGAATAATAATATCACGATTTTAATATTCCAAACAAAATTTTCTTCAAAAGTTCTCAAGCGCACTGGCTCGTAATTTCCTCAGTGATGTAAATATATCGTCCACGTGTCGAGAAATTTATGGGTTCATTGACCTCCTATTGGGGGAAACTTGTAAGTCCGACTTACCCACGACATGACACAACAAATTAAGTTAGAAGTTGGATGCCGATTGGATCCCTATGAATTTCGGAGGTCATCAAAAGTCGCACAACTTGGTTATTTATTAACTTGTACGGGATATTCCGAAATTACAAAGTGGTGAAGATTGCAATGTAGTGATAAACGATAGATATTAGGAGATACATAATTAACACATTCAGCTATATAATATTCCGTAAATAAATCTTCAGCGACCTTTTTATATAAAAAATATATAATCAGCCAAGACGAATGAAATGTTGAATAGGTTTTTCTGTCGTACCAACCTGAATGCTGTTTAAATCCAGTATATTTTGTTGAATGTTCACGAAATAAGAAAGTATCGAAAAATCTATTCATAAGATGAGCATTTAATGTGAATATTTAAACACCATTGGTACCTAAAAAATCCCCTTCCAAAATTATATTATCTCAATTATTATTTACTATATAATCCTTACATATTTTTAAATATCTATAACTTTAACTACGAAACAAGCAAAACTTTCTTTTAAATGGCTTATAATATGAATAGATGAATAATTTCCAGAATAACACGTTAAAAACAATACAATTTAACTATATCCTCCTTATAGATTTTATGTCTAATTTTACGTTCCAAGGTACGTCCCTTACATCTAGGTCAAGTTTACTTGAAAGGATTCCTTCAACCGGTTAATGGTGGGCGGTGCCAAGTTCATTCCCTTTATAGGCCGCAACATAATGTACACTCAAATCGTATGTGACAACTTGAATATTCAATATAGTCTTTGTTTACAATTAGTGAAGGTTCAAAATTGTAAAATGCTATTTAGTGCTACGATTTTCTTAGAGTAACGGAGGCTTAAGAATTTTATTACAAAGCGACGAACAATCGTTAGTGATCACTACTGACTCTAAATATTCACAAAAAATTAATATTGACTTTTAAAGAAAATATTTATTGTACTTAAATGCTTGCAAGTCACCTCAAGTGAACAATTTGATCTTTTATTCTGTCAGCAAATAGCAACTACGGAATAAACGATGACTACCCGAAATTCCCAAACCATAAATATTAAGCAGCACAATATTATGCGATAAGATCAATATTGTCCATGCACCGATCATTTTGCCATCCATCAAGTGTAAAATAAGTTGGGACGATGGACGGTATCCGCAACATAATATTTTGATACATTTATTGACCCATCAATTGGGTCAATTATGCGGGGTTTTCCACTATCACATCGAGTATGCTGGCTTCACAGACCAAAACAGTACCATTGTATGTTAATTCGATGCCTTTAAAGATTTGGTCTCGCGATCAAAAAGTATATCGCAGAAATGTCTCTCAGCGGTGATGTATACTGCGAAACAAAATACACTCATTGACTTTTTTCATACAAAGCCTAGCCCGACACCGCAAATCTCATTAGTTGAATAAACCCACGTCACGATATAAATGTGCAAGTCTGAGTTTGCACCAGTATACTGGAAAGTGTGTGGGCAAATAATTGAGCAACCTGCGTTCAAATTTTCGATTCGAGACTAGTGAAAACTCGTGTTTGCGCAAACGCACTTGTGTGGCGGCCATAACATATGGGTCTTGTGTCCTAGGCTTTAAAAATTGCTAGAGATTTTTCTGTCTCGCAACACCACGACCAGAAACAAATATTTGTGGGGCTTTGGTACCTTAGCATAAAACATAGCTCTACTTCTTTGAAAGTAGGAGAAACGTGGTTCGAAATCTTAGAAGTTGTAAGCTTTAAATATTTAAGCGTAACCCTCACAGTTGCAGTTTTATTCCTTCCAGTATTACATTCAAACTGTCTTGTACCTGTATGTTCTATAATAGTAGATCGGAACGGATTTTCTTGGTCGAGCTGTTCCATTGAAAATACTGTGTGTATTTTGTTGACGGAATTTTGTTTAATTTTGTTCTGTGTTTACTTAGGTATTATTTGTTATTTATCAAACAGCAGTGTAAATGCACTGTTGTGTTCCAGTTTAAAGGACATTGTAGCCAGAGTAACTACTGGACTTATCATCTTATGTCTCAGCATGGCGAGCGCAATGAAATGTCAAACATTGCTTTGTAATTCATGTTGTTGTTAGGTTTTGCTACTGTCCATGAGCGGTCGTATCGCTTACCATCAGGCGAACGGCCTGCTCGTCTCGCAATTCATCGCATAAAAAGAAGTTTGATTAAGAAAGGTCTAGGCTATATAGTTCACTACGCTGGCCTATTGCTGGTTGGCAGACTTCACGTACCATACAAATTCTTGTAAAACCTCTATATGAAAGCTTTCTCACGATGTTTTTCTTCACCGTTAAAGTGGTAATTAACTGTTTTGATCAGTAAACACATACATACATACATAAACTGACGCCTTTATCCTAGAAGGGGTAGGCAGATGCGCCACCAGGACACCCAAATTTCGCCTTGTATGTTCCATCCCACGATGTGATAGGAGGCGAGCCTATCGCCATATCGGGCACTAATTCCTGACTCTGGGCTGATAATGAACTGACCCGACCCAGAATTCGAATTCTAGACCTCAGATTCGTAATCTAACCGTAGTACAACTACGCCACCGAGGCAGTTTTTCACTAAACACAAACCCAAAATAACACGTCAAGTTACATTGTCATGGAGATTGTAACTTTGTTTTTATGTTGGCGTACGTTGTGTATGTACATCGTTCCTCCGAGAATTCCCGAACGAGCTCGCCGGAGCATCTCGTTATGTTTCGACCATTGTCTGTCTGTTTACATTATATCAGTCATTCTCGGTTAATTTCGTATTTTTTGGCTATGATTTTTGTAGGAGTTATGTGATTTGTTCTAACATAAGACTGAGCTTGCTGTGTGGTCTAATAACAAAATAATCTATCAAATATAAACAATTACCACAACTAGTCAAGGTACCTAAATACTGATTAGGTGTTTTTCTCGATGATGTCGATTGTTGGCGAAATTGCAACAATTACTATTGATTTTTTAATCGGAGGAAAGCAATGAAAGCCGTTAAGCGTTTCAGACACTTCGAAGGAGGCATAGTCTATGAAAGGAGGCCACAAGTTTCGGTGTTTTGCCGGACTGGATCCCTAATAAAATGTTACACTAGCATACTGACTCCTAAAACTCCTTAGTACTAGTACGTAAGTAAGTGAAAAATCAGCAAAGATAGAGTTTTAAACTGTAGTACCCACTCGCCCACACCCAGTTTTGCAACTTATAAATCCGGACACAGAAGAAAATACTTCTTATGTAAATAATAATAAAAATCTAAAGCTAGAGACAGCGGCAAAAGCTGTTTGTTCAATACAGAGCAAACAATGGGGATAGTAAAGGCAGTTGCACACCGGCACATCGCGCGGCGGCGACGTGAATGGTACCGCGGATGGCGACGCCCGCCCGTGCCGTATCGATCCGCGCCGGCCGCACGGCGCTGGGATTCGAGAAGAGGTTTTTTTGGAGGAGGTATGGGTTATTTATTTTTTATTCTGGCGCCATTGAGATACTATATAGAATAGAAGCAGATAGTAACTACTGGATCTGATATGGCATATATCTTTTTTTAAATTATATACATAGGTAAAATACACGGTGAATTACAAAACTGACTTACTGGTGGTAGGCCTCTTATATGTGAAAGGATGCCTGGATAGATATCACCGCAATGTTTATTTCTCCCGCCAAACAGCAGTGTAAATGCACTGTTGTGTGCCGGTTTGAAGGACCTTGTGGCCAGAGTACCTACTGGACATAATAAGAATTAATATCTTGTCTCAGGATGCCAAGCGTGGCTTTATAGTTCATGGTATTGTTTGGTTTTGCTACTGTCCATGAGCGGTGGTATCGCTTAGCATCATGCGAATGTCATGCTCGTCTCGGCAATCATTGCAATAAAAAAAAACTGATATAGGCGAAAATTAAAATAGCTCATATTACAAGTAGCGACTTGCTATGATTTTACCAAGTGTGAATTTGTGTTTTTTACAGTTCTGCAGTACGTAACATGGAACATAATAACTCATTTTATATGATTTCATAAATTAAGAAAATTCTACACGTGCCACCTCTGCATATTCGTATTTGCAAGCCCATCCATGTGTAGCGATAATCACTCGTCTGAGCGTATAGACCAATATTGGAAACACGTGACTGAACTAATATTAGACGCCGCAATACCGCTACGTTTTGTGGTCACCGATCAGAACGCGGCTTAATGCCATACGTCTCTTGCGCGTTTTAATTAAATGTGCGATATATCTTGGCTTCATAGTTAATGAATCGTTTTAACCCGGTCTTGGGATAATGAATGGTATTACTTAGAGAGCATATCAATTTTTTTTTTTTCGATGGATGCAACTTCAGTAAGGTTGGAGGAGATGGTATGATATAGAGTTTCACCGAGTATTTTTTATAAGGTCACGCCAAAGCAACTACATCTGATTGCAATCGCAGCAGAGAGTAAATCGAATAGCGGGATACAATAATCTCTTGGCGATCGACAGAATTATTTGCAATGCTGATTGCTATCCGGGCGGAGACGAATTTTCTGCATTTTTTGTCTCTTTTTAACTGCCTCGGTGGTGAACTTGAACGCTCCGCTACCAGCAGTCACTGGTCTAAAAATAAAGAAGTATGTTTGCTACAATTTTCAATATAAAAGAAACATTTTTAGATTAAATAAATACACCCAAAAGTCACATACATAGTCCTGAGCTGACACTAAGATCGAGTCTTGTTTCATGAGTATCAGGAACTACGAGAGGCTTTCCGGTTCCACAAACACCAAGACCCGAAACAAATACGTGTGGTTCACACAAACATTTGTTTCGGTGCAGGAATGAACCCGCGGCCTCTCATTTTACAGTCGGTGTCTAACCAACTTTGTATACACTGTAGTTACAATTCCGATTTCTTTTAAAACAACTAATTCGCCAGGTTCGATCCTCAGTAATTGGAAGTGTGTAACTTTAAGCTTAGAAAGCTACAAACTAGGGCGAGTTTGATACACGAGCTAGTGTGGGAAGACTTTAAGGCTTGCTTAGCGAAGCTCACGTAAAGTTGAGACTTTCGACCTAACATGATTAGTGTAGTAGTTATTGAACTACAAAACTGACTATGAACTTATTACAGGTCAAATTCATTCTTTGTAAATAGTTCGTGTTTGCTTTATGTTGTATGCTATCTTGAAATATAACATTATAGAAAATGCTTTCCAATTAATAAAAAATAAGTTTCCTCGTTCCATTACCGAGCTCGATTGCGTCATGAATATTACATTTTACACTGAAGGGGCGTTTGTATACTAATACCTCCAAATAATTTGCAATTCATTTACATAGTAGAATCGATATTTATTTGTTGAAAGCTTAAACTCCGCGCCTCGTTCCCAGTTACAAAGCAATTTAGACCAAATTAAGGTAAGTTTCAAAACAACATCTATTCGAGGCTTATTATTGCTTTTTAAATTTCAACAATGCTATTTTATGTCGATTTTTTCATGCTGTCGTAATATGCAATACTCATAAAGGGTTGGTGAAACTTTTTCTATCCGTATTGCGGATTGGTTTGGATATTAATGTTCTTCTTCTTCAAGTGCCTCTTTAGTGTTGAAGGTTGGCTGTCAGTTTCTAGTAGGTATTCTAGTATTCTTCCTTGCCATTAGACAATCATGTGATCCGTTAAATGCCTAACATTAAATTCATATACCTAATACTTTTGGCAGACTTCGCATACCTTGGGAATAGTGTACAACATCATCAGAATAAAAAAAAAGCAAACCTTTTTTTTCTTTTCCTTTTTATTTAATAATTCAATTACCATATTTTTATATATCAGCATGGTACTGTGAGTAAGATTCTACCACAGCAATAGAAGCCACGTATTCACCCCGCCACTGAGAAGTATTTTGTGATCCACAAATACCACAAGAATCAAATCTGTGTATAGATAGGTATTCCTTTTACAGCCGTTAACTTTCCCAGCACATAATAAAGGCTATTATTTGAACCTTACATACCTAAAGAAAACCATTTTAAACTTTGCCAATATGCAGTCTCGTATATATCGCTTGACGGCAAGTCTAATATCTGTAAGCGTTATCCAGTAGATTGCATATTGCTTTGGATCGTAGAAAGGAAATTATCTTTGACTCCTCGCCTATTCGCATGCATTGGAAACGCTTGGGAATAAAAAAACTTTCAACATTTACTCGCGTAGAAAACCGTTTTTCTACTCTTTTAGCCGGTCTGGTAAGTTCAAAAGATATTTGTTGCGAATGTACCTTATGTCTTTTATTGCATAAGTTGTTGAATTTGTTTTCAATGCATGCTTAAGGGTTTCAGTTTTTGTGGACGTGACTTTTTTGAAACTTAGTAATTGTATGAAAAAAATGATTTAATAAAACTAAAACAGACTGTGAAGAATAAGTAATAATTATTAAGTGATTAGTTTTTTATGGAAACCAAATCTTGTAGGATCACTCAGTTATTTTGTTCCACAAGCAACGAGAGATTGGCAGTACTCAGTTGTGATAATCATTTTCCTTAAAGATATAGTTACTGGATATGGTAAAAAGTTGTTCATATTGATTCTGGTTCGTGGTACTTCATAATATGAATACCTCGTTGTTTTCGTCAATCCTCTTAAATCTATACAGTTTATACAATTATTATATGACTGTAAGGTGTATTTACTTATTTATTTCAGTTCCAATACTATTAAGGCTTCATTAAACTATAAAAATCTTTTAACCTTCTCCAGCGATTATCTAAAATATTTTAAATATAGACAACACGTCTGGCCCGTTGCTGTTTGTTCTAGATTGACGTTGTGTGAACACTGATTTCTAAGTTTGTCCATACCATTTATGGTAAAGACACATCCTTTTTTCGACAAACCACTGCGCCTTTGTATTTTCGCAATGAGTTCATTTTCCAGTTGCACTCATGAGTACCATAGAGGTGTACCATGCACTGGTCATGTGATTTATAAGATCTCTCAAACATGTTTAGTTGTAGTGTGTTAACGTCTTTATTATTTTGTGCTGTTTCCATATTGGGCTCTGAATCTGTTGAAGGGTAAGCTTTAATGCCATTACTATGATTAAAATAATCTTTAACTTCTAATGTCAATTTTATATCGTCAAAGAAATACTCTAGTTCAATAACATCCTTTGAAATGTAATTTAAATTTGGGTTCACATTAGCATTTAATACTATATAAAAGCTTAGAAAACGTATTCCATTTTTACGTCGATTCAATTTATCCTATCATGTCTTAGTCAAAAGATATTCAGATAAATCCTTTATACAATTTTCAGATCTCAACCAGTCTTACAAAAGACAGTCGAAGCCTTATTTACGGACCGATCTCAAATAAGTTACCCCGGAGCATGCAAATTACTGAGGGCCTCAAAACGGCAAACGAAGATGTGTACAAGGGAAATCGGATTTTCTAATGTATTAAGTACTGCTAAAGAACAGGCAATAACATCCTGCGAAGAAACATTTCAATACGACAGATGGAATTGTTCTCTCATTTATAACAGAAAAGCGAAAAGGAAGATATTTAACAAGATTTATAGGGAGACGGCGTTTATTTACGCATTAGTGGCTGCTTCGATAACTCATACTGTGGCGAAATCTTGTGCTTCAGGGGAGCTCATTAGCTGTCCTTGCGCAAGTAACTTTGGTAGAAATTCAACTTGGAAAGTAACCGGTTGTGGTGATGATTTCAAGCATGGGAAAAGAATGACTAGAAACTTCCTAGATTTCAAACACGCTGGAGCCGATCAGATAGCAGAAATCTTCAAGCAAGATGTCATGGTCGGGGTGGATTCTATAGGGGAGCAACTAAGAGAGGTGTGCAAATGCCATGGGTTTTCTGGCTCCTGTACAACAAAAACTTGTTGGAAAAGGCTTGGACCATTCAATTCTGCGATGGGATTGTTGAAGAAACACTATCATCACGCTTTGAAACAGCGGATAGTAAATTATACAACAAAAAGAGCAGCGCCGCAGAAACGTAAAAGAAAATTGAACACGGATCGTAAGAATTTGGTATATTTACAAAGAACTCCTAATCTATGTATTAGTACTAAAGGCAGGGTGTGTAGGGACAGGCACAATTGCGCCACATTGTGTTGTGGAAGAGGGTATATCACATCTAAAAGGAACGTGAGTTCTAGATGCCGGTGTAAAATGGTGAATTGTTGTTATGTGCAGTGCGACACTTGTGTTAATGAAGAGGACTATTTTATTTGCAAGTGAAATCACTTTAGATCTCAGTCTTGATATACAGGGTATCTCAAGACTGCGAACCGAAAACGAAGCCAGGTGGTAGTTTTAGTGGCCCCAAACACGATGCAAATAAAAATTTCGCCAAAACGGTCACAGAATTTTTTTTTGAATTTTTTTTAAAAATCATCCTGTTTGGGTGGTAAATAGCTAGTTTTTGCGAAAATACTAAATTAAACCCTTAGGTACCATTGCGTGTTTAAAAATAAAGAGGTGTACATCATTATTTTAGGAAAACTATGAATATATTACCCAAATACGACGATAAGTAAAAAATTATTACTTGCATTGTGTCTGAAGTCACTAATAATACCACCTGGCTTCGTTTTCGGTCGCGGTCTTGATATACCCTGTATATCGTGATACTAATCGTGATACTACTAACCTAACCACACGTGTCTATACGCGATGTTTTGGATAGAGGAAAATAGTGCTTTCCGGAGTTTTTGTCATACGTATTACTAGAATATTTACACAGAATACTAAATATTTATTACTTTATGTTGTGTGACTAATATTGATATTTATTCTTCGTGGAATCTGAATTGCTCAACTGTGTCCCATTATGGAATTACAGAAGAAGTAGCGTTACACTAATCCAAGTCAAAATCAGTTCTAGGTAATATTATGAAGTGTGTTATAATTATTGTCTTGAACTAAACCTTGTTCTACATTAAAATAACTAGTTGTATTGTATTGTATCAGCTCATATACTTCCCACTGCTGGGCACGGGCCTACAGAGTGGTTAGGCCATATAGTTCCACCACGCTGGCCTAGTGCGGGTTGGCGGACTTACATACCGTAGAAATTATTTTTATAATCGCTACGGTATGCAGGTTTTCTCACGATGTTTTCCTTCACCGTTAAAATAACTAGTGTTAGCAATTTAGAGCTCTATTAATTTATCTTCTATAATACAGTGATTCAATATTAATGATGATCGATTAACAATTAATTGTCTCAGGATGGCGAGCGCAGTGCAATGCTAAGCATTGCTTTGTATTGTGTTGTTTGATTTTGCTACTGTCCATGAGCGGTCGTATTGCTTATCCTCAGATGAATGGCACGCTTCTTTCGCCATTCATTACAATAAAAAATCTGTAATCAAAAAGTATATATTCCAGAAAATAATAATATTATCTTATTATGGCGTGAAAATGTGTACTCACATTATTGTATAAGGATAATTATTGTAAAATCGTATCTGCTTTATACCTTATTTGCGTTATTTTAGGAATTATTTTCACTTTATTTAGGCTGCAGAAAAATAAATTCCCATGTATGAGTAAATAAATTATGTACTTAGTTCATTATTTAATTTTTATTTTATTAAATACAATGTAAGAGTGAAGTAACTATTAACATACATATTAACAAGAAGTGATATTATACATGTTGATAGCTTTTTTGAATGTTCTGTGATAAACACCCTGTAATATGGAGTAATGTATGGTATGTGAATTATTAAAATGTTATTAAATGAGAAATTACTTTATTTTATTGATGTCCTTTTATTAATTGATATAATCGAAAATACAGTTTTCGTTATGGTATTTTATTTATAAATATATCTATATCGACGCATCGTTATCACGAAGGTCCAACTCAGGGTATATTAATTATATTATGTACCTACTAGCGGGATACGTAATATTGATGTAGTTAAATGAATCCCAGGTCTGTATGTGTATAGTAAGTACATAGGAATGCGTACTTTAATATAGTGACATCTATTAACAACGATCTGAACTAAATAGTAAATACCTGAGCGCAGTAACCTGATGCAATTTGAAACCTACTAACTTTACAAAAGCTTCAACACGCTTTACACAGATGGCGCTCTTTTAATTTCGCACAAAAACTAACCAGACGAAATTAATACACAATCATATTTTTCTTTAAATATGGTCAATAAAAGATAAAATAAACGCCTGCATTTTTGTTATAAGCATATATAATTTTATTTTTAATGCACAAACTGTCGGAATTCCTGGGAGTCAGTCAAGTTTGATTCAATCTGGATGTTTTGCAGCAACAGAATTAAGATGCTCCGTCGATAACATCGCATTATTAGTCCGTGTGTTAATGCATGTGGATCGAGAAATATTATACGCGTGGAAAGGTTGATATACTTGGCAAAACTTAATGAATATTACTTGCGACGGAGGTAAGACAAAGACATCATCTGCTTTATGTCTCAATATCGATGCTGATTTTGTTACAGTTATTTTTAATGAAATATTTAATAACTAATTATTGGAATATTAGAAGAAGTTTTTTAAAGTTTAGATATAATCATTGTTTGATACATATGAGTAAATCTTTTGACGTTATACTTCTTTTTTATCTTAAAGTAATTTCGGACGTTAAAACACCTCATCAAAAATATAGTTCATTAATTTTACCATCATATTACAAGATCAAATTATATTTCATTCACAAAATCACTTTTCATCTAAAACGCTAGTCACTAAGAGCCGATTACGTCCTTGTTTACTGAAGGTAAACATATGGGGCACTATGACGCGTGTTTGTGATCGCTCTCTCGCATGACTCGGACCAAATCGATGGCTTTTAAGCTTACGATGGCTCCGTCCACACGTAAATGATCATACACGACGTTTACGGGCCGCAACTGAGGGAGCGCGCACAAAATAAATTTCACCTTTATACCAACCTTCTCATAATATTTGAAATGTCCCGCCTTGCTCGTGTGTACAGGGGGATTTGTGTTTTGAATGTTTTATTATTATTTTTAGTAGGTATCTAGGAGGAAAGTAGTTCTAGTATTTGCCGATGGATGTCGCTGTATGAATTTTTCGCTCATAACAGTGCCAGTTGCCAAAGGTAAATAGAATCTTGCAATATCCTCATAATATGTATGATTTGCACATAAAAAATAAAATGTTAATTTGTGAAGTGTCCGAATCGTTGCTTAAATCGAGGTGCAGATTGTCCCTGATTGAAATCAATACCAAGGCAAGTCAATTCAGTGGCAACAGGAATTCTAATTTGACTCATCAAGTACCAAGAAAAATGTTTTCTCTTCCAAGTAACTTAACACACTGCATTCATCAGCTTATAAAAGAGGTGATTAATGGCCATAAAAATTTCATTGATGAATACGAATTTCCTTCCTTTCTAAAAGCCTGGAATTTCCACAGCAATAACTTAACCGTGAGTCACATCTAAAACGAATAATTTGCGAGCTTATTCAAATTCCCTCACAATAAACAGCGTATTAATGAATGACGAATACGGACACACATTACTGGTCTAAAGATGAGCGCAACATTATTATTATAACGCCTATAATTGACCCATAAACCATTAAGGCCGACCACAAAATTGCGGTTTGTTTTCGATGCCAACACACGTAATTACGATATTAATGAAAAATGAGTTAAAAAAACGGCAGCGTTGAGATTTATTTATTTATTGACCCTGCAGCGAGACGTGCTGTTACTACTGGTTCATACTCGAATTATAGTCATAGTTTTCTCGCCGACTAGCTTGGTGGGGTGAGAAATCAGCTGAGTAACTTGAGTCTAAATGTTTGTATAATTTGGTAAAATTAGGTTTGAGTTGTAGAACAATTATCTGAAAAGTAAGTCAATAAAGTGTCTAAGTGCGATGAGTTTTAAGACTCAAACTATGAAATTCTATAATTTCTGTAACAGTTGTATGTAATGTATTCCCTAAAACGGCTACATGCCTAAATGAAATCAAAATAACATTTGCAACTTAGGATTGTGTTTGCTTGCGCCGGAATGGTATTCTGTAAGAAACTCGGACGAGTCTTTGAAAGAAATTAACGTATCATATATTATAATACGGCTGCAGCAAAATTAAACATATAACAAATACGAAACTATGAAACATAATATTTTAGTAAGTGCCCACTGTCCCTATAAATGTGAGAAAATATAGAGCTTAGAGATACTATATTACCTTGAGTCTGTAGCACCTGCTTACGACTTAAACAATCCTGGTTCTACTTACAGATGACTACTATAACAGAAAACACGAAAAAAATGTGAGTTTATTAAAAATCCGTTGTTGCCATCGAGTTTCGATAGTAGGTGACCGTTAGCTAGCCAAGACAATGCCAATAAAAATTATGTTATTCCGACCAATTACAGACCATTAAACATAACTCTTTATAGCTTAATGTTGTGCTCGCGCCCGCTCTTAAATTTAATATCGGCCACCTTTTTGTTTTATGAACTGATACATTCTGTTGGGAAACACAGGGAATTTATGTGACAGTCGTAAAATTAAATTGTGAATGTTGTGACCCCCGACTATCGAGTAATTAATGTATTTTGGGCGGTGTAAAGTTTTTACTGAACTGGTTTACGTCTCTATGATGGGTAGATTTGGACAATTCTCACTTGCGTGTTTAAGTGTGATTTAGTTCTTGATTGTATCTTGTACCGGGTATATCAAGACTGCAACCGAAAACGAAGCCAGGTGGTAGTTTCAGTGGTTAGAGTAATAATAAAACTAAAAATTTCGCAAAAAAAAAAAGCATTGCATTTTTTTAAATATCATCGTGTTTGGGTGGTAAATACCTAGTTTTTGTGAAAATATTATTTAAACTTTTACGTACTATTGCGTTTAAAAAAAAACATGTGTTCATTATAATTTTAGCAAAACTATGTATTTATCACCCAAATACGACACTCAGTAAAAAAATACAACAAAAAAATATCATATTTTTTTTGCGAATTTTTTAGTTGCGTTGTGGCACCTGGCTTCGTTTTCGGTCGCGGTCTTGATATACTCTGTATGATTTGAACAATATTTTCATTTTAGATAAGCTTATTGGAATATGTAATTGTTAAATCGGCAGTAGGCGTGTTCTACTTGGGTGGTACCACTGTGTCATAAAAAGTCGATGAAAAGAGAAATCCTTCTGCCTGGGGGTTACTCTATAACCCGAAACGAAGTTCGAATGTTCGAACGTCGCGCGTAAAGCTCTACGAATGTGCCTAGGAACTCCACAAAATGTTCGAATATATCGGAATTCCTTCCTCATCCCATGGGAACACTTAATTTTTCGGGAAAAAAAGTAGCGTAAGTGTTAATCCAGGGTGTCAGCTACTTCCATACCAAATTTTATCAAAATCCGTCAAGGGGATTCTAAGTTCATTGCACACAACCCCACAGACAAACAGACAAACCGACAAAGACAAAATTCTATAAATCTTTGTTTTGGGTTCTATTACGTTAATACCAACCCCCCACATTACTTTTTCTCGTTTATCTTCCATGTACAGAATATATATTATATGTATAGAAGAAGATAAATTAGAAGAAGAGAGATGAAGCCCCAAAAACCTCCCATACATACCATGACCGAGGCATCGCTAGAAGGACACTTTGGAATGACTCGTGATCTTCTAGCCGATGAATGGTGAGAGGACACAGAGGACCCGTATGTGTCAACCTACACGTCAACGCATTTTAAAAAAGAATATTACTTCACATTAGGAACCTTTGCTATATTGGTTATACAGGGTATATCAAGACTGCGACCGAAAACGAAGCCAGGTGGTAGTATTAGTGACTTTAGATACAAAGCAACTAAAAATTTTGAAAAAAAGCGTCAATATTTTTTTTTGTTTTTTACCTTTAGTCGTTTTTGGGTGATTAATACATAATTTCCCTAAAGTAATGATGGACACCTTTTTATTTTTAAAGACGCAATGATACGGAAGGGTTTAAATTCCGTTTTTCGCAAAAACTAGAAATTTAGCACGCAAACACTATGATATTTGAAAAATGGCAAAAAAAATCTGTCGCTTATTTTGCGATATTTTTTATTGTATTGCGTGTGTAACCACTAAAACTACCCGGCTTTGTTTTCGGTCGCGGTCTTGATATACCCGGTATATTGCAATAAGTGCATTCGTTTTTTTATTGCATAGGTCCGGCAAACGAGCAAACAGATCAGCTGACGGTAAGTGATCACTGTCGCTCATGAACATCCACAACGCTGGACCATGGATATGTGGCCGGCCCAATTGGGAGAGGACCGGGAAGGTAAAAGGAGGGGAAGAGGTAGGGGGTATTGGACATCCGGCAATCTCACTCGCCGAAAGAAACGCGACAGCCAAGCTGTCGCTTCACGTCGAATTCTATATTATTACATTATTTCATATAGGTACACTAAAACCTACATTCGCAAATAGTTCCATACAGTAAAATCTATATAGCTCAACGATACAACTGAATTGCCTTCAACTGTATTACAGCAATTATCGCATAATAATATTGAATGCTGATTAAATAATTCATAATTACAAAACGTTGACAGGAATATGACACCCTGTATTAATAAATGCTGAGAGGAAATCAAACGTCATGATCGATTATTAATGTTTGCTTAAACAGATGAAGTTGTCGATATCTTGTATAGAGACGTAAAATGCTTTAGCTTTTTGTTTTGTCAAAATGTCCGCTTGTGGGGTTCAGTGGGTACGTATTGAGCTTAATTTTTATAATAGTTTCTTGCATTTACGCTAAATAAAACTAATTTTTACGGATTTTATTTAATAATTAATTTTTCATTTTTTAACTTCCCGACGTTGCGATTGCTTTACAGCTTTCGTGGTTACGGGGCGAAACGTCGGGAAGTAAAAAAATTGAAAAATTAAACCAAATCCGCGATAAAATCCATAAAATTAGTTTTATTCTTAATTTTAATTCTAATAGTATTTACTGGTGGTAAGACTCTCATATGTAAGAATTCGCCGAGGCAGGTACCACCACAATGTCTATTTCTCCTGCCAAACAGTAGTTTATATGCCCTGTTGTGTTCTGGTTTGAAGGACGTTGTAGCCAGAGTAACTACTGGACATATTGAGACTCAACATCTTATGTCTCAGGATGGCGAGCGCAGTGGAATACCAAGCATTGCTTTGTAAATCATGGTGTTGTTTGGCTTTGCTACTGTCCTTGAGCGGTCCTATCGTTTACCATCAGGGGGACGGCATGCTCGTCTCGCCATTTACTGCAATAAAAAAAGAAGTTATATGGTTCGTCGCATAGATACACAGCTAGTTTTAATATTTCATTCTTAATCATGACCCGTTGACTTATCAACCTGCTGGGCTTCGATTGCTATTATCTGAGAAATTTACTGTTACGTGGAAGTGATTATTAATTTAATTAATCATCTAACAGTTTTAATAGTCTAAATTGAGCATAAAACTACTAAAAAGAAAGATCATTTTAAACTTCTATGTAGCTTGTATGTTATTTTTTTTTATAAAGGAAAGGCGAAAAGGTATCTTTTGAATGTGGCCTTCCTAAGCCAAAGTCTTCCTTCATTCCACAGAACTTGGAGATCACTTTTGCGTTACTGACTCTTTAATGTGTGATTTTTTTATTTTTTAGTTTTAATATTACTACGGAACCCAAAACACCGATATAGGCAACCTTGTCATATTCCAATATGCCAGTTGATGGGAGTCTGATTAATTAATTATGTTAAATAATGTGATATTATGCATATCGCATCACACGGCTCGGTACCCCGAGGAATCCTCGATTGATAAATGTTGACTTTTTTGTTTTTATTATTTTTTTGTGCGGTTGGCATTACGTTCGTCAGTGGTTTAAACTATTAACTGTGTGAAACGGTATCGTGTTTCGAATTTTGTTTATTTAAATTTTTTATAGTTAAGCTTTAGTTGGGTGGATATTTTGAATGTGTCCATTTAGTAACCTTTGGGCTTTGGTAACAATATTCCTTTTTATAGCGAAAAAGTGATTGTATGTCTTATGGTAAACGCAGTCTTAGCTACGTATAACTTCAAGCAGTGACCCAATTAGGTCCACGTGTTTGGCAGGAAATATAGCAATCGTAGCATTACCATTTAACGAACTGATCGACAATAATTAGAAGGAATAGGTCTCAAACGCAATACCACGCAAACGGAATAAAACCTATTCAAACAATAATTACCTCAGCACTCCATACCAACTTAAAAAAAGTATTTCCACAAACTCGCTACCCAAAAGCATTATGGCATTTCATTTAGTGGCTTAATAACACAAATAATGCATGCATAATTGAGCACATTATGTCCCGCAAAGACGAGGCTGTTTAAAATTGTACCCAAAGGATTAAAAAACAAAGATCTTTTGTCAATTCTACAACACTTAAGTTGGACGCAAATGATTGTGGAACCTCACACATTGCTCAGTACGGTAGGAGCTTCAATGTTTTTTTTTTACTTGATACATTGAAATTCATTGGGACGTGTAATTACCATGCTTAAAGAGTAGCGCAGGAAATTGGCAAGGTTTTATTATTGGAAGGGTTTCAAGAATGTATGTCACAATTATTGTTGTTTTTTCTATTCAAAATGTTTGTATAAAGACTCAATCTAAAGGAATTCAATTTATGAACATAGTATAATCCGAGGCAAACTGACAAAATTTTAAAATAATCACATGCCTACATATTCTGTCTAATACGCTGCTTTAAGTTATACTTAAATTTCATTAAATTTAATTTAAATTATACTTAAATTCCAATAAATTTAATTTAAGTAAGACTTAAATTTCATTGTGCCCGATATGGCGATAGGCTCGCCCCTATCACATCATGGGACGGAACATACAAGGCGAAATGTGGGTGTCCTGGTGGCGCCTCTGCCTACCCCTTCGGGGATAAAGGCGTGAGTTTATTCATGTATGTTAAATTTCATTAAATTTTATTTAAATTATACTTAAGTTTTTTTTTAAAATTAGGTATTAATATGTTTTATTCGATAGTATTAGAATGTTCAGGCTAGGATTTGCTATTGCTAGGTGACAATAACCGAAAGTGTCTGACATAGTCCTTATCGCAATATTAATTATGTCAATCCTTGAGATTTCCGATTTCCACGATACAAGAAATATTATAAAATCAGATCTAAGTACTCAAGCGTTTGATTCATTCCTTGAGCAACTTTATAAAGCAATAAAATCGCAATTTCAAGCAATCCTTAATAAAGGATTATAGAATAATCTGGACAAATCTGTTTTCAAAAACACGTCCTTACCAGTTCAAAGCCGGGGATGCGTTACAAAAGATCACAATCGCCTGTTACCAAAACGAATGCTACCAATTATGAGTGTAAGGACTCAACTAAAAAACACTTGCCCGACGGCTCAGTTACCTGCCCCTTCAATGGGTATTACGGGTAATCCGCGCACAATGTAACATTCAATTTTTACACAAGTATTTGTTTGCAACAAAATTTACAGTTACGTACGTATTATTCGCGAGCGCTGATGCGTTATGTTAAAAGGAAAAGGGGATTGCGTTGGTACATATTTAGATGTTTAATCGATATTTAAAATCAATATTCAAGTATCATTGGGTCTGTCGATGGGTATTAGTAAATATACGATGAAATATCCGTTAATGACGCTCGATTGTTGAAGGTAAAGGAACTTGTAGAAATGACTCGTTACTTCACCCAGATGAAAAAAATACCATTTGATACGTCAAATTTTGTCTCAGTCAATAGATCGAACTGGAATTCAATCCCCGACTTCTTGTTTCACACCTGGGGATTCGCTCACGCCCTTAATATCACATCATTCATTCATGTTTTATACATACCATTTTGACGATTACAATTCGAATACTTTTCTAATAAATGTGCATGCTTCTAGTTAACATCCAGTTACTACACAAGGGCAAGGCAAGATTTTTGATGATTTAATTAAAAGCGGGAGGAGTGATGTCCGTTCATAATCGGGAATGACGGCCGACTGGTAACAGTTCAGTTTAATAATTTTGATCTCTTCATTCGGAGCAGTTGAGTCACTGTGTTTTATAGATTCTCACTTTTAGGTTCTTTGTTAAAATATTTTTCTGTGTGACTTTATTCAGAATATAATTTGAGGCGAATGGGTGACTTAGCAGAGGACAATTTCTTCAGAGCAGAACTTTATAATTGAGATTGAATACGAAATTAAATGTCCTAGAGCTGGATAAAAACAACATTTAAAATTAATTTGTTATTTTACTGTTGCGAAAAAGTCTTTTAAGAATAATCCAGCTTTCAAAACTTCACTTCAATTTCACTTCGGCCAGCTGTCAGAATACTTGCAAATAATATTCATCACTTTAAATTCCTAATAACCCACCGCATAATTCGAGACATACGAGTATACAAATAACAGTAACAAAAACCTCGGACGCTGCCTCATATTTTCTTCAGTTAGCCACACAAAAAGTGGTCAGTGGTTCGTCACCCACGTTGATGGACAAACACTGTTGCTATATCAGTTCTTAACCCGTCCGACCTGTCAATCCTATGTTGCTGGGATGAAAAAAATATCAGGCACCTTGCAAGTCTACCCGCGGCCACAAGTTATGAGCAGTGGAGGGTTGGGAAGTAGCAAGAGTAATTTATATTTGTCATTGTAAAATTATTATTAGGTCTATTTTACCGCACCAATTTCTTAATTTGAATGATTCTGTAGGTATGCCAATTGCTTTTAATTCGTTTGTAATTGTCATTAAACTTCAAACTACTGGAAATAAGGTCTTCTGGAAGGGAACAAGTTATTTTTATACCAATATTGTGAATATTTTCATTGAACTCAATCATTTTAATATTAGCATGATGAACGTTTTACATAACCTGACACTTCCAGCAGTTCTCTCTAGTAATCTTATGCAGGCCTATATGTCCAATACTAGAAATCCCATGGAATATGATCAATTTTATATTTTATTGCGATGTATGGGAGTCGAGTATGCCATTCACCTGATGGTAAGCGATATGACCACTCATGGACAGTAGCGAAACCAAATAACACCATGAATGACAAAGCAATGCTTGGCATTACTTTGCGCTCGCCATCCTGAGACATAAGATGTAAGTCTCATTATGTCCAGTAGTTACTCTGGCTGCAATGTTCAAACCGGAACACAACAGTGCATTTACACTTCTGTTTGACTGTTTCTTCTTAGATATGCATTCAAACATTTATTGTACGATGACCTTCATCAAGTATTTTATTCAAATGGGTAGGAGACTGTCCCGCCCTCACACCCGCCACTGCAACTCCTGTAAGCCAGGATCAACAGTGGCACGCATTTAATGACACTGAGCATTGAAGCTCAGCGCGTCTCCGGGAATGTCTAACTTGTCTTTAACCTGCAACGAAATCAATCAAAAAGTTAAATTAATAGGAGGGGTTCGAAATAAATGATTGTCCACTTCCCTCCCTAATAAAGCGGGTGCAAAACAATGAACTAAAGACTGTATTCAAATGGGTAGTGTAAATCGCTCTTATCTTAGGCTACGTACCAATCGCGGATCAAGAGGAGTCTCTACGGGGCGCCCGCAAGAAATGTGTCGAAACCCGACTAAGTGTTAAATAATACATAAAACGTTGCAATGCATAATTTAAAAGGTGCAATGACAACATGGAAAAATCGTATTTTATTGAATACGCGTAAATCCACGCGGTAGTTTGTTGTGTCGCCAATTAAATTATTTATTGTATTTATTTACTTACGGTTTGTACGGTGCTATCGGTTTATAATCGTTATATATTTTAATACGCTAGAAGATTTTTTAGTTCTTAAAACATACACAATTTTCGTTAAATATAGGATTGATAAGTGAACCAAATTTTTTTCCTTGACTGACATACGAAGCTTTTTGTCGTGATTTTAATGAGGGGTTTGTTTTGTAGTTGGCATATTTTTTTACGATCAATTGCTAGTATATCAGAATCAAGTTTTAAATCCTATATGAGATCCAAGATCATCTAGTTAATTTATTTGTATTTGTATTTGCACCCAACATTCACATACATAGTCATAACCCTACACTGAAATCGAGTCTTGCATCGTGGGTATCAGAAACTACGAGAGACTTTTCGGTCTCACAAACACCCAGACCCGAAACAAATATCTGTGGATCACACACACATTTGTTTTGGTGCGGGGATCAAACCCGCGACCTTTCGTTTCACAGCCAGCGTCTAACCAACTGCGCCACGGAGGCTGTCGATTTTTCGAATTCGTATTCGGAAATGGACATCACTCCTCAAAACAGTAATAAAAAAAATCTTCTGTTTTTCTCATCTTTAGTTGAGTGTGCGCTTGCGCATATGCCGTATTTGTTCTCAGATTCCCAGAGAATATATTTTTTAATACATCAGACGATCGCGATCTAAAACCATCTGTACCCAATTCATATTTAAAACTATTGTAAGCAGATGTGACATTGTAATCCCGGTTCAATCTCGCATTATCTAGTAAAAAGGCTGTTAATTAACGCCTCCTCAGCCCGTGATATATATTTTCAATTAAAAAATATAACGCATGGCGAACATTAAGAGCGGCCGAGTTGCGTGCGAAAATATTCTCTTACATGCGTTGATATTTATCTTTGGTGGCATTCGTAAGTGTGATCTTGTTTAAATGTATATATTTTTAATTAATATAAAGACTGTGCGTTCATGTTTTAGTGGATAGTTAAGTATGTGCTGCAACTGTGCTTGTTACACCTGTCTCGGACGCCATCTTTTTTTTCACTGATAGTAGATTAAATGTTATGGATCGTGAGATACTGAATTGTTAATTAATTTGTTTTTTTTTGGGTATTCAATCTTAAATGGGAAAATCCACGAATAAACGTTATCAATACAGATAAATAAAATATATTTGTGCAATAATAAGAGACCTCAACATGTAGTAGATATATGAAAGTAGAAAAATTCAATGTTAACATTATATTACGATATTATAATACTAGTAAGTTTTAATATTGCCAATCATGATAGTGCTGAGGGCTATCGCCAATTAATTATCGGTGACGTCACGAATTGTTTTGAGTAGTGCCAATGTCTAATGCCAATTTAATTAATTCATCAATGAGGCGATGATAGTGGTACGCCGATGTGTTAACTATATGAAATTATTGGAAGAAATAATTCACAAAATATTTGTAAAGCGGTTAAAAAAATTTGGGAACATATGAGCAATGATCGACCAGGTTGGAAACCGAAACTCGTCCCGAAACGTGACACGTTGGCGTAGGACATTTATGACCAGTTTTCTATCATTGCTCACAGTGGTGTCTATCGGATCAGATACCATAAATAACCAGCTACTTGCCCTGTGACCATCTGTATAACAAATAACTGCACTCCAAATAACTCAAAGAAATTCTTCAAACAAAAAGAAACCATATGAACAGTATTCACGAGTATAAAATGTTATTTTTTTAATACGAGCTATATTTTTGAAAAGAGAATTTGAACTTTAATTTCAATTAAAATTGTATAATTAATACACGTCATTTGATACGGTGGCAGAATGTTTGCTTTGCCTTTGCCACTTGAATTAAAATATAGCGTTAAAGTGCTTTGCTCCGCCGATGACAGCAACGATTAACTTGAATTAAAGAGGTTGGATTTATTCAAGTGGCCAGTCCTCATACATAATATTAAGTAAACAGTAGTGGAGCGGTATGAGTATTTACTTGGGATAGTTTATGAAATCTTTATGGATGTTAATATGTTGTATGGTTATTTGAAATTATGAATTAAGTTTTTTTATATTGTTAATATCTAATATGAAATAACACATATTTTTTATAGTATGCTATGGTTGTTATTTGTTGATAAATATTGATCAGGAAAGAGTTTTCGTTGATATGTAAAGCATTTACAATATAAATGTTATTTCCATGGGGATCAGTGCTTAAAGACTAGTTTGTATTCTAAAATCTGTTTTTATGACAGTTCTACCGCTTGGCATTAACTTCGACAACTGATAGAGATTTTGTTAATTAATTGCCACGAACATACTTCCAACAAAATCCTACGTCATTGCGCATACTCGGAATCAAATATTTAGCTCGTATCAAGTGTAATTTCACTTCTCAATCACAAGTTATCGGCCGTCATCGCTGTATGTAGCCGAATTTCTCAGCGACCCGTGCGCTTTCCGTTTTAATTCCATTTGCACCGCATTGACACTCCGATGTCAATGATAAACCTTTCTCATCATTTACAATATTTCGTAATTAAAATTAAATATTGACATATCTCCTCAATTTTTTATTAATATGGAAATAGATACCTGTTTAAGGAATGGGTAAATTCTACTATTGAGAGGAGTTCAGGCTTAGACTATAACGCTGGACTAGTGTGGGTTGGCAGATTTCCCATACTTTGAATTCTTATCGCAGTTATGCAAAACGAATTGCAGAAAAGTGCTTACTGTGAGAATGTGAAGAATATTATACAGGCAAATAGTAGACAAAGCTGCTGTTCACATGATGTTAAACTGTTGCCTAGTAAATATGGCAATATCCTTAATATCAATAGCAATAAAATATTTAATTTCGCTATACATATATGCACAGCCCCTAACGCTTCATTCGGTAGATATGGATTCCCAGTATCAGCCCGTACGATCTCGATATCAACACATGTCGAAACGATTACAAAATAAAAATGTTAACTAATGCTTTCAATAAACATTTTTTTCAAACACATTTTCATTTTATGCAGAATTGATTGAACGGCCGGTCCCTAAATATATCGTTAATTGGCGCTGTTGTTTTTTTGTCAGTCGATTATTTTAGAACTCTTAATGATTGCTTACCTCGTATTTTGCATTTAAAACTTCACCAAACGATTGGTGTTGTATCGTGTTGACGTTTTGTTTAGGTTTTACTGGCCTGATATTATTTTGACAGGCTCAATTACTTTTTGTATGTGATGATTTCGATTTAAGTTTTATTTTTGCTGTAATTATGTCATTTTTAATATTTTATAGGTTGGTTGATTAGGAGGGTTAATGTCACAAAGGCAACGTAAAATAAGCCAAATTATTCCGACACTTGTGTCGATTTCTTGTCAGTAGGATAAGATCAAGTAGAAAAAGAAGAACAGTTTATAGGCTTGATAATATATTGGAAGAGTAAGTAAAGAGAACAATTGTGGAGTCTCTTGCAATCCAGTATACCAAATGCAAGCACAGCGGAGACTTAATTTTATGTCGACTTACCAATTCCTCTGGAACAGACTGGCTCATTTATTCTGTGGTCAAGAGAACAAGGCTCCACCACTTATACCATCTGGTTAAGGTATAACTGGATTCCATTTCTCCATGCTTTAAACAAAAACGTAAACAGGTAATCCAAATTTCAACCATTACGCAAGTTAAGTGGCGCCACTCAGGCGCGGGATAAATTGGGCGCACTCAGGAATCTATTGTTCTTAAGTTCATTCAGTAAGCCCTTTCTTCCCATTAACGGAATTAGTACCAATAAATTGTTTCATTCATGAGAAACGACCTTGGATCGTGGTCGTCATGGTGGGAGACGAAAGCAAAAATAATTATGGTAGGCAAGTGCTGTATCTTTATATGACCTTTGACTGCATAGAGTGTTAAACTATCAGACTGTGTTGAAAACATTCTCAGATTTAAAATATTCTCATATTTTGACAAAAAACGCACACTAATAATATTTTGGTTCTTATACGTGTTATTGTAGAGCAAAAACCTCGTATCCTCATCAAAGAAGATAGATCAAGCCATATCCTGGCCACTGGCCTATTGTCGTTAGTTAGAAAATTGTTATCTACTGTTTCCAAATAGTTTATAGAAAGGTAAATGAGTCAAATCTACAATTTTTATTAAGAAAGCATAGGCGCACTGATCAATAGGCTGACGGATATAAACAATAATAATAATATTTTAAGATGGCAGATAGACAACAAAGAGAGCAATAACCAAGTAGTTCCCATTAGAAGCAAAGCGTGTAATAGTTATCAAATGTCCGACAACACTGTCAAGGTGGCAGAAATGTAGAGAGTTGCACATATTATTATAGAAATAAAAACATCCAGTGTGTTATACTGTCAAGATATATATTTATTTATATATATTAGCGGAAATGTATGAAGTCTAGGAATTGTATACAGGTCCTAGGAAATGTATACAATTCCGAAGCTATTTAGGAAATGTAGAAAATATTCTTTCAATAATTATTTTATACATACATGGGAAATGTATACATTTCCTAGGCATTGTATAAAATTCCAATATCGTATTAGGAAATGTATAAGAATAATGGTTTCTGTAATAAAACACGTTGTTCAAATGAGAGTAATATTTTTTATCACAGGTAACAATCATAGCGTTAAATTCTATAATATTCGTATCTTCATATTATTACCTATGTTACTAATTAAAAATAACCCTTCCGGTGTCCAAGAAGCTCATTTCGGGAGGAAGATTTCAATCTTGACAGGGAGTGTCAAGATTTATGTGACATTCTCCATTGTTCTCCAATGGTAGGTAGGTAGGTTAGGTTAGTTTAGGTTAATTGATATCTTAAATATCTTACATTTCCGATTACTATTTAGGAATTACATAGATTTCCTAGGAATTCTATACAATGACGGATTACATACATTTCCGTTATCATATACATATATAAATAAATAGATAGATCTTTTATATAATTTAGAACGTTTTAAGACCACACACCTTATTTGCAAAAGCCATTAATAAAAAGAAATAGACTACATTCATTGTCAAATGGAATGCGCGAAATCGCAAAACTATTACGAAAAACAGTTATTAAAGTGTCATGGCATGACAGGACAGCGTAAAAATAAATATGTTAACATTGTTCACAGGGGTTACGCTTGGAACACCTTCGGGGTTGCTTTTGAGCCGGCGCTAGCTCGCACAAAGGCAACAAAAAGGAAAAAAAAGAAAAAAACTACTGATTGTTGTTTGGTACAATTTATAGGTTGAAGCGGGTTTTCCTGGTAGTAGGAAATTCTTATTCGTTTGGCGACCACTGGTTAAGGACTCGGTCGCAGTGACCCACGTAACTGTTGTTTCGTGAGATAACCATCTCAACATCTGGACTAAGTTGCACTTGTCGTCAAGTGTATCCTAGTAACATTGTAATAAAAAATAGTATAAAAATATCAATAAATATAATATCAATTAGAAAATTGTGCCCGATATGTCGATAGGCTCGCCCCCTATCATATCGTGAGACGTAACATACAAGGCGAAATGTGGGTGTCCTGGTGGCGCCTCTGCTATCCCCTTCGGGGATAAAGGCGTGAGTTTATGTATGTATGTATAAAAATATCATCATCATCATCATCATCCACAGCCTGTAGGGTCCCACTGCTGGGTATAGGCCTCCCTCATACTATGCCACTTTGACTTGTCTTTTGTCAGTCGCATCCAGGTTCGGCCTGCGACTTTGACAATATCGTCGACCCATCTTGCCGCCGGACGGCCAACGCTGCGCTTACCCAGTTTTGGCCACCATTCTGTAAGCGCCTTACTCCACCTGCCATCAGTGCGTCTAGCCACGTGCCCAGCCCAACTCCATTTGAGTCCCATGATGAACTGTCCGACATCTCGAACTTTCGTTCGTCGTCGGATTTCGACATTTGGGACTCGATCTTGCAACTTAATGCCGAGTATAGATCGCTCCATTGCCCTCTGAGCCACACCAATTTTGTGCAGAACATCGCGCCTGAGCGTCCATGTCTCGGCACCGTAGGTCATGGTGGGCAGGACACATTGCTCAAAGAGGCGAGTTTTTAAATACTGCGGAATTCGGCGCGATTCTAACACGTCTTTTAGCCGTCCGAATGCAGCCCAGCCTAATTGTATTCGCCTGGAGATCTCCTTTGTCTGATGTTCCTTACCATAAGATAGAATATGACCAAGATAAACATAGTCTTTGACTAATTCTAAAGTCTCACCTCCAATCATAATGTTTGGAGTTGAGACTCCAGAGACATTACTCATGACTTTGGTCTTGGTCATATTCATTCTTAGGCCCACCCTTAAGGACGCATCAAATAGATCTTCAAGCATACTGTTAGATCGGGAATATTTCTAGCGATGCAAATAATTAAAACGACGTTTCTTAGTGAATACTCATGACAGACAAGCTTTATTATTTTTAAACAAAACAACTACAAACAATATACTATAAAGCTTACCATAAAAAGTTTATTTGGTGTATAGAAAATCTAAATATTCTAACACCCCAACTACATCAAATAAACTAACATATCAAAACAAATAGTCGTATTTAGTCTATTTGACTAATCCCCAAACCTTCAATACATTTGTAATGTTTAAAAGGACTTAAAGCTTTAGTCAGAACATCAGCTGGCATATCAGTTGTTGGCAAATATTTCAAATCAATAATTTTATTATTAATTACATCTTTCACAAAATGATACCGAATATCAATATGTTTGCTCCTTTTTTGACAAACATAATTTGCTAACAATTTCTGTGCGCTCTGGCTATCATTATAAACTACAACATTACATAAATTACCAGTCAGTTCACCTAGCAAATTTCTTATATATGTGGCTTCTTTACTAGCTTCTGCGATAGACATATATTCTGCTTCCATACTAGACAATGCTACGGTTCTCTGTTTTCTACTTTCCCAAGAAACAGGTGACCCTGACATAGTAAAACAATAACCAGTATATGATCTGCGATCTATAATATTACTCGCCCAGTCGGCGTCAACAAAACCAACAAGCTCAGCTTTACCTTTTACATATTTTAAAGTTTAAACAATAATTCTATGTTTTCTTTAAATCGGAACCGACGCATCATTTCTTCAAATGCCTGCAGCTCATCCTTCATCGCCTCAATCCACTTGTCTCGATCTGGACTCTCCAGTACCTCTCGGACAGTAACTGGATCACTGTAAAGCTCTGAATTCGCCGTTCTACATAGGTTAGTATACCCATACCTTTCCGGTGGCTTCCTCACTCGTTTTTTAATTACTCGAGATTGCTGCAACGTTGAATCCAAATCAGTCAAAGCGTTAGCATACTGAGATTCGGAAGAAGTATTAAGACCTGTAACAGACTCATCATGAGACTCAGTTTCAATATTTTCTTCATCTTTGCTAATAGAACTGCTTGAAATCTCTGAATGGATAATATCCCCAACTGAAACTGTTACATTTGAATTCGATGTACAGTTTCCATCGACATTTTCATGTATAATAACATCTCTACTTATTATAACACATCTTTTAGTTAGATCATAAACTCTGTATCCCTTTACATTCTCGGAAAAACCAACTAGTATATGCTTTTTAGATTTACTATCCCATTTCAGTCTTTTCTCTTTAGGTATGTGAACCTTCACTGGACTTCCAAATATTCGAACATGACTTAAATCTGGTTTCTTATTAGTCCATAGCTCATACGGAGTTTTATTATTTAAACCTGATGCGACAGATCTATTCTTCAGATAGACAGCAGTGTTTGTTGCTTCTGCCCAAAACTTTTTATCTAAACTCGCATCAAATAATAAGCATCGAGCTCTCTCAACAATTGTACGATTAACACGTTCACTCAAACCATTTTGTTCGGGAGTATACGCATTAGTCTTTTGATGTATAATACCACTATCCTTTAGGAAATTCTCAAATACATTACTACAAAACTCTAAGCCATTATCAGTTCGGAATATTTTAATTTTTCTGCTTTGTTGGTTCTCCACGATTAACTTAAATTCCCTGAAGTATTTAAAAACTTCACTTTTCTCTTTGAGAAAATAAACAAACACCATACGAGTAAAGTCATCAACAAAAATAACGAAATACCTTGCTCCTCCAATTGACGTAACCTCCATGGGACCGCAGATATCAGCATGGATAACTTCCAATGGCTCACTGCTCCGTGTTCCCGTCTGAGCAAATGATAAACGCGACTGCTTACCTTCACAACACACAGTGCATGTACTCTTGTTGATTACAGACTTATCGGTGTATGTTATTCCTGTGACTGCTCCATCTTTCATCTTGTTCAGGTCACTGATATTCAGATGTCCAAGTCTCCTGTGCCAGACTTCACTGCTAACTGGTAAAGAAGTTGAAGTCAATAAACAATGTTTATGTTCTAGCATCATCTTGTAAACACCATCAGTTTGGTTAGCTACAGCCACTAAACAATTTTTACGGTTATAAACATAGCAATAATTCTCCTTAAATTCGACTTTATTACCATTCCTTATAAGCTGACTAATTGAAATTAAATTTGTGCTGAGATCAGGCACACACAACACATCTTTCAATGTCACTTCATAAAGGCAATCTGGAGTAACGGTCACGATATCCACATCTCCCGAGCACAACACTGGCATAGCACTCTTATTTGCTGCTATAATCTCCTTGATACTGGAATTAAAGGATGCATTCTGTATCGCATTATAATTTGGTGTCATATGTACACTCGCACCGCTATCCAAGTAAAAGTCTTGTTTACTGAACTTTCCATTCAAGAAAACTGTCGAAAAAACGTTTGTTTTCTTCATCTGAGACTGATTACTCTTGTTGCATTGAGATTTGTAATGTCCCAACTGTTTACAACGATAACATTTTATTTTTGATTTGTCAAACTTGTCATTTGAAAATCCGGACATAGACGTTCCACTGCCATGTTGTTGACTGGAGTTACCATTGTTACCAATACTGCCAACTTTCAAACTATGACAACTGTGGTGACCTCTACTCAAGAATGCGCTTCCCGCTTCGCAATCTTTCCCTGCCATATCTATGAGCTTCGTTTTCACTACGTCTGCAGTAATGACGATCCCGGAATGCTCAATAGCCATCATCATTGGGAAATACTTTTCAGGCAAACCAGCTAACATTAAACACCCAATCCACTCATCATTTACTGGGAATCCTGCCCCCGATAATTTTTGAGCTGTCTCAGTGATTTGCGTGATATAGCTCGTCATAGATTCGCAAGTGTCAAGGCGAATCGATATAAGATTTCTCAACAATGTAATACGTCTTGAAAAACCACAATCATCAAACAAGCTCTTTAATTTATTCCATAAATGATTTGTGCTGGTGGCATCCCTTATGTGAGTGTATAAAGACGGATCTATCGTCAAAATAAGCTTTGCCATCGCCTTCCTGTCTTCGTTTGCCCTGGCTTCTGAACCTTGTTGTTTAATTAAGTCAGACATACCTTCCAAGACCAGCAAGTTTTCCGCTGCGAATGCCCATTCATTATAATTTTGTCGACCCAGCAGCTTAGGGACGTTGGTCAAGAATGCGTTCGAAGACATTTTAAGCACACACGCTTTTTGTTAAAATAATTCAATTTAAACTTTCTTTATACTATTATCCAGGTTTATCTAGGTTTACTGGGCCCATAACCTGTTAGATCGGGAATATTTCTAGCGATGCAAATAATTAAAACGACGTTTCTTAGTGAATACTCATGACAGACAAGCTTTATTATTTTTAAACAAAACAACTACAAACAATATACTATAAAGCTTACCATAAAAAGTTTATTTGGTGTATAGAAAATCTAAATATTCTAACACATACATTGAAGGTCTCCAAGGCTTGTTGCAAACAATACTAGGTCATCAGCAAACCTGAGGTGAGACAAATAGGCGCCATTAATATTAATTCCTGTATTGTCCCATGCAAGCGTTTTAACGACGTCATCTAAGACAGCCGAAAATAGCTTGGGTGATATAATGTCTCCTTGTCTCACCCCCCTCTTTATTGGGATAGGATTGGTTAAATCGTGTAGTTTGACCTGCATTGTAGCCGAGCTGTAGATCTCCCGGAGTAGGTCTACGTACCGTGCGTCGATGGAACAGCGATGTAAGGAGTCAATCACGGCCCAGTGCTCAACACTGTCAAATGCCTTTTCGTAGTCAATGAAAGCCAAGCACAAGGGCTGACCGAACTCCCCACACTTCTCCATTAGCTGTTTTACTGTATGGATATGGTCTATAAAAATATAAAAAATGTAAATTGACGATTGCTTTATTTTAAGTGTCCGTAATTAAGTTGATTTTGAACAGCTGTTATATAAGTTGCTGCAAGTTTCATCTTCGCACAAAGACGAATGTTTCTAGAATCAAAATCTATTTATTTGGGTTTATGGAGCTACGACACAAAAAAGTTTCACGCAAATTTTGATAACCACTACATAAATTTTGAATATTAATATTCAGTTATGACAATATGAAATGTAACTATTAAATTTATTTATTTATTTTTATATTATTGTAAAGTAATGTGTAAGTCACTTCCTTCGTAATGCGGTTGTTAAAAGCCAATTTAATTGTTTGTAACTATTCTCCATTCTGCAATGTGATTATCATCAAAAGCAGCGTCTATACAAAGCCGTATAAGAATAAACAACATGAAGTTAATAATGACAACAGATACCATAAAAATGCTGTTTGAAGTGCTTCAATCCAATTATATTACGAGAATGTGTGTAATACATTGCCAATGTTACTTTTAACATGATGTTTACATAATAACGAAGTTAAGAAATGTAATATAAATGCATGTTACGTTTTTTTGTGTCATGAAAGATGAAATAATTATTACAATATTATTGTCCTCATTTCTTAAATCTACAGATTAACAATAATTAGTTAAAAATATTTTTTAAATTATCACTAATTAATAATTGCTGAAAAATCAATTAAATGATAAAAATTTTATTAGTGCACTTAGTAAGTGAACTTTTTAAAATTCATATACCCGCGTTCGCTCACAACTTGCATCTAATATCATAAGAGAGATGTCGGATCTTTTAAGAAAATTTGGATGCGCCGGGTGCGAGGTTTTTTGTGTTCATCGCGTGGGAGGTGAGACATAATTGCCGAAATTCATAATTTTTACAATCAATGGACAGGATATTGCTATTATGATGTTACAAAACGGACCGGCGTGTATTACAATGAAGGAGATACTTAAAAAAATACTTGTGATGTGAATGGTAAGGGCTTCGTTACACAGGGTGTGTCAGAAATGGACGATAAACCGCTAACGGGAAATAAAAATTCCTTCTATGATGAATTTGTTCATATTATTTTTGTTGAAAAACAGGCTTGTTTTGATTTAATTTTGTATTTAGTTCTTAAGCTCTATTTAATATTGCAAAACGTCAATTTAATTAATAATTTATAGAAATCACTGGCCAATTCTTTTTTTTATAGGTTTAGTAGATTTGTTTCAATGTTTACTAGATTAGCTGTGACTTGAAAACTATGAGGCATAGGGCTATAATTTATTTTATTACTGTGCCGTCAAAAATTAGCCTATCTCCCGTCATTGGTATCGTCTAGTTCTGGGACTTTCTATATAAAACTTTTGATTTTATATTGGGAATTAGCTTTGAATCTAGGTTCAGAGTATTGAATAAAAAGTAAAGGACTAGAAGATCTAGATCCTTTTGAAAACTAGTAATATGCCTAAGTAGTACATTATTCATTGGCAAGATTTGACTGGAGTTGGGAGTTAAAATTTTTAAGTATATGAACTGCCTTTGCATAATTGGAAATAAATGGATTGGATCTAGAAGTGCAAGATGTTCTGTACTTTATTACCTACTTTCTTTACTCATTAAATCATAGAAATCTCCCCAAAGGGTTGCCATAAATTAAGTACTTACTATAAAAGGCTTTAACTTTGTAATTTCACTTGTTACAAATAAAGATTACTTGTACATAATACGTATTCCTTACAAAGCCGTTTAAAACATTCCAAACTATACCAAGGCGTGTTTGTATTAAATAAAATAGTTTAATTATCCATTCAGGCGTCCGTAGCGTGAAAGCAGTGTTGGACTCACACGTCGATAATGAATACTCCACACTGTAATGTTTTAATAAATTCCTATTATACGTCTCTTTCTAACTCGTATGTAGTGAAAGAGATAGATGATTCTGGAACGATTTCCCGAGGAATCCCTCTCACCCTCGTGGGTCTATTCGTGACGCTCATCTGATTTTCATTTGAGAAATTGTGGTTTTGTAGTGTTGTGCCGGTAAGATTGTCGATAAATGTATGGATATAGATTCACTATGATTTTTTAAATATAGTTTCGAATTGCATGATTTTATGAAATATTGAGACATTTGGATGATGTATTTGGGTGAACGTGATTGTATAATCGTTGCATTGGATTATATTATATCCGACTTATGCTACGAGTATGAATAAAATACTCGAATTATGCAATTAAATAATTTGGACGCAATCAAAATAATACATAGATTAGATTACCTACATATTTTCCATGTACATTTGCATACTAATAAATACTCCAGCATATTCCGCATGCTATAAATCGTTTTCAAATACTTGCAAAATGCATTAAGTGGCGCCACTGAACTAGGAACCAACCTACTTACACTATGTATATATCCCTTTAAATACGTATTCGCTACCATATTAATTATGTTTGTGTTTTAAATATAAACAAGTAAATTTTATATCCATGTTATACATACATACATACATACATAAACTCACGCCTTTATCCCCGAAGGGGTAGGCAGAGGCGCCACTAGGACACCCACATTTCGCCTTGTATGTTCCGTCCTATGATGTGATAGGGGGCGAGCCTATCGCCATATCGGGCACAAATTCCTGACTCCGGGCTGATAATCAATAGAAAAATCCAATCCCGACCCGGGACTCGAACCCGAGACCTCAGCTTTGTAACCGTACCATAATACAACTACGCCACCGAGGCAGTATATCCATGTTATACTGGTTCATAAATCGATCTTACAAAGAATATATTCTTCGACATAACTTAGACATCAATTTCTCCCGGGGCACATCCCTAAGCCCCGCCCATACCCATCAATATCAGCCCGCAAACATTAAATAATATAATTTACTTCCAAAATGTGACGAGTTTGTCGCCTAATTTGTTAAAATCATTCTTTGTTATTTTTTGTCCGTCCATTTTGGTTTGCGAAATGAGTAAGCGCTTGTCACGCATTGTGAGTTCCAAAGATTAATTGTGGAATATTATTTTATTTTCCAAAGCTGTGTCTATTAATGTCGGTATGCGTGTACCTGTATCGTGGGAGGTGTAATGATTTGTTGAATTAGTTAACATATTTTTTTATGTCAAAGAATGTTGCTCGAAGCGCTTCGATTAATTAGTTTCGAATGCGTTTTTATGTAATGTTACTGAAAAGAACGAGTTTGTATTTGTAAGTTGATATTATAATTACCGGGGTGTTGTGTACTTTGGGAATGGTAGATGATTTGAATATTTTTTTATTGAGTGGAAAAGACCACCAAGCTTCAATTTGCATTGAAGCATATTGATGGTTTAAATCCTAACTCATTCGCTTAATTTTCGGTACAAAGTTCAGGCACTTCATAATATCTCAATATCAATATATTTATTTATTTTATTTTTTAGGCTTCATATACAAAAGTATACAAGGCGGACTTAATGCTAGTGGCATTATCTCCCAGTCGACCCTTATTTGATGCACAGATGAACTGAAGTAGGTGTATTAATACTTAATTAAAACACAAGGAGAAAAAACAACTACATACGTAAACTCACGCCTTTATCTCAGAAGGGGTAGGCAGAGGCGTCGCCAAGACATCCACATTTCGCCTTGTATTTTCCGTCCCACGGTGTGATAGGTGGCGAGCCTATCGCCATATCGGGCACAAATTCCTGACTCCGGGCTGATAATGAATACGAAAATCCAATATCACTCTGCCCGACCCGGGATTGGTACCCGAGACCTCAACTTTATAATCGTACCGTAGTACAACTACGCCATCGAGGCAGTAAAAAAATATATATAATATAATACTCTCTATTATATTTTCTGTTCTATTAATATTCCATAATTTCTGCTTTAGCTTATTTGACTGAGAAATATAATTAATACTGTAATCAAATATATATACAAAATTGGAATGGCTGTTGTATTGTAGTTGCATTTCTTAAAAAAACTTAAGCAATTGCCGGCAAAGCGGGAGCACATCTAGTCCCAAGCAAATTATACTTGTGAAAACTTAAATAAAACGTATCAGCCGATTCAAGAAGCGAACCGAGACAATCAAATATCACCTGTATTGAGTTGTCTCTTTATAGATTACGTGATTAAAATCAGCCGGCGTAGCTACGCTCATTATTATTAATCCTTCACTTAGCTGGACAAACCGAAAATATTCTATGCACATGATAAAACAACACTAAACTATTTTTTCCATATTTATACAATTGAACCCATTCACTTTATTGCCACCATAATTCTTTTTTAACAATAACATCTATTTAGCAAAAATGAAATTGGCAAACACACGGCGGGAGAAAAGGATTACCTTTGTGTTAAAAAACAATTGGGGTAAAGCAATAAAATTGCTTAGAAATAATCCTTCTCGGAACCTAACCATGTATTGTGCGAAATAAGTGCAAATGTAGTTGTAAAAAATAAAGCGAGTGCCACAAGGGGACCTACTCAATAAACTTTACCGCCGTAATAAAACATGTAACTGTACTAGTGTAAAAACCCAATTTACACTTCCAATATGATGTTTTACTTGAATTTGGGGTGGCTGGTAGCTACTATTCGATAGCTTAGGTATAGAATGGAGTGTGATTTCATAACTACATATTTTTCTTGTTCTTATCTGAACTATATGTATTTTGATTAATTAGTCACGTTTTGTGGAGTTAGGATTGTTGTATTTTTGTCCATACTATCAGTCTCACAAATAATAATAGCTTATTTATGTTTTGGATTATTACACTTACCGAAAGTTTAGTCTATAGTATAAAATTCACATCATCATTCACATCATTTAAGCATTTATAAGGCCTAAAGCTGAATTTGGCCTATGAGAATATACAGGGTATCTCAAGACCGCGACCGAAAACGGAGCCAGGTGGTAGTTTTAGTGGTTACAGACTCGATGCAAATAAAAATTTCAACAAAACAGCGACAATTTTTTTTTAGAATTTTTTAAAATTAATCTTTTTTGGGTGGTAAATACCTAGTTATTGCGAAAATAATAATTTAAACGCTGACGTGCCATTGAGTGTTTAGAAATAAAGAGGTCTACATTATTATTTTAGGAAAGCTATGTATTTATCACCCAAATACGACGATAAGTAAAAAATTACAAAAAAAAAGTTGCCGATTTTTTTTGAGAAATTTTTACTTGCATTGTGTCTGAAGTCACTAATACTATCACCTGGCTTCGTTTTCGGTCGCGGTCTTGATATATCCTGTATAAAACGCAGTACTAATTAATTCATTTGAATTTGCAACATAATATTTAGTGGACAACGAAATCCATAGAGCGGTGTCTTTAAAGTGTTTGTCGATGATCGTCGCTCTTGTTTTGAACCATCGTTTAAAAGGATTTAGTTAATTTACCATTGTGTTTGCGGGACAAAAGCACCGCCCGTTCCCATTTTACGTTTTAGGGAAACAATGATTTCTTATCTGATAACTTTCCACGAAGTTTTTGTGTGTTTTTCTGTGTTTGGTTTTCATCAATGGACGCCTTTATGAGAACTGAAAGTACCTAGGTTTAAAAAGGTAAAGTGTTAAATTATATTCGTAGAAACATACGGTTTGTGTTTTTTAAGGAATTTAATTTATATATTTGACGGAAAATATGGTGGGTGTATGTTTTGTTTTATTAGGTAGTGCAAAAATTGGTTCTGCCCTAGAGTAATCCAGAGCTTGAATAACATATTTTCTAAAGATACAGGAAGCCCTGTCTGTAGATCAGAGCTAGGCGTAGGAAATTTATTTATTTATTTATATATTCTTTATAGACCAGGGAAAAAACAGAGATTATAACTAAATTTAAAAATAAGTACAATCAGCGGCCTTATTACACAAGGCAATTCCAGGCAACCTTAGGATGGACATAGAAAAAAGGAGAGAGAAAGGGCAGTCAATCAAGGAAATTTAAATGATTTGATAAAAATGAAGAGTAAGTATAACTAAAAACAGGATTACATGATTCAAAGCGTACGATATTCATGAAGAAAAATATCGCGACAAACATAATTTTAAATACATTTAAAGTCAATCATCCTCTGGAATTTGAAACGTAACAAAATGTTACAAGTTAACAAATTCGAGTGTACACCGTGCGCCCTTTCCGGTACTTTTACGATGTGATAACACGATGGCCCAGTAGGTGAGCGTTATAAAAATAAATTGAGTGCCCAGATAGGGCTCATTTGGTTTGTCAAAACTTGTATTGCTTTGTCGAATTGCTTACTGCTTTCGTCCCTTTATTGCTTTATGTTTTGGTGTATTTATTTGGGATAGGAATGCGGCGTGTTTTATGTGTTAAAAATACTATTAATTAATTATACATTATTTTTTGTGACCGTAAAGTGACACTATATCGGATCGTATCGTATAAGCTTCTGATTCTGGACGATCTTTTGTCTATATTACTAGATAATAGCGGTAAGGGGCCTCGTATAAAAATGGCCTGGTAGATTATAGAAAGTTATATATTTGAAAATAGATACTTGAATCCCGTAAAATCGTAGCTACTTACGAAATTCAGCTGGACTCCTTATCCTTTTTTAAATAAGCCCGGGGTCTTAGACTAATAAAGCTACTGTATTTAATCAATTCGAAATGTTGCCACAAGCTCAAATGTAAGGTAATTATATTGAAAAATAACTAAATCAACTAACACTTGTCAATCGGGAAATACAGTCGCGCACAAAATTGTACGGGCCGTGGTTTTTGTTTCTAACATCTTCATACAATTAAGGTAAGAAACAAATGTAAAAGGATATAGCTGCCGTTTACTCTTTAGGAATCACAGCTTGTTAATATGACCTTAACGATGTACCTATAAATTTTTCGCATTATTTCAATGGTGAAGCATTATGAACCCTGAAGTTTATGATTTTTGTTACCAGATCGGTTATGAACTTTAGGCAAGTAAGTAGGAAAATAAAATACATTTATTTCTTTCATACTATGATTGAAGTTAAGACAGGTGCTAAATAGTCAAATATTTTACAATTAAGCTATTTTTAATAGCATTATTTTTTCAATGCATTTGAAAAAATACAGAAAACATTTTGTACTCGTATGTCTTTATCCTAAATTAAGTTTTTAGCTATAACAAAAAATCAAAAAAATAACTAAATGTCATTTATTTTTAAACTAAAATTCATAAAACAATCTATGTCAACGACTGTACGCCATTACATGAAATACCGACTCATTATTACGACAAAGAGTGGCGCCCGCTCCCACACTAACATTTCGATACATTTCTTCAATGGCGGCCATCTTGCCCTTTTTTCTTTTTTTTCGACCTCCGGCCGAAGATCAAAGATTCACACGGTCGAAAGTGAGACGTTGTAGCTCTCTGTCTTTACGGGGTATAACCGACCAGCTATTAGTTCCCGCGAGCCGATTGAGGGTTTGATGTCTTTGTTAATATCGATTTTTTCGAATTGGCGCCGAATTATAGGACAAGTCTATGGCCAATTTTGAGAATTGTCTATGTGTCTTATTTGACAGGTCTGTAATACGCTATAAAGTAGATGACTTTAGATGTCAAAGCTTATTGAATTGACACATTTTTATATATATTTTTTTGGGTTGGAATTTGCCTTGTAGAGAATAGTCCTGTAACATTTGGGACGTAAGGTTAACTCCTCGGAAATATAGACATGAACTTTGGTAGGTAAAAGAAATATGCTCAAAAAAACAAATAAGTCTCCAAAAAAAGAATAATATCCCGTAAATAACCATCAAACTTTAATATTCAGTTTAATGATATATAAAAAAATATAAAAACCCGTTTTGGCTAAGAATATGCACTAATTTCGATTTATAATAATGTTTTTGTTGCGTGGACAGTGACCACACGCGTTTAATGCCTACCTAATTTCGGTTTCGGTTGCAGATAAAATCGTTATTTATGCTAATATCTAAATCGAGCTTACGGCAGCGTGCTGAATGATTTTTCAAACGGAAATAACGGAAATACCGAGGACGGTTTTTGCTAGTTTACTTAACAGATGATGTTTTGTCGAATAAATTTTGTTATTTTTAGAGATTATGTTCAATTTCTCTGTTTTCTTGCGTTATAAGCGTGTGTAGTTGTTAATCAAAATTGTAATTTGTTACAAATTGTCGTACCATCGTCGTCGTGACTCGAGTGAGACTGCTTCGGGGGCGCATTTATACTACGGTATGATTGCAAAGCTGAGGTCTCGGGTTCGAGTCCCGGGTCGGGCAAAGTGATATTAGATTTTTATATTAATTATAAGCCCGGAGTCAGATGTGCCAGATATGGCGATAGGCTCGCCCCATATCACATCGTGGGACGGAAAAAACACGGCGAAACGTGGGTTCTGGTTGCACCTCTTCTGGGAAAGAGGCGTGAGTTTATGTAAGTTCTATATCAAGAATATATACAGTTAAAGTAACTATAATGATTTTTTGTAAATTATGAGACGCTACTTATGTATCCATTTTCAAACCTTGTGATTAAAAATTGCAGTTTTCCCTGTAGTATGTTATTTCCCGGGAGAATTCACTTTAAGCAATCAATTCAAAATCATGAATCATAATCTTCCTTTGACACGCATGAAATTATACTGCGCATTTATTACGCCGGATATAAATAATGTTCATAAAAGTAGATTATTCAGTAAATAAAAAAATAATATTTGCAATATTTTCTCAATTCGATATTATTAAACAACCACTTACAAATTACAATGTTACCAAACAGGGAATATTTTTTAATATATTACAATAGTCACGGCGACATTAATATCCCCTGTTTGCCAGATTTACGGCTAATGTATCTATTAATACAAATCTGGCAACATTTTAACCCGGCGTGTAATAAATTAAGAGCGGGCGGCCGGGCCCACCGGCGCGAACTTGGACGCGTCTTAATTATATTAAAATGTGTTTTGTTGTTACCGCGACTTCATGTTGTGCCAACCGCAGTGTAGATATAAGAATCTAGTTAGAAACACCAGGTTTATATTAGTCCTTACACTTTAGCTGATTGTCCTCTGGGCGTAAGAATCACGCGCGCTTGGGTCGAAAGGGATTCGAGTGGAGACTACGAGCATTGGACGTCCACTTAGAAGATGATATATATCGTAGGAAGCTGCAAAGATTGCCACATACAAATACCTCTGGATTTTGGGCGATAATTGTAAATTTGTAGTAGTAGCCCTTACACTTGCTCATCACTATTCTATCGTATCAGAACCCAAACTCAACATTCACAGAGTTATTACTAATCTCACATACACCAAAGCTTGTGACGTGGGTCACAGTAGCTAGGAAGCTTTGTGGTCGCATAACAACTTGGCAGTTTCGCCTAGTTTCTATGTAAGCCTCACTTGAAAATATTCCCACGTCTACACACCCCATCTGTCTATAATTTCATAAATCTGTGCGGCTGTGAATATCGCAAAATAACGTGTTTAAGGCGTTGCGGTGTGGTCTGGCCGCGGGCAGCGCTTGACGGATCAATTACTTTATTGTTGGCTCGTCTGCCCCCAGACTCGGCCCACCTCAAGTGCTGAGACTTGCATCCGTCTGCGCACTTCCTCCGGGAGTTTTGAGGAATTTCCAATGAGCAATAGTCTTTTAATGTATACATATTATACAAAGAGCAATGGAATTCCTGAATGTGAGAACCTTTATCAATGAATCGTTAATGCATGTCTATGGCCAATACTTCTGCAACATTCAAATTTATTTTGGCTCGACTCCACTGTAGTATCGATGGGGTCAAATAAAAAATTAAGAGAGAACGGAGGTTTTCTGTAACTTAAGCTGCTTATGTATCTCGGGTATGAAATGACTACGAAATAAGAAATTACTTTAATGTAACAATCGGCAAGAGTCTATACAACGATTGACATTTACAAAATAACTGTGCCATAAATAAATTACACCTCTATAAAACTCAGACCACAATCCAACGGTAATCTAGCTCTATTCTAATTATAAGCAATAAACACTGAATATAAATAAACAACAATACCGCAATCAAAACACAAACCAACATGATAAATTATCTTCTGGCGTTATACGAATCAAAATCTTATTTGGTCTGTAGTGAGTCCTAAATGTGTGCCTTTAATCACCTGGGCCATCCTAGCTTGAGGCCAAGGGGGCTAAAATGTTGTCTTGGACCTAATCACACAGGCGCGACCTTGAGCAGATGACCTTAAGGATGAGTCATGACTGATCTATTTCTTGGCCCAATAATTTGGGTGTATTTTTTTAAATAAATAGCCATAGGGTTATCAGGGATTCTTTCGTAGATTTCTATGTGAAGTAGTGGATGTCCTGTGAATAATAGAGCTTTAAGAGCTAGATAAATTTTGAACTTCAATGAGGCTTTACTGGTGGTAGGTCTCTCATATGTGCGAGGCCGCCTGGGTACCACCGCTATGTCTATATCTCCCGCCAAACAGCAGTGTAAATGCACTGTTGTGTTCCAGCTTCATAGACATTGTAGCCAGACTTAACAACATATGACTCAGGATGTAGAACGCAGTGAAATGCCCAGCATTTCTTTGTAATTCATGGTATTGGTTTTGATACTGTCCATGAGCGGTCGTATCGCTTACCATCAGGCAAACGGCATGCTTGTCTCGCCAATCATCCCAATAAAAAAATAATAAAAAAAATTGTTTTCAGAACCACCAGTTCACTGTTCAACAGTAGACAATAATGACTACTAAACCGATTTCTTTCATGTTTTGACATGTCTCGATCGTGTTTGCGGCCTTGAACCATTGCGGCGCGGATGTTATAGCAATTATAGAATGCTCACATGGATTGACGAAAGTGAAATCTCTAGAGCTTCAGGCGATACTGGTTTTGGAAGTAGGAAGTCATTAGAACTGTTTTTGGAAAGGTACGTTGACCTGTTAAGTCCTTGGCAACCGAAAATGAAAGCATTTTGCAGTACCTATTTTTTTTTATATGGGCATGGTAATGACGTAGGTACACCTGATGGCGTTTGTAAGTAATGGATTGCTTCTTTTAAAAGTATAGGACAGCATAATGAAATGAAATGAAATTCGTTTATGAAATGAAATGAAATTCGTTTATTGGTCACGTAGGCAATTAAATAGCTCTTATGACAAGTCAATACACATAGTACTTATTTTCTATTTACAAGATATTCGTTGTAATTTTTATATTAATTTTATTATATTAAGTATTATATTACTTATTAGTATTTTATGGTATTTTTTTTTTTCATATTCGGTCATACAATAGTGATCGCATGTTGTCCTTTCATGAACACACCTCGCATCGGTGCGTATGTTGCGTAAACTCTATGTATTAGTGATATTCTGCATCACTCAAAGGTAGGCTGTTAGAAAATGCGTTTGGCATTATATTCGCCTATGTTTAGTGTATGGAACAATGAATAAAGTATTAATTGCAGAGACAAGTGCTAGTCAAAAACCATATCTAGTACCTGTATCATCTGTATCAGCCCATATATAGGTACGTACGTCCCACTGCTGGGCACGGGCCTACTCTACAATCGAGAAAATCGATTGAGAGTGGTTAGGCCATTTAGTCCACCACGCTGACCATCCAGTAACTATATATTCAATATGCAATATTATTAATATACAATATTTACTACATCAGTATCCAGTTAAGCAGTCAGAAAAGTCTCTCGAGGTTTTTGATACCCACGTCACAAGACCCTTTTTTTTTCTTATGATACTTACATCGCATTGTAGCATGTCTCACTTATAGTGTACATAATTAAAATTAATTCCAATTACAAAATGTTTTATAGAAAATAGATATAAAAATAAAAAAGTGCTAATGAATATTTAAAAACCATTTACGCGCCAGACGTTCAAGGTGAGGCTATATTGCCTGCCAGTAATTAGTACTTGACATTCACCCACAGCTTCTGATTGACATAATACTCACTATACATAGGTGAGAAGTATACTCAAATTCACACGACAGTAGCGTCAGAAAAAAATATTTTTAATATTTTTTAAAATATCAAAATTTTTAATTAATTTTATCGTCTTTTAAAAGGGCAATTTTTTTAAAATAGAAACTGCTTCAAATAACACTGAACGAATAGTAATTATGGGATAGGGACGAATAGAAGATTTTTATTTAATTTCTTACGGCCTTGTTCATAGACAGTTCACGGATGTTTTGTCCCTATCGAAAACTTTTGAATTCAGTGTGAGCGAAGAAGACAAAACATTCGATAACTAAAATAGGTTTTAAAACTGTCTATGAATATGGCCGTTAGAATTTAAATATGTAAAGAGGTCAATAATACTAAACTAATAAGAATTGGTGAATGCACGAAATTTTAGTTGTAAGTAGTACATAATAATATTTACGACATTTTTAGTCATTAACTGTCTGATTTGTCTTAGCGAATGCAGTTATTTGACCACATCTGGCATCGATTACTTATTATGGTCTTTAAAGCATCTTGAGTTATCCATTGTTAACATTCATCTGTGATCCAAATGACGAGCATTTGTATACTAGTGGGAATATCTCGTTATTTTTAAACATAAGTATTATAGTATTTTACTCCTTTTTACATCTGTGTTTTTTTTTAGTATTTTACCGACACTACAAATACAAATTGCAATAACTAAATACATACAAAATGCCAAAATTAAGTCAATATTTGGAACTTAAATATATAATCCCCACGCCTGTATCCAATTGGGGTAGACAGAGACTTTGAATTTTACTCGAAATTGACATGTTACTTTTGCTTCATCCACTTTCATCTCTCTTCATGCATTCTTTTTAGAACTTGTCTGTACTTTATTTTCTAGTAGTCCAAATTCCATGACGACTGTACCTGAATGGAATTTTATGGAATCGGTAGGTAGGTAACACTTTTTATCGAACTTTTTTCCACCGAACAGGGATCACTCACGCCTTTTTGTCCGGTGCCGTATTCTCAATGACTAACCCATGATTATTAAAACGCTATTAGTCTAGATGAGCGCTCGATATATCATTCGTGGGATAGACTAAAATATTTGTAGATGCGTCATTCCGTGAACGGATTTTGAATATTATATTACTACCACTTTGGTTACGAAATCATGCGATGGGTTTTAAAACATATGGTAAAGCACACGCCATACGCCCATATAATTATTTATTAGCCTTTTATAGAATCCAATTTGGGACTATTTATCTACTCAACTTAATATTAACAACATGGACAATAGTCAATGGATTTTACTGAAATTATAGTTTTACTTCCATAATGCAATGATTGATTAAAATTAATTTAAGCAAAATAATATCCATGGCTAATGTTCAATGTCTCTAAAATCTAAATGCATCGAAGATTATACCTATTTTTGTTAGGTAATATAAAATCGGTACTTTCCCAGTAGAATATGTATCCGCTCTATAACTTCATCATCTAGGTGTCGAGAGGGCGGTGATTTTATCGCGGCTAAATGCGGACAAGAATTTCGATGTCTCAATTTTTTTTCCTTGCGGTTTTTGCCAGTCCGAAAACAATGTTCGAACGGCCATTAGCCGACCGGCGTTGATGCGAAATGAATTCGAGATTTCTTATGATTGTTTATGTGCGATCTTTGATTGTCTCACGCTAGGTTGCCGGTATAGACCTCCGCGAATTTCGTGTCTTTGGTGGCATTCGGTTGCCACCTACGAAGTAATTTTTAATAGATTACAGCGGGCTAATAGATTCGCTTTTCAATCGCAGATTGGATTGAGATAATTAACTACGTCATTGGCTTTTTTGTTTTATGTAAGTGGTTTTATTAATAAGATTTTATTGTGTTGAATTTAGCAGCAGTATAGTAATGACGTGGTTCTAGTGCTTATGTAAAAAATATTGTTTTACTTATACTTGTTTTATCTTCAATTTGTAATACACATTTTAGAAAAGTTAAGAGTATCACTATTATTTAAAATGTTATATTCTAATACCTTTGAAATTTATTATCACAAAAAACAAGAAACCAAAAATTTTATTTAGATGTCATAATTACAAAGGATGGTTTCATAATTACCGCAACCATTTACCACGCCGGGCAATATATTTTTTACCACAATGAAAGAGCAGTTCACAGCGCTTCAAGATCTAAAAAATTCGAACCCAATCGACAGAAATATTCCATTATATCAACACCATGAAATAAGGATTAAAGAGAGATGACACCGTATATTTTCATTAAGGCTATCAAATATACCCGAGGTATAAATCATTTGCTGGCAGCCAAAGTGTTGAATTTGGCGGTGCCTTAACAATTCCCGGAGGAAATTGAACGGCTACTTATTGAAGTTGTCATTGCCATAAAACGTAAGGGGCGGATGGATTTTTTCTTATCACTAATACACTATGGGAGGCGACCACACCGGTTCGTCTCAATACTACCGCGCCTATTTCTAAACATAATAAAACTTTAATATTTACGCTCACTCCGAGCAATAAAGATACAATGAACAAGTACGAGACTGATGTCTGATTGTTTGCACAATCGATTTTATGCCTTATTTATTTTTTTATAAGGTTGAATGTAAGTTTCTTGACTTAGGCGTCTCTCGTTGCTGGTTTATAGAACTTATTTGTAAAGTTTTGTATTGTCTTAGAGGAGTGATATTTGCGTTTCGTAAGAGATAAGCGAGGGATGGGAAGTGAGCTATGAATCATAAGATATTTTTTTGTTGGTAAAGTTTGTTTTTAGCGGGTGGCTGTTGTTTTTTTCAGTAGTGTCTTAGTAAACGCGTAAACACGATGTTCTTTGGGTAAACAGCTTATTGTGTGGAGAAAAAGGATATGCCAATTGGGTTTATTGACTTTTACTCGTATATTAGGTGCTTTTACAGATTACTTTTGGTACTTCGGTTTGTGAAAGTAAAATATTTATTTATTATAAAATCTTACTATGTACATATTTTGCCCTTAGAGACTTAACCAACTACAGAATTAATAGTAGATTGTTAGATAATGAAGCTAACATATTATTGTTATATTCTGTGTAATGTACTCTTTTCAACAATTTTAATATAACTTAGTACTGAATCGTAAAACTTGCAGTGATTAATCCAAGGCCCAAGCATTCCATACTAAGACTACAACATTGAACCCACCTTTTGTGAATATTTTGTCCAAATGATTCATGCTTCAAATCAAAACACAACGAGAGAAATCGGTTAGTCCCTGAAATTAATGTTTAAAAATCAAAACATTCATATAAGTATCACCTGGCGATGTCATCCATTTTTCATCCCACGATCCATATCTACCAAGAGACCAATATGTCCCCATTACACTTATATAAAAAATAACATCGGAAATCAATAAGGCAACATCTGTCGGTACATGGGCGCTCAATTAACTGTGGCGACACATGACGACCACGTGTGTAGGCGCGTGCTGAGTTTTTCATACATTTTTTAACACCACTTAAGTAGTCTCTGTTTTGTAAATACGTGTTTGTTTTTGTGGCAGTATGTTATGATTTGAAAGTGCGTGGTGTCCTGGTAACGGACCAGACGCGACAGCCAACATGTTCACGGTGGTCGCGGGTTCAAATCTCAGGGCACACCTCTGACTTTTCGGGGTTATGTGAGTATTGATAGTCAATTACCACACGCTGTAACGGTGAAGGAATACATCGCGAGGAAACCTGCATACTGCATACATTTTAAAGAAATTTTAAAGTCCGCCAACCCGCACTAGGCCAGCGTGGTAGACTATATGGCCTAATCCGACTTAATCGTACTTTAGATTGTAGAGGAGGCCCGTGCCCTGCAGTGGAACATACATGGGCTGATACAGAAAGTGATGTCAGAAGGTATATTGGAGTATGATTGGGCCAGCACGATCAGGGTGATACCATTATCACAGAAAACCGAAGTAATCCTGAGGTTTTGCTGTCAAGATTCGATCGCTGAGTAAAATTGCAGGAGGTCCAATATGCCTCCTTTTTATATTGTAGGGGGCAACGAGCAAACGGTTCACCTGATGGTAACTAATCACCGTCGCCCATCATCTTTACTATAAAATTCCCGTTACAGAAAAACGAGAACTAGCGAATTTGGCTCTTCGCGGAAAATCGAATTGTGTTTTGACTAGATATTTGTTTTAAGTCTTAGTCTTAGTCCCTTGTTAGTACCAATGACCTGGGGCAAGTGGAAACTATCGTATTGCAGTTTGAATTACAGATATGATTGTTAAATGTAACTGCATAAATTAATAAAGATGTTTTTTTTTCCATTTAGTTTCAGCTTTGTTTAGTAGCAGGTTTTTGTTTTATGCTGATTTTATTCCACAGAACGGTAACAACTCCGTGGTTTAGTTTAAATACATTTCATTATAAGAATATGAGTCATTACGGCTTCATGTTGTTATACATTGATAGTACAACGATCTGGTACAAAGGATTTTGCAAAAACGGCAGATTAAAGTATATACACATACTGACATTTACTTAAAACAAAAACATATTTGTTTTCTCCAATCATAATGCTTCAAATACATGCATTTTAATTTGAGACACAAATGCAAAAATATGAGAAATGGTAATATTAATGAAATGGATTTCGAAATAAAATGTGAGCTTTGGCAGGACCGCCCGCGTTGAAGTCTTTATAAGGGCACACGACGCTTCGTAGTACGCGTAGCATTCAACATAAATGTATTCATTTATTTACTAGCTTTAACATATCTTAGACCTTATTCTTAATTCTAACATATAATGGAATACTATTATGACCGTAGTAAATAATATAAAATACCTTTTATATTCTTTTAATATAAGTGAATGTAATATCCACCAATATGTATGAACGTTTCATTTTGAAACATTTTTTAAAATAATTCTTTTTATTTTTCTCTCTCGCCAGTAATTATATTTCAATTTAAGGTTGTATAGGCTCGTTCTCATCTTTTTACTCAAAATAGTGGTGGCTGGAAATATAAAAAAGAATAATAAATATTTTAATTTAGAGCGTAAGGGTCGGTGGTAGTGCGTGGGCGACGGGCCCACGTGTCCGCGGCCGCAGCACGAGTGCGCGCGCGCAGCCTCGCTTCGCGCTGATTGGCCGGCTCGCCCCTCCCACCGCGCCCCGACTACTGCCGACTCACGCGCACCGACCAACGCAAATGTACTAGCACAATGCTCGATATTTTGTAAATAAAAATAAAAAAATTTTTAGATAAATAAAATAATTGTGTATTTCAAAAATTAATTAATGTTTCATATAAAAATATAACTTCTGGTATAAAAGTAGTTTAGTGAGTTTCAAGTAGTCTTGCTTTATTTTTGCTTCCTAGTTAAATCGTTGGTATAATGTATATATTATATGCGTGTCTAGTTAGTTGTAAGATGCGCTCAAACTAACACTGGTTTGTAATGTTCCAATGAAGAAAAGTATTTGTAGCGAATGTAAGCAAAAGGATGCATTGTTGATCCTACATAAATCATATTTTAAATAGAAATATTATATTATTAAAATTATAACAAATAATACTATTTAACACACCGTCACTTCGATATCATTGAAATAGTGAAACATTTTCGGAATAGTTATAAGGTAATTAAAACACTCACACCTCCCAAAAAAATATATCCCAATCAATACATAATTTTTAAAAAATCAATACCCATCAATTGAATCGCAACATTACCTAAGAATAATGAGTTACAAAAAAAGTGCGAGACGAATCGGGCGGTGGTTGCAGGTACGGCCTCCCACCATGGACCCGCCCGGCTGAGTCGCGCTGATCGCCAGACGCGCCCGTGCCTCGATAGCTAACGCTCATGTGGAGTCCGCGCTCCGCCCCTCCCAGAATGAACTGTCTGTGGCTGTTTGTGATCACTGTTCTGTGTTTGAGGTGCGACGCTGCCAACAAGCCTCGGAGGGGACGAGGCAGCATGTGGTGGTAAGATTACGAATTTCATATATTTGATGTTTGAGTGTTCTCGTCTAGTAGTGTTTTGTTGTCATTCGATTGCTTGGTGTGGACGAGTTGGTAAGTGATGTTTGGATGCTTATCGACGTCATTCTATAATTTGTGATTTCGTAGTGTAAGTTCGGTCAAAACATGAGTTTTGGTGTTGTCATTCCATCCGTAGTAAGACCTCGAGTATCATCTTACTTGACCATTTTATAGTATAACTTGAGTCAAAACTGTAGTCATTCATTTGGTGATCAGACTAATGTATTTTAAGTTAAATAATCCAGCCAGCGAGTAGTAAGAAATTCCAAACATTCCATCGTAGCATAATTTCTATCATCACTTTTGTATCTATACATTTATCCTTCACTTAAGAGCTAAGTATAGTGTCAATCCGCACCATTCACAGCACAAAATTATATATCTTGTTTTCTCAGTGAGATCTAATTGCAAACTAAATTAAAATATACGTCGTCTTGCTTTCTCAGTGAGATCTAATTTATGTTAAGTACGAATTTGCGCCAATTAGTGTAGGCAACAAATCTGTGAAGTGAACAAATGATATGCGTTATAATGCCGGCCGATCGGTCGTGACTCGTTCATTTCCCGTACTCGAGTGTTAAACACGTCATTTTAATTAGTAGCTCATGATTTTGTTGTAAGAGTAATATAGATTTTGATTGCTATCGGAATGGCATTCATTTTCTAATTGATCAATCAGTGTGGTATGGTTTCGTCTGAGACAAATTTATTGGCTTACGAAGTCGTTAGAAAATTTTGTTACTAATAATTCAAGTTTGAAATTGACGCTTAGTGTGTTATATTTATATCTTACACTCATCAAATATTTAAGTGATTGGCATGACAAAAATGAAAGAAAAACAATAATAATCAGTCAACATTTGTTATCGAAATATATTTCACCTCATATGCCGACTTATATTCCAAATATAACTAGTACTAATCAACCCGTACACATTAAAACAATCGATAAAAATCTGCATCGCAAATTAAGGCGGCCGCATACAGGCAATTGTTTACTTCAAATAAAGCTGACCGCGCTCTTCCGCAATGATACAATGTTTCTCGCACTGACAGATGTAACATATTTCCCACATGCACGTGATTAGCGGACCATTAAACGATGTACGCGTTCCCGTGCGAGATCGATAATGGCGCACTAAAATTTAATGCGCGATCCGAATTAAAAATTAACGTTCTTGCGAGTAATAATCCCTGCCTTTATGATTTATAGCGGTAACAATGTATGAAACTATTTGCTGTGCCCATTGTTAGTTCTGCGACTTTGTTGGCAGACATCATTGTGGGGAACTGTAATAATCATCATTGATATACACACTGTATCCAAATGGCCCTCCATGTAGCATCAGGTACATTAAGTTTTAAAAAATCAATGTCTTTATGTTACCTTCAAGTCGAACGAAACAAGATCAACCAAGGTTTGTTGTACAAACTATAAAAAAGAGAACCATCTGTTGAATATTCTAGACTATACAAGCAATATCTCACCAAAAATTAAATAAAAATATGCTATTGTTACGTGGCCAGGTATATATCTCGGTTAACGCAAGACATTTACTACTGCGGTAATAAAAACAAATTGTTGTAATCTTCGCTTTATGAAAAACAACTAAAATCCGTTTCAGTTTTATAGATTGGCGTCTGTCTTAAATCTTTCATTCGTCAAACTTTTATGTGTAGGAGTGATTTAACTATTTGAACCTCATAAATCATTAATGGAAGTTTCAAGAATCTTTAACATTCCACCATTTTAAAGAATATAATTGTACTAATAAATACATAAGTATAATTATGTCCGCCTAAACAATTCTGACTAAAGTCAATGCAAGTTTTAGAAATTTTTGCTAATCTAAGTCAAATGCAATACTTATATAGTATCATTGATTTAACAACCTAGATATAAACTAAACATGGACGGCAAATGAATATTAGTAATGACAAAACATTAACAAACGATAGATCAAAATTGATGAGCAAAAAGTTCACGCAATAGAACCATTTTTGTAACTAAACATTTTTATCGCGAGTAACACATGTTATCATTCGTATGAATGTGGAAGGTGGCATGCTCTCGTCCCGGTGACTGACGGGAGCATCAACTCTCTATTTGTACTCACTATCACTGCTGGTATGCGACCTGCCTTATTATATTTATATAGAGTTTTTATTCGAATAGAATTGTATTTGAATTTCGAACGTCTTGTTGGCGATTAAAATATTTAAACTGATTATTTCATTTAATTGTTTTGTCTATGTTAAGTTAGTGTATTTTGCAAAGCGAAACGTCACGAACTGACTAACATAGAAATAAAGTAAATTCCATAAAGAAAACTGTTCTTGTTTAAATTCATAGATTCAGATTTATTCTCCGCGCGAAGTGAATGAAACCGAAAGTGATAATAATAAATATTTAAAGGTCACAAAATTAAAAAATAAAACCGCCTGAACCGCGGCGAAACAGCACGCAATAAAATTATTGAAAATTTATTTAAATTTAAAACAACTAAAACATGCCGAAATCAGTTCATAACTCACACGGAACGTTTAAAAGTCGCATCAAACGCATAAATACTACGCTAATTAGTTATGTATCAAAAGTTTACATTAAATTCGGGCAAATTGTACACGCCGATGCGCGAAGAATTTCATTCGTGTGGCGGATCGTAAATTTTTAATTAAGATCATGATAACGCAGTCGTTTTCGAAATTTACGCTGTTTATTAGCATCGGTTAATTTTGCCGAATATGCACGCACTTTTTTAACTTTATTAATTTGAAGATTTTCCTTGAGAAATCACAGTTGAAGTCATCTTATTTCAAAGCCTTAATCAAAGATTTTATCAAAATTATCACTATTGTTTCTTATTTTTTCAAAGGAAAGACAAACCTAGAAAGATGACATATGCAGAGATTTATAAGTTTATACAAATCTAAATCTACACTATACAATAAATATATAGTGCGGAAGAAACAGCAACAATTTAGTACATCGGGAAGTCCCCTAAAATAATAATAAACTATTTGCTACTGTAATCAGTAAACAAAAATATTATCAGCGCTTGATAACATTGTCAAAATACGACTGCAACATAGACTATTCATTCTAGGAATGTTAGTAGGTACTTACTTAAACCAGAACTTTAGGTATGTAAATTACGTCGTTGCTTAGCTGTGACAGTCCATAAGGCATAGTAAAAATATAAATATACTATAGAATGACTATAGAAAGGAAAGCGAAAGGTTCAGTTTGTGCGCTATACATGGCTAGTATATGTAGGTACATACCTGGTGTAAATAAGTTGACAAATCATTTAGTCATTCCTAATCAACTTATACGCACACATTATCGGTATTAAACAGACCATAATATTCTCCAAAATCATAAAGGATTATTGGGACAAAGATAAAAATTTTATACCTAGTAGGTAAATATGCATAAATTATTCTACTGCTCTTTAAATTACTAACGGTAAACACGCCTACAATTCGAATTAATTATCTCAATCATTTCTTGCCAGCGAACTCTAAATTTGAACTTCGGTTGCCCTTTGTAGTATTTATATCAAAGGACTTCTTTTGCACCGAATGACATGCATAGTTTTAGACCATGTAATTATTAGTACATAAGTTGTTTTATATTTAATTTAATTGCCAAAATATTTGCATTTTGCAATGAAAGCCTACATTAATAATTGTAATATCTAATTGAAAGTAACGACCTTTCGTAATTTATAATTGTGCAACAAAGATAATCTATGTATTATTAAATTTAATATTAATAACCGTCAAACAAATTAAACTAGCCAATCTTAATTCCATAAAAAAATGATTTACTTTAAAAAATAAAATTATAGTTAATTATTTGACGCCGTAGATAAATTTGTCTAAACCTTATGGAATAAATATCGAATGTCATTTCTATAAGTTATGTTGTGCTATCAAAGTGTTATCAGAGCAAACATACAGTGGCGCGTGCTTATTGCACTGTACAAATATGCCTTACGCTTGTTTGTATTATTAATTAATTATACAGAAAAAAATGTGTTATAGAAACGTAATATTAGACACATTCAAAATTTAAAAAATAGTTACTATTTAATTTAGAAATCCAACTGTGCATTTATGATCAATTAAATTATTTAATGAAATTGCTTTTTGTGGGCACGACAAATTAAATATGAAAAGGCGTGATTAAACGCGCCGTCGGCAAATGACACAAACCGCGTATAATTATTGAAATATTATTATAATCTTGAATTGAAATATTATTTTAATGCTATCAAAAATTAATTCAAAAATAATCATTCAATTTTAAATAATAATAATTTTAAACATTGCATATATTATTTATTGCCTGCGATAGTGACAAAGATTACCAAAAGATTTATACCATAAATAATTTTATGAAGAACTTAATCTTTTGAGTTAATGTTCATTACATTTTGCAAAATATTAAAAGTCTTATAAAACAGTAATCAAATCGTGATAGTATCTGTTCCGAGAGCCGACGGCCGCGTGAATTCTTTGTACAAAATCATCAACTTTCTACAATAATTCTGATGTAAAGCTTATAAAAAGTGTGTCAGTAGGTTATAATTAATTATTATTTCATTATTAACAAAAGAGTTTTATTTAATCCTAGTTTTATTAAAAGTAAGATGAGATAAGACGTTTTTTGCTGTAAAAAGTTAAGCTTTGGTTGGATTTTTAATCATTGTTATTAATGAAGCTTAATACGCTCTTTTCTAACATAATTTTAGCGAAATTAAAAGATTTTAATAGGTTACTAATAGTAAATAATAACATATTACCTTTATTACATTAAATGTATTCTGCGTTCTGTCGGTAAAATAAATATCAATAATAAAAACGCATCATTTAAAAAAAAAACCTTCAATTGAACATTAATTTTATTCATCAAATACCGTATTATCCCATTAAAAATAATATATCAAATTATTTCATTGCACTTAATTTAACTACAAAATAAAATACATTTTCAGTTATAAACTATTTAAAACAATAATAATAATAAGTACCTTTTAAAATAATTACACTTTATAATACGATACCTACGTTTTTAAATCAAAACCAAATAAAACATTAAGGTCCTTATCCACTTACCTACAGCTCAGGCCAGCTGCCGGAAGCTGCGTGTTTTTGTCATTCAATTTTAATATGATACTTGTGTTACTGCACTATATGTTTTTAAATAGCTCCGGGGAACCAGATAGGCGGGTTTAATTTTGGACATTCGAATATTGGCTTAATACAAAAATAATTCCAAATATATTGTTCAAATGAAATGTAATAAGGGTTAAGCAAAGATAAACGTTGGAATTGAATCCGCTATCTTAGACTACACATTCCGCCTGCTACAATTTGTTGTTTTGTTGTTAAATTACTTCTGTATAAAGACAGCGATGATTGAATTTGTTAAGGAGAATGAAAATTTACATTGTTTCAAAGACAAAAAAAGGAAGCTATTGGAATATATTGTCGGAGCGAATTGTGGTAGTTTCCGATATCTGCTATATTAGACGCACCCGTATTCGAAGGAGCTTTTCTGTTTAAGTTGTATTTACAAAACATGATCAAAGTTGATGTATTACTTCAACTGTAAAACACAAAGCATACTTAAGAATTTTTAAATTCTAACTACATTAAATTGCATTTAAATAGGCACAAACGTTAAAGGTTATAGTTTTGAATGCTAAACTATCAAAAAAAGAACACATTAACAGCAAATTATGATGAGTCTATTACACAATGTTTTATGTAAAACTCAGCACATTAACCCGGAAATTGTTCCACTAAGCCTACGGGCCCAGAAACACTTAAACTGGGACAATCGCGCCATAAAATCCACACATATCGCCTCAAGCACAAAAGAAATCGCCACACCTTGGTTCATTCGTATGCATCACGCGTAGCCCATATTACATTACGGCCAAAATCTCTGGCCCCACGATTCAGCAGATAAACCTAACCAGAATACAAAGACACGTGATCTCAACCACTTTATATACAGTCAAGGGTCGTAGTACTTTGGTATTGTAGCTTTGATATTTTGACGCCTCGTAAGAAGTCAACAAATTAAATAATAAAGGGCTGATTTGTATGCAGAACTCGTGGGCAAAATGAATACGTTTAAGAGCAAGTGTCGCTGTCGTATTGAAGGAAGTGGCTTTGATGCTGATATCTCTGAGTTTTAGCGCGTATGCGGATAAATTAAGACTGATAAGTAGAAAAATAAACGGCGTTTAATTCTGTACTTAATGTACTGTAATACTTGTCTATATTTTTGGGTAATAAAAATACTGACAGTTCTTTTTGTGAACATGTTTACTCGGTCCTATTTCATTTTAGACTTCCTTTCTTATATAGGAAGCTAGTCAAATCTGTGTCAAAATACATAATATATCAAGCTGACCCCATATAAATGTGGGGTAAGGCCAGATAGAATAAATAAGAACCACAATTACCCAAGATAAATGTAAATGTCACACAACTGCATTAAAGACTGAAATAAAAAACACTCGGCTGTCATCAAAATGCCACAGTAATGACGCTTAATTACCCAAACAAGGCACAAGTCGGCCAAAGACAATATTTGATATTTTGACACATTCACACAGGCTTTATCGTTGTCCAAACATCACGTTTGCTCGTGAAAGCCATTCAGGATTTTTTCCCGAGGACCTCGCGGCTTGTACCATTATTTGGTTTTCTACCAACGTGACAAGTGCAAAGGACCTTATATTATGGACAGGCAAATATGGGCATCCTCGGTTTTTGTTTCAAAACTATCGTAGGTGTCAAATTTATTACTCCTACTAACGGATCGCGATCGCTCGGACGATTTTTATATCATACGTGTTATTGAAAATTAATTTATCACCTATATAATTTGTTTGCACATCCACACGTCAATATCAATAAATCTGTCACGATGGGTGTGAAATTTCGAACGCCGAATTAATAGGCGGTGACTTCCATTAGTGGGCCGACGGACAAAAAAATTACTTCCTCTCACAAATAACCAAAATAACGAGTTAATTTATATTAAAAAACTTGAAATATAATGTGCAATAATGATAAATGAAGCCGTTTATCTAATATTATACTCCATTGGACGATCAAACATAACATGACCACACAAGAATGGCACACAAAAAATATAAAAACTCGAATAATCTGGCCATAAAAACTTTCAATGTGTATCGTTTAATATAAAGGATGATAGTGTCGCGTCGTGACGTGTCGCCACCGTGCGTCGCCGAATATAGAATAAGCTAATATAGGTGCTAATTTATTTATAAACGATCGACAATCGCTCGAGAAACGCGTTATCGACTGTCCACCTACGCCCAGCTGACGTAATCTCCATAATTAGTCAAGTATAATTAGTAAAATCGACTCCGTCTACGTTTATGTCGATACAACTGTTTGCATTAAGTCACCGCGAGTCAAAACACTTTCGAGCTGGCGTTGTTTTAAGCGCGCACAAAATGTTAAAGCTGTCGCATCGTCTCCATGAATTCTCGAAGGAAATGAGAATTTCCGACGAACACGTTCATATTTACGTAACACTCGACTACAAAGAAAGGCAAATAGAAAAGTAATACGATTTCCAACGTTCCAAACTGAGAGCTCAGGGCGCAGGGCGCGGCGCGAGTGCACGCGGTGGTTTTTTTATTGTCGGTGGAATAGTGAGCCGCGGCCGAGTCAATACGCCGTGATCTCGATCGCTCTCAGCCAGTGTTTACCCGCTCGGCCCTTAAGGATTAATGCGCGACGCAAATATTTATCTAAACGTCTGCGGATTGACAGTTCGGTCGTCAATTGTTTGTTGTCTTTACCTTTTCAAATGAGCATTTCATTTCGAGTTGCACCCATTGCCTTAAGTGGCGTTTGGGTTCTGTTTGCCTTTTTTATCCCCCTGGAACCCTTTAACAGGCATTGTCTTCGCGACAGTGCCAAAAATCTGTCTTATCGTGTTCGGACAACGTACGGTTTTTTAAGGTTTTTATTTGCAATATTTTCTTTGTTCGCAGGGGCATAGCCAAAGCGGGAGAACCAAATAACTTATCGCCGATATCGCCTGGAGTTCTGTACATGGACCCCGCCGTGCACGCCACGCTCAGGCGGAAGCAGAGACGACTAGCCAGGGAGAACCCTGGTGTGCTATCAGCTGTTGCCAAAGGTGCCAGTATGGCGGTGGTCGAGTGCCAACACCAGTTCAAGTTCAGAAGATGGAACTGTTCGACAAGAAACTTCCTACGAGGGAAGAACTTATTTGGCAAAATCGTTGACAGAGGTAAGTGTCCGATTTATTAGATTAATTTAAATGAGGTTTGTGAATACTCGAATGCTAATACTCGAATCACGTTTGCATTGTATATTAAACATAAAGATAAACACCGAGGCGATTTTAGGCACACGCGTCATTCATTTGTCTCAATTTTGATATCTCCGAACAAAGCGAACAAAAAGTAAAAAACGGCTAAGAGGATAAGCCCTAAATGCTGTTCAAAAATACTAAGGATACAGATTACAGAGCATTGAGACATTAAAGAATCTAATCTTTAAAAAATCGGATGTATCCTCGGGCGTACAGTTTAACCCCGCAAAAAGCAACTGCGGACAAAGAGATGTGTTTTGTATAAATCCCTAATTCCAGTTACAAAGAGAGGCTACAAATTAAGTGATATCTTTACTTGGCAACCCTTTTTAAAAGATTTTATCTGTATTCAACGGGAGGGTAGCGCGTCGGGGGCACATATAAAAGGGCTCATCAAGATAAAACATCCTGGATCAATTACATGCGGCCGAGTGACGTTTGAGATCCCGTTTGTCGATGATTCTCTTTTTTATTTTAATTCTAAATGTATTCGTTTTTCAAAAAACAACCTAATTCGAGAGCCCGCTGCCCTTTTTGAACGAAATGTGAATATATCTTTTCTATACTGTTTCTGTATTGGACACAATCCCGCTTTACTTGGCACTGATTAACATCTTAATTCTGTATTAATTCCGCTTCGATTGATTCCGTTCGTTGTGTAAAAATGTAAAATGTGTACGCATTTTTCCATTCCATAAACATCGGATACAGTATTTGCGAGCGTCGAATCCATTTAGTCGAATTGAATGAGTAGATATTATCAATAGATAGATATCGGCAAATAGGTGGCCATTAGCCGGCAGCACCCGTCGGGCAAATACACGCAATAGTAGCCATAATACACATTATGACTCTATACACATATTTTACATAAAAGTAATATTTATTCTTTGTATTGGCAGTTGTTTATTTTAGTGTCCGCGTAATTAGTATACATCTGTAAAATAAAATAAGAACTTTACAAAGGTGTACGTTTAAATTAAAATGTTTTTAAAGCGCATTATTGCATTTCAATTTACATACGGATAATGAATGGGCGACATCAATTACAACAACAATAAGGTCGAAAATCACTTGACACGCCTCTTTGTGGATGGTAAAATGTTATTTTGTCTCACGAATCAGAGCTGCCCTATCTCCGGTGTCCGATTTCGATGCTTTGTACGCGATACGCCTTATTATGAGTTCGCGAACATCTGTTCTGCAAAACAAGAATTACACGATATAATAGCAAAAAAGGCAGTTTTGTGATTCAATTCTTTCGTTTTCATTATGTTCTTTTTTGTTAATAACGAGTTGTTTTGTGATAAAAAATAAACATTGCATTGATCAAATTGATGTGGATAAAAGTGGTGGTAATAAATAAAAAAGCGGTACACTGGATCGAAGTTCAGCGAGCTGCATTAGGGGGTTATCGGCTACTAAGAGCATTCGCTCCCGTATCTCGAACTAATTCGATCTCATTTCGAATTCGGCATTATATCGGGATTCCGTGCGTCGGTGGCGAGCGCCAGAGCTCCGGTTATTGACCCTTTCGTTTTCAATGTTAATGAATTGTGCAAGCGACCTTTCGGTAAGACGTTTCTATTAGTTCACCTTCACCCGCCGACACTAAACGTGCCGAGCGTAAATAAAGGCGCTACCAGAGTGCTTACAGCGCTCTTTTCCCAAAGTATATAGCATCCTCAATAAATCTAGAGTTAAAGCCTCGAGATATAAATACACCTAGGAAGTACACATTATAACGATAAAAATATCAACATATGAATGAGGAAAACGTAAAAAACATGTCGCCACACGAAGACTAGGCCCTGTCGTCAAATTCATAAAAACAGAAAAAAGCACTCTCGCTATATGAATGGCGATTACAATCACGAAACAAGGTCAAACCGCATTAAAATGTCGAATAATTAAACCTATAGATCCACGATTTAATCGATTCAGGCCATTATTCATGCCTCCATGTCAACTCTCACGTAGGAAATTGCGCGGATTTTTCCATTAATAAAACTGATGCTGCGATTGATTTTATTTAAAATCCGTAATAAGTTAATGACGAAATAGAAATAAAAGCTCACAAATAAATTGGTAACAAAACGCAATTTATTGTGTTTACACAACATATTTGTCGTAAACAAAAAGCAGAGGTCGTCATTAGCCCGAGGCGCAGACTAGCGCAGATTGCGCGACACAAAAACACAAATTATTAACCAACATATTTACGACGGTCATAACGTTAACCGCCGAAATAGAAATAATCCGCCTAGAGCGCAAACCCATTTCTAATGTTTATACGCATTGTTCCATTAACTATCTTAATTTATCACAATACATTAACCACTTAGGTGATATATTAAACCACTAAAAGATATAAAGCTAAACGCCTACAGCAAATATAAATATTGATATTTCATCCGAGCACACAAACTATAAAAGTCGAGTACCATTTTTCTAAATTAAAAGCCAGATATAGCACAGGGAGGCACCGGACCACCATCGTAATAATTTCACATGATAAAAAGACCAAAGAGATTACAAAATTTATGTTATATGCGTGTGCATTTAGAGCATATTACTTTATTAAGGGCAGGCATGGCGGGCGCATCACGCGGCGGCCATATTACAGGCTGCGCCGCAAATATCCACCGATAAACTTTTTAATACATTGCAATTACGTCCATTTGAGAAACGCATAAAAACGAGCTTGCATGCCACGGGAGTCCGCCGGTGCGCTACTCGGCACTCACTGTGCGAACTCCACGATGCTACTTCCAAAAATCATAAAACATCTAAACATCTCAAAATAGAAAGGAGTCGTTGTGTGATTACGAGCCGCGCGGCACACAAAGCCCCCCTAGATAGTTCACGAATAACAACTAATTTACACGTTGACACACCATTGACACGTCAGCGGGACGACTTCATCTCATTGTGGCGTAAACCTCAAGGATCGTATTAATACAAATGATGACAACGGGACAATAGAGAGCCCTATATTCGTCGCGTCATTGTCCACGCGAGAATAGAAAAATATATGGGCAGTGGTCCTGCTGCGCGCCCCCCGCGGCTTAGTTTAGCGATTCCGCTGCACGGCACCGGCGCGACTCCACGGAAGCCACGTTTACACCTAACACGACTCCTAATGGCAGGTAACTCGGCCGATAAAATCCGGCCTTTTTCAATATATTTCCTGTTTTGGTGCGTACCGTGCGCGCCCCCGAATTCCTACGCCGTGGGTGGATAAAACGTATAAAACGATCGACACCGAAAATAAAGCCGATATAAAATGCCCTTGATGAAATATTTAAAGCTCAATTAGATAAGCGTTTTGGGTTTTTGTGGCGTTTGAATTGTTTTTTGAGGTAATGCGCGTTTTGTGAAACTGAAATGAGACGATTAAAGTTCGCCAGAAAGCCTCGGCGGTGGACGCGCTCGTCCCGCGCAATATTTATGTACACGTTTTAGGATCGACGATCGCCCTTTTATTATCGATGGACATTGGACAGCTCACTCGAAACGAAATTATTTTCGGTGTTTTTTTGTCAAGTTTGAAAACAAATGGGCGAGTTAATAGTGTGAATGGGTGTCGCAGCGGTGGCTGGTAGCTGCTGGTAGCGTCGAGAGCTTTGTGCCACTCACAATGAGTGATATACGACCGACGTAATTTCGAATTGTCGCCCCGGCCTCTCGCGCCGAGGGCTCAATGTGAAATTATCACCCATACATGGCATAACGAAAATGAATTATTGCATTTTATTGCCCCGTGCCGTTGGACTTTTACGTCTAAATTGTCTTTTATTTTATTTGTCAATTTCTAAAGCCCGAGTCCCCTTCGTATTTCATTAACGGCAGATAAAAATCTTCACTTTTATAATAGAAGCGATTCGTCTTTGAGTAGATAAAACGTCATTATATTCTCGTAAAAGACGTGTTTAGATAGGAGTAACAAGACGTCAATGACTTCATCGCATTACGATAAAGCTGAGCCGACGCGATTTCTAAACCGGCCAAACAGCGCATTATAAAACCAGTGATTTATGAATGTTTTGAGTAATTACGTCTCATCAAATTTGAATAATGCAAGTCGTCATAAATAAGGCACGGGAGGCGCGACGCGCGAAATACTCATAAGTCAATCTTTCATATTAATGTTTCGGAAAGGAAACGTGGCGTGATGAGTCAATGCGGACGCGGGCGGGAACATATTTAATTAGTGCGTTAATTTTGAATTATTTAATGGCGGTGCGTCCCCGCGGCGAGGGGCCAGGTGTTCGTCAAATGTCAACAGTGATTAAGTTTTATTTTAGCAGAGGAGGCTGCGCTGGACCGCTGCCTCGGATTTACGAGTTTTTGACTTTTATAAATTCTCAACGCCTCGCCTTAACTGCCAATCCGTCGGGATGGAATTATCGCTCGGTGCTCGCGTTGTAAACCCACCACGGGACCATTTATTATCTGCACAGATAATCCACGGACGGCACTTTATTATCAGTTATAATAATAATTTACTTTTATAGATCCACATTACTCATGTTTGTTCTTATTTGACTGCGATTTGATGGGGCAAAATTGCTTCAATAAAATAATAGCGTGGCTTAATTATGTATATTTTATGGCATGCGCTTTGTTGGTGCGAGCGGGCCACTAATCGCTATTTGTTTAGACGGCGCGGCCGCGGTCGCCACTTGCCACTTGCCCGCGCGACTGGATCGCCGCCACTTGCCACTTGCCCGCGCGACTGGCTCGCCGCCACTCGCCAGCGACACTCGCCCGCCTCAGATTAGCGTTGTTCGGGCTTAATTAGGCCCGTGGTGGGAATTTACATTTTATTTAATGCCGTGACTAATGCGCCCTCTCGGACGCGAAGCCTCTTTCCATCTGTCATAATTTTTCTACGTCGCGATTTATTCGCATAACGCGACAATCGGCTTTGTTGTCCGAGGAATCGATGGCCGGCCACTCGTGTGAAATATTGAAACGATTTATTTGTAGTTACGCAAATATTTTCGATATTAAAATCCGAGACAAAGAGCGACTACTGTACGCTGCGGAACGGGTTAGGTCCGCTCGTGAATCATCCGACGAGCCTTTAAATTCTCACAGACCAATTAAAAATTATTTCAAGTTGTATATGTATTTAATAGAGTTGACGTATACCGTTAGATTAGGAGATAAAGTAAAAGTAGCGATGTGGGTACGCAGCGGGCATTCATGGGCATCTGTTGGTTGGATGTGGCGACAGTAATCTCGGCGTGATGAAGAGGCGCCGCACGTGGTCGCTGGTGGTTGGTGGTCTGCCCACCTGGCCGGCACCCCGCCGCCCGACCTCCACGCTCATAACCTGCTAGCATTTCCGTGTGTCGTTTCCCACTGCGAACATTATACAGCCCAAACTGTGTGCTTTGATTCGTCCGAGTTTTACGTGTAAATTTTGTAAGTGCCAGGATTTTATAGCCGTTAGGGAAACAACTATTACAATTGATATATGTTGATTCTATAAAGTAGCGGAAAATCATACATTGTATTTACTACGTGATTATAAAGTGAATATTTACATACGTCACCAACCTAAATAGCTCTTATCCATCTATTATTTATTAACGTGCCCCATTTTAATTGTCATTCAGAAGAGATAACATTTCCAAGTCATTATCGAAGATAAATACACGATACGCTATTCGTTCATTATATACGTACATACGCTGAATTAATTTCGTCCAAGCATTGAATGATGGCAAAATTGACATTAAAATTCCCGGTGGAACGTCTCAAGTAATTGCTGAATAAAATACTTTTGTATAACATCCCAAAGGGAAGCACAAAAAGCGAATCGGAGAGCGAGGCCGCGGCAGTGTGCGCACCGTAATTTATATCGGTGCACGATGACAACTCAATAAAAAAATGATTTCATTTGCTTATTGAGCCCTTAATAAAGCTGGCGCGGGCCTCGCCGGTCCCCGCCGGGCCCGTTCCACATATTATTATTATAAATAACAACAAATACGCGTTCCTTATTATTTTTACATCCATGCCGGGGTCCGTTCGTTTTTTCAGATTCGATTTTATAGTGGGCCGGCGAGGTGGCCGGAAGCCCACCAAAGGCGCGCGCGAGCCGCCGTATATTACCGAATGAATGGTATTAGCCCCAGAGGTGACACGTCATTACACTTGTGTTAGATTCACTTTAATTGTCCGCTTTATTTTTATTTGAAGCGTGGATGCGATCGGCGATCGGCGATCGAGCCGCCGCGCAGCCTTGACCCCCAGAACAATAGACCAGTTGTACCGTAAAATTACAATGTCTACGCTCGCGCATTAATATCGATACGTCTGCGAGCGACAGTTAAGAAATTTTACGAGATTTTTTAAACGAATGTAAATTTAATCGCGTACCCGTGGAATTCATTATTGTCTGCCGACCTTTATCCGATAATAATATCGTCTCCTCGCGATATCGATCCTCGTAGACAAAGACCCGATATTAATCGTTAAAGTACTCCGGCTATTAAATCGATATTAAGAGAGAGAATTCGATGCGCGCTGTACCACTTGTAATGATCAAATTTATAATCTCTCTGGTAGGTAAGGGTCATTTCTTTTATTTTCAATCTGTGAGATATACTCTCTCTTTTAATTGTATTTTATGTGTATTTGATTCTAATGCCGGACCATTAATTATTTATAGTATTCAGTACGGGATGCGTGTATCGATTTATTTATTTGCCCGTGTGAAATCTCTGTGCAATGTTTGATGGATGGTTTATCTGTAATATGTGCTATAACAGTATATTTTGTATCTTGCGTTCGTTTATCTTTATTTATAATCGAGCGATTACCATTAGAGTTGTCTAGTTTCTGCAGCTTTTTAGACTCGACCAGGTCTCGAGGCTTGTTTATGACGTCATTACTCGGTCCATGCCTCTTTATTACAAGATAGTGTATCTGTAAATATTGATTTGATATACTTTGTCATAAAGCAACATTAATATTTCACAGCATTAAATGTTTGTATACGAATGCTCGGTTTTACTGCGCATGAATAAAAATATGATTTGAGTGTTGGTCGTTGATTATACCTTATTTTAAAATTAGACCTCATACTTTTAGTTTTACGGGGCTCGGACGTACATTTTAAAAGACGTTTAAAACAAAGAATGTATCGAGATTGGCTATTAGAAGATAAGTAATGTTTTTGTATTGGTGGAATTTCGGGTATAATGTTGTTGGTGTTGATGCAGCCTCGAAAAAATGCAATCAAAACCAATTCGATCCCTCCGATTGCAGTTCGCTGATGAGCCCAAATGTTTTGCGTGTCTAAATTATAATACCTAAAATATTTTAAACCTTTGAGATTTTTTATCCCTTGTACCCGGAGCAATAATAAAATTTGATTAAAATATGGACCCCTCTGTTGTTGGGATGAATTAATTATACGGATACCAAACATGCCAACGGAAAGTATTTATACCTGCCAAACGTAATAACCAGTTGAATAATAGACTTTATACAATTGAGTTATTATATCGCGCCGTCCGCGTCATGTCATCCAGTCTATTTCCAAATCTTAAATTAAAATGTGTTAATGATCAAATTTGTATAATGCATGAGAGGATAAGTCCAGCTAATCCGGCTGTTCTTTTTTCAATATTTATGTGGGGATGTAAAATTCATGAGGTGGGCTAACAGCGTGCGGTGGCTAATCAATAAAACATTTGTCCATTGTGACGCAGGTTGTCGTGAAACAGCGTTTATCTACGCGATAACCAGCGCGGGGGTGACGCACGCGGTGGCGCGCGCGTGTGCCGAGGGCTCGATCGAGTCATGCACGTGCGACTACTCGCACATCGACCGCGTGCCGCACCGCACCCGCGCCGCCGCCGCCGCCAACGTGCGCGTCTGGAAGTGGGGCGGCTGCAGCGACAACATCGGCTTCGGCTTCAGATTCAGCAGGGAGTTCGTCGACACCGGCGAGCGCGGCAAGACCCTGCGCGAGAAGATGAACCTGCACAACAACGAGGCCGGCAGAGCGGTGAGTCCTCCTCACACATCCTCCAATCGCCCGCGCGCCGCCCGGCAAACAATCACTTATCGCCCAATGACGGCTATTGTCACCAAGCAGGCCACGAGCGGTGCGCCGCGTGCTTACATTACCATTACGGGTGACGATTGATCGACTGCCACTTGACATGTCGCCCGAGTGTGATATGAATTATTATGCGGCGGATGGATCGGCCCATCGCGCGGCGACTGCGCAACACGCACTCATTCGTTGCGCTCGCGCATCTCCCTCCCACTTTACACGGACATTTGCATACCCACCGTCCGCTCCTTCCCTAAATTCATCAATAAGGGACGTCGGGCGCCTCGAGCCACCCGGCCGCGTCATTAACCCGAACGCTTAATTCATGTCACGACGGACGCACTGGGTGTCCACCTGATGAATATTCACGGCATTCCACCGATTGTTTAACACATATTTGGACACTAGACCGTGCAGCGAGACCGACTATCTACATGTGCATGAATAAATACGTGCGGCGACGTTCTACGAAGCGCCGCGCCCGCGCCGCCCCCGCCCCGCGCGCGCCCCTAGGAAAATATTTACTGTCTCCTATCCCCGCGTCATTTATCTACCTTCTAAGAATGATGAATGTCCGTGTAGTATGATTTATGGTGGGTCCACGCGCGGTGACGACCGGCCCACCTCTTCACGATTTGTAACAATTTGCTCGATCGTGAGATGCGATCGATGGGGTGCGCTTAAAAGATCATCGATCACACCGTATCGACGCTTATCGAAGGAATTTAAAGATATTCGGACGTCATTATAGCTCCGCGTGTGCGATCGAACGAATTAGAGTATTAGATGTTTATTGTGTGTTTTTGTCGGCAGCACGTGCAAACGGAGATGCGGCAGGAGTGCAAGTGCCACGGCATGTCGGGCTCGTGCACCGTGAAGACGTGCTGGATGAGGCTCCCGAGCTTCCGCTCTGTGGGCGACGCGCTCAAGGACCGCTTCGACGGCGCGTCGCGCGTCATGGTGTCCAACACGGACCTGGAGGCGCCGACGCAGAGGAACGACGCAGCGCCGCACAGGGTGCCGCGGAGAGACCGCTATCGCTTCCAGCTGCGGCCGCACAACCCCGACCACAAGTCACCCGGCTCCAAGGACCTCGTGTACCTGGAGCCATCGCCCGGCTTCTGCGAGAAGAACCCGCGCCTGGGCATCCCCGGCACGCACGGGCGCGCCTGCAACGACACCAGCATCGGCGTGGACGGCTGCGACCTCATGTGCTGCGGCCGCGGCTACCGGACCGAGACCGTGTTCGTGGTGGAAAGATGCAACTGCACGTTCCATTGGTGTTGCGAAGTTAAATGCAAAGTTTGTCGCACGGAAAAAGTGGTGCACACGTGCTTATAGGCTACCGGACGCCGACGTTGTGATCGATGAGAGAAATTCTAGTGGTGGACGGTTGTGACTGTGACTCAGGCTCGCGAGTGGACCTGTTTTGTACTCGAAGACAGATAACGGACCGTGTATATAATCGCTTCACTTTTTCATCTATCGGAGTCGTCGAAATCGTATATCATGTTGACGTATGTAAATAGTTCTGTATCACTGTTTATTTCTTCTTTTCTACGCGATAATTGATCCGGCGTGAAATTAAAGTAAGCTACTCGTTCGGTTAATTTATTTGGCTATTAAGTGCGAACATGTGATCTAGTAAAGTTATTTTTTTGTGGACACTGTCGTTTGGAAATTAATGAGACCAGTTTATCGACGATTTATTTATGTCGCGCTGTCATCACCGATTTATAAAGAAATTGGGCTTATTTGTTTCCATTCGGAGTCAGCTTCGTAATTTATTTATTGTAAACTCGGCTTCGTGACGCCGCCTGAACCCTCCGAGGACACGCTCCAGTGAAAAGTTCCAGACTTTATATGGTATTTCTTAATATCATTCCAAAGTTAATATTGTTTTTAAAGAATGTATTCGCAACACTAAAGCGGCGGCCATGATCACTTGGGTTTTATAAATACTTTCTATTTTATGGTGGAGCGCGGCGGGTGCGTGGTCGCATAACTGTTTTGAGAATCAACAGCAAAATTATCTTGTAATTATAATTTCATATAATAATTAAGCCGCTTAATGGAATTTGTGGCTTAATAGCATTTGCATAAAGTGTCTTCTTGGGTGTTCAGGCGCGGAGGTTGCGTTTGGCCCTTATCAGTAAGCCAGTAGCGCCATCGTAAAAGTGTCCCACATTACGAGATAAACGCTCTCGAGAATTTTAATTAAATATTAAACGAATTAAATAATCAGTATTATACGTATAATATTGTATGCGTGTTGCGTCCGATATTCCGAGATAAGGGCGCACGCGAGCTCGGTTGACATTTGTTATACATTTTATACATCGCCTCGTCCTCCAACGTTAGTTGTTAAGTGCATGTTATTGTTGCAGTGCCTACTGTACCTACTGTTGTTCAACGCATTTATATTGTTGTTAAACAGAACGTGTCGCAAACTGTTGACTTGGTGACTGGAAATTCAAAAAGATTTTCTCAACTTAGCGCAAGCCCTCGCTCGAAATTTTAGACGATTCAATTGACACTTCTTTGGCCGTATTGTCCCGAAAATGTGACGCAATTTTGACATTCCAAATTCGACAGTTTGCCAGTATAATGGGAAAGCTTTATTAATGGTAAAATTGTGGAGATAAATGATATTTCATATGTGATATAAAAATAGTTTAGCTCGTAAGAACTAGATAGACAACTGATCTTAGTGATGTATATTCAACGAGCCTACTAACTGAATATGTGTGTTAAGCGAAATATTTATTAAAACTATTTTAAGTTAATTTATATTATTTTACTTTAAAAACGTGCTTAGTTTTTAAAGTAAAGTAACGTTGAGTTTTAAAGAGGAGTCCGATGTTAAAACAATCGGTGTTTGGAAAGCAGGTATCTCGGTCTGTCACTAATTAAAACATTTAACTGATACTAAAACTCAGTGACAAAGTCCCAGTATAAGAGCTGATACCGCGTCCGATTTAAAAGACTGAAGTTTTTTTTTAATTTTCGTAGTGTAATATCCAGGGCTGGATATGCGGATTTGTTTTGAATTTTAGCATGATAGTGAATGTGATAAAAATAGTATTTTAAAGTTACTAAAAACGAAAGTAAACTCTGATACGAATCGGTGCCATTTTACCTTTGAAAATAACATTTTTACTACTGACTTTTCCCGATTTTTTAAATGAATTTTTAACACCTCATCAAATAGCCAGCAAAATCAATTTTACGCATGTAAATATACCTTATATGATATATTTTAAGTTATTTATGTGAATGTAGCGTTTTAAATTTGTTAATATAGGGTAATAAATGGAATCAGCTGATACCGTCTGCATCTCAAATCTTATTGTTGTATTTTATCTACTTTTTAAAGTATAAATATATCGTCCAGGGGCCGCTTTAGAGGGGGAGAGGTGGAGTGGGGAGGGGGGTTGACACTATTATTATATTGGTTGTACATTAGCAGTATCTATTTATAATTAAAATATTGATTAGTTGTTACTAAAAATACAAAATTGATCAAAAAATTTCTTTGTTTTATTCGCACAAAACTGCACCCTATGTGAATTTTCTAGAAATGAATACCGGTTCTTCTTACTATACAACTTTTAATGTAAGTATGGATAACCCGGTTACAATGACTATGGCGGAAATTAAATATTGCGACAAGTGAACAAAATTTTCAAAAATCTATTCAATTTTTAAGCATATGAAATGAAAGCGTATTAACTTATTTATACACAAAAACAAAACATATTTTCGATTTTATTACAAAAAATATCATGGAATATACTAAATTTCTCTCTGTAATGTCCTTTTGTCATAATAAAGTAGACTTACACCCGAACACTCGCGTCCCTCTTAGTCAGTACATTCAAGCGAGACTTTGGTTGTTAAGTGTAACATAATATTTACGTGAGAGTGAGAGTTCGGGCATTATTGCATCAAAATTTTAATCGTATTCCAAGACAAAATATCCCGTCGAGATCATTGTCATAGAGAAAATATCTGATCGTCGGCAAACAATGCTTTGTAAAATAGAAATGCTAGCATAAATAGTGTCTGGCTTGAGAACGAAACCGCAATTCTTACTATCTGAAAGCGAGAATATAAACGTAAGAATTCATGATACTTTATCGACTTTTTGATATAAAGACCATATGACCGAAACTCCAGAAATAGTAAATATAACTGCAATGCTATAACCGCAGATCAAAGCAAGTTGGAATATACCAAAAATGATTATAAAAACGTAGACTAAACATAAGCTACATCAAACTAACTCATTTTCTTTCATGTGGTGGCTCGAAGGACCAAAATGGCATGGCATGGCTTCCATCACTAACAATTATAATCTAAAGATAATAATCTATGCCAGTTTTATAGATAATACCAAAATGCAGGTTATAGAAATTCATTTATATACAAAAAACTAATTTGTGTAATTCTGTCCTTAAGCTAAAGTATATTTGAAGCGTCATTCAATTTAGACACTTTATAATACAAATAAAAGTTAAGATTAATTGATTACTTCAACTTGCATTCCATATCAGTAATTTCAAAAATGATATATCACGTCGCGTGGTAAATTCATATACAACTACCATACTTGGTAATGACGTCATAACTGCTTTTAAAAAATATAGCAATAATGTACAGTCCGCCTTCCCAGACGTAAACAGTGAAGTACATAATTAAACCTTAAACAGCCAGACGTCCGCCATATTAAACGATTGTCCTTATGTTCTGAAATCTCTTCATTTTCTCACAACAGGTGTATTAGCGTTGCAAAAGGAGTCTTATCTCGATTGGTTAAGGAGGTTTTTTGTGTAGCAATAGTGGTTGAAAGTGAAAACTCGCTCGGTGTAGGTGGTCGTAGGAGGCCGCGGGCGCGTTCCCACGAATATCGGCCTCGGTGGAAAATTTATGTTTATGAACTAAGAAATCTGTCATAAAGGATATGTACGGCGCGGCTGAATCTGAAATGCCGTGAATAATTTTTCGCGCGAAACCATTTTTGCGTTACGATGTGCATTTACTTTACAATGTGGCGTTTTACATTGGTTCGGCGGCAATCAATTTTTATATGTTAGGACGGAACAATTTTTTACGAATGGGGGATATTGTATCATAAAAAATCTTTATATTCATTTCAGGTAAAGAGAGGATTCATTCGGTTACAAATAATATTCTATAAATCTTAATTTGTTAATAAGTGAAATAGGCAATGACAGTAGAATCGTAGAAAGTATTTTCGTATTTATTGAATTCATATAAATATTTGATAATGACATGAGACCTAGTCATTAATAATGAAGGGAGTCTACTACATAATCGTTTTTTTAATGCTCTAAATACATCCTATATTTCCCCAGATAGTACCTAACTAGCAGCAATATACGGGTTAAAAACAAAACAAAATTATTTCCCACTCAATCGTGCCCTTGTTATAACTTACAATTTATTCCACGTAATTCGCGTAGGTGTCTTATCGAATTCGTACGGCTATTTGTTTTTATCACGTTTTATGTTTATAAACGTAATAAAACAGGAATAACTGTTTCGAAATATTAACTCTATTCGAAATGTTGAGGTGTGTGCTGCGGAGATGTGCGATTGTCATCTGTTTCTTTGTTATGTGCCCCAGACGTAAGCTAATTTAATTATTAAGTGTAATTATCATAAGGTTTAAATTTAAACTGCAAGAATACTTATTATATTCTGTATGTATAATAATTATCTTTATGCACAGAGAAAACCGATGAACAGTATGTGTTTTATAGAGTAACCATAATTTTGACTTAATGTTCAAATGTCGTTGTAATAATATGCCATCGTTTTATTTTATTATTTCATTTCTATTGGTCTCTTATAAGACGTGTCTGTTTATTTTTAATCTTATATAAACGCCGTATCCTCCAGTAAAATTCACATATTTCTTTCTGAAGATTGAAATATAAAGAAATTAAGAAAAAGATCATTAGAACCATTTCATTACTGTTGCCTCACGCTAGGTTCTTAGCTATCCTATCAACAGAATTCAAGATATCCCTTCACAAATCACTGGCCCAATTTGTATCGCCACTACTAAATCTGTCATTAAAATTTTAGAACGTGTTGCGCTAAAGTTCATAATTCTTCACACGTAACATGTAGGAGGTTGATGATTGCTATCAAGCAACACCCACGTATCAAAGATATTAAGGAAAAACCAAATGCCACAGTTGACAATTTGTCTCGGCACAAATATTTTGCTTTAAACACCGGATACAGATTATTACGAAAGATAATGGGATTCTCGACAAAATATTTTTTGTGATCTTTGTAAATTTAAGAATACTGATTTATGGAACACTGAGGTTCGAAGTAAATGAAGCCAGGAATAATTTGGTAGTATGCACACAATGTATAAATAGTGAACGAACAAATAGATTAGCCATATGCAAATGAAGATCAGGTTTTTTTAGAATTTCGGTTCATCATACTACAAATAAAAATTCTTCGCAAAAACGTTTCTTTAATGAAACTTAAGCATCGACGTCATGTCTTTGATATAACAATGAAAGTAAATATCATTCCATTAACGTTTTAGAGACAACACTCTCTCTGCCACCAATACAGAAATTGGACCCGGAATCCTACAAGAATGAGCCACCTAACAAACTGTTGTTGTCTAAGTTTGCTGGAAACATCGAGTCTATTGTTAAAGACAGTCCTATAGAAGGAGCCAAGATTGATGAAGCAGGTTTCGATCTGACTAGCGAAGAAATGGTTAAATTTAAGATTTGGCCTCAAGGTGTTATACCTTACTATATTGATGTTTATTCGTATAGTGGTAAGTTGAATGATACATTTGTTTTTATAATTATTTCTTACACATTTATTAGGAATGTTTTTGATGATATAATAATATAGACATAGTCCTGACTCCACACTAAGACATAGTTTTGTGTCGTGGGTACCAGAAATTACGAGAGACTTTTCGGTGTCATAACCACAAAGACTCGAAATAAATACCTGTATGTTTACACATATATTTGTTTCGGTGCGGGGATCGAACCCACGGCCTCTCGTTTCTCAGTTGGCTCTAATCAACTGCGCCACGGAGGCTTTCAATATAAATAGTATGTTAGGATCCTACTGCACTTTCCATCACATGAATTTTAGTCCCATAATCATGCAATATTAATAATCAATTTTCTAGACAAAGTATTGCGTGATAGAATCCGAGGGTTCCTCAATTCAGTGAGCAGTCTTACCAGCTTGAACTTTTTGGAGTTGCCGAGTCCTCCCAATGAGCAGGATAGCAGATGGGTGTTCTTTATCAACCGCCGTGGGTTGCTCGGCTGTGGGGATCATTCAACGAAGAATTTCACCAATAAGGGAGTTCAGGTATTTTGTTATGGCATAGTCGTAGTTCTATCCATGTACAGCTAAAGCCTCCTATTTATATTTATTAGTTTTCAAGCATATATTGAATTTAATAATTCTCAGACCATTACATGTTCCTTACGGCGGATCATAAGCCTGCACCGTTGTTCCTATTATTAATATCTTCCACATTCTTTTTACAAGAATATGCTATTCTGTCTTTACAACTAAGTAATCTTGTTTTCAGAAAGTAACTTTAGGTTACGATTGTATGAGTACCAGCGGTGAATTGGCAGAAGCAGTGCTAGCTATAGCGGGCGTCCCATCACAGCACAACGCCCCTGATCGAGATAAATACATTCGTGTTGTCGATGCGAACATTATGCCAGGTTCTGCCATTTGTCTGCTTAAATAATAAGTAGATTTGTGTGTATTTTTTAAAATATTTTGCTTCTTATAGATTCTAGTGAAGTTAATGAATAGTCCAATATAGTTAAAATCTTTAGCAAGATTAATATTTCATTTAAATATTTCAGATAAGAAACAACTGTTTGCTAAGTTAAATAATGATGAGTGGCTATTTCATGATATAGAATACGATTTTGCCAGTGCTGGTCACTACCATTCTCATAAGTATTCACAAAACGGAAAAGCAACTATCGAGATGCAGGTCATTAGAATTGATATTTCTACACAAAATTCTATTAAAACAATATCTTAAAATATAAATAACAATTTCAGGCAAAATATCAAGATATCTCGGTCGGAGAAAATAATGTTTTTAGTCCAAAAGACATAATGAAAATCAAAATGCTGTACAACTTTATTGCAAAAAAGAAACAAAATATTCCTGAATGCCACAAACTTTTTGCACCTGGAAGTAACTTTGACACGTATGAACCAGCTAATGTAGAAATTATACCTCGCAGAAAACCGAATTTATACACGGGAATCTCTGAAGATACCAACGATAATACAAATAATGGAATAACTTCCGCTCAAGCACCCGGAAAAGATGATTCTAAAGATGCAATTACCACCGAAGAATTGTCTGATGAAGAAGATGATCCAATTGATACTCCTAATCAATACAAAAATGGCCATTCTTCGGAAAAACCTCAAAACCTAAAACACCAACTGAGTTTCAAAAAAGACCCTCTCTCATACCTATCTGATTACAGATCCAGTGACGATGGCAAAGCCCGGCCTAAGATGCTACCAAAAGCACAACCACAACATTTAGCATTCGGTAAACCAGGTACAAAAGCGAAGAATGTTAGAATATTGAAAAACAATCGAGAGTAAAATAATTTTAATATTAAACATTTAATACATTATCTATCACATTATAGGCATGTTTGTATGTTTCGTTTGACGTAACATGTTTGACATATAACTTCGCAACACCACTTGAACTGACAATTGCAATTCTCAGTGTCCGTGACGGAGGTTTCCTCATATCCTCTTCTGCAGCACATTTGATCACAACTGTCGGTGCCGGCTGAGCTAATGTTACACTGACGTCCTTGGGTTCCGAGAGAGCCAGTCTTCATGTTGGCAAGGCAGAAGTCGGGCGACTCCTCCGAGTAGATGATATCTTTTTTGCCAGGCCTCTTTATGCTAGGGCTCTCTGGCATGAAGCTATCACCGTCGTTGCTTGCGATTACCTGATAAACAAAATAAACATGTTTATGGTGTGAATAAAAAGTGGTTTTATTTTTTACAGCAGTAAAATTTTATCGAAATTAAATAAACTTTGCAACAAGGCAATTGTGAAAGTTATGGAAATGAATCCGTTATAAACTTTAAGATTTTTAAATGTTATTTTTTAAATGTTTCTTTTTTATCAACATTATAACTTCCATCAATATTGCCAACCTTAGCAGCTCCTTCAAATCTGTCTCGCAGTTTGTCCCCGACTTCTCTGAACGTGGGCATCCGCCACCAACATGTCCGCAGCGTGCACGAACCTGACAGCCCGTGGCATTTGCACTCTATCTTCATGTTATTCTTGATAGCCTGTATAAATAAGTATGGTATAACAACTTTTATCAAGAGCTACCTTTGTCTTGGTAGGTAATTTTCATTAAATATACAATATAAAAGAAAAATGATAATTAGTTTCTATTCCAAAATCGGATCATCTTTAAACACATGAAGTCAATTACTAAACATAGGATCTCCCCCAAGGATTTCAACAGTAACCCAGTGGAAGCAACAGGCTGCAGGCATTCAGCGACTTTCTAAGACCTTCATAGTTGGACATGCATGATGCAATGATTTCAAAATAGGATGGAAAATCCGTATGCTCCTGTACAGTGATCACCTTTCACAATTGTGAAAAACTCATCTAAGTGGATTGTGTGTGTGGTAATTCTGGTCCAGCCTTGAATTTAGATCTAGAAACTACATACAAAAAAGACGTCGATGTAAAATTCTTACTAACCAACCTCCCAGCGTTATGGTTATGCAATTTGATAAGGGTCTTTATGTCGCTCCGTTTCCTATAGCGGCTGTCCATGAACTCCCTGGACTTCTTGAGTCCAAACCTCACGTTGTCGCTGCAGCCGCCCCATTGCCACCGGTCTGTGGAGGCTTGAGAGTCCGGGACTGTGGGCGGCGTGGACTCACGGCCGCGGCGAGGCTTTGGCACCCCCTAGGAAAAGAATAATATAAAAATATAATAGTCTTAAGTACAATTTATCCATCAGCTAATGTTGGTTTACAAATACAAAATACAAATACACCCAACAGTCACATACATAGTCCTGATCCCACTCTAAGATCGAGTCTTGCATCGTGGGTATCAGAAACTACGTGAGAAATTTTGGTTTCACAAACACCCAGACCCGAAACAAATACTTGTTGTTCACACAAACTTTTTTCTCGGTGCGGGTATCGAACCCGCGTTTGATAACTATTTGCAAAATTCTGTTTCATTATAAAGTTGCACGGCCTTATTCATAGACAGTTTTAAAACCTATTTATTTTAGTTATCGAATGTTTTATACCATTCGAACGACTTTTGAATTCAGTTTGAGCAGAGGAGACAGAACATTCGATAGCAAAAATAGGTTTCAAAATTGTTTATATATAAGGCCGGCAGACTCTATTAATAAACAGCTTATTTATTGATTCTTGAACGTAAATATTGTGGTTATGATTTTGTAAATAATAAGTTGCTCAACTATACAAATTACCTTTTCACAGGAGCATTCCAGAAGAGACCCAGCAGTGCACGCTCTGGTAATGGAATATGTGACGCCCGCCGCTGTGATGGCGTTCACGAATCCCGTCTCCCTTGTATCTGCAGGGAAATTATAATTTAGATCTAATAATATTATTCAAAAAGACGTAGATGTATAAAAATTAGATCCAAAAATAAATGGTAAAATTGTTTGTTTGAACGCTCTAATCTCAGAAACGACCAGTTCGAATTGAAAAATATTTAAATGTTCATAATGGTTTCTTAGATTCACGCGAAAAATTTGAACCAAATCGCGATCAAATCCGTAAAAATTAGCTTTGTTTCAATATTTTAATGTTCGGTAGCTCCTTTATCAATGAAGGCTTTGGGCTATTGTAACATCACGTTGAAGAATAGGAGCGGAGCATTATTGTAAAATATTGCAAAAACGAGTAAAATATGTTGAATGTTCCTCTTAAAAGCTTCCGTTGCATGCGCTGCGTAAACGGTTGAAGTTGTGTCGCAACAATAATGTATGATGGAATTGTTTCTCTTTAAATGTTCTAAAATAAGTGATATGTCTTTCTTTTCAGTTTGGCTCACCATAACCTTTTTAATCAAAATAATGCATTATTTACGATGGTGTTTTTATACATATGGTATACGGGTACCGTACGGGTAGTATATCGTATGAGCATAATTGAAAATGAAAATTATACGGGTTGTTTTTATAAAATGTGGACATTGTTCACAACAGTGTTGCTTAAAACGTGGATATCGTGGATGACAGCCTCCGTGGCGCAGTTGGTTAGACGCCGCCTGTGAAACGAGAGGCTGCGGGTTCGATTCCCGCACCGAAACAAATACTTGTGTGATCCACAGGTGTTTGTGAGACCGAAAAGTCTCTCGTAGCTACCCACGACACAAGACTCGATCTTAGTGTAGGGTCACGACTATGTATGTGACTGTTGGGTGTGTTTAATATTTATTTATTAAATCTTAAACGTGGATATCTTCTTCGCTAAGATAAAAACCGATGGGTCTGTATTTTATATAAACTCTAAAACAGGGGACAAGATGGGAAAGAAAGAAAAGATCACCTGAATATTTGTGTGAACCATAGGTATTTATTTCGGGTCTGGGTGTTTGTAATACCGGAAAGTCTCTCGTAGTTCCTGATACCCACGACACAAGACTCGATCTTAGTATGGGGTCAAGACTATGTATGTGACTTTTGGGTGTATTTATTTATTTATTTAATATAGTGTTATTGCCCTGCGACTGCCTCGGTGGCGTAGTTGTATTACGGTACGGCTACAAAGCTGAGGTCTTGGGTTCGAGTCCCGGGTCGGGCAAAGTGGTATTGGTGGTGGTGGTATTCTATTCATTATCAGCCAGGACTCAGAAATTTGTGCCCGATATGGCGATAGGTTCGCCCCCTATCACATTATGGGACGGAACATACAAGGCGAAATGTGGGTGTCCTGGTGGCGCCTCTGCCTACCCCTTCGGGGATAAAGGCGTGAGTTTATGTATGTATATATGTTATTGCCCCGGAATTTCGGGACTATTGGAAAACAACCCTTTAAAATAGAACCTTTTTACTAAAATTAGACATATCGGAACATAAAAATTCCTCGCTTAGATAAATTTGACGATTCGCAAATGTTCTATAGTTAAACATCTGCAGCAATTTCTTTAAAAAATTACGTGTGGATACAAACTTAAAATTACAAATAATTAGAAAATAAATATAAAATTCTAAATTTAAGTTGGTGAGTTGTTACTGCCACTAATTTAAATTTAGGGTTATAAAACCTTAATTCACCCGTCTAATACATTCTTTTACGTGTCGGGAATATCGAACAAGCTACGTACGCTACGCCACGTAGGCTATCGGCTACAGAACGCGTAGTACTGAGACAAGATAATTCCAATCTAATCACGGCTTTATTGTTCGACTATTGGATGACATTGGTTCGTAGTACAATGGTAATTGATGACTGCGACCAATATAAAATGAGCTCTAATTGAAATGACGTAAAGAATGTCGTTTTATGCCGTAATTAAGTATGTGTTTTGGTAAGTAAATGTAACGTAAGTGAATGCTCAAAATTTAACAATTTTTTTGTGTATTTTGTATAATCTTTTTTTTATTGTATATGTCGGGCAAACCAGCAAACAAATCATTTAATGGTAATCGATTTTAACATTAGATTGCGATGTAGGTAATGATACACACATAAGTTAAATAAAATATCAACACACAACCTATCTTAAGAGCTATTTTACGTCAGCAAACAATACATTTGCACTCTTGTCAAACAATAGCGTGTATTTCGCACATCACGAGCGTTTTATCGCCAAGTGTCTCATTCGACGCGGTCATCGTAGGGCATAGAAATAAACGCCTGCACATAAAGTATTGCCGCAGCGATACAAAGTGAAGCTGTTGACCCAAAAATCAATATTCACACGAGTCTTGTAATAAAAGTCGATGAGCTTCACGAATCGAAGGTCCCATCCATAAAACATTCAGTGTGGCGTACTGGTTTCATGGATGGAGGATTTGTCGTCGAGCATTGTGTGTGCTAGAAATAATTACTGTGTAATAATGAACAATGTTTTTTTTATTTTCGTCCTAATTAGTATAACTTGGTTATAGCCAGCGTTATTTAAACAAATTATACCAAATTGATAAATAACAATATGGCATGTGATTTTTATTAGTCAACATAATATTACATATAGGTATTGCACAATTTCCTCCGATTAGCACAACAAGAAATACCACATCATAAACGTTGTAAACACAAGCAAACGTTTCCTTAATAAAATAAAAGAAATTATACACATAAAGCTATTAACAACTCGATAAAACCTAACTGTATAATATTCTTTCAGTTATTCACAGTCCGCTGCATCCGTATGTCAGGACAGTTAACAGGCACCTGGCCATAACAATTAATGGGAGGACAAACTATGTTGGATGAATATTCAGAGTGCATGAATAATGTGAAAATTGCTGCGCCAGTACCATTGAATATGCGCCGGACATCGCCGACGCGAGCTATGTTTTTGTTATGGGTCGATGACTTTATTGATGCCTTTCAGTCTTTATTGGTGGATGGATAAAGGATGCTAATGGCGTTATCCTTTGAGAGTTTGTGATGTGCGAGATCTCATTGTGCTGGTAATGCAAAATGTTAGTGCATATCCGTGTCTAATGGTGTGCATTAGGTGCTATTAGTATTAGTTTGAATGATAAATATTACTGGAATATTTCGCACGTTGTAAGATTGAGTTGGGGTATTCACTATGTGGATGTCACTTGATGCAGCCCTCTTACAAAGAGCCTTATAGAATTATGTATAGGCTGATGTGATCTATCTTCAGCACTGGATTAGTGTAGATGATGATGATGACGATAAAGTTAGTGACAAGAAAACAAGGCAGCTCAATGCAGACATACTATGTTGCATAGACCTATCAATATAATATGTTCAACAATAAACAGCCTACTATTGATTTGAATGATGACTTTTCACTCGAAGGAATTCCAAATTACAATTATACCAAGTGCATTGCCCGACTCGGAAATCGAACCAAGGATCCCCAGCCTACACACTCGACTAATAAGCTAACCATTAATAACATCTTGCACAACAAATAAAAGGTAATTCCGTTAGTCTATACTCTATAGGCAGCGTCGATGTCTGACTGTTAAATTAATGTTCCGACAACTGAACTATCATCAAATAATATTGGCAATAAACTGAACGAACCTTTGTATTAAATGCCAGGTGAATGAATGCCAGTTGATGTCATTACATATAACACCATTCGAATGTTAGTCATCTGGTCCGATTGTTGGGTGGTTATTTCGACATGGTCGCTGATTTGTTAATAAATAATCTCTTTTTTTTATATTTTTATATGTATTTTGATTTTTTATTATATATGTAAAAATGTAAAAAAATAGTAAAATAAATAAAGAGAAATCAATAAATACACCCAAGAGTCACATACATAGTCCTGAACCCACACTAAGATCGAGTCTTGTGTCGTCGGTATCAGGAACTACGAGAGACTTTTCGGTCTCACAAACACCCAGACCCGAAACAAATACTTGTGGTTCTCACAAACTTTTGTCTCGGTGCGGGGATCGAACTCGCGGCCTCTCGTTTCACAGGCGGCGTCTAACCAACTGCGCCACGGAGGCTGTCCAAATATTTTTATTATCCAATATTTGGTAATTGTATGTCTCATCTATTAACACAGTAATTGTTTTAAACAAAATGTAGTGTAAACAAAAAACATAACGCGTTTTTTTTCCAGAAGGGGTAGACAAGGACTACCAGGAGTGGCTAACAGGACACCCACGTTTCGCCTAGTGTGTGCCGTCCCACTATATGGTAGGGAGCGAGCCTATCGTCATATCGGGCTCAAATTCCTGACTCCGGGCTGATAATGACTAGAAAAATTCAATACCACTTAGCATGACCCAGAATTCGAACGCGAGACATCGGCGTTGTAATCGTACCGTGGTACAAGTACGCCACAGAGGCAGCATGTATAACAATCCAGAATTTTGCAAATAATATTTCCACTTATTAATCTGATTAACAGAAAAGGGATGCAGAGTATGAATAGTGACGTCACTATTCTTGCATTGCAATATGAAGGATGTAGGTGGCTCATTTTGTACCCAACTCAAATCTGTTTTGAAAATTGGTTATTCTGGTAAATTTCTTTTATGTATTTGTCCATGAAACCTACCCCTATTTTAACTTTACGTGAAGTTAGCGCATCTATTGGTATTCGTGTTGTAGAACGATCTCATTAATTATTATATGACTGGGTGTCTGCCTGCTGTTAAATATTTAAGAAAATTATGCAGTTCTGTAAAAATAGTATTTCTGGACGCTAAATATTTTCACAGATCTGCCAAGACTATTGGCCGAGATTAATATACGATCTTCATGTCTATCTAAAGATCAATCGTGAAAATAGACCAATGGGCTCAAGGTATTGTCGACACGCTCACATTTGATGTGTTGAGAACAAATGTGTTGGTCTATTTTCCGGATTGATCCTTGGATAGGGATTGGGATCGCTTATTAATTTTGTCCGTATTTCAGTTGAACAGGAAATATCTACAAAGACGTCAATATTCTTGTCTATAAATCTCTAAGTGAACGCAGCGAAAGTTCGTTTCAAGGAAGCAGTAATTATAATTGCGCTAATAAATTGACAATATGATTTAACAAACAGTGGAGGGCTTAGTCCGATGATAGTAGCGTGGCATTCATTAAGTTGAGATTAGATAACGGCGGTGCTTGCGCAATGCGGTGCAGTTGACAGGAAATGGGCAGCGCCCGCGCCTATCGATCCCATGCTAATTGGGCCCGTATGCACCGCGACGGGCGTATCGTCGCCGCATTCCCGCCATCCCGCCACCCGTCCCCAGAGATACAGCAAAATTTATTGCACGAACAATTTATATAATTGACGTGAGACAAAAAAGCGAGAGTGCACACCCATCCGCTGAAGAATTCGAGCCGTAATTACCCCGCGTCACCGGCCGTCATCGCGGGATTTTCATTGGCATTTTTGATTAAATTTCACCGGACGACAAGGATGCGTCCTCTGGAATTATGCGCGGAATGACAATTTCTAGACATGACGCTAGTGGCTAGTGGTATAAGAATGCGCGGTGACGAGTGGGAGGCTAGTGCGGCGCGGGTGCGAGCCGGGAACAGGTCGGCGGTCCACCTCGCGCTGGCGCATGCCGCGCACTCCTCGGTTTTTCTGTCGCCGTGGTGCGCGCGGCGCTGTCGATAGGGCAGCGCGGTCGCGACACTCGCTCGTCATTATAAATCCGCGGCGGTGAGCTCAGAGCTCAGAGCCGAGCATTCCGCGCGCTCCGCCCGCGTTATGCGCTGTAATTATCGCAAAACGCGGCCCCGACTCGCAAATATGTCGTCGGGAACTGGGGACATGACATTCTCATCACCGAACGTTTGCTTTTTTCGTGCGTCTCTTGCCTTCAAAATATGTCCAGTTTCGAGCCACTCCCACGACGTCCGCCACCGATTATGTTCGGCTGCTTGGAGAGCGCAGGTTTTTGCGTGCGCTGCCACGAGCGCTCGCGGAATGTCGGTATTCGTGTTCACTGAATAATTCAGTAAAATTGTCGATCGATCAATAAAAGCGATGGAATCAAATTGATTCACACTCGAAGCTTGTACGGCTTCAATAACTCGTGTGTTTTTGCAGGTTCAAAATGCTCGCGAGTCGTTCCGCCATTCAGCTCCAGTCAATCACTCGCACGTGCCGTTTCATAGCAGACGTCTCATGAAAATGCTGCGAAGGGTTTTCTCGGGTGGATAATTGGAAGTCGATCGGTATGATCGGCGCAGAGCGGCCGGCGCGCGACCGCTTTTTGTAGGCAATGTGTAATTAATTGAAGTGGAACTCGTTGGTGCTGCACAAAAACTTCTTTCTTGTAATGTCGCTCATAGATCACTATCTCATGTCAAACTTGTCAATAACAATGTGATATACAATGTCTTCACTGGAAAAATAATGCGGTAATTCATAGCAATGTTTTTGATCAAGCATGGATATTGTGATGATGGTCCACTACTTCACGTTCGCGATGGTCCTGTATCTAGCGTTATATGACGACGGCTCTATGTAGGAAACAGTAAACACAGGGAATATGGATGCTGTCGCCCAATTATTTACATATTAATCATAAATAAAAAAACGAAGAATAAAACCATGATACGGTAGAAATAAAGGCATTGCATTGATATAGTTGTTTGACTTATCAAATATTAAAATTTTTATATAAACGTAAGTACAGTACTTTCGGGAAACACTTATTCAAATTATTTTTAATGAATGTAACTTATGCGTATTATATGCATCATCTTCATCATCAGCTCGTTGCAGTCCACTGCTGGACATAGGCCTCTCCCAAGGTACGCCGCAGAGCCCCCATTGTTATATGCATAGATACTATTATTTATATTAGGTAACTCTAAAATAATATGATAACTCACCCCTACGCATAGATGTAGTATAAAATATAAAGAACAATAAATATATATTTATTTATTTATTTATTTACTGGTTTTGCATAGCCCTGAATCTCTTCAGTACTCTAGGCTGCCGTCTACTGAGTGGGACTGAGTCTGTTTCTCACTTACTTTACATGTATGATCTCAAGTTGTTTGCATCAAAACAAACAAAATTGATTCGAGTTGTTAAAAATAATTGAAAAACTTAGTAACTCAATCAGTATGGAGTTTGGTTCTAGATAAATGGTCGGTTATCCATGTCAAGCGGGAAGAAGTTGCAGTATCTGATGGAATATAAACCTCAGAGACTGTAAGACTTTGATCCCTCTCTGAGACGGAAGCCTATAAATATCTGGGTATGAGGCTCTTGATCCTATGGGTGCAGACGTAATACAATTGATTAAGGAGCACTTCTTTATCCGCTTCAAAAAAGTACACAGCTGCATGGATATGCATAAGGTTGTAGCTATGGTAGATAACAAATGAGAACTGGTGGAAACCTCTGGTGGTAGGCATTAAGGATCGCGTGGAAATATGCAAGGGCAAAGAGCTACATGGTCGGTTATATCGAGAAACAGGAATCCAATGATTCTTTTTTATTAAGTTCAATTCTTCGTATAGAATTTCACTTCAACGAGGAAGTGAAGAAGGGGGTGAGAGAAATAGATACACATAACACTTAAAATATATAAATAAAAAAAATCAAAACAAAATTAGCCGACTTAAAAAAAATGCACTAAGAAGTAACTATATATTTTTCTGTACTTGTAACATATTGAAGACGGGTTACCAAGTACCGAGCATGTAGGTACTTAAGTTTAAAAAATTAATATAAGGAATATTAGGTCCTACATGGATCTGAAGCACTATTCAGACAGAGCAACTATAATTGAAGAAACTATCAACACCTAAAGACCTAGCCAACAAAAAGAAATTATTAATATCACCTGTTAAATCAACTAAACAACACACGAAACAATTTACTTAAACCACATTTCTGCACTACACAACCTTTAGTTTTATTATAATTATCATAAGAATATAATCCGTGGCACTATAAATTACCGATTACAACATTAATCACTAGTAATAACAACATAAATTATATTGATATAAAACAGTGAGAATGCCTCGGGCCGCGTCAAATTGAGCCGATAACACGAGCAGACTCCGCGAGATCATCTCTACCAAGCCCATATGTGAAATTGCTGGGAATTTTGCAATTTTAATTTTATTTATAACGATGTGGGTTAAGGGATGAGCTTATAGCGGTTTTACTTTGGTAGTTCTTATTATAAGTTGCGGATTTCTAAACATGGGTTTTCTATATACCGTCAATAATAATCTGATTTAGTATTTTAAATTAATTCTACTCTTTACAAAATGGACAGCCAATTAATAACAACGCAATGGATTTATTCAATTGCGCTAGGATGTTTTTTAGAATTTCTATTGCAATCTGAACACACAAAATGATATTTCCAAAATATAATCTTAATAAAATAGTCAAAAAATCTTCAAACAAAGTTAACTAATTTTGATTTGTAAGTGGTAATCGCGGGCTTCATAATCGAAAAGCCAGTATAATCATAGTGACAAATTCACCTTAGTAAAGTTCTTTACCATCGATATTATATGCTACAATCGTATCGCCTATTCGAAATTCCCTAGTCTTTGGACCCGCTATAACTCATAGTTTGGACCCTTTCCCAAATCGGGCGGACGTTCCCGCTAGAAACTGATAAACTGAAACTCGCTCCGTGATATAGATCGCAGTCGCGTTCAACTGAGGCCACTTTAAATTAACTGTTCACGCACTTCTGTTCAGGAATTTTAGATTTGAGATGGACGAGATGGCCACGCACTTGTCCCCAGCCTCTATATTATTTTTGCAAACGTGAATTATTGTCAGTTTTGCTTGATACTGATAGCAGCTGGACATGATTGACTGTTAGAAATTGCTGGAGGTATGTCTTGCATGATATGCTGTTGATTAAGCGATATTAAAATATTATTGCATTTATTTCCCTGAATGAATGAGGGATTTTATAATTATCATAGTGAAGGATATATTGGACTATACGAGTCAAAGTATTTAAAAAAGTAATTTTATTAATATTTTAATAGCAGAACAAAGCCCATTGAGTACTTAGGAAAATTCAGAAACATTATTGAAATAAAACTATTTCATACGGATTTTATCGCGATTTGGTTTAATTTTTACATTTTTTAACTTCCCGACGTTTCGATTACTTTACAGCTTTCGTGGTCCGCCCCGTGACTGTGACTGTGACCATGAATGTGTAACATTCGCGTAAATCTAAGAAACCATTATCAGAAACATTATGTTTGAAGAATGAAATTGGCCAATGGAATACACGGTGAAACGAGTTAAAGCATGTCTGACAATTTTCGATCATTATTATGGGATCCTTATGGGTTAAACCTGTCCACTGCTGGATTGTCCAGCAGTGAACTGCAATGGGCTGGTGATGATGAATTAAAAGAGAAATTTATGTGTAGGTAGAAATAAATTATTTGAGCTTAACATACCTGTGCATACCTATACGTTTAACACAATAGCCTATACAATTCCCGACAATTTAGCAAACCAAACACCTCATCATATTTAATTCCATCTAGATTGCAGTTTGTAATTCCTTTAAAGTCCTCATATTGCACGGTACTAAAGTAATAGAACATGCCACAAATCATAACAGGAGTGAGATAAATTCCTTGCGAATTCCTCCGCGTAGCACCATCGCCCATAGCTTAAGATGTGGGACACTTTCCTGGCAGGTATCGTGTGTCGCGGCCTTAAATATGTCTGGAGAGACCGTCGTAAAGTAATCATAACAACCTTTATTAAAGTTTAGGGGGTCGGCACACGATCCATATATCCTGATTGTGAATTGGAACATTGTGTTTGAGATGGAGTGTCGGGTTTGATTGTAATTGTTTATTTGCAATTGAGGTATCGTAATGTATTAATCTTTAGTTGCAGTTGAGACTTATTTGTGATTTAATGTTTTCAATGTATTTAGATTTTTCTGTACTTAAATTACTTCTAATATGTTTATGATAGTCCATAATCTACCGACTGCCTCGGTGGCGTAGTCGTACTAAGGTACGATTAAAAAGCTGAGGTCTCAGGTTCAAATCCCGAGTCGGTTAAATTTATTGGAATTTTTATCAGGCCGGAGTCTGTTTGTGTCCGATATGGCGATAGGCTCGCTCCTTATCATATCGTGGGACGGAACATACAAGGCGAAATGTGGTGTTCTGGTGCTACCTCTGGGTAGTAAGTTTATGTAAGGATGTATGTGTAATCTAGAAAAGAACAAAATGTATGATTACGTCAGAAGTTCGACCCTAGGGTTTCCGTGTTTGGCTCTTCGCTGGTAGCCATTTAATAAGTGGCCATATTATTCTCATTCGACAGCCTCCGTGGCAAAGTTGGTTAGACGTCGGCTATGAAACGAGAGGCCGCGGGTTCGATCCTCGCACCGAGACAAATGTTTGTGAGGACTACATTTGTTGGTCTCGGGTCGGGGTGTTTGTGATACCTACCGAAAAGTCTCTGGTAGTTTCTGATACCCACGACATAAGACTTAATTGATCTAAACGTGGGGTCAAGGCTTTGTTTTACTTTTGGGTGTAATTATTCATTATTTATTAAATTAAATATTGTAGATGTCAGTGGCGAAGGGTGACATTTTTTAAAAGGGAAGCCGAAGCTCAAAACACAAAATATGTTTATTTTCTTTATTCTGTTACTAGCTTCTGCCCGCAAACTTCGTCTGCGTGGTTAATTTTATTTGAAATCTCCCATCCCGTCCCGTCCCATCCCGTTATATCCCGCCCGCCCCGTCTCATTCTCACTAATGAAATGTAATCCAGTCCCATCCCATCTTTTTGAGTATGAAAAAGTAGCAAATATATCGGAATGCCTTCTTCATCCCACGGGAACACTTTTTTTTTCGGACTAAAAAGTAGTCTATGTTACTTCTAATACCTCCAAGAATATGTGTACAAAGTTTCATGATGATCGGTTGAGTAGTTTTTGCGTGCAAGCGTAACAAACAAACTAACATTCACATTTATAATATTAGAAGGGCTAAGGGATTACGAAATGACTACAATGCGACTAGTACTAAGTAATCTGTGAATGCGACTGATAGTAAGCGTAGTGCAGTCCGAATAGAGATTAAAAATTTACCGTGTGATGTTTCACAGAATGAACACAAAACGCGACACACTTATGCACGTGTGTCCTTATATTCGGACCTTTGCGAATATCCTCCCACCAGCAAATTATTGCTTCGAGAATCTTACTCACCAAACTAAAATAATGGGTTTCATTTGGTAAGTGATATTGTGGCATCTGCCTATTGCAGCCGTCAATTAAATTTTAATATTTTCGTTACCTATGTACTTATACAATATTTACAATGTCCATGAAATAAAAAGTAAACCATGCTTACATAATGAGAAAAATAAAAAAGTATATTTCTAAACTGCACGTGAATATAAGATTAATATAAAAGAAATAAAAACCTAGACTCAATATGTTAACAAGTACGATAGCCTCGCATTTATCAGTTGTAACATTAGTAAGACAATGTATTCCTCAGGCGAGGATCGAGCACGTCCTAAAATCTAAACACTAACTTTATTTGTAAAATCGACAACCTAAACATATTAGTACGCTCCTAACGATTAGTAATTTCCATTAAAACCATAATATTAATATTACACATTTTGTAATTAAAAACATTTAAAACTAATTGCATGAAACATGAATATATTTTAAAAATGTAAACACAACACTTATAAATACATTAAACTCCGCATTTCGCTATTGTAATAAGTAATATCTATACCTAAACACACGAAATGCCGGAGAAGCTGCGGCTTGCCTCTTGCTTTTTTAGCGTAAATTGAACCTTAAATCATTATCAATTTAAGGTACAATTTTGCGTGGTTTGTTGCATACTATACTATGCGTAACGGGCGGCGCGGCGGCGGCGCGGTGGCGGCGGGGCGGCGGCGGGCGGCGGCGCCCGGGCCGCGCTAGTGTTATTGAATAAGCCGAACAATTTTACAGGAATTCGCCAGAGGTCGCACCGCGTCGCAATAAAAAGGGCTTAACTGTGCCGCTTCCTAGTAATGTTTACGTATCTGGCCGACAGATGTCGTGGAATGTAAAAAATAATAATTGAGTTTTGATATTAAATAAATAAGTTTGAATAATTTGCTTGTTTATAGTGTAATGATAAATTACAAAAGGGAAGCCGGTAGGAACTGGCTTCTAAGGAGCCTTCGCCACTAGTAGATGTCAACACTTTGATTGGACACCGTCTGAAAATGCACTTTCGAGAATTGGGTTTTATTATGAATTAATTATTTATAAATATTTAGTACTAACTGCATCATTATGTAGTGGTTTTGAATCGTAATATAAATAAATCTATAATTCTTTATATTAACTTAATTTACTATCTATACTTGTAAAAATTACCATCACAATTAGTTCAAGAATCATGAAGGCTGAGTAATAGCAGATATATGGCTGGTATAGGCTGACACATAAAGGATAAGGTAGGAATGTAACGAGACTAATTAAATGGGCGTTTATATATTATACTCGGCCTATCCCCGTCTATTGCTGAATGAAAGTCAGTAAAAAGTAAATAGTAGTTTTTATGTCACTCCTTGTGAACGACAGGATGTGTTCACAGCCACTAAATAAATATGACAAACAGGATCGATGGGACACTCGTCCGTAAACAATCCAGCTAATGCAATACTGCCTTAAAGCCATAACTGAAACGTATCTCCTATAAAGTGATTAGAACATGTCTCGTCACCGACGCAATATATTCTCCACTTTGCACACCAGTATGAATAAATTGTGGGGACCTTAAAAAAAACATGAAATAGCTTCTTTCACTCAACGCGAAGACAATACATCGAGTTGTCACCGCGACCGCATCGGAATGCTTAAACGAACACGAGCATTTTATCTCATCTGATTAATTCAAATATTTAGCGCAATAAATACGGGCGGGAGGAGCGGAGAGCCACGCGGAGCTGAGAGTGGCGGCTCGGCCTCCGCGGTCGGACGCGGACGGCGCAGACGGCGCACGCGAGTAATTGCGTCAGTGTCACCGGTGTCAGCGCGCAGCCATTGTGAGCCTCGTGGCCGATATACGAGCGAGCTGCTCTCCGCAGAGCCCGCTCACCTGATTTATCGACGTCCCGGCCGAGCCGAGCGCCGAGCAGGCCGGGGCGACGCGGCCTGCGCTGTCGCCGAACAAAACGCATTCTCACGCTACCGAACGCACGCGAACCCGCCCGTCTCGTACCCGTATTTAAATGGAACGATCGTTTCTCATTCGTCTCCCCCAGATATTTTACGTCGGGTAATACGATACGACACTGTCCGGCTCTTTCTGCAGTTTTCGCGTTCGTTTTTTCCCTCGGCCCGCTATTGTTCACTTGTCAATTTCTTTAGCTAATGCGAGTAAGCGTCTCATTATGCGGTGCGGTGCGTCCGCGACGCGCATTGCGTGTTGTGACAGCAACCACCCACCGGAAGGGGCCGAGCGTCATTCAGCCGAGCACAAAACGCGAATACTTTATTCAACCACGTCCAATGGCTAATTTAAATGGATTGTGCTCGTTTAATGGGAATAATTAGCTCTGTTAATGCGTGCGTCTCGGGAGCGGCGCGACGGAATATCTCCTCGGAGTGTTTCGTGCGAGTGCGTTTTGTTCAGCTAGTTAACACTTAATTAGCGCGGGTGGAGGCGGCGGGCGCGGGCGGCTGGCGCAGGCTTCCCCGCTGCGACAGCTATGCGGCGCGGGGCGGCGGTGCGTCGGTGGCGCGGCCGTGCTTGAGCGCTGAATCGCAATCACTCAAGCTGTTAACTGTCATAGCGGCCGGTAATCGCATTTCTTACAGCGGCGAGTGGACATCGTCCAACCTGAATTCCTCGCCAACAAACGACTTCCCTTATTTTTCGCCATTAAATGCGAAAGGAACACATTACCGCGTAGTTATTTGAGAAGCGGTGTTGTAAAGTCAAATTTCCGCGAAGTTATTGCGGAGCGCAGCGCCTATTTTACTGCTCAGAGGTATTTCCTTTAATTTGGCAGTAGGGGCGAGCAGTGACAAAAGCGGGTTGTCGGTGTGTCGCGCGCTCCTGTCACTCGTGACTGACAGACGGCCGGTTGTCCTCGGAGAAGGAAAAAAATAAGTGGCATTAAGTTAAGAGTGAGATGGGGCAATCTGAAGCGCTGCGGGTGTGAGAGGGAGGTTTAAATGTCACAGTACGCGGATACTGTAAGTTTTCTGGTAGATGGTGGCGATAGGGTCTACGAACATTTTCGTGGTTGAGACGTCGATTACCACTCGGCTGATGTTTGACTTTCAAATAACTCAGGGCCCTATTATTTATCCAGCATGAGCCAATAAGGCTGACATCCACTATATCGAGATCTTATAAATATGTAGTATTGCCTTTATACGGCGTTCTGCGATCGTTTGTCAGACACGTTTGAAGGCTTTAATAAAATTAAAGCGTGGATTTTAAAGATTTATTAACGCTTCGGTATAATTTGTGTTTTTGTGTTAAGTTTTTTTCTGGTTCCAGTTACAGTATTGCTAATGAATGATCCCTTTTGCAATTAAATTTAGGAACGATTTTCGCAATACTACTTCAATATGAATTTATCAAAAGCATTATAACACGAATATCTCACAAATCAAATAGGTCGATACCTAATGCAAGTTATTTGTGATAAAATATCTGGAATACTGTGTTTTTATACATCTTTTTCTTCTTGTATACACTAACTTGGCCGTTCGCATGTACGAGTAGATTGATACTAATTTATATTAATCGATATTAATTTTCAATACGGCATCTACCCAGATGTCAATTATACTAAAAAGTAATCTATTCTAGGCAAAACCTCATCAACGCATAAAAAATAATTAAATTATCCAACCCAGAAGCACAGTTCACTTATGCCGCCACTAAACTAATGAGCCAGACAATTCCATAGAAATAGAAACACAACCCAGAGTTGGTGAGACTGACCGACCTTAAGAGTATAGATTAGATACCGAACGCACCCCGAATATAACACTATAATTAAGAACATTTACGTGTTTAGGGGCGCCAAATTTATCGCCGAGTTTTTGTCGATATGAAGCCATTCTTTGGTATTTATATGGGGTACCCGGGCATGTGTGAGGTCCGCCGGTCCAGTAGTCAGTTTATCGTGTTGTAATCTTTACGAGCCCCGCTGGCTTCTCTCGGTGACCTGTCCTCACTTAATGGCCCGACCAGATTACTATACAGTCTTGAATCCCCAATATTTCGGTGTCCGTGTTTGTGGCTTTGTTTATAGCTTAATTAGGCTGTTTTGTTTGGAATCAGGCCCGGCGTCGACCCTGCCTAGATAAGGTGTCGAGGTATTTACGATCCGATATCGCGCCACTGAAAGTTTATGTACGTGATTCCGTGTTTTGATTCAACTTATCTTAATTTAATTTTGTTTTGTTATAGTCGTAAATTTTTTGTATGTTTACACTGTAGACGTGAAACACTTAACGTTTATGTACAAACAGATATATTCATACGGTTATTGTACAAAATTTCGTCTCGAAATGTCGCACGTAGCTGTCACTTAACGTAACTGTGAAATATCATTAAGTAGGCAAGTGAAACATTATTTAACTCACCGGTCATCGGGGAGTGTTACTGATAAAGAAATTTAAATAAGAATGAAGTCCTTTTTTCATTGATAAGGATTTGACACCGAAAAAACAACGAGGAGAGGAATGCACCGACCACGGACTTACTAATGAAAGGGACCAATTAACGATGATTATTTTTTCTCATGAGTATTGACGTGTGTACAGGCGGTTATATATTTTGAAGCATTTTTTATTATATTTTTTTGCTACGACACAAGTTGACAAAATCGAAAGAGGTTTCAGTAACTTATTAATCATGATTTCAATTCAAGATTTTATTAATTTTGTTTTAATTATAATTGTTGAAGTCGTGATGTCCAACTGTCAAGCACGTCTCACTGAAAATGCTTGCTAGTGCTTAGTGCTAGCTATATCAAATGGATCTAGTCAAATCAAACCAGTCAACTTCTTTTTTCATTTTATTTTAATATTTATTTCTCTACTTCTGCTTTTTATATATAATTAATTAAATAAAAAATAAACCTTAATAATCATAAATAATACATCACATGACTATCTCCGCTTCTATACCATTTCTATGAGGTAGTATGGATAGCACATCAAAAGCAATCATTGCAAGAAACAAAAACCTCCAAATTATTATAGGAATTGAACTTATTTTCCGCACGATTACAATCCGTTTGCAATTAAAATTCCACGCGTAGATTTAATTAGTGATATCTGGCACATCAGCGGGGCCACACATCCACCCTGTATTCAATATTTTTTCTTGTCACCAAGTGATAAAAAGTCCGGGACTAATTCAGCTCTGTAGTGTCGTTGCGCCTGCGCCACCCATAGCTGTTCGCATCAATTTATAGGCTTTTAACCTAATTTGTTGACCGTACCTCTCCCCCGCCTCCCCCCGCCGCCCCGCCGGTACCCCGCTCGCCTCCCCATGGGATCCACCGCCCACGCGACTCCGTCTTTATTTTACCTTTTTAATAATTAATTTAGTATTAAGACGACGTTTGCTCTTATCTCCAAAATGGATTTTAATCCTGGATTTAGAAGCTCGAGAATTCATTAAATACGATAATACGGTATCGTTTCGCTAAAACGTCAAGCGAGAAACAAAAGCACCAAATTAAGCTATCATGCCCAGCAATAAAGTGCGTAATTAATGTTTTTTACATTAGCAAAACGGCTGTCGATACCCAACAAAGTCGTAAAAACAAGCGTTGACGTTTAATAACCACGAGTATTTTATACTTTATAGTTGAGTGCAAGCAATAAACAATTTGGCTTCGTTTTTTGATAATCTGCCTTAAAAAGGTGTGGGCACAATCGCGGATAAGTTATTGACGAATGTTCCAAAAGGCCCCAGGGTGGTGCCGTATATAAATATTTTGTGTGCGCACGAAATTTTGACAAATACCACTTAATTTACGCTAATGAATCCGAAATGAATGCATCGACGGATGGCCGGCCAGTGCTGCCATCAGTCGATAAAACGCGTAGGTGTAAAAATATTGTTATGGAGAAAAGTCAAAATTCTATTTGAGCGCTCATTAATAAACGCAATTAAGACGTGGGTGCCATCTGAATGTTTATTAATCTTTTTTTGTATATGAAAACAACGTCGTAAAATTCATAAATTAATACGACGCAGTGTGCGTGTAACATTTTGTGTTTGTACACAGACAATAAATCATTATTTACTTCCACAGAATTATGTTTTCATGCAACCAACAATGCTATCAAACTTAATTGAAACCTAAGTATCAATATAGATCACATTTATAAAATAAAATCGTGCAATAAAATTAATAAGCAATATCGACACAAAGTCCGAACGGGCATCACTACTGGACCGCATTTAGATAAACGAGCGGTCGCATAAAAATCAACTGTTTTGGCCTAATCGAATTAGGCTGCGATACCCATCTGTGCGATTTAACACGTTTTGCATTCTTTTGTCCGTGGACTAATAAAGGTTGCAGGTAGCCAACCCACATTTTACTGTATCTTAAATGTTGATGAACTCATCGGAGCCGTTTCGATAATATATCTATTGGATGTCGATGCTTTGTCGAACTTTGCGTATAGAACGTCTATACAAAGAATGTTGTTATGTTTGTATCTATTTCATTCATCAGATCTTGGTGAGGGTTTAGAAACTGTATGAAGATATACCCAGGGAGGTTTTTGACACAGAATTATGATGACTATTGTGGAAAAAAAATTATGGTGTAGGGGTCGTTATTAAAACGTAACACGCTATAACCGTGCCAAGAACTTGTCAGAGAAAAAGTAATTTTATATGAATTAAGTTTCTATTGTATGTTAAGTCCGTCTATGATAGACCAGCGTGGTGGACTCTAGCCTAAGTCATATCGATAGAACTCTTCATTGTTAAAAATTCCCATGCTCAAAAGTGGGCCATTATGGACTGGTATAGTGCATTACATTATAATACGGATAAAGGCGCAACAGGGCATAATTGACGCCCGGGTAAAGCCGGGCCGTGCCGCTAGTATTATAAATGCGTGATGCACTGGGTTAATGGTTGTCAGATAATAAAACTCGGTTTCGCGTTATTGTGCAAACTTTTAATGGGTTTTAATTGACGCCCGGTGATATATTGACGAATGAATTCTGTTTTGGTCAATTCTCCGGTCAGTTTATGATATCCAATATCTGTCGCCAATGTGTTTTATTATACAAAAAACTTAATGATGTATTAATGTAGCTAATTTTATGATACGCCGGGCTGCCCATAATTTTATGTGAATGCGAAATAGAAATAATCTTTTGCTAATATTTAAAGTTATCTTTTATAGATATTAATTTTCCGTTTGTATGAATATTGATGAATAATTTAATGAATGGGTCGTTTTGTATTGCAAATTTGATAATATGGCGAAATATAGTGATGAATTTTATGTCGGCAATAATTAAAGCTGATTACAATGTTTTGTTAAAATTAATATTTTATTGATATAATCAATCTGGACCGGATTTTACTTAGCGTCCAATTACACTTCACTTTCCCGAACTAGTATAAAAAGCATTCTGGTACAAGCATGACTGCCTCGGTGGCATAGTTGTATTACGGTACGGTTACAAAGCTGAGGTCTCCGGTTCGAGTCCCGGGTCGGGCAAAGTGATATTGGATTTTTCTATTCATTATCAGTCCGGAGTCAGGAATTTGTGCCCGTTATGGCGATAGGCTCGCCCCCTATCACATCGTAGAACGAAACATGCAAGACGAAATGTGCCTCTGCCCACCCCCTCGAGGATAAAGGCGTGAGTTTATGTATGTATGCATGGTACTAGATATCTGTATACACAAATGACACACCTTATTGGATTAAAACTGTATCTCTAGGTTTTTGGCCAGCTAAGAAAACAGTTGAGCTGATGTGGACATAGGTGGAGAGAATTGTATTGGTTATCTTCAAGGATTAGCACCAATCCATTCAAAGTTGATAAATCTGAATCTGATAAGTTAATATAGATAGAAACAGATGTAGGTGTATATGAATACACCCCACTGCATAGCACGGGCCTCTTCTAAAATCGAGAGTACGATTGAGAGGGCTTAGGCCATATAGTATGTAGTATACACCACGCTAGCCTAGTGCAAGTTGGCGTAGATACTTATAACAAAAAAACATGTAACGTAAAACCCACCTCTCATGAGAATCTTCCTCATACTCCGTCTCTGGGTGGTGCAATTCCACCTTCTATTCCTGAACTGGTGGGCGCACTCCGTCGCCCCGAGGGTCACGCCCTTGGTAATCTCCTTGATGAGCCCGGTCTCGTTGCGGCAGATCTGCGCGAGCCGCCCTCGGGTCCTCCTGTTCTTCTTGCACACCATCCGAGGGTCTAGGATCACGGCGCTGCCAGACGCCCTGGAATGGAGTGTTGGATGAGTAAAAAGAGTAATGATGTCTTTAATACTCTATGAGGTACGAGTTTATCGTCAAATCAACAAATTTTTGGGGGGACGTTAGTCATACCTATGTCACACTGTTGGACATATGTCTTCCAAAACGTCATGGGGTGGCAGACTGGGACAACAACAATAACATTTGATGAAACTTGACTGATCTGCCACTAACGTGATCCACAGTTCGTCGAGCTTATTCGCGTTCCAAAATGTGATAGGGAATGAGCTAATCACTTGCAATATATCAAGCTTTTCATTGAAAAAGTGTTTAATGAAATAATATTTATAATACTGCAAACAACACAAACCACCTGCAGCATAGATCTACATCTAGCTACCAAAACTGAAAAACATACTACGGGATGATATGGTACGCGTTATAAATATGACAGGGGCGATGATGCACAATAAATGATGACAGTCGCAGACAATATAAATAGACCCATTGAATGGAATCAGTGTAGTTTTTAAATAATTATGGATTTACGATCCGCCACGGCGAGCGTCGACGGAGCAGCGCCAGGGCGCGCCGAGTGATCCATTGTTTATCCGATACGAGTTCATTGTCAGATCACCGATGCCAGTGCGAAGCTACTCCGAATAAATTTAGACCCGCCAGTAGACTGTGTTCCGGGATCGATTCATTCTCAAACTTTTGTTTAAAATGATTTAAATATTATGCGAATCAATATCTTTCGAGCAGGCGCCAGCTAGGTCGCTCGCGGTCCCATCAATCTTCATTATTCTACTGTGTCATGTTTATTGTTTGAATTTTTCAAATGCTCACGAAATTTGTATTGTGAGATGAATTATCTTGTCAATGATTTATGGATTATCATTAATTAGGCTATTTAACAATTTCCTATCGCCCGCATGTTTACCGATCATGCGTGTCCTTTACTATGGGCTGGCTTCTGAAGTGTTTATTGTTAGTAAGTTGAACAGATAAGTAACCCTGTAAGCAGACAAGACTTGGTAAACGTAGTCATAATTTTGATAGTTATTTGCGAAATATTAAAAATGTTCCAGAATGTTTCACATTCGTTCCCAAGTACTAAGATTAATAAATCTCTGAATATATGATGCAAGTAAAAATTGATTGCACGATGCTGTTCTAAAATCAACAAAGATTTTACGACTCTTCAATTTTTATGACTCAAAAACAACGGAAACTTAAACATCTACGTGAGTAAGCGATCAAAAATTTCCAGGTATACCGAAATAATTCATGAATTTAACTGTATCTACTAGTAATTGACCTTCGCTGTTTTACTACAACAGTAAAAAAACGCGAGTACAACAGTAAATGTCGGGCGGGTGGTAAGTTATGAGCTCGAACGCCGTCAGCTCTAGTTTAAAGCGTCTGAATGATTTTATTAACCCCGCAGATTGGACTGGGTGTTTATATTTCGGTAAAGTGCTGTTTCATAATACTTCATACACTAATACATCGGTATTTTTTAGTTTATTTTTCTTATTGGATTCCCAACGGGGACGGGATTGTTTCTACATGTGGAAATATCAAGCGGTTTATTTGTGTAGTGTCTACATTATAAACACTTCTTTAACAAATAACGTGTGCCCATATTTTTTTATTTCATTCAGTTCGTACAGGAAGAAATTTATAGAGTAATTTATTTTAAATAAGAAATGATAAAAAACTTAATTAAAATGCAATATTACATTTAATCCTATAGGATATTAATTCAACCGTGATTTTTACAGTTGTTGATGTAACTACAACGTCACGATTCATTGTTGCTAATTCAGAAGCATCCCAAATAATGTTAGATCTAAAAGTAATCTTTTATCTGTAATTAAAGACAAATATTTAATATCTTTCAGCCATTTCTTTCTCTTTCATCGCAGAAATTGCTCGATGCAATAGAAAATTTCGTTGTAAGAGACGTGGCGCTCATTGTAAATTATTTGTATGATGTTAACAATCTATAGTTTCTTATGGTAAAGCTGCCGAATATTCATGTCACTTCCGCTGGTTCTCTCCGAGTAAAGATTTTGATTAAACCAATCGTCGATGTAAATAAACCGCAACATAACATAGTTAACTTTCCCAACACACTTAAGTTCAAACCAACACATTCGTTCGTAATGACTCACGGGCGGGTCACTTATAGAAATCAATTAGCACTTAGTCACCGCAAACCGACGGCGAAAGTAAAATACGTGAAGAATGCAACAAGCATTGAATATTTTTCAGGAGCTAAGTGTAACTGAATCACTGCAGTTTACTGACTCAACTACATAAAATATTATTGTTTTTTTTTTTCATTATTGTTGGCTTTTCTTATTGTATTGTATCAGCACATAATATATGTCCCACTGCAGGGCACGGGCCTACTCTACAATCGAGGGTACAATTGAGAGTGGTTAGGCCATATAGTCCACCACGCTGGCCTACTGCGGGTTGGCGGACTTTACTTACCATAGAAAATATTACAAATCGCTATGGTATGCAGGTTTCCTCACGATGTAGTAGCTTCCCCTACAAAATGGATTGCCCGACATGAGATCTAACATTTTTTTTATTGCAGTAAATGACGTGACGAGCATGCCATTAGCCTGATGGTAAGCGATACGACTGCTCATGGGCAGTAGCAAAACCAAAAGACACCATGAATTACAAAGCAATGCTTGGCATTCCACTGCGCTCGCCATCGTGAGACATAAGATGTTAAGTCTCATTATGTCCAGTAGTTACTCTGGCTACAATGTCCTTCAAACCGGAATAACAGTGCATTTACACTGCTGTTTGCCGGGAGAAATACCTATAGACATTGCGGTGGTAACTACCCAGGCTGCCTCTCACATATGAGAGACCTACCACCAGCATCCGTGACTGTAGTAACTGGAAAAATCACTTTATAAATACAAATAAATTTACTGTTCATCGTTTCTCATCCACTAACACTATTAAATAACAAAGTGTGGTACAAAATGCAAGAATGATTATAACTCGCGCTTGCATTACTTGAATCAATCAATGGGGAATGACGGCTGAATGCGCGGCGGTTGACATCGGCCGACGTGCGTCCGCGTCTTACACACTTTTCTCACGTGCGTTTCTCGCAATATATAAACGTGTTAATAAAAAGTGGGTGTTTTTTAGAAATTTCGTTGAGGCAAAGGTCTTTTTGCGAGGTCGTCACCTACACGAACACTGGTGCATGAAGGAAATTATAGCTGTAAATATTGGGACTGGATTTGAAATTCGTACTCAGATTTCATTTATAAAATCTTTAATATGTAGAGTTTCACCGTAAAAACATGGGAACATAAGTGTTAATTAAGTTTTATTAGGGTTAGGGAAAATCGTGTAGATGGCATTTCCAAAGAAAGCTTTATGAAGACCCTTAGAAGAAGGAAAATAAAAAGTACTGGGTATCCATAAATCAAAGATCGCTGTTTTAAGGTACTTGTTTGTTCTTGAAGGAGAAAGACTAGTACATATTTTAGGGCGATTCCCGTCCTATAGATTGTGCTAGGGATGTAAACGATAGTCATACCTACCGTAAATCTAATCTCAAGAAGCAAAAATCATATTTTATTTTCGTAACTGAACCGAACTTACATGAAACGGCTACAAATACTGTAGCTTGACGTATAAATAAGACGACTCATCCATCAAAAAATAGCTATGTACTTTTAATGTCTATTTTCGATAATACTGACACACACTTATTTACACCGCCGTTATATCGCGCGGTTAAATGAATGAAAACCAGACATAACAGTTATAAATAGTATAACAAAATTACGACGTTTTATATTCCGATTTGTACCGATAATATGCTAATGAAATCTATTATGAACGTTATTGTCATTCAACAACTTGTATTCAATAATGAAGACGATTTTATAACAAATTAACACAATGTATGCCCACAAAAAGCGCGACATTCGTGGGCGGGTGTGGTATTCAAATACGCGTTTTCACAAATTTTAACACGTTACCTCTAACCTATTTTAATATTAGCGTTCAATATTTGCAATATTATTTGTCAAACTTATATGGAGTACTGTTACGAAATACGTCATTGAACGGTTTCAAATTTATTTTGGCCACAATTTAGATGTTGCTTACTGACTAGTGGATTGGAGTAGACAGGTTAGTTTGCCATTCAAATTTAAACTTTTATCCAAAGTTTTAAGGTTGGTATTTGAATGGGGAGTTTTAAGTGGAATACTGCCAAACTGGCGACACACCTCTGCGTAGCCAGACGAATAAATTAGCAGTGATAAGTTGTATGTCAATTAATTATTCTTCAAAGCACCATGTGGTGTGAAAAGTCGTCTAAGCGTGGAGAGGAAGTGTCTCTAATGACGGCTCTGGGAATATTATAATCACACAGTTTGTCTAAGCGAAATCCGTACTGGTAGAGACTGCGTTTGAGCAAGTATTGGGTTCTTTACGACCTCCTGTACATCTAAGAAGTTAAGACAAATAGTCGACAAATGGTTAATACTTAGAGAGCTGAGATATGTTGCTATAATTTTGGGGTATAATATTTTGTCGACATTAAGCTAAAATACCATTTACTATGCAAAGATCCATAACGTATTAGCGTTTTCCCGACTCTGCTCAATCCTATGTATTCCTTTCGTTTTATCTACTTTCATCTAGGTATTCATTTATTATCGTTGGTTCAGAGCACTTCTGGCCTGACCCTTGTTCAATAGGTCCCTGATTAGGCTGACCATTCCATCGACAAATAAATAATATCATCATGTAAAATATTATCATATTATGTAAGGCAATGCTTTTTAAAGCAAAGTAGTTTAAAAATATGCACATGTCGTGTTTATACCATTGCATCGTCAAGTAAAGATGATCAAAATGTTTTGCAAAAAATTCACACATATTATTTTCTTGTCTTTATTCCACTTAGCACACGTCGAGATACTAAAATACGGATAATCACGACTTTATTTACACGGCTAGGCAGAGATGCATCTGAAGCGCCGTTATAAACACCATGGATAAACATCGGACGTAAAAAGTGTCAAACGTAAAACCATAAGTCCTTTTTCAACTTTTATTTTCCTGCACAAAATTACTCCGCTCTAGACAAAAAATAGATTTATTCGCAACGAGATATGATTTATGTGTAAATGTTTTACGTGACTTAAAAGCTGGCCACGCTTTTTACACCTACGGAGTTATCTATTCATTTTCTACATGTCTTTATCCTACAGAACGTGGGGTCGGTAAATAAAACTTTTGTGTATTGCAAAAAACGCGTTGAGTTTCGTCTTGACGCCTGTTAGTTCACAAAAATTTCGGGTGGTATCTAATCCTGCATAAATATGAAAAACAAGGGTGTTATTAAAATTCAGTAACTAGGAAATAATAATAGAGGGTCTTTAGCTGGTGATTAAATGCAAAGGGATGTAAGTATACAACGCCATACAAAAATACAAATGAAATATAAGCTAGCAATTACGAGCTTAGATGCGCTCTTAAGCTGATTAACATGAAATCTAGGAGAAAGCGCTAATTTATTTCGGGAAAGAGTACACTGATTTTATTATGATGTCCTTTTGGTGACCACGGAAGCTGGAAAGCAATCGAAACGTCAGGAAGTTAAAAATGTAAAATTAAACCAAATTCGCAATAATATCCATAAAAAAGTTATATTTCAATATATATTTTTTTGTTATTACCAAGACATATTAACACAATTGAATAACCATAGATGTATCATAAACTAGGATAAGTTTTTCTGCATATCTACAATAATTAATTACTATAAACAAACTATTGTTGCCCGGCACATCCATGAAGGTCGAAAGAAGAACCTATTAACATATTATAGCAACAAAAATATCAGTAACAACGACCGATATATTTTATTATGATGTCACGCGAGAATAGATCTGTTGACATTTAATTACTGACAATTATAGACCGTGCCATTAAACTAATTTACGGGCCGTGCAATTAAACGGAAAGCAGTATTGTAACTCTCAGATTTACACCACTTACCTGTAATTAGCGAAGAAATTGGTTCATGTGAGTTATTTTTGTTAATGCTTGCTGTGCGGTTTTCGACTCTAATTTCATAACATAAAAACGGTATAAATTGCCATATTCCTTCGTAATTGTAATCATACAATTGTCATTCCAGATTTGAAAATTAAATAAGTTATTTTAGGTTGTCATCGTTACGTAATCCTATCCCAATTATATAGATTATCGATCAAAAATTACTGTATCACTATTCGATACTAAGAAAAGGGTTGTCACAAAACAAAACAAAAATTATTAATTAGCAAGAAGCTGCGCGTCGCAGCCGCCGACAAATCATTCCGCAACATCCATTCATCACGGGCGTAACGGCTATTCTAATTTGCGTCTGAATGTGTGGACACGTAACTAACAAGCGGTCCTCCGACCCTGACCTATGTCAACAACAAGAATCGAGTTACACTTGGCACGGACACAATTCAAACTGTTTATTAGAACACGAGATATTTACGGGCACCAACTAGTACCCAATTTATTGTTGGCTGGCTTCGTTTGTTCAATATGAGAAAGTCACCGGGTGGCAGGGCTGGCGCATTTTGAAAGACCTGATTAGATAATGCAAATCATGTTTTGTAAGATAGAAGGAAAATTAGGCAATGTCTTCTTTCCTTTTTTCTAGCAGATGTTTTCGACTTTTAGAGCAGACCAACGTTCAATGCTTGTTGGTACCAATGTCTTAAAAAAAAGAAGTGAAATAATGAGTTTTGTGTTTGGTTTTGTTTGAGGAATCAGATTGCCTGTAACAATCTTTTGCCACGCAGCTGGCGGCTCTATTTGGACTTATGATGATGATAAAGGATTTCAGCTACGTCAGTTATAAATTATACAATTTTTATTTAAACAAATGAATGGTGTAAGTACCTACTCGTTGATGTTATACTGTACAAGTGGCATGTGAACAAGGAAATATTTTTTCAGTAAAACATTTTTGTAAATATTGATCGACGCGTCAAGTAGCAGAATAAACCAGTTTTTCTGTCACTTTTGTAACTTTGGCCTTCAATAACGACAAAAGCAATACAAAGACCACGATAAGAAAATGCGGACATATTTTTCATTAACAATAACGAATAAAATCTAGAGAACATTTATTCACAGAATCTATGTGAAAAATGTAGAAACAGACGCCGGTCAGAATAACGTCGGGTAGAAAAAAAAGAGGGATGTTTTAGAGAGAAAATTGCCTGAAGTTGTCTTGTTGAAAGCTCCTGTAGGCACATATTTAAGAACCTCAATATAAAACTCAAATGAACGCTGTACAAATGCCTCAAAATAGGCAACGCAGGCAATACTTTAAAACATACATCAACTAACGCCTTTATCCCAGAAGGGGTAGGTAGAGGCGCCACCTAGACACCCAAATTTCGGCTTGTATTTTCCGTCCCATGATGTGGATAGGGGGCAAGCCTATCGTCAAATGGGGCACAAATTCCTGACTCCGGGCCGATAATGAATTAAAAAACCCAATATTACTTAGCTCAACCTGGGACTCAAACCCGAGACCTCAGCTTTGTAATCATACCGTAGTACAACTACGCCACCGAGGCTGTCTATACTTTTAAAATATTTTCAAATAATGTTAGAGACTATTCCACCCGCTCTTCCACCACTGGAACTCTTCTAAGGCTTAATCTAAGATTAATCTGGAACCATTCAAAGTATTGACCAGTATTGTATTGACACGAATATGTCCACCTTCGAAGAAATTAATTAAAAGTAGCAATTGTTAGGAGTTAAAAACACAATTACTACTTCTTTCGTGGGAGACAAAACCTTAGTCAAAAATTTCAAATGTTATTACATAGCTATGCATCATGCATGTTTTTTAAAAATTCTTCTTCCGTTCACTTACCAAGTGTTCTGAATTCGTAAATAAATATACCACCTACATCATTCATTACGCGGGTCATGTGAGCTCAGTCCAATCACTTCCTATTTCATGACTGGTTTCATCTCAGACATGGATAGATGTTACTAAATCAACGTAGATTTATAGTCTGTTTGTTTTTTCAAATGTATAATAATATAGTTGTTTTGTTTCGTCAAAATGTGAATCAACATTCGACTTAGTATTTCTATTTATAATGCATTTGTCGTAGAATTAGAATATCAAGAATCATCCTATCAATCGACCTCAATACAAAAATACAAAATATCGAAAAGAGAAATTAGTTAAGACGAAAAATAATCATATAAGGAACGATTATAAAATACAGTTGTATCTTAAATCACATGGGACCAATATGGATATTGTTAATATTATATCTTGTTCTGATTTTTCTCTCCTTTTTGTATGCGTTTTTCGTATTCTGAATAAGTGGAACAAAAGATTTTTAAGCCATTGTGGTAGTGGAAATAATGTTTCTTACTTCGTTACAATATATTTTTCGTCGCAGCCAAGGAAATACAGGTAACAGGAAAACAACAATTAATTTTCAAGGATATTCCACTTAGCTCCCGACACACGACCTTAAGTTTGTTTATTTCATTAATCTGTTGCGTTTCTCTGCAAATGTACTTTGACTAACCTAAGTTACTGAAAATGAAAAGTTCGTTTGGAAAAGTAGTACGTACATAAAAAGTATTTTCGCAACCTTTGACTCATTTAATAATTATATTAAAAACATTTTAGAAAAATTCGATACACACTTATGCGTGTTTCATTTCATACAACCATCTATGCATTAATATGGAAGGATGTAGAACACGAAAAAATAAAGTTATGAATGTCCATAAGGGCCATGGCAACAGCAAACCACCCTTCAGCCGCACCAGGAAGGGGTTGATACTCATTCAACGAGGGTGACAATGAATGACAATGTTTGCGGACACCGGGCGAGGCGCTAACGCGCGAGTTCGTCGCGATTAGCGACTACATGACGAGTTAACTGTAAACATCATTACCATTACCTATACACTGTCCACTGCACCCTTACACCACATGATTTTAAACCTTACCCAAAACTTATAAAGTTCAAAATGGATAAAACTACTCCAAAGGCATTTGTCAACAGTCCGCAATCGTCAGACTAGATAGTTCTGTCACTGTATCTGAGCAAACACTTTTAAAAGTTTATGTGTGTTGTCGCAAGATTTTAGCGGTCGCATCATGGACGCTCATGGCGGCTGCGCCGTGTTACTTTGTTTGCAGTGTCGTTTAAATTGGATCTGAAATGGTCTCGCTGCCATTGTGAAGGATTTTTACGCTTTCGAAAGCGTTGTGAGTAAATGCCCAGTTTACACTAGATATATTATAATTTGAACCTCATTCAGCCATGTTTATTGTCACCGTACTAAAAGCATTGCGTGGAAATTAAAAGCTCTAAAAGTATGGGGATCGTGACCAAAGCCGTTTGTTCTTTAAGATAAACATTACATAAATGTCAATTTATTTCATTGTCATGGTATTTCGTAGATCATTTATGTACAAATCTCTTTCAGATCAATCAAGTAATTTTACCAAAGATTAAATGATACACACTTATACATCCACAGGTACATTTTTAATACTCGTGGTGGAGATATTTTTAGCGCCACAGTTTGTGCCCGGCCATAATGGGCGCGAGATGCGATAATTGGTGAAGTTCTACGCACAATGACGCGCTCTGTCCTCTGAATGTTACAGGGACAAGGAATAGTTAATTGATCAGATGCGATACGGTCGATTGCGATAATATTTCGTTGTTGTATTATATTAAGCCTTTTTTAAATACCTGTACAAAGTATAAATCGAATGTCGGTACAAGGTAAAATAAACATAATCTGTTGCTTGTATTCCCGAAGATCTGAGTAGAAGCGTCATTCGTCTTCCACGTGATTAGGGGCGAGCCTATCGTGTATAGAATTTAAGGTAACCTAGACCAAAACGCCAAATTCTAGCCCTAGGCAGCTCTTTTAAGTTTTTCAAACAATAACAACTCACACTGCAATTGCCCAATCTAGGAATAAGTTTTGCCTGTGTGGTTCATAATACACCTAGCTCTCGAGCAACAGCCCGGCTGTGTTTAGGATCGTCAATATTATTTAGTAAATCGGGGCTGAAAAATTGTTCCTCGTACTATAATTTACACTGATTAGATAATGTTTGAATATTAATTAACTTGATAAAGGAATGTACAAAAGAATAATATGGTTAGTGAGAAAATGCTATAAATAGTTTAGATATTACAGAGGATACATAGATTAATAGCTTCCACTCGATAAATTATTACCTAATGAATAATCTCATAAATCGTATGGAAACATTCTCTGTTTTGAGAATTTAACCAGTAGTTACAAATTGATAGTAATTCAGTAGTAATGAAGCGTCGGACGCCCGACAACAGGAGGGCAGACAACTTACATATTATGGTTGCAGGAAATTGCTTTGTGCTAGCAGCTTCCAACGGGTCATTACGGCAATGCTTGGGAGATTCCTCAGTCCAGCAGAAGACTTGTGTGCCTTGAGATGGTAATTACCAAAATAAAGGTTTTGACAACCTTCGTATTACGACAAATATGCCTAAACCGAATAATTGAGAATTTGATAGTTGCCTCCGGTATTTTTTTGTGTCGCAACAAATATTTGTTTAGTGTATTGGTATTAAATCTCGCTCTTCTTTATTATTGTTGCGTGTACCAAATTCTTTATTAACATTAAGATTGTCTAACACTATGTTCCCTTATTACTGTAAGTTTAACAATCCAAAACCCCTACATTACACTACTCAACACTTAATATATTATCCTCTTTGTGCCCTCACTTAATCTTTGAACCAGCGACAGGCAGTTAACGTGACGCCGCTAAGCGCACTGCAAACATGCGCGGGCGGTCGCGGCGCGGCGCGGAGTCGGGCATCGCACTACCCGGTGCTAAATGAACTAGTTACTTGCGTGCTTGGCTGCGGAATCATCATCATGTTGGACTTCTAGCTTTATTCTTTTTATATCCTTGAATAAAATCAAACTCTAGATAGCAAAAGTTTATGCCCTGCAGTGGAACAGGGCTGGGTAAATATGTCCTCGACATTTTTTTTAATACGACGAATGGTGAGACGATCATGCCATTCGCCTGATTGTAAGCGATACGATATGGACTTTGAGGTGGTACCTGCACAGGCGGCAAAATGACTGAAAAACGCCTGATGATATGTGCAATGCTCTCTAGAAAGAGTATTGATTGACCTCATGCTAATATGATCTTTTGCTAGGCACATCTACGCCGTCCTATTTAAACGCTCAACTGTGGTACAACCATAGATTATTGGATGCAAACATTTGGGCAATATATCGGCTTGCTAAATTAGTTCTTCATGCTACAGCGGATTAAGGATAACAGGCGAGTAGGAAATCGTGGATCGACAAACTGTGCCACAGGATATTATGGTTTATGACGTTAACTTAATTGGTGACGATATTTCGTATTTCTTTTTGGAATTTTTCATTTCATTGGTAACCTACTAAGATAACTTTGTCCTCTTGCACTTACAAATATATTCATAAATACTCCGGCAAAAATTAAATGGAAAAAAGATGTAGCCCCTGGACAAGAACTTAAAACATAATGTTTCTTAATTACGAGTATGCTAATGCATAGTGGTCGACAGTACGTCATAATTAGCTTCTGCTTAGTACACCTAAGGCCTAGTTTTCCTTTCATATTGCCTGGACAATAAAATAATGAATTTACAACTCAGTAAACATGCAAATAAGATTATGAAATATCACATGTTCCACTTACTCTAGACTAGAGAATTGATTTGTAAATGTTTAGCATTACGGTTTGTATGTCTAGTAGTGAGCTATGAGGTGCTGAATTCGATGCCGGGACAAGGAAATTAATTTTATGTGAGTTGAAATAATACTACATTTAAGGATTTTATCGCAGATTTAGTTTAATTTTTTACATATTTAACTTCCCGGCGTTTCGATTGCTTTCCAGCTTTCGTGGTCACGGGGCGGACTGAGGTATTAGTCATCCGCTCCGTGACTGTTACTATTTATTATCTTACTATTCGATAATGTGTGACTATTTAAAAAAATATATTTTTAACCACACATTACCGAATCGATTCTGGTATGCCATAAACCAGAATTTACGTAGGCACTACTCAAAATATACCTGTACCTTCATTGATACACAGCAAAAAACATATTTTCTTCACTACACAAATACTAGAATTTCCTCTATTTCATTCAACAAACCCAGACGTAACATAAACATATGCATCTGTTTCGAATTCATTGAAACAGGTCGAGTATTGTTTCTGGCGTTTACGAATAAATTAAAAAAAATGCTGCAATAGTACAGTGATGTTGATTGAGAGCTAGATAATAAACACAGCGCCAATTAAAACTAACTTCGGACGAGTGTATGAGGAATAAATCTGTTTTCCATCATAATTTGTGTACGCATGTCGGAGCTGTTGCGTCAGATATTTTATCTTTACGTCCTTTCGCGTTAAAGGGTGGATAGATGATTGGATGCGTCGAGAACAGCTCATCGAAAACAAATACGTGTGAAATAAATGAAAATTCCTGGCAATGCAACTATTTTTAGGTGATTTTGTAAAAGTGGGTTATTCCAATTCTTACGAAAATTATTAAAAAATATTAATGGTAACCAAAGCGCAGTCAATTTCGGATTCAAGAGAGCTAGCGTATCGTAAAAAAATAAAAGCAGTTACAAAATACCTAATAGTTTTTCTTTCCGGTCCATCGCCACTTGTTCCTCCTAAAGACCACGCTGTGTATCTATGATTTCTTAAGATAATTGGATATATGAAAGAGCAATCACACAAGGCAAATAGTTTGTTTGTTGACCTCTCCTATGTAATATTAAGAAGAGACGCAAAAGTAATTGTAAGAATCTTAGCAGTCCACTGCTCGACTTAGCTGTCGCCAAGCGTCGCCGAAATTCGATTTCCAGCTGCTCTCGCTCACTTCAAAATCCCGTTCGATTATCATAGCTTCAAATAGCTGAGGGGAGTCGATAATACGTTTTAAAGTATAAAGCGATAATAGGTGGTACAAAGTTCTGGCTACAGCAACATCTTATTCTATAATCAGGTTTCTAGCATTATTTATAAGGAAATTTCTGACGGATTTTGTTATAGTCGGCAAACAGCAACATTTCCTCTAATTAATATATAAACAAACCCACTTCTACGCATCTTGAAATAAACACGGCACCTACATACATACAGTAGTATGTCGAAATGCATGCGTGTATCTTGTACGGATATAAATTACAAATAAGATGTGCATAGTGAAAGAAGTACATCTTATTCAGGGCTTCATCGGATCGCTTCACATGATTTTTTTACATTTTGTGATAACATTAGGATTGGATGGGAGAGATTAGACATGAAATTAACCCATACAAGATGTAGACTTTTCTAATCAAGCGCCAGTCATCCTAGTTCTGAGCAGCCTACATCTATCCATTACTCATTCGTTAAGTAGTTTTTGTCAAAATATTAAAAATATTTTTTCTCTCTTCACATTTTATTACATTAGACATATTAATTACTATAAGATTACGAATGTAAATGCTTGTTCTTATATTATTAACACATATTTCAAACAATGCGTTCAATAGATACTTTTTAAATTTTATTTGTAGTTCCTAATTTCACCTGTACGGTATCAACCCACAATGGCCAACCGCAGAGCACGAAACTCCTCTACAATTCAGAGTTCGATAATTATATTATATACATAATAAACATATTCAAAATCGTCTAGTGCTAATAAGTTTCCCGTGAGCGGAGGTTACTTAGGCAAAACTTTGTGACACACCCGCTTCTGAATATCCGAATAATACAATACAATCTATGTATAAAAAAAACAACCCAAAAAATATTTTCGAAATATATAACTTTTTTATTCTCTATCGTTATTTTGTATTTGCTATGATGATTTTAACACGATGCAAATTTTCGCGGAAATTTGTGAAATCTGTAAACTTTGATATGTCTGCAAGAAAACTGTCTGCTGTGAATACCTACGGGTGTTTTAGTGTGTTGAAATTATGAAGATTATAAACTCGTTTTATTCTAATTGGTTATAAAATAAACTTTGTGCCAAGTGATTGAAATCGGTTCATGGAGAAGAAACTTAGTGACAAATGTGTTTCAAACGTCTATTACTGCAAATTCCATAGAAAAATGCGCAATTATTAATACTGATGGAAATGAATCTGGATGATATAACATAAATAATAATATACAAACTTATTAACCTGAATCGGGGAAACTTAGTGTTAGTGTATGAACATGAAAACTCGGGGGAATATGCAAAGTGCAAATATATTCCAAAAAACGATTACGTCATTATGAATTACGATTAATACACGGAAAAATAATTAACTTTTGCATAAAATAAATCCGGCTTACTCGTAGCTTTAGATAAATAAAATAATGTTTACCGACGTAGAAACTTATGTAACAGACGAAATTCTCAATAATACCTCGTCAAGGTTTTAGAGCTTACAAGCAAATTGACAGACACGCGTAGGATAGATAATAAAAGAAAGGTGTGATATTGTATAGTCGCCAATAAAACTATATGACCCGTCTACAAATATTCCTGTATCATCATAAAATATATTATCATATAATTTGACTGTTTCACACTTGTAAAATTTGACAATAACTTTAAATGGAGCCGTAACGTATGTAATAAAGATTGTTTCACAGTTATACTAACTCCTACAAATTATGTTTGTTACAAGTTATTTTATTTTAAATATTTGCTGCTTTTACTCTTACGTACGTGCTCCTAGCGAATTATAATTGGTCATTGACTATGCTTGATACTGGTGATCTCTATACTGAATACTGCATCTTAGACCTGCCCGTATCCAGCACTTACATGAGCAGGTATGACTGACAATGTTCTATAAAGATTTAGTTTAGAATGTTACCACCCTCCGCTTCATTGATCCTTTTGGTAGAAGGGCTAGTACGCCACGCTATCCCCATGACGTTAGTAGACTTTTCATATCTTTTTTGTTCTTTGGAGAACTCGTAGGTATCCTTTCCTCAAGATGTCTTCTTTTACTATAATCCGCGATAACACATATCCTCGAAGTTAGAGGTATGGGGCTTGGGCTCTACCGTCAGACCTTGGATTTGTCAGTCCGTTCCAGTGCCAACTAAGCTATCTATCTATTCAGGCACAGGAAGTCCACTCCTGAAAACTGGCCTCTCTCAAGGATCTCCATTTTGACCTGTTGGAAGCGACTAGTGACTTCCTGCAACCTTAACCAGGTCGTCCGTCCACCTTGTAGGCGGGCGTCCGACACCACCTGAACTATCCGCCATAAAAACTTTCCTACTGGCCCCACAAAACTGTGGGATGAAGGTATCTGATGATAGTGAAAGCTACGCGTAATATACGATGACAAGTCGATCGCGACTGGGAGTTATCTATCAAGTTTTATTGTCGCGGAGAACCGGAATTTGAATGTTTTGACTGCAACCGTAGTTACTAAAGCGGATATTACTGTGTTTATTATAATATATTAAGGAGAATACCAGACGGGTTTTGTTTTGTTATTTAATTCATTGTTTTTAGTTTCTTTAACTTCTGCTATACTGGCACAATAGAACATGAACTGACGAGATGAAGAGTGTGAACTGACGAGATTTGATTTATGCGTTTTAAGGTGCATCATAAATTATAATTAATTATTATTTTACAGAAGAATAATAATATAAGTTTGCCATATAAATTCCATTAAATCTGGGTTTATAAAATTAGGCTTGTTGTGTAAAAAGTGAGGAATAATATAGTTGGGATCAGACTGGATTGACACTTCAGAAGTCTGAGCTCACGGTACATAGTATATACATAGCTCTGATTTTATAAAATGATGTATTCTCACATTAAGAGTCAAAGTAAAACACATGCGAACTAACCTGGAACTCCTCCCAGGAGTTTTTAAGGTATGTAAAGTCCACTGACCCGCACTAGAGACCTCTACGACAACTTCAGGAATTTAACATCAATCATTTGGCAAGTATACGTAGGTTTTCTACGAACTTCTGTCGCCGAAAGCGCTATCACATTGACATGTTAATACTATTAAATTGCGAGTATTAATGCTTGTTGTTATATTATGAAAACATATCTCAAACATTGCGTTAAATATATATTGTGAAAATTTTATTTGTAGTTCCAAATTTCTCCACACACCAATAAATTTTAGATGATCTGTAATACGAAATAATTGTACTTCAGTTGGCATTAAACCTTCCCCTTAACATAATTGATAGGTAGCTAGTATTTTAATGTGAAATAAATAAATTAATTGCATCGTAAATCTCGCGAGATGTAGAATTAAAGCGACCTATCCATTAACGATCTACTATTTTGTTGAAATATAATGGAATCATAATAAAATCAAAACATATCAATTAAATGATTCAATTAAATTGTCTACCCACTAGTTTATTAATGTCTCGAGCCGTGCTTAAGTGGAGTTATCGTGATGTCCCATCTCAGTCGGGTGATATTAATTTATAATACCTAACGCACATTACTTATCCACCTGGATTCACGATTTTACTTGAATATTTCTTATTAATTATTTGAATGGTTTTCTAATTGCGTTAGACTTGCGGGGTTTGATTTCAAGTCCAAGGTCGGGATATTTTATATATATATATCTATATCTATATCAGCCCATATACGTCCCACTGCAGGGCACGGGCCTACTCTACAATCGAGAGAATCGATTGAGAGTGGTTAGGCCATATAGTCCACCACGCTGGCCTAGTGCGGGTTGGCGGACTTACATACCGTAGAAATTCATATTATGATATTTTAATATACATTTAATTTTAATTTTCTATTCTAAATTTTAATTGTCAGGATTTTATTTCCTAAAATCAGAAACAGGATCAAAAGGGGTGAAGACGGTACAAAAAGCTGGACTAGGGAAGAGAGGGGAGAGTAAATGTATCATAAAAATCTGAATTGGAAGTGTGCCAAACAGTAAGTCATTAATTATAATTATTCTTATTGTGTCATATTCTGATTGGCAGTAGTTTGTGCGGTACATATTATTTTAATAAATAAATAATCAATGGCTTTTCGAACTAATGTCTCTGGGTCAGTTATTTTAAGTGGTTTTATGTAAATATTTGGAATAATTTTATCGTGACGAGTACATTTTCATTAGAAGCAGACGGTAGACTAGCCCATTATATTTGTAGTTTCAATGTATCAAATAAGTCACCCCATAAATCCATCGTTATTTGATAATGAACATTATTAATTAAGGGTGCATAGGATTTATAACCTTAATGCCTAGATTATTATATTACTTAAGGGTACATTGACAAATGTTTTGAAGCGGTGATAAAATATATTAATTAAATGTTTGCAAAGACTCGGCACACACACATCGATAGTTGATTAGAAAAAATAAATACGACACAAAACTTAGCATTATAACTGTGTGTTACAAATGAAACAAATTATTGTTATTTTTTAAAATAGGAGAGTCAAACGCGTATTTAAAAATTTACATTAAAATTGTGTTAATAATCAATATTGTTACATCGAAAATAATATAATACTTATGCGCTTTAAATTAGGCACATATCCAAGGCAATCATTTTAAACTAAATTGCCCTACCTGGGTGCCTAATCTAGGACTCTACGGTTTATTAGCAAGCTTTACCACTACACTTATGACAAATGATCATTTATAATAATCAGTATGTTTTTGTGATGAAGGCCACTCAGAACTTAATGTCTGGATGAACATAATTATAGGAATTAAATTAAGTTGCATTTTTATTGTTGGTGTTTGGAGGTTGCTCAACAATATTCTTAATGTAATTGATGCCAGACTCAAAACCTTATGAAACAATTTTGAACCGAAGTCGATTAGGTTGGAGTAATAACGCATGATCATTTGAAATGTATTATAGTGGCTAGTATCCTTATCACCGTTATTTGGATTTGTATACAGTTCTTTGTTTTCAAATTTATTAATGTTATAATAAGAACGCAAAACTGCAAGATCATAGCTACTTTACTTTGCAAATAAAAGTTTTTGGATACTCCAGTGCAACAGCAAATAAAACCATATACAAATGTTTAAATATAGATTACATTCGAGTGAACCAGTTAATAACAACTCGATTATTAAGCCTGGGATTCAAACCTTAAGCACGCTGCCGCCAAACCAACTGTCACCTGAGCATAAATACCAAAATGCGCGAATTCGTATATCAAATACGCCCCTATTTTAAATACAATTAATTCTAAGCACTCAATATAAGCTCCTAGGATCTACTTGTCATTTATTACACGCATTACGTCACAGATCCGCTGCAAATTAATTGGATTAAACAAGTACATTTACATAAAGTAATTGATGTCGACGTTGTCACAAAAACTAATTGAAACGCTATATTTATTTTATTATTTTAAAATGTGTTTTATTAAGTCATATATCAAATGTAAGCTTGGTGACTACATGCTCGATTACATGCAACAAGGCCAAGTAGTATAATAAAGTACGTATGACGTCATTTGTCTGTATATTCTGGTGGAAAGATATCCGCTTGGATACCAATTACTGTTGACGGTACACAATTGTAGAAAATCCGTCACAGGGACCCACGAAGGTGTACAATTTGGGCTTAAAATATTATGCGATCAGGCCGGCAAAATGATGTCATTCGTTTGATCATCTAGTTGGATCGCACCTTCTTTTGCCCTCGAGGAAGTTACAGCGCTGTCGTCCAAATAAAGCTGAAGGTAGATGATATACATTCACACTGTATGGGTAGCTATCAATTTAACTAAATCAAGCTATCATTACTATGTAAAACCATACACAATTCCACTAGCCTAGAGAGATCGAGGCCAAAAGAAGTAGAGGAGTTTTCTAGACTGGACAATATTGGAGCTGGCGCATGGACCATGGCGGCATATATCTATTGTCTTGTAAATAGAGATTAAGTTCTATGTATTGACTTGCCATAAGAGCTATTTAATTGCCTAGATGACCAATTTAAACGAATTTCATTTCACTTTTTGACAGCCTCCGTAGCGCAGTTGGTTAGACGCCGGTTGTGAAACGAGAGGCCGCGGGTTCGATCCCCGCACCGAGACAAATGTTTGTGAGGCCCACAAATATTTGTCTCGGGTCTGGGTGTTTGTGAGACCGAAAAGTCTCTCGTAGTTTCTGATACCTGCGACACAAGACTTAATTGATCTTAATGTGGGGTCAGGACTATGTATGTGACTGTTGGGTGTATTTATTATTATTATTTATTACTTCAGTGCGTTCTGTGCTGACTAGTGGTTAGACAGACGTTATGGCGTGATGGTCTTTCTAACACATGTTCTGTCGGGGCATAGTTCGGCAGGTATTTGTAGCGGATAGCCATAAAAGAAAGATCAGCCCTGTGTCATAATTGTGGCAATTGACTGGAGGTACCGAAAGAGGACCTCCACACCTCCTCCCGTTCGTATAAAGGCTTTATTCTATACGCTTAAGCTGTAAAGAACTCCTCCAGGTTCCTACACTCTGAACTCACAGTCTGTCATAGTTAAGGTGGTTATAAGCCTGATGAATTTTTCAACATAATACATAGGCGATAACGCTATTTCATTATAAATACGTTTATTAAATATGTTATTTCCGTTTAATATTTTTATATGCTTTCAAGAGCCCAGCTATTCATTGCCCGCCTTTGTTAAGGAAATTTCTGGTCGTATCCTCCCACATATCAATAAAACTTGGCACATAAAATTTCATAACATCACAATTACGCAACACTCCCGTGGCCTTTAACCATAATGCCCGCAAATTGTCGTTTAGTGCAGACGTTAATAAAGTTAAAACCCAATATAAACCAAATTATAAGTTATCAATAATTACACCTCGCAAAAAACTTATGGACGCAACCTCTATCGGCCGACATTAAGATCAATCCATCACGTTGCACGGAGGGCTTAAAATTGGCAAAATTGAGTCATTCCTCAACACTAAGGCTGCATGTGACCACCGGTGATTTGGCTGTCCCGTCAAACGCCATTGACTTACTGCAAATCATAAATTGTTGTAAAGCGGCATTCATAATATCATGCTTGATCAAAATCTTGCTTTTTTATTATAAAATGTGCATTTGTTACAGCTGTTATAGTTGTGAGTGAATCTATTTCCTTTTATTTAAATGCCAGTAAGTATATAACAACTATTACTTTAATAATAAAAAGATCAACTAAGAAAGTAATTGTAAGAGCTTATAGACTCGAAACCTGATCATTAGGTCTTATAATCCTTTCATTTGTACTAGATTGTACGGATTTCATTAAATAATTTCATAAAAGTAATCTAAATCTTATTCAAAAAGAAGCAACAAATTATTTAATACATTTAAAAAAGTCAAGTACAACAAGGCACACACGCGATGTATTCATCAAACATCATCTATCTTCCCTCATCTTATACTAATTGCTGCAAGACTTTACTATGCTTCTTACTGCATATGTATGGTGTACTTTTACGGCAAAAAGAAATTAATACCTACAATAAAATAAACACTACAATCACATGTGCAATAATTCCTCTTATAATGAGGAAATCAAATAACTGAATATCTTTACAACACTTAAAAATGTGGCAGAATACTGGAGGTACCAATGTGAACGCGGCTCGTTTCGATCAAATCATTTTTTTACCTCCGTCGAACCTCCTAATTTAAGAGCAGGCTTGATTAATTGCAAATTAAAGTCCCCACAGAGGTGGTACGCTGTTGAATATGACTTTATTGAATTTCATGCCCCGTGATTTATGCAACGTATAACTAATTTATTATTATCTCGTTCATGGGCACCGATTATGGACGCTTTCTCGTCCGTACCTTTATTATGGGAAATTATTATTTTGTTGTCCAAAAAAGAATGTTCATTAGCTCGTTTTGCTTTATTTTCTTGTAATACATTGAAATCTTGTGTGTGAGACACCTCTGAGGGTTATTGTTGTGAGCAACAATTAATTTTAAGAGTGTGATTTGGTTATTGTCACTGTGTGATGGTCTTAGGGTCTACTTTCAAGAAAGCTACTGTACAGTGGCTTTCTGCAATAGAGAGGAACAAAGGCCTTGATCTAGGACAAGAAGACCGACCTCGGGATGTTGATTTTAAGTTGAAGGAGGATGAGAAACAACTGAATACGCGGAAGACTGAGTGAGGATCATGATACTGTAAAAAGTTGGAATTTGATATTGAATTTGCGGAAGAACACCAGGTACAGTTTTCGAATGAACAATATTTCCTATTTAAAAAGATCCTTCAAAGAACTGCTTTAGTTCTAAAATAACCCCAGGGCCTTACGTTTGCAATCCTTGTAAATCTTATACTTTTAATCATATTAATTAAGCGAGTTCTAATTTTAAGTGTTATTCTTTAGCTGACATTAATTTCTCATTTATTTTGTGCATACCTAGGTATAGTAAAAGTAATGTCCATACAGAATTCTTGATGTTGGTCCATCATGCGGTATTCTTAAAGGATTTTGAAAACGAAAGCTAATTGTTATGTATCATTTGTATGCTCGCGTAGGACTCGTAAAAGATCTGTATCATTATATACGTGTTACTGTTACTTTCCGACTTTCACTTTAAAACTGTCTTCATTCTATTCTCTTACTTTGACACCCGTTTTCAAATCAATTAATTAGATCCAGTTATTCATATTTCATCTAAATGGAACCTAACTATTAACAATTATAGCAATAAAATTTAAATACACAGTCGGAATTATATCTAGCGTTTGCTAATTTATATTAAATTATATTGACGTTAATATTATACTGGTAGTCGTTTGGACAAATTGATCTTAGATTAAATGTGTAATTCAATGATTCGATTAGCAAACGTTTCAACGCTTCACGAGTATGGTCGGTATTTTCTGCTATATGTCTGAACTAATACGCAGGAAAACTTAATAAAGGATTGATATACATAAAGTACAAAGGGAAACGATTATCTAGAGTTAATCTAAAGAACAAAGGCCTCGGATTAGATACCGGGGCACACACGTCTGGCTTTTGAAAAGGCGTTCATTTATGGTTAATTTCAACGGTGAAACTATCAAATTGAAAAAGAGTTCTGCCATCTTTGTAACCGTAGAGATACCCCATAATCAGTTGTTTATCTTTATAACCAAGTGTAACATTTATACACTTAGAAAATACATTGAAAACACAAACGTAAGCACTACTGTCTATAAGTCAAGTTCCGTAACAAACTGACTTACTGATCAGGTAGTTGATAATCGAGTTTATTTCGCTTCCCAGTTATAAATTCGACACTGCGATTATATTTGCTATTTCAATGATTTTTTGTTGCCGGACCTGGTCAATTCGACACGCGACGTTTGAAACTCGTCAAACTTTTTACTGGCGTCATTCGCATCGATTATTATTCCGCATTAAAGTGGATTTATAAACGATTAATCGATTCTCTGGATTTAAAGCTTGGCGATAAATAAAAAGTAATCGTAATGGAAGTAGAACGATGATGTCACGCGACACTGTTAGAAGTTGTTTGATTTTTTTTTTGGTGATGCTTTTTTTCCGTAAAAGCTTTCAGTCTGTGAAGGCGTAATAAAACTAAACGTAATACTTAAAAGCTGAAATCTGAATATCTTTTAGATTTTCCACTTATCATTCTAAAAACACGTGATCCTGTAATAAAATAAAATTATAGAGCAAATTAAACTAAGAAATTAGGCACAAATAAATAAATAACATAAAAAAGAATTCAAACAAAAGACAATAGAAACATAATTTATTATGCAAAAAAGCTTAAGGCGAAACAAATTAAAATTTTAATCCCATCGTAGTATAGTAATTTATATTTTACGGTAAACAAGGCATGAAACACAAATTGATGACTCCGTGATCGTATGCACGCTAATTTTACAGTTTATTAACTAACTGTCCAGTATTTTCCAACAAACAATAGTATTTTGCTTAAACATAACAGTGTTTGACGATATTTAGTGAGTTTCGACAGTAAATCATCACTTATTGCCACTTACAATTTCCTTTAAATTAACACACGCAATCTGCGCCTAAGTTTCCTTCCTCACTTCACCGTATAGAAGTAATTAGTAATAATTACAACAAACAGTAGACAAATGTGGATAGAAGCAGAAGCCACCGAATAGCCGTTTGTTTAGATTATTCCTATTTAGAATTTATAACCGAAGCAACAACGAAACAGCTGTTTACGGAGAACTTTTACTGAGGTTAAATGTTTCCAAAAATAATAGTTGCCGCTACTTAAACTGAATAAATTGGATTAGTTGCATTTAATTTTGATCGAATTAATTATATTTAAGTGCTATTTAATTATTGTATTGATAAAATGAGGTTATGTGATGCGACGGAGCTTTTGTTTGATACATAAAGGACTCACCACCAAGAGTCAGTGATGGGCGCGAGCAGCAGCAGACAAGCGGCGATGACAACAGGTCGCATCTCTCGACGGACATCACTGCCCAAGCACCTTCTCTTTAACCATGACTTTACACCAGAAAAAGCATTAAAAAGTCCCTTATACCGCGGCCGGTAGAGCCATTTTTACGCGTCTAATTTTTAACATCGAATAGTGTTCCGTTTCGTTCGTTTTTTATATATTTTTACGAGTATCAGCGATATGTGTTGAATTTTGAAAACAGTACCGAAATTTCGCGGCGTGTCGCGTGCGTGGATCCCTGTCGGCGAGAGATCGCGGCGCGGACTGACGCTCACCTGAGAGCCCACCCCGCCGCACGCGCAGCGCAAAACGATTTTCGCGCTATTTTGGCTAAGATTTTAGCAGATTAGGCTTCGCGTGATTAGAGATAAAAGGTGGGGATACGAGAATATGCTATGTTAACAACTTGTGTGGGCGATTTAATAAATTATCGCTTACAAATAATTAATCGACTTACGATGCTTAATCCAGTTACACAATGTAATTAAATGCTTGTCAATGTGTCGGCACTTTGTCTTGCGGTTTCTGAAGCGTTATGAGTAAAATTTACTGGAAATTGTAAAAAAGAACTGCATATATTTCATGTGAAAGCACAGCTGTTTAGCTTTCGATAGGGCAGCACTAATACGAACCAGACATTGCCTGATTCCGAGTGATGGACAGTGAGGAGCGTTCGGAACACATTCTATTATTAGAGTACACGTGCGAAACTCTAATTGTGTTAAACAAACAAACCTCGTGTACCTACACCTGCGCTGCTGAACGTCTTCGCCATATGACATTCATGAAATTTTACACATTTTACTACATCTTTTTTTATAGTTATAATATTATGATTAAATTTTACTCCCTTTTGTTACATATTAATGGAATTAATTCAATATATTTCCAATAAAAATAATTTACATTTAAACCATAATATTTGATTAAAAAAGTAACAAAACAAAATGAAAGCTAATTAACTGGTTGAATAGCAGGCAGAACCACTAACCTGTATAAGCGTATTCAATGATTTAAGAACCTTGTACTTGAAGTGATTTATAGCGTTCCTAACAACATTAAATCCCCTAGCCCACATTGATCATTATAACGGCATAAACATGCTATCAGATCATTGAAAAAGTTTACTGTAATAAAACAATCGCAGCGTAATTTGCGCCTTTTATTACGCCATTAAAGTAGGAAGAGCTTCTTAATTATAAACAATAGAGTATTTATTGCGCTGCTCACATTTTGCGCCGCTCGATCGAAGTGGATTTTTAATACGTTTTCTAACTAGCCTGTCTTTAAACGAGGGTGTTTGATAAAGGATAAATGGAGTTATGTATTTTTATACATATTTGTGTGCATTATTATGTAGAGATAGTACCTGTAGAGCTAATAGTATAAACTATCCGCTGGTTTTTAAACGTTTTAATTAATCTACATTTATAATTAGTTTATTTTTCTTAGTAATGTAAAATTTTGAACCAGGGAAGGATGTCAAAGACCAAATTGTATAAAAAATAATATAAAATTAGTTTATTATAGGTTCATTTGTGGTGCAGAAAACAATATAGTAACACTAATATATTTATGTTTTTTATTTTATGAAATAAAGAATTAAAACATTCTTATTAAAAAAAATCTCCTATTACGGTATTTCCGATACGATTTGTCCTTGGGACCAATTGAAATATTGACTTATGTAAATAAAAATTAAATTATATTTTAATGATTAATAATAATTTAAAATAGTGTTATTTTATAAATTATTGTATTCACAAAATAAAAAATTCGCCAACTTACCGACATTTTTATGCAAATAATTTTCTATGTAACAGCGGTTTATCTGAGTCATTGTGGACACTGCGGTTAGTACATATTAAATTCCTTTACACTCGTCTGTTACACTTGCAAAACCCGCCACTAGCAAAATATTTGTGAATTGATAAACTATTTCTAACAAGTATTATTACCAAAACTATTAACACAATATTTAAGATAAAATTGGTTCTCAAACTTTTTTGTGGGACCGCCCCAGGTTACGAGTTGATCACAAACATATAAGCTGAGTATAAAAAAGATGCAGAGGAAATCTGGTCAATATCCCATATTTTGCTAACTATTCTTGATACCTTGTAATGTAAATTACTCATAAATTATGTCGTATATAAATGATTGATGCAATCGAATTATTACGTATAAAATAATATAATTCCCAATATTTATGATTTGGAAATTATTTCAAGAACACAACGCCAAATTATTGGATTTATGAAGCTATTCCAATAACGTTCATGCGCAATTAAACTATTCTACCTAATATATTTTAGTTCGCCCCTCTTTTAAAAGTGATACACGGATGGTAAGTAGTGTGCCATTTAGATGGAGTACAAACTGGCCATGTCCAATTAACTCTCCCTGTTATAGACGGCTCAACGGCAATGTTGCCTACAACTGCCGTGTATATTTCTAATGCCAAGCAGCAGTATAAATATATTGTTGAACTTTGGAATGAAAGACATCGTAACCAATAATTACCGGACATATTAAAAAGAATACTATTACAAATTATTATGACTCTTCATACATAATGTCGTTGCGATAAACGCAGTGTAGTACTATGAAGTGCTTAGTAATAAAAATATCTGAATGGAATTGCTCCTATTTATAGCCAAATATTAAGTTTGTCTTCAGGCAAATGGCATCTTTCTTATGACATTCTGACTAATAGAAAAAACTATTACGCTCTCCAAGTAAGTTATTAAAACTGACATTGATATTATATTGTTTTAAATATTTGAGGGAGTCAATGACAAAGTTTGAGAACGACTGCGCGAAGTGTGCATACGCCTACCGCACCACACGACTTTGGTCGTGATAATTGACCGCTATTAACATAATTGGCGTATTTGTAGCCGTGGGCGTGGGTATTGAGACGTAAGACCAATTCCTTAACTAAATGTCTTGTGGGTGCACGCAATTTACAATAAATAGAATGTTGTAGGTTGAGTTCCGGATGCAGTACATTTAATTTTGATTTTTCATTTGTCATATAAAAATTGTCTATGAAATAAATTCTAACTTATGAAATATACATGCAAAAGCTAATATAAGCTATGCTAAGGTAAAAGTGTAGCAATTGGATGACTTTGCTGATTTTTTACATCTGTTAAAAATATGAAAATTATAGTTTAATTTAGTAACATTAATTAACAAATTAAGGCATTTCTACTACCTACGTTTTATAGTAACAAAGCATTTATAATGCGCTTAGTACTTTCATAAAAGCAGCCGTGTAATTCGCTTTTCTTGATATTAGCTTTTACTGATTGTTTAATGAAATTCCTTATTTCCATTTATGAACACCACACACAATTTTTAATACAGAATTTATAACTTCAACAATTAACATTTATCAGAAGACGAAACCAATGTCACTGCCCTATCTAATCGCAGCATCCAAACCGATACATTACGTAAAGTTTTCATACTAAAATACTTTTTTGAAAATTCTGTCAACCCTATTTTATGTACATTATGTAATAATATATGAAAACTAGGAATTGGACACAATTTGTTGGAAATGTGGTATCCCGAATTTAATACATTTCCTATCGCTCTTTAGGAAATATATAGAATTTCTAGGAAAGGCAGATATTGTGTAAGTAACCATACATATTCTAGCAATTTTATGTATTTTTCATAATTCCTAAGAATTGTATATAATGACTAATTACATACTTTTTCATTGACTACACACGATGTATGCCGGGTACCCTGCTTTAACTAACTAAATATCTAAGCTGTAACTTGAACAAATCTTTTTATAAATATCAGGCAACCCTAACAAGCCCACTCGATATATCCCGGGCACTTGTTACGGCAAACCGACTAGCCCACTTGGATTGTTCACTCCACAGCAAAAGGATGACACTTTAGTTCAAACAAACACTTGGAGAGCACTCTGCGGCTAAAACGATTCCGATGTCCAGTCACTGAGCGGAGCGGCGCGATGCCATCCCTACGTATTAGAACTGTTGGTTTAACGGTAGTTTTTAAAAATGGAATGATTTCAAATTCGAAAATGGAATATGGTATTGAAATCTTTAAACGTTTTTTAATAAAAGAGGTTGGTTGATTACTTTATAATTCATATTTATTTTATTAGGCTATAAATTATATATAATGCAATAAATCATACTTGACCTATTTTCAGATATTTATAGGATAAATGTCCTTCTTAAAAATTGAGTAAAATTTAAAATTCTAAATTTTTGATGGGTTTTAAAAGAGTCCTCGTGTTCGCCATAAAACCTTATCTAACAAATCCTAAAATAAAGCAAGACTTAAGAAACAATATTTTTAATTGCTCATTAAATATATTGCTTTTATGCAAGTTTTATACTTCGCAATCACGTTTAGATTTAGCCCACATATCGCGAAACAAAAAAACTCATTAGTTTATTTAATTATAACGCGACACTATAAAATAACAATAAAATATAAATAAAACGAGCCATTTGTGAACAAATAATTTTTATTATGACACGCTAATATATTTTGTGTCTCCAAATGTTTTCTTTTACGATTTGTATAGGTTTAATTGATTGAATTAGGGATACATTTTATTTGGGCTTAAAATGTCTTTTGGGGTTCCGTACATAAATAAAATAATAAATAGAAAGTGAATCCTTAGTGTGAGGCTAACAACAAATAATACTAACGGCCATATTCATTTAAGTTTATAAACCAATTTTAGCTATCGAATGTTTTGTCCCTTTCGAACGACTTTTCAATTCTGTTTGAGCGAAAAAGACAAAACATTCGATAACTAAAATAGGCCTATAAACTGTCAATGAATAAGGCCAAACGTCTTTTTCTAAAATTATGAAATGATATGCGCAAAAAGCCAGTTCAAGGCAATTTTCATCACGTTTTTCAAATACAAAAACAAAATAATATCAATTAATTATGCCCTAAAATAATATTTATGATACGACAAAAAAAATGGCTCCACTATAAAGTATATCAACGATTTTTTACTTCATTTTCTCGTCTAATGAACCCCATACGCACTCAACTGGTTCTATTTTGTAAATATAGCGAAGGAGTTTTTGGTGGTCTCAACAGAACAGGAGATGATGTCTTAGAATCTCAATTAAAGATCGCTCACTCAATAAGAAATATCCGACTAATCAATTAAGTAATGCGAGGAATTCATTTACCTTTAGTGACGTGTCGGCGCTGACTGCTGTATCGATGTCGACACTCACTATAAGTATTGTTTCTATTGTTGCGGATCGCGTGTGAATTGTGCTCTTTAAATCTCATCACGTGTAATCAAATTGTATGTGAATACACGTCATCTTACACATCTATCTTAAAAGTTATGAATATGAAAGTAAAAGGCTATTCTATCTAATTAAAATGTATTTATTCAAGTACGTTGCATTTTTTTACTATTATAGCCAATTATGATAAAATTTCCACGCATTATTCAATTTAATTAACATACGAAACAAAAGAAAGCACAATGCAAAATCCATAATGGACATTAATACTATGTAATTTATTGGTACAAGATTCTTATCATTCATGTCATTACAACTGATGCGTGTAACTTTTCAAAACCATCCCAAGCTTCTGCATCATGAATAAAACACAAATCATCGATACGCGCCTCGCGACACGGCACAAAAACGCACATCACTAATGTTATCGCATCATCGATTAAAACATTTTGATTAGCTTTCAACTTACGAGCAATGTCATGAGATGTTGCGCCATCCAAAACGTCCTAACCGCCATTACTAACACTCATACCACCGTCGTTTCACAACGCAGACGATTTTAGAAATTAAATTCCATACATTAGACGCTTAATATGGTACTAGATAGAAGTAACACAAAGAGACGTGATGCCACCCCAGTCAAGTGACTGTGCAGGAATGTCGAGATATCGATCTGAGATGTCGACGTCGATAACGTCTTGCAATAGCGGTCGATGGACATCCCTATTGAAATCATGAGCTTGATGATAATTTTAATGAATTGTGACTATAATGACGCATGTAGAATGGCTTTGACAAAGTGATGTGAAGGCTGCGGGCTTTATTTAATAACTATGTGGACGTTTAAACCCCTTTACATATAAATTAATGGTGGCAATTTGCTGCTGCATGATAGTCGACATAGCAGCTTATCATGTTTACACTTAAGCATTGAGCGTTAATTGACCACGTAGAATCTGCTTGTCAAGGTGTACTGAGCAAAATGTCAAATATAATGGGCGTTCCATTTTCAAATTTGAAAGCGTTTTGCTGTTGAGTCAATTTGATGTCAGTGTGATAGTTGCGGATTGCTTATCATGCTTGCACTATTGAGCGAATAAGATAATAAAATTTTAACACAAAAATGGAGTCAATAATTTTTATAATTTGAAAGAGAAACACTTCGACATTTTTGGCGTCGAACGTTAAAATCTCGCGAAGTAAAAAAGGGCAGTAGCCTTTTTTTGTAACATAATGACCATTAACATATTATGATTGTAAAGTTTCAAAGTGAAAAGCGGCGTCAAATCAATTGTTGGCGCGGATTGTTCGAGCCGAGATGTGGAAATAATTAGTGCCCCTTGAAAAATGCTCATTTACAACGCGTGGTAAACATTTACGACTCATTGTTCATTGATCGGATGAAAGAATATAGTAGATTTGAATAATATTATATTTAACTGTATCAAGCCTTCAGAAAACAGTATTCAAACCAATGAAGACGCCATCTGTTACTTTATTAATTTGGCCGTTTATTACTGGCAAAGTATGGATTGATGATATTGATTTCATTAAGATTTCAGCTTATTTACAAGCCGCTAATTTGCGATCTTAATCAGCATTAGCTGAACTGAAGTAGTACTGATGGGTTAAGTGGAAAGGTAGCTTTAGAGTTAGCTATAAAGTGATAAGTTGGAACCTAGGACCGAGACAATTTTTTCCAGCATGAACACGTGACACTTGTAGCGCTATTGGTGTGGCGTGTTTCACATGCTGAATGCAGGGTGTCGTGATATCGATAAATTTAGGACTATCAGTTACAATATATTCAGTCAAATATAAATAAAAATTAAGGGACTTAGACTTGTTTCTGCAGGAGTGCGAAATTTATTCGTCGCATATCAAAGATTCTTAGAGTCTTCTGGGGCCAATTGCTAAAAATCAGCGTGTTGGATCAAAAATATTTTCCTAAGGAGCAAGGTAGGTATTTGAACGAATCGTTGATTAAATCCTAACAGCTATTCCACACAAATCGTTCTGTAGCAATGAGCTCGCGTTTAACAGCGCGGTTGTAACAAACTTTAACAACAATTTCTTAATAACATAATATTTTATTAGGGCCAGTTCGCGGCGAAATGACGTTACTTAATTAGTTGTAACTTGTATTTATAGAAACGCACTGTTGACCCACTGCTGTTTAATGTTCTTTATGTACTTTAGTTCATGTAGATGCGTATTTTAATACATGTATTTTGAATACTATCATAACCTTATGACCAGTTTTGATTATTGTACCACTGTATTACTTCAATGAGTATTAATATATGCTGGTAAGGCTTATGATTTTAAAGAATTTCTACGGTATGTAAGTCCGCCAACCCGCACTAGGCCAGCGTTGTGGACTATATGGCCTAACCACTCTCAATAGATTCTCTTGATTGTAGAGTAGGCCCGTGCCCTGTAGTGGGACGTATATGGGCTGATATAGAAGGCTTATGAAACATATGTCGTATTTTAGTGCCCTGTTTCTTCGCTTATTGAGATTGGCAGAGATTTGATGATCCCTACAACCCTCGACTCTACATTCCCTTCCCCTTGCCTACGAATGTCTATCTCTAATAATGGTAACATGCTACCGGACTGGAATTTTAGTGGAGCTTGGATGCCCTTGAATGATACTCATGTTCACTATCAAAGGAATTCCTCACTCCTGTGGAAACTCTACCTGGATAGAATGGCATTCACTAAGCATTAGGGACATTGTAGTCAATTTAACCCATCAGCAAAAAATCTAATTTATCTAACATTATAATTTAACTAATGCACCAATGAAGTGGCAATAATCACAGTGGTTAAGTTTATAGGCTGAATAATAGACCTATAATGTCTAAATCTTCCCGGACAAAAGCCTCGCGGTTTTCCCCTCATGATTCATTGCCTGAATCACTATGTAAAAAATACAATTATCCTCTGATTCATGTTTTTTCTCCCTAATAGTTCATTATGGGCTACTGACGTATTTAATTTCTGCGAAACACGGATCTGTCTGCAGCTCACAATGTATTCTGAATTACAAGTTAGCATGAAAAATGCTTTATAAATTGTTTTTTAAATGTTTTGAATCCAAAGAGAATTGTAAGTTATCATTTAAATATTTTTTAGGATACAAAGAGGTGTGTAAGCAGTTCCGTGAACAGCGCCATCTGTTGGCGTCAAGTGTGCTTCTGTTTATGATTCACTCGTAGAGTACATGCTACGTGGGACCATTGTAGTTATTTTGTTGATAATGCCATTGTGATAAGCAAACGAATTATTAGTTAAACACAACCCAAGGCTTCTTTTTGCTGGGATTTAATTGTACTAACATGGACACCCCTATATTCATTACACCTTAAAAAATACATATCGCTATCTGGATTAATATTTTCTTGCAAATAAACCTAACTTATATTTAATAACGGGATTCTCAATCATGATATCACAAATGCGTCACCAAATCGCGATCATTTCAGCAGAATACAACCGTGAATGTTTATAATTTGTCCCATTCCCATGGGTTCGGAATATTTTCGCATGAGAATCTTGCCACTCGACAGCGCTTCCCATCAACCTACCGCATTCACACGCAACTATGATTGGCATTTTATCTCGCAAAAACTCTGTCTTGTTAAAATAATAAGACAAGGCAAATAAAACAAAATAATCATTTTTGCAATTTATTATTCATAATATTGTTTGATGTAGGTCAATAATAACACTCCTTGAAATGTGAATTGACACAACGATTTAAAAATGAAAATTTTGTTTTTTGTGACAGAAAAATATCCTAAAAAAATAATTTTGATAGGAATACTTTAGAAATGTATTTTTGAACTACAAAAAGACTAGTGCACTGCCCGGGAATCGAACCCGGGTCGCAAGAATGGGAATCTTGCATGATACCACTACACCAGCAGTGCTTATAATACTGTGACGAAATTACCGCGGTTATGTACAAAAGATTGAACATATTTATTTACAATATATTTCGCAAATATATTAGTAGATACCCTCCACTTAATTAAATTCATACTTTCAACTGTCACATACTCCTATGTTAATTTTACCACGATAAATTTATAACTACATAACTTAAACAAAGTATGAAAATAGAGTAATAATGAAAAATAAGTATTAATTATTATATATTTTTTTTATATTAGGTATTAGATATCTAAATAAAATAAACACTTTAATTCTAAGTCATTATAAATTAAATAAAAACACATTTCTAAACCAGCACTAACATTTAATTTCATTCTTTTTTATAAATTCCTAATAAACATGCACCAAGGATTCGAAACACGTATTGGGACAATAAAAAAATACCCGGCGTCCCCTACCGCGGTCTCTCGATGTTCTACCGCGTGCCGAATTCGTCTCGCCCCACTCCCTTACATTATTTGCCCAATATTTTATTTTACATTAACATTTTAATTTTTTCATCCTGTCCAATGTGTGCGTTTTATAGGATTAGGGGACGGGTTAGCGCAATAAATTCATCTCTTTATTTGAATTTAGAATTCTTTTACTTCAAGTTGGTTTTGTAATTAACGAAGGGGTTTATTAAATTTATAGAGATTTTAATATTCATTATTGTTTTTATGCTTAACTTAATATTGTGGCAATTTGTTAAAATTGTGAATATTTAGGTAAAATAAATAATGTTGAAGATAAAGTGGTAGAGCCCGGCTGCAGTAAATTTAGACTAAAAAAAATAATGGTTGATTCGGCCAAACTGTGACGACTGTCTCATTAATAACTAACGCGATTGTTTTTCAACTTTACTGTCGCTTTTCGTTCGCTATGTGAAAAGCCCGCCGGAAGCCCAAAAATACTTTTACCTCGTTATTTTCTTTGTTGCATTTCTTAAATTTTTTAAGGCTGGTAGCGCATTTACGAACCCTAGAATATGAAGAATGACTATAAATGGTGACAATTGCTTACCATTATTGAGCACATTGAAAGTTCATCAGCTCTACCTACTAACTAAAAAATAATTAATAATTTATAATCTATACTGAATTATTTACTCTGTTACTGTTTGACTGTGATAGCGTAATGTGTGATAACTGAGTCGAAGCCTATTTTAAATATAACACTCGATATATTTTTGATAAACTATGACCACTGAGATAAGTTATGAACTGCGTAGCTCAGTCAGCATATCGAACCATTTAAGTATAAATATTGTGACGGCAATCTTCAAGAGGCAGACCTTATGAAAGCCTAAAAACTATGTGAACCCCTTTAAGAAATACTGGTAAAGCATTACCTGCTAGCTTATTATTCCTACCATAGCAACATGACATCTAATGCTACGACACAGCCACAGATAATGTGTTGTTTTACAAATCAATCAGTATTCGCTTGTCACCGACAATGCTTCCAATCTGCCTAAATACATGCCGGACGCGCCTAATCAACTAAAATAAAACATTAACACGCATTAAAACACTATGTTTACATAGCATGTAGTTCGAATCAATAAATATATCGTAAAAAAGCCATTTATGCTGTTAAAAAAAACATTTTCAAAATTAATCCATTTTCATATCTTCTTTAACATTTACATTTGTATTTTCACACGCTAATTAACGCCTGTATCTCACTGTTTAATATTCCATTTTTTATAGACATCCGAAAAAAGTGGCTTTCGGCCAGTATTCAGCATCCCGCGTAACACAACTACTGGAGCAACGCGCCGGACGCGTCTTGTAAACACACGCATCGGCGCGAGCGCAATAAAAATGCTGTAAAATTTTGATGTTTCTATTCACCATCTCCCGTCCCGCTCGCACTAGCCAAAAGGAACATCTCCTTCCCTCTCGCACGGCTGAGAATGGACCAGATTATTATCAATGCACTTTACACAAAGCAGAAGTTCCGAACTACGTTTGACGTTAATGTGATTTTGAAAGTAAATTGTGTAGGTTTAGTACCAGATAAGTGGCACGTGAACGAGGTGTCAAGTGATAAAATTAATAAATGGACCTAGATCACATCGCGGCTAGGACGGCTGTAAAATTATATTTATTACGAAAACATCTTATGAATGATAAAACGGAATCTCGTTCATCTAATGGTTTCGTAGAATTCTTAACGTGTATCTTGAATGAAAAAAAGGAAAGTTACGTCCGAGCAGCCAAAATGTGGGCTCGTTAAGTGCTTAATGCAACTGAGAATAATCGCCATAAAGCATATCTTTATTAACGGAAGTGGACTCCTTCGTTTACTAATGTTGTTACACTTTTAATATTTATGTGAACCATTAGTTATCTCACTTCAAACTGACATTTCGTTATGTAATTAAAGACAGCATACGGAGGACACAGAGACATGCATTCTTAAATTAATTTAATAGTGGGATATGTCTTATGGAACAGCAATCGCCATACAAATGTTGGTTAAATCATAAATGTGGTAGAAGTAAGGTGGTGATTCATATGGGCGAATTTGAACGGCTGCCCAGTCTTATTTTTTTATTGCAATGAGTGGCGAAACGAGCATGTCTTTCGCCCGATGGTAAGCGATACGACCGCTCATGGACTACTGTCAAAACCAAACAACACCATGAATAACAAAGCAATGCTTGGCATTCATGAGACTTATGCTGTTGAGTCTCATTATGTCCAGTAGTAACTCTGGCTACATTGTCCTTCACACCGGAACTGCCTCGGTGGCGTAGTTGTACTACGATACGAATACATAGCTGAGGTCTCGGGTTCGTATCCCGGGTCAGGCAAAGTGATATTGGGTTTTTCTATTCATTATCAGCCCGGAGTCAGGAATTTGTGCCCGATATGGCGATAGGCTCGCCCCCTATCACATCATGGGACGGAACATACAAGGCGAAATGTGGGTGTCCTGGTGGCGCCTCTGCCTACCCTTTCTGGGATAAAGGCGTGAGTTTATGTATGTATGTATTTAAAACTTGTAATATATAGATTGTTAGTCTAAAATAAATTCTATGTTAATAATATTATGTAGGTATGTTGAATCCTGTACCAGATTCCTGTAATGCGCAGTTTACTCGGTAAATTATATGGAAATGTATTCCTCGAACTAGGTTTTATAGTTCTATTATAACTGAAACAAATACACGATTTCCAGAAATACACGGCGTGATGTTAACCAATGCGTGGATCCATCTTGTAAAGTAAACTTTAGCTTTGACAGTAGTGCAGTGTGTGAGGAGAGGGTTAAGAATAGAGAATGCAGGTTCGATCTTCGTATCGGAAAAAATATTGATCACAAAATATTTACTTGAAACGAGGATATTTTACGTCAAATTATTTATCTTTTGGTTAGACATAATACCAAATAAGTACCTTTAAGACAAAAAAATATGTAATATAATGACACATTTACAAAACAGTTATGCCACATGGGCTATTTATCTACAATATGCCTCAACCCGCTTAAACTTATTAAATAAATACAATCGTGTCAAAATCGAAACAATTTAAATACAAAATCACAACAAAAGCCAAACACACAAAAAGCGATGACAAAGCACGTTCTCATACTGAAATTAATTACCACACCACAAACCTACAATTACATAATAATCGTAATAATATCGTATAAATTAATAGTTTGGATCTTCCATTTAAAATATTTCTCACGGGTAGCCGATTGACATGATTATCAATAATGACTGGAAAGAGGACGCATGCAAACTTATATTTGCCGTTGGTGAAGAGATTTTTAAACGTAGATATTTTTAAATAACGAACTCTCCATTCCATTTAGTTCTAATCAAATGCCACTGCGATTGAGCGAAATTGTTCGCTAGCGTAGCAATCAGTAGTGCCAATACAACAGGTTTTCGATTCCATTTCTAAATTTGAATTCAAATCGGGTGTTAAAGGTAGAACAGCAGAGTTCCTTAACGGTAAAAGTAAGTTTGTGCGATCGTCAATGATGGTTATCAGAGCACTCCACATCTCGTCATTTGACGTTTGAGACAAAGTGATCTTGACGAGTATGGATGATTTGCGTATTATCAGCGCTTCGGGTTCTGTAGTTTTAATTTAATTATAGAAAACTGGATTGACTTTTTATTTTGTTTTTTATTGGCACTTGTGGTCAAAGTGATTGTTTGTTTAGAAATTAAATTTTATATCCATGTACGTATTTATGCAATATTTATAAAAATGTGTACCTAATTTACATATCCATACTTTCCAACCATTACTTTCTAAATGTTCTCATTAATTCGTACACCTCGCAATGGAATCATATTTACAATACCAATAAAAATTGTTGAGAGCGCCCACATACGCAACTCGCATACATCACGTGCCCGCCATCTCATTCATAAATCCATTACTCCGCGAGGTCTTTTATCATGTCGCATACAGAATGTCAATGTTACAAAAATAACAATGATAGGCACGCGTGTTATTGCGTCGCGACGATAAAACACCTATTCGAAGAAACGTACGGCTCGCTAGGGCCCGCACGGCCCCGCCCCGCCACGCCCACCGCCCCCGCCCGCGCCCCCTCCCGCCGCAACGCCGCTTCATTTTCCAGCTTTTTCAATTTCAAATTCCGAATTCCAAAGTTCCAAATTTGAAATTTCTCGCCGCTAAACAATTCCGCTCTACGCAGAACTCGCTCACGAACAATCTTAAGTTTTTATTGTTTACGAACCGTACAGACTGTTTTGTTTTTTATTTAAAAGCATAGACACCAAAGAGTTTGATACGTTCGTATTTATATCATTTTAAGTGTTGAATCGTAAGAGATTAGTGCTTTTAATTGCTTATCGAAATTCTGTCTGCTTAATTAATGATACAATTTAGTAAACACCTAAGTAGATAAACGACACGCAACAGCTGCGAAGTTTATTACGACGTATAAAAACGGCCAAAATGTATACATTAAGGATACGTTTACACATTACAAGCAAAAAATCGCCTAAACCTGATCGAGAAAATGTCATTCACCTAATAAATGTTAGTGAACTTTAAAACGATTACAAGGATATTAAAACAAAGGTGATTTGTGGTAGAAGTTGGGTTGGTCGTGTGGTCGCCGGGTGGCGCATAACCCGTACAATGAAGTCGAATCACTGAGCACAATGGGAGGTAATTAAACCACAATACAAATACTCTCATGTCCGGACAGATATCTCGCTGGTGGTCGTCATAATAACGTGTCTACTGATATTTCCACGTGTCTGAGTTGAGCCTACGTCGAAGAAACCTCTACGAGACAAATTAACCACTTATCAACATTAATTAATATTAAATTCATGTATAGCCAAAACAAGTAACAAAAATGAATCAGCAAATTAGTACAGTTACAGTACAAAAGGTAGAATATAGTGTCCCACGCAAATTCCAGAATCAGTCACAAACATGTAAAGCTAGAATTTTAAAGTGGCCGGCATTATTATATCAATCTCTATCTCAGCAATACTGAACTTATAAATATATATGAATCATTTAACAATACAAATATAGCCACCCTTGTCTACACACTCAAGAAGCTCCTTAGCTATTAGCGTGTGTCTAATGAAATGTCGCATCTGTTTGCCCGATGATTTACATAATCTATGGCATGACTGCGCACTCAGTGGCGTTCCCACCACGCCGCCGATCGCTCACCGGGCGAGCTGATGAAATTAGATCGATTGACATGATAAGTCTATCGATGTAGATACAATAGATACAATGACAAATTACGCCGTGTCCTGTCTGCGTGACCTCATCTTTGCCTCGTATATGAAATCTACAATAATAGATAGAATAGTAGAATAATTGTCATGTTTTGGAGGAGTAGCAATTTTGGTAATGCGACAAGGGAATGTTTCGTTGTAAATGAATTTAGATTATGTATTTTTTTTTATTTCCATATTTTTTTAAAGATCACAATATGATCTTATGCTGCATACATGAATAAATGGTTATATTTTAGGTATAAATAGGTGCCTATACCGCCGAATAACGAAAACTAATTCAATTTAAGGAAACTCCAGTACGGGGATGTCAAAAGGTATTTTCATCACCCTTGTACTCTAAAGGCCTTATTCATAGACAGTTTTAAAAACAATTTTAGTTATCGAATGTTTTGTCGAAGCGAAGAAGACAAAACATTCGATAGATAAAATGGGTTTTAAAACTGACCTTAATGTTCTCCCTTCAAAATCCCATCCAACTTGACAACACACATTTATCAACACAGAAACTCGCGGCATGCGAACAATCCTCATAACTCACGCGTGGAAACCGCGCCTGCCGCCTTCCTCGGAACATCCCAACTAATTAACTAGAGCTGCATAATAGTTTTTATTCAACTATACGTCTGTTGAAATGAGAGTATTCTACCCAGATTAAGAAATACATAAACTCACGCCTTTATCCCAGAAGAGGTAGGCAGAGGCGCCACCAGGACACCCACATTTCGCCTTTTTTGTTCCGTCCCACGATTTGATAGTGGGCGAGCCTATCGCCATATCGGGCACAATAATATCCTGACTCCGGGCTGATAATTAATATATTCAAATCACTTTGCCAGACCCAAGATTCGAACCCGAGACCATTGTAATCGTACCGGAGTACAACTACGCCACTGAGGAAGATTAAGAAGTATGTACTTAATATACTTAAATGAATATGAACACGCCAAGCTATGTAGTTGACACTACCCTGATCAAAGGTTAATGGACTGTTTAAGTTCCACAATGTGTTACTTGTGTTGATGTAGAATTGGGGAGTTTAGGCAAAAAAAAATACAACAGTGTCTTCAAATACGTATATAAATAAATACACCCAACAGTCACATACCATAGTCGAGACCCCACACTAAGATCGAGTCTTGTTTCTTGGGTATCAGAAACTACGAGAGACTTTTCAGTCTCACAAACACCCAGACCCGAAACACATACCTGTCGATCACACAAATATTTGTTTCGGTGCGGGGATCGAATCCGCGGCCTTTCGTTTCACAGGCGGCGTCTAACCAACTGCGCCACGGAGGCTGTCAAATATTATTTGGTAATACGCTTAATGACACTGTAACAATACCAAATATCACCTGTTTCGAGTATGAGGTCCTTATAAATAACAAAACGTCACAGCAAATTCAATATGAAATATATTCATAATATATTCAAGAATCATTATGTTCACGATAAACGCTAAGTAATTTAATATATCGCAATGGTTAAGATAAAGTGCATGGAATCTCTTTAATGGTCGCTGCGTGAATTATCAATTGGCGGCGAATGCAAATCCGCCGTACACATCGCTTACACATATTATCTGTAATTTATTCTCAACTTGTATTGAGATATAGAACTATTTAGAAGTTACTTTTTATGATTAGTTTTACTAAAATTCAGATTATATTTATAAAAATATATATTGAGCGTAAAGATAGGGTCAAGTGAAAATTGGCGCATAATATGGGACAGAATAAAAAACAAGAAAAAACCTATTTGTCTATTGGTTTGTCTGCTTCTAGATGATAGTCAGATCAGGTAAAATATTTGTTTCAAATTTAGTTATATTCGAGACACAGGAATTGATATCATGCTGTAGGGTCGAGACTATGTGTAAGTTTTGAATCAATTTATATCAAGCTAAAAACTTTTACATGTTCTATGTCAATGGAAAGCTATGAACAAACGAGTTTTTCTTCTCTCTGTATTGTTTAGTTCATCTTTAACCATACGCGTATAAATCAAACAGACATAATTTCCTCATATATACATAGAGACAATTCGATTTTATACAACCGTGACGTCATATAACCGTAAAAATTACCGGCCTTATTCATAGACAGTTTTTAAATCTATTTTAGTTATCGGATGTTTAGTCCCTTTCTAATGATTTTGAATTTAGTTTGAACGAAGAAGACAAAACATTCGATAACTAAAATAAGTTTTAAAACTGTCTATGGATAAGGCCGTACAAATGTAAAATATGAGTAATATGCTCATAAATATTGTCACAGCTCGCTAAGTTTATAGCCGTGTTACAATTATCGAGTGCGTCCGATGAGAGTGTTTAGAATGCTAATGGAAGGAAATCGATCGGGAAGATATTGCGTGAATATAGATTATACAAGGAGATGCGAAAATAGGTACAAATATAAGTGCTATATGAAATCTCCTTCGGGCATCAGAGAGTTAATTTTGTAAGATATTTTTTTGTGATGGCACTGCTTGGAGAACGTGATTTTACCTTAATTTAGACTTAGTTGCTAAGTAGGTACTTTATAGTATTTTATTATTGATTCAATAAAAGCAGAGAGAAGAATTTACAAACCTATTCTACAGAAAAATGTATTGTGTCAAATCTATTTTTTTTAAATGTTTTTCTTTACATGTCCTTGATTCATAATATTTGGCAGGAATTTTCATTTTTCCAATCGTCTAATTCTTATCTATAGCCCCTCTCAATCGTACTCTCGACTGTAGAGAAGGCCCTTGCAGGACAAGGACAGTGAGACATATTTGGGCTGATACATATACAGACAAATTCTCAACATACACCTCTTAAAACCAACTGTCGCATCTACCCAAACAATACCGGCTTACTCATTGTCCGCGCGTATACCGAGCCGGCGCAGTTTATCAAGATGGCTAAATTCTAGCAATTAGCCCATGTGAAATGTCGCGTAGGGATGCTAACGAGATCCCGCCTGGAATGCCTACGCGCAGGATAAGCCGCACGTGACTGCGCGCGGTGTAATGACTTATCCTGTCATTGTTCGAGTCTAAATATTAATAAAGGATATATGATCGCATAGTGAGATAAATGAATGACTTGTGTATGTAAGAATACCGGATACGAAAAAAAAAATTGTTAATCACCCGAAAATGTGCGTGGTTAGCATCTAGTACTGCAAACTGTTTCACGAAGCTTCACTGACTTGTTTATTTTTTATTAGTAGTGTATTTTTAAAGAGTCAAAATACCAAACATCAGAAATTAAAGAACCTGTAAACTTACAATATTGATTTGTACAGTAAAAAAAGTACGAAAATGATATTGAGAATTCCAAAAACACAAAATCGTGGAGTGTGAACGCACCCTAACACGACCCTCCGCTGATTTATAACCCCTTTATATGGCCCCCTAAAGTTTTCTAGTTGCGCTTGTGTGTACCGTCTCAACAGTATTTAGTATAATTAGCGTGGGTTTATGAGATATCCGCTGTTTATGTGGTAGACAGCCGTGTAAACTTTATGAGTGTTTTTAATAATCACTAAAATATCTTTATTAGTTTACTGTGATATACCTTTTCGAGCGACAAAATTGTTAAGCTAACTGAAGATTACTAAAGCAGCACATTATTTTTTCCATAAGTGAATACCCAAAAATGTAAATACCGCTGATGCGGAAATTATTTAAAAATAAAAAATGATGCACTATCATAGTCATATATTTTTAATATCTACGTTTTATTACAAATCGCTATAAAGATAATCTATCTCTGGCAACCGAACATGTGTTCCAAATTCTGAAAAAGAAAAAGATAAAACGTGTTGTATAAAAAATATCGCTCGTGCGGTGGGTAATTTCATAATGTACTGGCAACACCGACACACGGAGCGCTGTTTCCCAGCCAATATTGCGGTGTCGCGATCCGTTCGCGAGGTAATTGATAATGATAGAAAATGATGCGTGACAGTAGCTGCGAGCGATGTGCTGTGTGTAGCGCTTAATCGCCTGCGAGTGTAGATTTCAGTGTTGCCATGTTTGAATTTTTACGCTGTTGTAAGAATATTTCATATGTATTGGTTGAATATGCAATATAGTTTTTCTTATGATAGGTTGGTTATATTGTAAAATTATAAATTTGCAGGTATTTCATGTTTATTATATGATCTTTAAAAATATGTATATGTTCTTTTTTAGATATTTTTCTTAATTATCAGATAGATCTTATTTTTTCCTACCTCTTGGGTTCATATCCCTTCATTCAATTGATGTTACCTTAAACAGCAAAATGCAAATTTGTCACTTGATGGATACTGACAAACGCCATCCACCACCAAAAAAATGGAGGGTGATTTGCCGAACGTATGAAGACAACAAGAATGAGAGCATTATCAATGCCCCCCAGAAATAATTTTCCTTATACATAAACACACATTTATAATCGCCTTATTATCGGGAAATTTTCCCACTTTTGCAATGGCAACCCGGCGATAAATGTGGTAATCTAGCCACCGCGTAATGGACGTAGGATATTTATTTAAACACGAGTATTTACGTACTAATGACTCACAATAAGTACTCATTTGCCGACAATACGATACGCCACCTCGTATCTCTGTTAGGTGGGATGTACACTGGCTTAAGATCATAATGGGATGCTGCGGTCCGAATTATACATTTTATTTCTTAAATTAGGTTTAGCTGCGGTTTTTTCAAAGAATAGTAAGCATAGAAATGCAATAATTTAGAAATTCAAGAAAAAAAAATATTTAGATTATCGTGTTGTTTCATTTTCAGAAGTAAATTACATTTTGGACAGATTACTTATTTATGGTCCAAGGATATCGCTGGGTGCAGGCCACTTCTAACAGATCTCTGCAAAATCCTTGTAGGAATCCTGTAAAAATCCTGTAGCCTATGATCACCAGTGCTCTTTCTTTGCCTGAAGACGATTATGGTGGAAGAGCAAGGTATCTTTTTCTATCAGGTTACCAACTGGAGTCCGTTTTACGCCCGTCTATGTCTAAGACAAGGTTCACACGATTAATAGGTCAGGCATGAGACGCAGAGTCAAGTAAATTCTAATTTCTAAGTATTAAGAGAAAAATGGGAATACGGAAAGTATATACATAGCCTTAAAGTTTAAACACAATACAAATGTTAGCAAAACCTTAGCAAGCGGATATTACGGTTTAGTCATAGACGCGACACCTGTGTTTAATACTTGTCGGTTTAACGTTGAAATTAGGTGCTATGTTGTACCGGCGACCATTACCGACGGTAATTATTCCTATAAATATTTATGTGTATAAAATAGCGTATAAGGTGCTTGACAGATTTATTTATAATTTTAATGAGTTTTTGAACGTTCGAGAACGATGGAAGCTAAATGCGTAAAAGTGTGGCTGTAAATAAAAAAATATATATGGAAAAGTTTCAATAACTTTTTGAAAGTATGGGCCAAATTAAAGAAATACACCATATAAATTATTAAACTATGAAGCGTTTACCAAAGACATGTTTGTAAATATAAACATTGACATTAAATTATTAGCCATTAAGATGTTTTAACATATTCCCCCCAGTTTTATAGCTGTCCGCATCACAATATTGTCAATAACGTAGCGTGAGTGCACGTCAGTTCCACAAACACGGCAGTGTTAATTAAGTTTTAATTAATTTTGTATTTAAATTGGATTTTTAATGGGTTTAATGTGAGGATTTCTTTTTAAATATACGTTATAGGAACAAATTAAGAATCAATCTACGGGTATCTACGTTGTCATATGTTTTATTGTCTTAAGCTACATTTTATTCCGTGTTTTGATAAATAATTGTATTTTGTGGCATGTCCTATGGTAATAAAAGATATTTTATGATAGTAATTGTCCCAGTTATATTATATTTTTATACGCATTTATTGTGTACTTAAAATGTAAAAATATATGGGCGCTTTGGAATAAACGCAACTTTTTATTTTTCCTGGTGACATATTAGTTTTATTTACATTTGTAAGTTATTGTATACAACTATAAACACCCACAACAATATAACCTCGGTAGTTGGTGGACAAAAACCGAATACAACAATGTTCAAAGGTTCAGAAAACTATGCCAAGAATTTTAAACATTTACATCCTGATACTCCGAAACAGCTGCAAAACCAGATACCTCCATCTATTATTAGTTATTTAAAAAATGGAATAATAACCGAAATTCCCATAAACCGGAAACTTGCAACAGACAAACATTCCGATGCCCCCTTTGAAAATCTAAAGTTATATCAAACATACGATGGATAATTACAAATAATATCTCTCATAGTTTAGTCTATGTTCGTTGTAAGAATATCTGATTAGTTTCAAACGCTTTGATCGCTCCACGTTACTCTTACCTGATTTCATCGAAACAAACAATTAAAATCATTTGTTTACGCGTTTTAAATTCTCTCGAGCGATCTCAAGGGCTCGTCATCGTTTAATCTGATAGCTTCGTTATGGTTGCTTCTTTTCTTTTATAAGAATATTAGTTTAGTCATTTACTCCTTATTTTAAATACAGTGTGTCGTATGTTAGTCCCATTCCTGTGACATGCTGTTTCTGAGGCCAGGTAAATTATGATTAAAAGTCCAGATTATGTAATTTTTTCTGTTAATACTTTTTGATATTCAATTAAACATGCCAGTAATTGTAGAATTGGCAAAAAATAAATACCATGACCAAGGATATACATTATGGCCCCCGCTGAGTCGCCAGGTATTTTAGTGGCAGCTATAACGGACAAGGCTGGAATGTCCATGAAAAGTTCAAACTAAATACCCTTTGCAACGTAAACACGACCAATATTAACATAAAATTATTAGACATAGCAAGAAATAAAACATTTATTCTTAGCACAACAATTACAACAATATGAAAATAACAATAATAAATATGGAGAGCGCCATCGAAGGCTCCTCACACCTACCACAAACAATAAATTAATAAAGTCGATAATCACAGCCCTAACCCGGCAAAGAAACCGGCAACTAACGAAATAAGACTAATATTTGAAAATCCGAGAGCTCTCGGGTGTAGAGGCGACGCGTGGCTGCGACATCAAAGCGTGGGATTTGCATACCCTGACCGCGCATAATGCTGCCTTTAACGCCTTTTCATACTGTTTGATTGTGGATATTGTATGAATTCACCGTTTGAGGTATTGAGGTCGGAAATAAGGTGGAAAATTCATATGCATTAATTTTTTAACGATTTCGATTGCTTTATATTTTTAAGCATATACCTTAGGTATGGAATACAGAGAGTGAATTATAAATTAACAAATAAAAAGTTAATTTTAACCCACTTTATCAAATCCTACACGACTGACTCACAACGCACAGCATAAATGTTAGCGCGTATCAGGAATACAAGACAGTTTATAAACGACTTTGTTGTAGGGGAGACTAGGGAGGAAAGTAACAAATGCATTTGTGAAAATATATGTTATTTACTCTGATATACTGTATGACGGACTTTAGTCATCAGCCAACCCCCCCCCCCCCCCCCTCTCATTCCTAAGTTTTACTCACAGAGCTGTGCCATCAGGTTTTGGTTGAAGCTATTAAATGGTGCAAAAATATCTTCAAAGTAACTTTTCAGCGTTGTTTTTTCAACAGTGTGTATTATAGTAAGTTTAATATTGCGTGTCATTTGTCAATGCAATAGCACAACTATTCCTCTTTCCATTTCGAGGTATTAAAAGTATTTAAGGTAGGGACGAAAGTAATTTGGTGTGGGGGTAGCTTACCCTGGATTAACACTTAGGCTACTTTTATCCCGAAAAATGAGGAGTTCCCGTGGAATGAGCAAGGCATTCAATTTCTTTTAAATCAGAACAATTGATATAATAAAATTATATATACAGACAATATTGTGACATTTAGATAAATCAACCATTGTAATTTAAACTGGCTTTTAAAAAAAGAAAGATAAGAAAAGCAAAAAAAAGACGACAATTCGTGTTGCTGAGGGAGTTTCTTGCGCCGTTTCTTCTTCACAACTACAACACATTCCGAAGCGGTGGCAGCAGTAATTAACGATTCAAAAGAACTTGTAAAAGACTACTTGAATAAAGAATATTTTGATTTTGATTTTGCATTCAAATACATTTGTTACTTTTCTAAACTCAAAGGCATGGGATGGGACACCAGAGGACAGGATTACGTGCCTTGAGTTGTGGTACAAAGTTAGACGGGACAGGGCGGTATATACAGGACGGGACGGGAAAAGCAGTACAGAGAACGGCAGTCACATTGAGTTTAAATATAATAAAACAATACGCGAAATAATACGTTGCTGGTGTGGACTGGACTCAAGTACATGTACCTGGGCGGAGCCGGGCTGGCCCCTAGTTCGTAAATATACATATTTGTATAGCATTTTAAATTATGTATTGTAAAATTAGGTGACCTTTTTCTTAAAAAGAAGTATATCATCTTACGTGCTTACAAAAGTACGCAAACACACTCTATTTTTCTTACTTATTTGAATTTGAAACTTATTATTTAAGAAAACTAATATTATTACATAGAGCTCATTAAATAAACTTGAATATCTAATAAATTAATCATTACTATTATGCACTAACTTATCAATAGATCAGGGATTTGAATCGACAATGGTACGGCATGTTGCGCACGCGTCTAACCCATCCTTAATGAAGGGGTAGTTGTCACCCTTAACTCTTTTGTCACGGACATGCGGATTTCAACCCCCTTGATTATTTAATTTTTTATTACAACAAAGTTGATGGTATTACATTATGCTTTTTCATCCCATTCTTTTGCGATTGAATTGGATATGGGTAATAAGTGGTAAATATTTATTGTTATTATTTTATTGGGCGGATGTATTTTTTTTGTATTGTATTAACAGAATAATAATTTGGATACATTGCATAATGTTTTAATACTATATGCCAAGGTTATGTGTCGTAGAAGAATTTATTTAAAAAAATTAAATTTTCTGCCTTTGCTAACATAAAAGTAGGTACCTATATTCAAATAACACACATTGATTTAAATAAAAATAAGTCAGATAAAACCTAATGAGTCTGAGTAAACCCTTAAACAAACGTGATGTGTTCCCATGGCGGCTGGTCGCGTGGGGCGACTTGACGCGCGCAGGGAGCGCATCCATCGCGCCACTGTCAAACCAGACCTCATTGTGTACACACGGCCGCCTATTCCCAATAAAATCAAATCTGTGTCCAAGTGGAATTATACACGTAAACAAGGATAATGAGCGAGTAGGTGGGGCCGTGTTGAAGACGCCCCTCTAGTTTTTTTCTCGACGTCTGGGCGGCGCGAAGAGAACGCCTCGCGTCCCACGCGCTCAACGCACCGACATGCGCGCCCGAACGCGCTCTCTACACCAGCCGACGGCATCGCGCCGACGGATCGCCCACTAACACGTAAACAAACACGCCGGATATGCAAAAAACATTGCGCGACAAACATCCACATATTCGAAAATCGAACGAACTCAATTCCTACATCACGAGAATCATTAAAAAATTGTCTATGCCCATTGTTGCTAAAACAGTTTTTTTCGCAATACCTTCGCTGTTTTTATAGTGTTTAATTCCAAATTCAAAGTGCGGTGTGACGAAATATCAAGAGTTGACAATATAGTGACAAGTTAAAATGAGCCCGCGCAAAGACAAATTAGTGTTGCCAACATGAAACAGCAAGTTTTTGTTGCAGAATACAGAATGCCAAAGACATTTCATGCGTCCTTAATTTTCTCATTGTTTCTTTTGTTCGAAATGGCAAGGTAAGTAATTTTTAAACTTTATATAATTAATGGTATTTACTGAACCCCTTATAGAGAAATGGATAAGGTTCTTATTAACGTAGGTACTGCACTAAAGATATTTTCAAATGCAATAGATAAATTAAATCGATTTTTAGTTGTAATTAAACCAACAAATCAACACTGAGTACACAGATATTCTTATTGAGTACCGCTTTATTGACAAATACGAGGGTCTCAATCACAAAAACGACTCTTGAAGCTCCCCTTCACCTTTAAAAGAGGTCTTTTGTGATTTTACAAAACTCCTTTTAACTAATTACTTTATAAAACGATCACGTAAGAAACAATTTTACGAATTTTCAAACTTTGTTTTGTTTCTGACTTTTGGTGCTATTACGAGGTAAAAAATGGCGCTACATACTTTGGGATTAAATTTTTTTATAGAATAAAGGCTACCATAAAAATTACGTCAGTTGAGTAATAAATTGCATCATGTGTTTAGCAAGACGCACCTACGATTCCTTCATTGTGGGTGTTCATGGTCGGCGATGATCATTAACCATCAAGTAGGCTGCTTCTTTACCCATCCTGCACAATAGATATACTTTCCATCATTAAAATTTTCGGTAATGATTTTTTGAAAAATGTCAATAGCTTATAAGGCGGGTATGACGGTCTCTACCTGCCGAAAAATTGCTCTACTCTCATAAAAATCCTACAAAACCTAATTTATTTTATTTCAAATCATATTTTTGTATATTATATTACTCTTAAGACTATGTAGATAAGCATTCACCATCTTAAATAACAAGTTTCTTAATTGTGATAGAGTCAATCTCATTATATTATAGTTGGCCAATTAAAAAATAATATTTCAAAGCATGTTTCTGTGAACACGTCAACAAGACGACATTAAACAAACAATTAGGGGCGGTGTTGAATGTGAAATTAAAACGCCACAACCCCAATCATGCAAAACGGATGTAAGTAGGCGCTCGCTAGTACGATTGTAGGAACACATCATGTGTACATTCCTGCTCTTGAGGGCAATCTGGATCTTAGTTATTGTTGCGAGGATGCAATATAATGTACCTTTCATCTGAGTGTCGGAGAATTAGTAATTTTAATGATGGATTGTACTTTATGAAGGAGAGCCTGTGTAATTATATTCTTGGAAGCTATGAATAGTAGGTACTATTATTGAATGATTCATTTTATATATTATATTCATTCATGCACGACTGTCTCTGTCAGTATTGTAAGAAGAATTATCATTATCAATTATTAATTATTGTTTTATAAAATACAATTACTTTAGAATCTAAATAAAATTTCAATAACTCTACTTCAAACATATTTGTAAATAAAATTTAACATCAACAAGACACCATTTCGGTACACCGCCGAAACACGAAAAGTAACATAACATAATGTCAAGCGAATAATGAATGTTAATGAATGCAAATTTAAAAGGTGTCAATCGTCGGGCCCACCCAATAGAGGCGATATTTACTTGCCCCGTATGTTAATGTTACGATATGCCACTGCACGTGGTCGCATAATCGCCCCTGCACCTTGATTGATATTCCACGCGGACTCATACTGAATGTTAATGTTATCCGATGCAATTTGCATGCTTGCGTCTAGGTATTGTCTATTGTTTACTTTTTAATTTATTGCGTGCGGGCAGAGGAAATTAGAACGTACAGCCGTGTGTAATTTTTAGTGCCAGATAAATTAATTTATTGAAAATATAAGAACAATAGATGTACAAATACATAAATTCTAAGTAAATACATACATTCTAATTAAATAAGGAATATAAAAAAACAACCTTCTCCAAGGTAATTAAGGTTTAAAAGGTAATTAAATTTGATTTTTCGATTCGGACGACTTATTTTTACTTGTTTTATTTTTGTTGTATTTACGAGTATATAAAAATTGGATGGTTAAAAAAAACATATCCAAGTATCAAGTTAGCATTTCTAAACTTAGAAATTGTCTAAGTTTAAAAAAGTCTAATAATTCGAGAACCTTATGTAGATACTTATTAATGTAGCTGGTGGAAGGTTCCCCAACCCCCTTCAATAAACCACCGTATACCAAATAAAACCACCGTACAGGATGTTGAAAATCCGGTCAATGACATACGCAAGTCTGACGCGTTTCGAGTTCAGTCTGAAAATATCCGGTTTTAAGCAAATTGACGGATGGGTGACACCCATCTCTTACTAATAGATACTCTATATTACACTTGTATATTGCAGTAACTCTGTCGAGCCAGTATAAAATAAATAATTACACCCAATAGCCACATACTCCTGACTCCATACCGAGACGCAATCATAGTGTCGTGAGTATCGAAAACCACGACTTTCGGTCTCACAAACACCCAGACCCCAAACATATACTTGAATTGAAAATAATATAAAATGAGCTTCTAGACAATTCTAACCCTACGTTTAATTACGCGGTGAATTATTCCTAACCACATCAATTACAAAAAGCCTCTAGGAGTATATAAATTTCCATTCTATGTAAATGAAGTGGTGCGGCGGTCTTCTGATCGATTGCAATTAACTCGCCGGTACTGAGTTAAACGGACGGCGATTTATTACTTGTTGCTGTTCAACTATACGATATTGCACCCAGAATCTGTTGCATGGATTTAATTTATTATTTGGGGCTGTTTTTTAATGCAACTTTATTTTATTAATACTGGCTGTTTGTCCACTGGTGTTTTGATATGTAATTCCAAAATTAAAAACATCTGTCCAAATGACCGTTCCATTTTCAAATTCCTTAGAGTATGTTTTTTAAAAACCTTGTCTTATTGCTAAACTATGGTATAAATGGAAGTTATGTGCAAAATTACATATTTTTATAACTAAGCTGTATGGTTTCAGACAATTTTAGAATGTTATAATGTATTTTAAATATACAATATAACTTGCAAATCAAGTACGTCAACGATTTACGTAAGTTTGGAAAGGATTCTGATTCATAAGAAGAGGCTGTAGACAATTAGGTATAAGTATAAAATTGCATACTATATACGTAAATATATACTAGTATTAGCACTCTAATAAAATAAAGCTATTGGTAGAGTTCTAGGTCTTTCCTGCAAGAGAACTGCTAGCCCTTATTAAACCATGCTAATCTAAATACAGATGGTGGGTATCCTCAAAAATGTAGGAACTAGGAAGAAATCTTGCATAAGCAGGTTTCGGAAAAGTTTCATTTAAGCTGCCCTGGAATCGAATGAGACACCTCCGTCTCAGCACCGCTTCCAACTAAACCACCGCTCCCTTTTTAATCAAGTATTTTTTACTAAAGAAGCATTAATCAAGATTTAATTCAAATAAAACGAAGTCGATTCTTTTTCACTTATAAAATAAATTCAGCTTCGAGATTCCCGTACTAATGGCAAGCGCGACGAATATAAAACAAGTTAAGGCTCGATAAGACAATACACGCAATTTAACCGAGTATTAACACTTATCGAACTAATTGCTGTTGCTAGTTTTTTAAAACAATCTCTTTGCCACAAATCAAGAGCCACTACTTCGGGTTTTTAAGTCATGCACTTCTCTACAGCGATTTCGATGGTATGTTCCATGGGCAGCTTCAATTTTTTTTATGCTATTGGCATATATTGGCAAAGGAAAGAAGCGATATCCTGCCAAAGTCCTATTACATAAAAGTGACTTATATTATAGGTGTTTTACGTTCCTCGATAGTTGCAATTTTCAAACAATGACTCTAACTTCGCTCTTTTTATTTCTAGAAACAATTTTGTATCATATTGTGTTACATGATCCCACAAAATATTACAAAAGCCTTGTTTGGTAATAATCAATGAATTACATCATAGAATTCGTATTAGCCGTTAGAAAAACAAATACAACGAAATTAATTCCAAATATTTTCAACGCGGGAAAATTTCTATAACATTAAAAATATGCAAGTAGTAGTGGTGAATGCTTTATCTCGACTTTTTCATAGTAGATTTTAATATAACAAATAGGCACTAAGTACGTATACACAATGTTAGTACACGGAATTTCAATCAAGCTGCCAGCTCTACTGTAAACAAAGGGTGTAAGTGTACACAAACTGCACGCAATACTAGACTCTAAACTAGTGCAGATAGAGTCAGTTTTATATGAGCATTATTAGAAGATACGATAACAAACCCAAGAGTTAGAGAAGAGAAAAGTATTTGCAGAATTGTCGGCACGAAGAGAGAAACAACGCAAGTAGCTGTAATTTGTATTGAAATAACTTTTCTGAATGTTTATCCGTAGCGTTTCATCAAGCGGGCACCGGCCGGGGATTTATTATTTTTTACCATAGCCAGTATTAAAGTACGAAATTATTGTTTTTATCTGTTCAAGTGGTATTTTTAAAGCAATTATAAAGTTTGCGTCTGGTTTTAATTGGATCACCGGGGTTTAACGACTCGCATGTGGTTCTTTTTTGTTTTTGCGTTCCACTAATCTCCGGGCCGTATTACATATTTAATCGTCACTGCAACGATCGAGACGAATCTTTTTTGAAATATTTCACGTGCTTTTTTATTTTTAAATGTCGCACTTGAGGATAATAATATTTAAAGCAGTTTTATGGGAATTATTGAGTGCTAATGTTTATTATATTTTGAGATATAATCGGAGAATGTTTAAAATTATTATCTAGGCGTTTGAATTTTAATGTGTGACTTATTGCGATTTTATTTAGTCACTATAAAATTATCAGCCACGAAGCCTTTGAATGCCACAGAACTAATCTAAGACCCTTTACCCATACAACAGCAAAGAAACAAATGCGTAATCAAAAATATTTATTATCGGGTGTTTTAACACCAAAATGTCTATGGTAGTTTGTTACAACTTACAAGGGATGGTTTGTTGCCACCATGTGTCTATTTGGTATTTTCATTAAAACGATAGATAATAACGATAGATAAATAAATAAATACACCAAACAGTCACATACATAGTCCTGACCCCACACTAAGATCGAGTCTTGTGTCGAGGGTATCAGAAGCCAAGGAGAGACTTTTCGGTCTCACAAACACCCAGACCCGAAACAAATACCTAGATAGTCCGACTTCTACACTTTTGTATATGAAGCTTAATAAATAAATAATCTAACTTTCAATTAAACATATGACCCGAATACTCAAGTCCAACCCTTTAAAAACAACGGAGCGTGGGAAGGGAAGGCGTGATAACCTACAGTTATGTAAAGACGGAAAACGGTGTTTAACTTTTGTTACGATTGTTTTTAGCGTTCCTCGTTGCGGGAAACCGAGCGGTCATACTTGTCCGGCCTTTAACTGTACTTTGTACGGAATTTGTGGAGGTAATTAGGATTGTAAAGCCACTCTTCTGAGTTCAAGGAGACCGATTGAATCGTATGAGATGGCATCACTTCGAAAAGACAGATTCTAGAATATGAGATTTTCAAAATAAAGATTAGCCTAAATCGATTAACATTATTTGTTCAGCGATGCAACTTAAAAAAATATAAGTATTGACAGGATAATGTTAGGTACAAAACGAGGATGTAAATAAGTCCGGAGTCTGGAAGCTCATTGATGTAGACTGACTATAATTAAAATTATTTTCGTTTTTGACTGCCTCGGTGGCGTAGTTGTACTACGGTACGATTACAAAGTTGAGGTTTCAGGTTCGAATCCCGGGTCGGGCAAAGTGATATTGGATTTTTCTATTCATTGTCAGCCTGGAGTCAGGAATTTGTGCCCGTTATGGCGATATGCTCGGCCCCTATCACATCGTGGGACGGAATATACAAGGTGAAATGTGGGTATCCTGGTACCACCTCTGCCTACCCCTTCTGGGAAAAAGGCGTGAGTTTATGTATGTTTTGCCTTTTTAAACTCACACTATAAAATGACTATACCTCACTTAATGGTAAATACTAAAGTCCAGAGTTTTATTTGTGTCCTTCATTCAATAACTTCTAAGAAAAGGATATCTAAAAGTAAACCGCGGGATTTATGTTGACACAAGGTTATTGACCTGCTATGAAAGCCTCACAGAACGCTAGCAGGAAAACTTGGCTTCGGTCTTGACATTCAAATGTACATACATATTTAGTGATAAGAAAAGTATATTTGTACAAAGTTAAATAGATGGAGTATGTGGCGCGCCTTAAATTACAAGTACCGGCTTAAGGGCAAGACTAATTGCTCGCACTTCGTTTTTTTTTTGTTTTTGTTTTTTTTTTTTGATGGTTGGTTTATTATGCTTTATTATGCTCCAGAAAGGTTGATTATCCATTGAAATTAGGAAAGCTCTTGTTTGTAAACACCAGAAAGTGAATCTTCGTAATTTTTATTTTGTATAATTCGTTTGTAATTTTTATTTTGTTTAATAGATATTCCTGATAACCAAAATTCTTTCAACATAGGTATAGATGAGTTTGAGTTAAGTATTTATTTAGAAAAAGACAAAATAATTTCGTCACCTAACTTAGAAATCGAACACAGAATCTAAAGATACAAAACCAAATAAACCTACAATCAAAACAAAAAAACCACAAATTAAAAAAAACGTGAAAAATTCCCTCAATCTGAAACTTAAATCAAGCATTCGCGTCCACTTGAAGACAAAAGGTAGATATTGAGGTAAACGTGCACAGGAAGTGTTACAGATTAAATAGTGTCTCGGCACGTCTGCTTCATCTGATACAGTGTCTAACACTTTATGTATGGCAGTAAAAAATAACGTGATGCACGAGATATTCCGCCTCGCTGGGAATTGGGTGGTTAGGTAATCACGAAATACGATTGAAATAAAACTATTTTTTACGGATTTTAGTCGGTCAGTCCGCCCCCTGACCACGAAAGCTGTAAAGTAATCGAAACTTCGGGAAGTTAACAAATGTAGAAATTAAACCAAATCGCGATAAAATCCGTAAAAATAGTTTTATTTCAATGTGTAACATTCGCGTAAATCTAAGAAACTATTACACGAAATACGATATTAAGAGTGCATATACACACATATATAAACTCACACCTTTATCCCAGAAGGGGTAGGCAGACGGATCAGGACACCGGTATTTCGACTTGTATGTTCCGTCCCACGATGCGATAGGAGGCGAGACTATTGCCATATCGAGCTCAAATTCCTGACTCCGAGCTGATAATGAATAGAAAAACCCAATATAACTTTGCTCGACCCGGGATTCGAACCCGGGACCTCAGCTTTGTAATCGTACCGTAGTACAACTACGCTTAAGACAGGATTGTGCTATAAGGTAGGAGTGAATTATTGATCCTTACTTCGTCGGTATCCTGACATTACATTCGCTTCGTCCACGTTCGTCAATTTCTTCACATATTTTCATAGGTTAAATAGACCTGCCTTTTATATACAGGGTATATCAAGACCGCGACCGAAAACTAAGCCAGGTGGTAGTTTTAGCGATTACAGACACAATGCAACTAAAAATTTTGCAAAAACAGGTTTTTTTTTTACAGTATTTTAAAAATCATCGTGTTTGGGGGGGGTAAATACCTTGTTTTTTGCAAAAATGGTAATTTAAACACTTACGTACCATTGCGTGTAAAAATAAAGCGGTGTACGTCATCATTTTAGAAAAACTATGTATTTATCACTCAAATACGACGATAAGTAAAAAATTACAAAATAAAATTTACGATTTTTTTTGTGAAATTTTTACTTGGATTGAGTTTGATATCACTAATACTACCACCTGGCTTCGTTTTCGATCGCGGTCTTGATATACCCTATATCTTTTGAGTAATTAAATTACTTACTAAGTTATTAAGTTGAATCGAAATATCTGTATGTATGTAAAGTTAATAAAAATTAAAAACTATTCGCAGTTTCGTGACGTCGTCTGTCAGACCTATAGCCACATACTTTGGAATACAATCATTATAATAGATAAAAGATATGTATATAACAAAAATAATATTACCCATTGAAGTATGTTTTAAACTATAAACAATGAAATATTAAATATGTGCTTTATCCGTGATAAATTCATTTGTTGTAGTTCAAAAGCGAGAATACCCTACGAAAACGTTTCCACTGGGAGTTATTAATTAAAATCCCTACAAACTTATTAGTTCCATCGCGGCATACCTGACAAATATTTGGCTTGTTACCCTTACTATGAGATGGGCTAACTTTTGTGTAGTCAACTATATGGGTATTCGACAGTTATTTATTTTATTAATTCTTTGTAAGCGTAGACTACTTTGATCTATTTTAAACGTCAATAGTTAAAATGCTAAGCTTGAGTCTCTAAATGTAACCATTTTTTTGTATTTTTATTCTTTAAAAAGGGTTTTTATGGTGTTAGGATTTAAAAACTTGTTTTTTTTTTATTGCTATGAATGGCGAGACGAGCGTTCCATTTGCCTGATGATAAGCGATGCGACCGCTCACCAGCAAAACCAAACAACACCATGAATTCTAAATCAATGCTTGGCATTCCACTGCGTTCGCCATCCTGAGACATAATATGTTATGTCTCATTATGTCCAGTAGTTACTCTGGCCACCTAGCATGTCCTTTAAACCGGAACACAACAGTGCATTTACACTACTGTTTGACGGGAGAAATACACATTGTGGTGGTACATACCCAGGCGGCCTCTCACATATGAGAGAGCTACCACCTCATGTACCAAATAGCTACAGCTCAACTCTCTTTACATCAATGAATGATACTGATAGTAAGACTGCGTAGTTGTCTTACATGCATATAGGAATATACTAAAGTTGAGTTGAATAATAGTAATAAGATCAAAAGTTGTACAAATTATGTATTGGATTGGATAAATAACTGACCATAGTAATGATTGAAGTACAATTTATATTTATACATTTTTCATAGATTATATTCTATAGGTATATATTATAGTATATTTTCTCTCCTTCGTTGTGTCATAAAGCCTAGATTCATTGGCTAGATACAATGAACTCACCAAAAAGCATAATACGATTTCTACATTTAATATTTTATTATAAAAAAGGGGAAACGATCCATAATAACTATATCGTCTGTAGTTTTACATCAAAAACATTAGTAGTGGAAAGAAAGCTACAAAACAAATTACCTCATCTATAAAATATTCTAAGCGTGCGCGATAACATCTTGTTTTGGTATAAATTAATTATAGCGACATTAATTGTTAATAAGAAGCTCCCAATTAGTGGCCAATATTTTTAAAAAATAAACAAAATTGACGTAATCTTTAACTACGACTAAGTTTAAATTTATCGACCATACGAGTTGTAAATTTTGGTGTGATTTGATATCTTTTAATGTGTATTTTGGAAGGTCGCCTCGAAAATATTATTTCAAGTATTTTTATTATAAATGTTATATGCTTAGACGATTAGAATTAGTTACATAAAGCCCTAAAGAGCCTGTTTGCTTTGATGTCCATTTCTCTTTGTTTCTCTGTTTGTGTATCGGTCTGTCTGATTGTAAGGTAGCCCGATTAGGGATCCATTGCTTTTAAATACGTTTTTTGATTTCATTTGAAGGTTGAATTAAACGATTGACAACAATAATTGAGAACTTGAAATTCATCTGCCTTCTAAAAAACATTAACCAACTATTAAACTTCTAAAGTCTCAATCAAGTGAGCCTCAGTCGGACAACAACCGGTTACAGTTAGAATTTTGTGATTTACTATTCATAATTCTGATATTTTTTAATAACATTCGCTTAGAAACTTTATCCAAACCCATATTTTCAGTGTATTACTTACAAATTAGCAAGGCTATTTGTGATAGTTCTACTAAATGTCTCTTCTTTCCAGCTCCAGAGACAACATGCTGCCAACTCACCTAAAACTAAACTCGGCTCTCACCTGCCGTCTGGTCGGAGGTCTGACCAGGGAACAGAGAACTGTCTGCTACGACGCGCCTGACGCAGCAGCTATAGCCTTCGAGGGTCTGCAGCTGGCCGTCAAGGAATGCCAGCACCAGTTCAGATGGCATCGGTGGAACTGCTCCAGTTTGAACGTGAAGAGTAGTAACCCGCATGCCAGTGCTATTATGAGGAGAGGTGAGGTTTTAAATTCTTGGTGTAAAGAACACTGAATCTATGGAAGACAATCTTAACAAAAAAAGAGTTTTAGGGCTGAGCGCTGGCCAATCTTCAGCATATCTTGTGATTGAATATGTTAATGATAATATGTATGGTTTGTATGGCAGATTTTTACGATGGTAAAACGAAAATTGAGAATAGAGAGTCGCTACTTTTGAAGTCAAATATATCGTGACACTCTTATATTAAGCTTTGTATAGATAATCCACCGCTTAAAATTCAAATAGATTTTTGCAGACTTTGTAGTTGGTATATATCAGACCATTACGGGATATATTATACTACAAGGAACGGGCCTCCTCTACAATCGAGAGTACAATTGAGAGGGGTTAGGCCATATAGTCCACCACGCTGGCCTATTGCGGGTTGGCGGACTTTAAATACCATAGAAAAAAAACTGCAAATCGCTATGGTATGCAGGTTTCCTCACGATAGGTAGTTGGTATACATAGGTAAAAAAAAATGTTTTTTATTACAGGTTAATTAGTAATTAATATGATCGCAGATAAATATATCTCATACACCCTTCAAAAAATTCATAATTGGGTATTTTAGTCAATTTTTTTATTGTATTTATCAAAAGATATCCATATCCAAAATCTAGCAAAGAAAGAATTTTGTAAATCCATTCAAAATTAAACAATTTAGAAACGTTTAAAAACTTGTAGTGGGAGTAAAAGAAAAGGGATGCAAAACTAAACTAGTGACGTCACTAGTCCTGATATGCATTACAGTGTGCGGGTGTGAAAGAGACGGTGAGATATCCCCACTATGCTCCCAGTCTTTTATTTAAAATCCTAATATTTGCCTCATGTTACAAGCTACTATGATACTGTTTTGACAGAAATGTTTTATTTTAATGGTATTTGTGTTTTGTACGCAAAATAATACATAAAGTCGATCATAGTAAAATAACCTATTGAAATCATAACAAAACTCTCTTATTAGTAAGATGCTTTCAAATGCCAAACATTTTGGAAATTAACAAACACCATTCCGAGGGCAGTTGAACAAATGTGAAGATTACTCGGGGTTCATTAACGTAGCGCGAACAAACTATAAATTAGTGCAGGCACGGTAAATTATAACAAATCGAGTTAATTGGATGTTGGTTAACGTGTTTGGACCAGCTTCAATGGAGATGTTTCACCATTTATGGACAGAGTCAAAATTCTTGACAGATACTGTGGAGTAGTAGGGAGCAAGTCAAATAGAAACTAAGAACTGCAGATTTCGTATCTGCGCCTAGATGAATGTTTATGTGATCAGCTAATAATTAAATAAAATATTTTTTGCAATAAGCTCACAATATTACTTATAGCGATAAAGTATTTATATATACATGTAGTCAAAAACAACTGATTTATTGTATTTCTATTTCAATTAGTATATTGATCTTTTCTTCGAAATAAAAAAATCTAATACGATTTTTTTACAGGAATTTAATATCTCACGTCGCTCAGTATTAGTGATGTAACGAATGTTCGCATTCGCATTCGCGAATCGCGAATATTCGCATATTTTTTGGCATTCGCATTCGCATTCGTATTCGCAAGAAACGAAGCGAATGTTAAGCGAATGTTTTTGACAAATAAAAAGGAAATTTATACAAATTTTGATGGTTCTGGAAAAATAATACAACTATTATAATTAGGGTATTTTTAAATTATTTATAATATTGATATTATCTACGTCTCGTAAGTCTTTTGACTGTACTTATTAAGTTATAGCTTCTATTTTTTCTAACAAAACCAAATGCTATTTACAGTTATAAAAAATAATCAACCAAAATTAAACAATTAATATCCAAAATGTTATATTTTTAAAACCTTCATTTTCAATTATTTTTCAATGCAATTAATAAACATACTCAAGAAAACAAAATAATAAATACCTAGGTACTTGTAAATAAAATTACAATTTCTTCCTTACAATAATTAAGAAAACAATATTTAATAAAGTAACTTTGACTTTAATCTATACATGTAATAAAAATGTAAATGGTCGACGTCTGTACATGGAAGATATTTAGGAAATTTCAACGCGAGGGGTCTTTATAAAAGCAACAGAAGCCAAAACAATTTTTTGTAGAATTTTTGTTTGTCTGTCTGTCTGTCTGTCTGTCTGTATGTTTGCTTGCGCATCACGCAAAAAATACTGCACCAAATGAGATGCGGTTTTCACAGTTGTATTGCTGCAGGTTCAACTTAAAAACTGGTGTATGTTGCATTTACGTACAGGGATGTTTCTTTTTGTTTGCTTGCACATTACTCAAAAACTACCACACGAAATGAGATCCAGTTTCCACAGTTATATTGGTGCAGGTCCAACTTAAAAAGTAATTTATATTTAATTTACATACATGGTGTTTCTTTTCGTATGCTTGCACATTACCCAAAAACTACCACACGAAATGAGATGCAGTTTTCACAGTTATATTGGTGCAGATCCAACTTTAAAAGTGGTAGATGTTTCATTTACATACAGGTTGTTTTTTTTTGTTTGCTTGCACATCACGCAAAAACTACGACACGAAATGAAATGCGGTTTTTATAGTTATATAGGTACAAGTTCAACTTAAAAACTGGTATATGTCTTATTTACAAACAGGGTGTTTCTTTGAACTATGGAAGATAAACGAGAAAAACTAATATAGGGGTCTGTATTAACGTAATAAAAATAATGATTTTTAGAATTTTTGTATGTCTGTGCGGTTGTGCGTGGTGAACTCGGAAACCGCTTAACGGATTTCGATGAAATTTCGTATGGAAGTAAGTGACATCCTGGATTAACACTTAGGCTACGTTTTATCCCGAAAAAAAAGTTCCCGCGGGAAGAGGAAGGAATTCCGATATATTTGTTACTTTTTATACTCAAAGGGATGGGATGGGACGGGATCACATGGCTTGAGTGAGAATAAAATGGGACAGGCGGGATATAACGGGACGGCACGGGACGGGATGGGTAATTCCATATAAAGTTACTTACGCAAACGAAGTTTGCGGGCAGAAGCTAGTAACTACTAAATTTGTTCATTCAACCTGTCAAAGCACGGGCCAGTTCGACATGCTCGACTATGTTCGTTTTAAACATGGCTGGCCCGAAATGTTGCGCGCCAAATTTGAAAAACAACATTCGCATTCGCATTCGTATTCGCGAATGTTAGATATGAATATTCGTATCCGCATTCGCATTCGCGAATGTGAGAAAACTAACATTCGTTACATCACTACTCAGTATTAACCGTTTCAAAGAATTCAATCAACATCACAAATAAGCAATCTCACCTCGACCCGTAGAATACTTCATTATCTATCATTACGGTCGCCACAGCTAATTACACAACGTCCATCGAAATACCATAGTTTATAGCCAACATGCTATTAAAGCTGTGTAAAATTGGTGACAAACTGCCGCGCAAAGCGACCACGACCAGGGCTGAATTTGATTGACTTATCACACAGACCCACACCAACTACTTACGAAGCACGCATAAAAATTATTGTTATACATATAAAAACATCAAAAAGACAATAAACACGGTTATTTATTGAAGCGTGCAAGTAAAAGAGAACCATGAGAAAACATGACGAGATTATTTGAGACATGTAGGTGGTAGCAATCAGTGTCGATTAATGCCAAAACCAGTCCAGATATGTGTAATTCCACGAGATTTTTATTTTTATTATTATATTTTTCTTTTTATTGATATAAACGCAACTAAAATTTCAAACCAATCGCGATCAGCCATTACAATCCGAATTTATTACGATGAAAAATTATACACGCACATTAAGAGAGAGCCCGTTGAGCGGCGAGTATTATGCATCGCGCTCTCGTATGTATTTACGGGGCCGAGTCCACCTTTATGTCTGTCTCGGTGTGAAAAGGCTTTGTCGACCTCGTTTTTTCCACAATCATCGCACACGTTGACGTGGAAATTTACGAGCATGGAGGATGGGAGACAACAAATAATAAGATGGCTGGTGGCCAGGTGGGCCCCGCACCCGCGCCCCGCGATTTCACGCTACGTGTGGGTCCGACCCGCGCCCCGCGCGTCCCAGCCCGCGTCCCACTCCCCACCAATTAATATCTTTACTAAATTGCCTCGAGTCCTTTCAAAGGATTTGCTTCGTTTTGTATGTGTATATACGAATGCATGTATATCTGGTCCGCGAAGCACACTCGCTTTACGAACTTAATACTACCAGATAGTTGTTAAGTGTTTTAAGCCATAAAATGCAGTTCTCGTTTCCGTAGTTCGCCTGAGAAGCAAAGTTTACATTTTTCAGTATAAAAATAGATAATCGTAATAATATAAATGTTTGTGAATGAACAAAAAAATATACGGTCATAAATACGGGTAATGTGCGAAGATTAAAGTTAAGAACGTTGCATCCATTGTGCTCTTGACATTATTAGTATAGGTAATGCACCGTATCGACACCTTCCGGCTCTTCAGCGACACGACTGCATTTAAATTGAAAAATTGTGAAAAAACAGCGTTACTAAACACTTAAACATCTTTCTTAACGTGGCCATTGTTGAGGCACCGGATTGAAACGGCCGACAGGAGAATGAAACCAAAAAAAACAAGAACAAATCGAGAGGCTTTTAAATAGAATAATAGCGATCGATGATCGAAGAAGAAAGATAATAATGATTCGGGACCGTTGAATTTTTTGCCGGAGCGTGTAGTCACATCGGTGAAAGAGAACAGGGCGGATGGCATTTTGGATAGATCACGGGATTCGTTCCGCTTCCCCGAGATCCTCCACACGTCGTTAGCGCTCTTGTTGCTTGACGCTGGCACAATGCTCGGCCAACACACCTAATCACCATTGTAGCCCTAATGAGAGCATTGTAGGAGAGTTTCGCCGTAGCGTGTGATGGTGGGCGAGATTAGCGCGTGATGCGTGGCGCGGCGTGAGAGAATGGCGCGAGCAACACCGCGGCGCGGCGACAGCGCGACACTCGACACAGCGGCCGGGGCAGCCAGGGTGGCGGACATGCGTCGATACACATCTGACAGCGCGCCCGCACGTGACCAGAATCCACCAGCCGAATGTGTCATAAAAAAGTGACATTTATTGGCGTTTTATATCAACGACGTGTCTGCGTGTGACGGAGTGCCGGCGACAATGTCGTGTTATGATGCTGCAAAAACACGACACAGTGGAGCGACGCTTCTTATCTGACCGCATGTCGTGGGAATTCGGCCGGGCCCGCCGATCAGACATCTTTATTAACAATCGCTTTTTACGTACTTTTTTATGAAAATGACAGAACGTGTCACTAATTTGTGCGGACGTTTTGACTGACGCGTCATAATATTAATGCTATTATTTGCGGTGGCGCGGAGATAAACGAGCCGGCTCGGGATATTAGGCACGATGATAAAGCGCAATCATGGACCTAAAATAACAACTCTAAAGGGATTTAAAATAAAAATGGAACGTGTCGAAATGTCTCAGAGCGATGGCTCAACCCTCTAATGGTCGCGATAACATCATCCTCGGTGCGTTACCGAATCGTGCTCCTTCAGATGCCTCTAAACTGTGAGAAAAAACACACAAAAGGTCCCATAAAAACATGATTTTGTCCAAAGTTCCCAGTTTTAGACGTGACGCCGAGTGCTTTTTTGTTTCACCTTTGTGTTCACTGTCGGATTATGAGGCCGCTTTTAAGGGTTAATTAAATCGAGAAATATGCCGGTGATCTTGCGGAATTTAAAATAATGGTAAGTGTTAATGGAGTGATGATTCAACTAATTTTATATTTATTTTTAATATTATCTTTCTCCATCTCTGTATCAATGGAAATTGCTATAGAATCAATAGATCGAAATGACTTACCATTTTCAGTCATTATTACTTAGTCAAATGAAACATAATTGGAGTATAAAGGTAAATAGGGTGCGGAGGAGTCTTCATCACTATTTGTACTAGAAAAAGAATGGGAAGTAGATTTGTCTATAGCTTTCTAATAAGTACCTAGGTACCTAGGTAGAAACTTATATGGCTTTTATTACTATATACAGATAGAATATAACTGTAAGAGACCGAATTTGCGTCCCCTACACGTAATGTTCGTATAATCAATGTTTTTTAAAAAGTATCGTTATGTGATAAAATCATACACACCGCACAGGTCGTGTAATTTGATAAAAAGACAAAAGAGCAGAGCGCGACAATTGTTTCGCGCAAAGAGATACATACATAAATTCACACCTTTTTAGTTCAACTACGCCACCGAAGCAGTAAAAAAAAAGAGATATACAAGTAACATAATTAAGGTGTATTGAACTGAGAACTAACTCCAGGAAATCAACGATCGTCAATTTAAATAAAATGCTACCCATCCATACTAATTGTGCCTATAGATAAAGATACTTTAGTACGAATATGATACGCTACTTTCATTCACGGCTATCTTTAGCAAATCATTTTTTAAATCTATATCAACACAAAGACTAAAACTGTCGCGAGCGGTAATAGAAATGTATAAGTAATTTCTCTACATCTTAAATCTTAACCCCTCACCGCACAACCATATCACATCCAGCGTCCCAAACACAAAATGCTCGTAAAAAAACTAGCAAACAATAACCCGAAATAATTCATCCACGCACCGGCCGAATAAAGTCCAGTGACGTCAGAGGTTTAACGTCCCGTTTCAGTAATTAGCAATTCGCAACACACGACCGGGAACCTCCGGGCCCGGCTTAATTGGCACAAGCCTTCAAGCCACTGCCAAATTATTGATGAATATTTTATACATGAATTCTCCATATTGCATGAGGTCATTACACCATTTGCTAACGGCGCTTAAACGGTTTGTGAATTGGATTATTTTTTTATTTTTATTTTATTTGTATGTGTATGAGGGTATCAGAGTATATTACAAGTTTATTAATATTACTCGCTTTCTGGCTTTTACGGGACACTAAATATGTAAACTTGAATGAAGCGTCAATTAGCAATAAGTAGAGTTTCTATTTACTTTGTTCTAAATATATCATAAAGGATTGTTCTCTTATTGACTACATTTTGAAAACTATGATAAGTTATGATATACCAAAGTCAATGGCTACACAGCCTAATAAAAAGCTAGAAAACAAGCTTTCAATTCACCTTATTGTCCTTTAGGTACATTCTCAATCAACTTATTCGAACTATCAATACGAACTTTTCCTAATAATCAGGAAAAAAACGTTGTTCATTCATTTTGGCGCCGGTTACTGGCCAGTTGGAAGCGAGAAGTCATGAAAAACAGTTTTAAAAGTCGCAGAGAGGCAAGTCGTAAATCACGCGCGTTGTGCCAGGGTCGCGAGTGCGAGCGACGGCCGCGCATCAATAACAATGTTCCTGCGCGGGGAAAAAGTGACCACCGCCGGCGCTCCCCGGAAAAACATATCTTTATGCGCATTCGATTAACTATAATGTTCGCCATCGTTTAAATAAAGAATTTCAAATGAAATAAAACGTTCAATGATGATTGAAATTTGTATTTACTTAAGCCGCGAACTTTTTGCCAGTCGGCGCCGTCGCCTTGTACGGCGGTCGGGATTTGCCAATTTAATCCCGCATCATAGGTGCTGTAACTCGACGATTTGTGCCGACTTACATGTATAAATAATTAACATCCTTACTTGGTACCGCTATTTCAGTTGAAATTCAATATAAAATATTTCGCCACCCAAAGCCTTTCAAACGTTGCTCATTAAATTATTAAAACAAGATCAAAATTAATTATCCGCTGAAATATTATACAGGCACGCATTCGCTAAAGGAGGATTTGGTAAAACGTCAAGAGGTTTTTACTCGGCGACATTTAACAAAAATAATCGCACGTCATGCATTATTAAAACAAACATGTTGCAAAAAGCGAAGGGACAAGTGTAAGGGAAGAATTTAAAATGTGTCACCCGTGCGCGATTCAAAACATTTCGTTGGAAAAAGTCCGTTCACGTTTAATCGGAATTCATTAAAGTCGATTAACGAATTCGGCACGGGTATCGAATGCGTTCGATAAACGACCTTATAGTCGACTAATTGGCGCAAATTGACACTAAAACGTGGGATGATGGTAATTAAAACACAAGCACGGTCCTATACGGCGCGTTCAACCTGATAGATATTTTCGTGTTTGAATTTTAATCAAGTCGAATCCAAATAATTGTTTACTTGTAACGACAGGCGAGCCGAATCGATTCTAAGGTAGTTAGTAAAGAGTGTGTGAACGGTTGTAATTGCGAATCCGAAGATGTAGAAATGCCTTGTATTGTCACCGTGACGAATTCTTAACTAATTGGTTCTAAACATTTTACATTTATAGGTATATTAGCTGATTCTGTTTTAGTTTATGACAATTTCCATACAAAGTAACCTAAAAATATGAAAATTAAGAGAATATAGTAGTAATAAAAATGGTCTAATACCGAAAACAGAAACACAGCCATATCTTCAAATCCAAATATTTACCATTAAAATATATTTCGTACAACAGTTACACAATCGCTTCAGTTTGTGACATTTGAAAAAGGAACAAATCTTTGTAACGGCACAATAACTCGCCGAGGGCACAGCTCCGTACCACGGAATCATCGAAATCGATCAATCGACCGAGTTATAAATCGCGACGTATCGATTCTATCGCATTTCGACGATCGACAAATATAAATTTGTCACTGGCCAGTCGGAAAAAGCGCGAGTTGGCCTCGGACAGTTTATAAATAAACAATAACATGCCCTATTTGGTGGGCACACGGTTACATTCATCTGCGACAGTACACGATCCTTAGTGAAAAGCACCGTGGTGGCATGTTTACAGCATGCGACTTATTTGATCGGCTCTGGGATCGGATCTATGAGGGTACGTGAGTCGTATCATCCAAACGACTAGAGCTTAGAGATTCTGCTATTTTGTTGGCTTTGTATTCCATACGCAGCATTACTTGTTCAGAGCTAGAGGTCAGATGATATATTGGCTCAAAATTGTTCGTTGTTGATCTTAGTATATCTAAGTAAATAAATCTTGTCGTAACAAGTTAATCTGTGCTTAGTAATTTTGAAATAGTTTAGAATTCAACATCCACAAATCTCAGTTATCATTAAACAGTGTCGTAAAACTGAGTAGGCAATATTTAAACCAATCTTCTAGGGGTAAATAATATTTATACCACTTTAACATTTGAAGCTATACCAATAATTAAAATTAAAAAATGCGAAAGCAGATCGTGTACTAAAACTATTAAATCATTGCATCATTTTATAAATCATAAAACGAACAATATGAAAGATAAAAGAGCCATTGATAATATCGTGAGAAATAAATGAACCTAAGATCACAAGTATGTATTAATTCATCGAAGCGATCACTTTAGCGAGATAATTCTTAATTTATAATGATCATCGTTTTATAAAACGTGAATCATCCTAAATCATTGCAGTTATTATCGACCGGGTTTGATGACCTAACTACAAATATCTATCAAGCTCTGTACATTATGACTGAAAATCAATTATCAATCATTATGCATTAATAAATAGTAAAATACGACTAATGAGTAATGCGATTACGTCATGCGAAAGGCTTTAATCGATTAATATCGATTACTCATTTTAATTTCGTTCGTAATAATATTGAAATCGTGACTCCATGGTAATATTTCTGTCGATATGAAGCAAAAAATATATTACATCTATGCGTATGTGTATGAAAAGTGTAGCAATAACACTATATTTAGATCCGTGACTTAGACGGAAAGGATATCGTACGGCTGGTAACAAAATAAAAACGCCATTATTTTAATAAAGCATATCTGTGGACGTCAATTAAGCCACTACAGAGCCGAGTGCCGCTAATCCGTGGAGATAACGCACCGATCCTCGTATTAATCACTCACTACAATCGAATTAATTTACTCGATTCGTTAGTATCGAGAGTTATCGATATAGTGCACGTCCGACTCGTGGGAGTTTGCTTTTGATTAATTATGTTCTAAATTATCGAATTGGAACGGTCTAAATTAATCTACTGGGGTATAAAATAATTGCTTTAACACTATCGTTTCTAAATATATTCGCATTGCTTTACTGGCCATTTCTATTTATACATAAATTGAGTCAAATTTAATAAAAGCAATAATGCATAATTCAAGTTTAATGTAGTGGATAAAAATTTTTACTCCACTGAAACGTTGTTGCCTCTGTTTACCATTATCGTATTCATTCATAGCAATTGTAATTAATTTCACAAAAAAACAATTAACATTTGTAAAAATATGAAAATCAACGCAGCATTCGCGGAATCGGCTCACGAATATATCCATCAATTAACAATTAAGTTTATCCATAAAACGTCGATACACGGACGCGAACGCAGAACCCCGAGCAGGTGGCATCGCGGCTCACCGACATAATTGCCCATTAAATCGAGACGGCTTTTAAAATAAGCCAAATGCCTATTCGGTATACAATGAAATAGCGAGGATAGCACATTATTAACCAACCGACCATTACACACGAACACAATTAAAACTAAGCAAGCAACAATCTGACCTAAGTCAGATGCAAATTCTCCGTCACACTATTTAAGGTAAAAAGATTACATTGTGTGGGGGCAATAGCTTATCTTAACATCTAGCCAATGGATTCACCATTTAATTTATTGCAATAAAACAGATAAATGTTGGTTTGTGGACGTTCCGCGTTCCTATAAATCGAAACGGGCTTCCACCATGCGTATGATAAATACCGTGTCTCGATACGATCGGAATGCCACCTCTACTACGCTCGCTGTAGATTTATTGTGACTTTAAAAGGTATTCAGTGGAGTGGTAATGAACGCTGTAATCACTGCTGTTCCTAAAAAATCAAATAACAAAGATTTATGTTCTTTTACAATGTCGTTTCGTCTCTAGCTGCTATGTGAGGACTAAGGAGCAACTTTGTACGTATTCTTTCCCGATCCATGATTCGGCATCTACGCTATATATTCAAAATGTTGTTTATACAAAAATTACTAAGGTAACCGCGACATCAATCCAAGATGCCCAGACCTTGCCTAATTTTACAAGAGAAATAATTATGGTCAAAAAACAATCCAAATAGCGTTATACCAATTCATAATTATTACTAAAATTAAAAAAAAAAAACAAAATCCGATCGTCAATAATAATAGAGATTCAGATTCAATTGTAAAACATACATTTCGAAGTCTTAAATCATTGGTTCCTAGCATAGGCGATACGTATGTAAGCGGGACTCACTTGCGGACGCGACCACACACCGAATAAGGGAAATAAAGAACCAAACACAACTGCGACTATTGATATTTACTTATCTGGATGCGTTTGCATTTCGTGTCATGGTCGATTTCCCTTTTGCATTCAATATATTACGCAAAATATATGCAAACGCATGCAGTCTTGATCTTAAACTAGGATCTTTGGCATCGGAATTAAAAGGTTTGCTCCTTTTCAAGAGCTCGGGTTTGTTAAATTACGTCATAAGAATAATGGATCGTGTTTTTACATACATGCTTAAATATTTAAGGAATGATAAACAAACCTAAAGGAGTATTTCTAATATGGCTGTTTCCTAAAATGTTACGCAATATGAATATTCTGCAACATGGTAAAACAGTATCATGTTGCTTCAAGTCCAAGAAAAGTCAGAGATTAGAGTACACAGGAAAGGAAGATGCTAATGCTAAATAAGCCAAATAAAAAACAATACTTTATGGATCATAAATAAGTTGCTAGTCTTTGCGAATTGAAAAAGAAGAAGGAGGGAAAAATGGTCAAAATTCGTGTAATTTTTTCGGGACCACGAGGCCCGACCATCTCTCTGACGGAACGAAACTACACAGCCAAGTTATTCCTGCACCTCTGTTTCCCTTAAAACCTCAATTTTCTTTTTGTGAATGTATCCTATTTTATGTGATCTTAATTTGAAAATGCGTAGAAGTATCCATTCCTTCAAAAGAAAATGTATTCATTTACCGTAAAAATAATGTCTTTTACAAGCCCGATGTGATTAAGGCCGGCTAGAATTACTAATTCAAACATACTTGTAACAAATTTGTTTTACCACGGCGCGGCGATTCGTTAACCGATTTCCAATACAGCGTGGAAATAGATGATTCTACTAATTGTTATTGTTTAAACACAAAGAGCTAAATGAAGCGTTGTAATGTCCATCTGACATGATATTTGTATAGTTGAAGCTGGTTTCTCACGGTGTTTGTTATACGGTCGTAAAATGAAAGCAAATCCGCTATATGGATGTATCGTATCTTTGAAATTAATCAGAGGTCAATTTTAGTTTAGGGGTCAAGGAATTCTTATAGATTTTGACGTTTTTCTATTCTATACAAATATTTGTTCCTTTACGATGGTTTATGCCAATAAGACTACTATTATAATATTTATATCTTTATGACATACTTTCCCGTTTATTGAATTTTCTTTTCTCATAATTCTTATCTAGCAATTCAGAAGATTATAAATATCGCCCAATCATAAACGCAAGATATACGACACAAATTAGAATCGAATATAAAATCTATTCAATCAAATACAACAAGAATTTTTTACATCACAAACAGCCGTGTATTCATTCAGTTTTATAACGTTATAAATGTTGAAATTAATTTTATCACATCTATATCGACTATAAACGTTAAGACGATAGCTGCTTTTACTTATCTCGGATGACACAGCTCTATAATTTTTATGCAAGGGCCAGACAGGCTCGCCGTACGTCCTCAATATTCAAATACGTTATTTATTTCATTGCTAGCGAGCTTTACATGTTTCAATATCTTGTATTTTCTCATAGATAACATGGATTCGCTTAACAGGATCATGTGGATGGGCAGTATCTCCTGTGTGGTCCATCCGGCCGACAATTTAAATTGAAACGAAATTGTTATCTTTATGTATTATAAACAATTAATTGCGGCCAACGTTTAGCATAAAATCTTTAATGTTACAGGACGTGAGAGCTAACGGTGTGGAGCGTAAAATCGAACTAAATAATTAGTAGCTACAGAAACGGTAGCTCGGATAATGTAATGTTGTTATTATTTTAACATTATTATTATGTTAACGTGTAATTTAGATATTATAAATTGAAATACGACAAAGTTAATATTACAAGGCTATTAAATTTAAAGCGTAGTGTTTTTATGCTGAATTAGCAAATTAACTGCACTGAATCTAATATTAAGTAAACTTATAATTTCACCCAAAAGAATAGCGACAAATTATTACAATTTACCGTTTCTATTATACCGATCTGCTCAAAATTATTAGAAAAAAATCCTCGCCTAATCATTTTCCAAGTGTAATAACAAAATTAATTGGCGCTAAAGATATTTTTAAAATTATTTGTTTTTAAGCAGTACAATTAAATGTCTATTTTACCCCTAGGTTTCCGGGAGACATCATTCCTATACGCATTGACAGCAGCTGGAGTAGCCCACTCTGTCGCCCGCGCCTGCGCACAGGGCCGGTTGCTGTCCTGCGGGTGCGACCCCCTCGGGTACCGCGCCTCCTACGACCCCCGCGGCCGGGCGCGCGCCAACAAATGGGAATGGAGCGGCTGCTCCCACAACCTCGCCTTTGGCATTGAGTTCTCCAAGAAGTTTCTCGACGTCAGAGAGCAGGTGGAAGATCTGCAGTCCAAGATTAACGTGCATAACAATAATGCGGGGAGATCGGTGAGTAGACAAACATTTTATTTTGTTAAATAGGAAATTATTGATCGAAAAATGTTGAGGGGAGAGTCAGAAATGATGTAAAAAAGAGAGATATTCATATGAAAACAACAATACTTAATGTGTTATCTTCCCACCAAAGCCATCAAGACTACATTAAATTCATCAGCCCCGGCTGCTTTAAATAACCTGACACCTGAATCTTTCTTATATCATGTCTAACACATTTATCTTTATTAGATTTGTCGAAAGTCATTATAATGAAGGAGGACAAAACGCAGTGACTGTCGATTCAAATAGGGATGGCTAATTGATTGAACGGACGGGAATATATTTCAATCGATAAGTAAAAAATAAATAAATACGTCTCTAGATAATTTAAAGGCGTAATTCAAGATGGTGAAGATAAACAGAAGTTCCGCGTTTAATTACGGCGATAGGAAAATGTTACACAATAGTTTGACATTCATATCTACCAAAGTCCAAACTTCTTTCGCGAATTTGACGCGCTGGTATAGGTAATATTATTCATGTATACTTTACTGCACACACATAGAAAAAAATTATAGTAAAAATTACATTTAAAAAGTAGAGATGGCGGTCTTATCGCTCTAGGCGATTTCTTACAGACAACCTTGGGATGGAAATAAGAAAAAGAAAAAGAAACAGGATTCTCGGCATGCATTTTGGGAAAACCGTATAAGTCAATGAGACGCCTGGTCATAAAATAGTAATCCATTATTTTCGTCCAAACCAATAAGTGATGTCTAATCGAACTGAAGCGCCAATTCCTCCATTTTGTCCTAAAACAAATATAACAAACTGTCTAAACTAATATAAAATAAACGTAACAAAACAATGCAGAGAGATGAATTGCCCAATTACCTTTGATGTACAATTCACGCAAGTTTTTCGAGAGGTTGAAAAGACACAGCTGATGTTTGATGATGCTTCAATTTAGTTCGTTAGAGCTAGAGCGCATACGGCGAGCTTGATCATGCAAGGGTGAATCACAAATTACGCTTGAATTAATGGCGCGGGCGAAACGTGAGGCAATGCAACGGATTACTGAATGCGCCCATGCTTTTTCATTTTTATAATGAAATTGTTAAGCTTTGGAAATTGTGGAGCCGACACGTATGCATTGATTATTTTACGTGGTATTGGATAAGAAATTGTTTTAAGAATAGGCGGCGCTATGTTCTGTATTGATTTAAATTCCAGACTTTTTGTTGTATAGATGTAATGGCGACTATAAGTTAAACAAAACGCTAAAATGATTAAGTTTTAATTTATAGTACCTAGGTAAGATTAAACTCTATCGATTAGTTAACAATTCTGTATATAACTAAAATAGCTGAAGTAATGAGGTTCGACTTTTTCAATAGGTCGTTAAATTTTACGACTATTGAGATTGTGGCGTCATCGACATATCGTCACGTACGGTGACGTAATCAAAATGACTGTCATCAATGATTCTGAACAATAGAAATAACTTGAACAACTCAATCCTTAATACATAACTGAATTATTACCAATTATTGCAAATAGCCCAATTTGTTGTTTTATCGATGGACTACGCTTAGAGAACTTTGGATGCAATACAAATTATTCAAAATAAAACTCTAGATGAAGTAGTTTCAGAGACCGAAGCCAACTTATCTAAAGTTCGGATCTGTAGAATTTACTTCAAATCTCCTTTTCAATACAAATGAGTCTATGTCAATGGGTGAATTGTATAGTAATTTTTTGAATTGTATGTTTATTTCTACATTAAATTTATTTTATTTTTTATGGAGAGCTTTTGTCTATAATGCCGCATTGTCACTTCACAATACGCTTGACGCAAATTTGTTCCCAGTCGGAATATTATTTAACGATAGATAATGATCTTTTACTACCAGCAGATGGACGTTTAACCTCATAATACATAACCACAAAATATATCTTATTATGAAATTTAAAGCAACTTATGCACTCTTCTTCGCAACACACGAAACCCAAGTCACACTAATATTTGCAAACATCATTGATGCACATCGGGGGTGGACCGCCCTGCCGATCCACCCTCAGCCCACCCCTGCTAGACGACGGTATGTAGGTGCCTAAACTGTTACATGGAAGCGTCAAGCCTGGTTGAAATTGGAGAGCGGCCGATGGGCGTGACTCTATAATCACGATGTGGGTGGTCTGACCGCCACATGCCTATAAAATATCTTATTATATTGTATTGGTTCGCTGTTTCGGCGATCACACCCCGGTTTATGTGCTATAAATTGTATCCTATATGGCATTATGTTAAATCGATTATGTGGACGCGAGAAGGTTTCGCCCTAATGGCTTTTCGTTTTGATTATGCGAATGCGCCTCTTAAATTGCCGTGATTTTGGCGGAATAAAAATTTAATGACGCTTTATTGAGTTATTTTTGCACGAGGATGGTTGTGAATTTTGATAAGTTTAATAATTGTTGCGAAAGCGTTTTCAATTCTTCGTGTTCGCTTTATTGGCATTACAGTGGGTTATACGAGTATATCTTTATATTGCGATTTCGCTTTTTTTCGGTAAATACATCGCATTTATTTATTCATGAGAATGTTTTTATTTTTCTCACTTTTCAATATAGATTTGAATTTACATTTGGTTAATTGAATACGAATTCCCTTGTATATTTTATTATACAGCCAAGTATTAATAGCTCCTTCTCGAATCTATGCAGGCTTAAATTGTTACCGTAACTTGCTCTAAGTCCTGATTTGTCACAAGCGAATAACTAAGCACTGGCACTACCGACTGACAGCTAAGCCAAAATACCGGACCTACCAACCGGGATTACTTCTAATAATTTAATAGGCCTCTTCCGTCTAATAATAAACATGTCAAGTCGAAGTTAAATACGACATTACCAACATAATTTTACCGCCGATGAAACGAGCCCAAGCTTGATTTAGAACTTAAAGCTCCGAGTTAAGAGTAAAGATGTGTTTTGAAGATATAATGATAACTTGGCAAGGAATATTATATTAGTGTCCGTAACCAAATCTGACATTAAAGCGGCATACCTCGTCCCGTGGTTACTTATTAAGGGGATTTACGATTTAATACAATTTACGTTTGTACAGTTTTTTTTGTATAATACAAACACGACGCGTAGGTACAAATTATTTAATTTGTTATACTTTTATAGTTGTTAATTATATGTTGGATGTGTTGCGCTTAATTTATAACGCGCCTTCGGCTGCATCGTGACATTTATAGTGAAATAATTATGTTGTTTTTACATTTAGGCATTAGAATTTATGCCTCCATCGCCGTGGAGATATAAAACTGACGTATATTTTTTAATGTGTTAAGTCTTTATATTATTTTATATTTATAAACGCTTTTAAATGTTGTGTTAATAAATCATTTTATTTGGTGATAATTACTAGGTATTTCGATTTATATTTATTCATTTAATAATTTAATTAAAGCCATTATTTTCTTCGTTTTAACATATATTATCACGGCTGGTGCCTTTCCTATTTAGTCTTTACCATTTAGACTGTAGTATTCTCAATTGTAAAACCATTAATCCTTACATTTTCTTTAACGTCAAACTAGAGCTTTTTATTTACAGCCTCCGTGGCGCAGTTGGTTAGACGCCGCCTGTGAAACGGGAGGCCGCGGGTTCGATCCCCGCACCGAGACAAATGTTTGAGAGAACCACAAGTATTTGTTTCGGGTCTGGGTGTTTGTGAGACCGAAAAGTCTTTCGTAGTTCCTGATACTCACAACACAAGACTTGATCTTAGTGTGGGGCCAGGACTATGTATGTGACTGTTGGGTGTATTTATTTATTTATTTGAGATCAAAGTTACACTGAAAACCAGCCTTAAGGTGTCCAATTAATTCCAGCGTTTAACAAATATTTGAAGCTCGTAAAATGTATTTAGGTTTCCGTTTTAGCACTAATTTGTTGACACTGTTATTTGCGTGTCTCTATAATCATAGTTGTAGCATATAAGCAAATAATTCACTTGATGGAATGTGGTCACATTCGCCTTTGAACACTTATATCATACATTAATGTGCCTTACCGTCCATCCACTATGAAAAATGCTAGAGGGAATGGGCACATTTTATCTCAATGCCTCAATTTTTTTACAAACCTTTTATAAAACATGAAATAAAAAGTATTTTATATATTAAATTAAGTTTAAAACAACTTACAAACATTTCAAACCTGATAGTGATGGTACTTGTTAAGTAGCAGTAAAAGGATCCATCCAGAAGTGAATTGTGACGATTCCGCCTTTACAAAGCGTGCTTGCGAGAGTAATAAATAAATAAATACACCCAACAGTCACATACATAGTCCTGACCCCACATTAAGATCAATTAAATCTTGTGTCGCATGTATCAGAAACTACGAGAGACTTTTCGGTCTCACATACACCCAGACCCGAGACAAATGTTTGTGGGCCTCACAAACATTTGTCTCGGTGCGGGGATCGAACCCGCGGCCTCTCGTTTCACAACCGGCGTCTAACCAACTGCGCTACAGAGGCTGTCAATAATAGAGAGATGTTCCCACTATATTAATACTAATTACTGTATTTAAGATTTTCAATTCAATCTTCCCACTTGACACAGGCCAAGCTCAAAATTTAACAACAAAATTGCCATTAAAATTAACTCCCAATTAAAACGTCACAGGTATAATTTAACGAGGCATTGGCGGACACCGGTGTCGACTCAGTAGCTAGACTATGCAAAATTGTTATTTAATTTCCACATATTTTACCATTAACACGTGGCCTGGGCGACAGTTACGACCTTCTCTGTGGTCCTTCAGATAATTAGCTTTGAAACAATGTTGCGACTCTCTGGGCGGACGAAAACTTCATAGAGTTGGTATTTTATTATTGTGGTAGATGTTTTAATTACTTTATTATAAATATGGATCATATTATGTATCGTGGATTAACTTGTGAACGTTTAATTTTTAACATGGATCCTGTGTATGAATTACTTCCAAAGCTTGCAAATAAATGCATAAATGACAGAAAAATCTCAAATCCATTCGAAGAATACCGATTTATAAAAGGCTTGAAAAAATCGGTCGCTCATAATATAAAGTAATCGCAAAAACAAATATCATTCTACCAAACCTTCTACATTTCACAATGGAGGCAATGACTACATTCAGGACCATCTATATTTCGCAAAATGAAATGGCAGAAAAAATTGCATAACGCTTTCCCAAAACCAAAGTATTATTATTTATATAATTATATGTTGTATTCAAAACATATTTTAGTCAGTGGTACCATCCAAAACATTCAAACACTTTTACATTTCTTATTTTCTCAAGATATAGGCACCACCAACAAATTCCTACCCCAAATATTATCCAGCTTTACTCACCGCAATAATATAAAGAACGAACACGTGTATAATATTTATCAAATATTTAATATAGCAATTATAACCATGACCTATGTCGGCACGAAAGTAAATTGACCCATTAATGCGAGCTCGTGGCCGGTGGTCCGGGACCCCACACTTCACCATTGTTCTGGCATCCAACATTTTGTTCCCGGCCACATAATTAACAGCCACCATGAGATCTTTGTTAGCCACGCTCGCTTGTAATAACCCCGTGATGATATTTTTATTAATGTCAAAATAAATTCGACTCCAATCATACAGTGACGATTTTGATACAAAAACATCTAGCGAAACAAAAAACACCACAGTTTTGTTCAGTTAAATATTTCTGGTTTTGTTACGGCACGGTGTGAAAGGGTGCCTAAAGGCCGACCCAGCGGGACTATAAAAGAGCTCGCATCGACCCACACAAGAAATTAGGTACCGCATTAGAGGGGCAAGGTGATAATTACGTTACAAAAAATAGTTTCGATGAGTTAATATTTTGTTATGTGTCGATGACTGTCCGATATCGATTAATGGTTTTGAATGTATAATTTTTTAAGCTTACATAACGTAACATAATAGTCTTTTGTAATTTTGAATTTAAATTAAGCCAAGAATTTTGGTATGTTGCACAATTTGGTCGAAAGGAGAAACAATCTGGCACAAAACTTCATGATCACGTCAGAATTTTTAAACCCTACTCCTATTATTTTAATCATAATGAGTTCTCTGGACTGCAGCAAATCAAAGCCAAAAGACCCATAAAAATAATTCATTATTTTTTGTTCGTCAAAGTGCGGAAGGAGGCGATGTAGGTACCAAACCAAGACTAGCAACAACAAAACGCAGTGGCCAACATAAATTCGCTCCAATCTAGTTAATAAATTCGTTTTCAACTGGATTTTTACCACGGCCAATAGCCTCAGCGTCATAACTTGTCCAGTAATGGGCATTTGAATGCTCCATTCCCGAGTGATAACATTCTTGGCGGTTCCAATAACTTTAGTGGTGCGTCCAGACCGCCGCCGTGTGCGGTTCAAATAATGCTTTAATTTGTAGTTGGGATTAGCCACGGCCATCTTAAACCTATTAGCGTTGGACGTCGGTCGTTTATCGTTCGCCAGATTACGTTGTGATTCACATTTCACAACGTTCGTGATTAAAATGGAAAACGTGTTGTCATATCTCGATTGCTGTGCTCGCTTTGTTAGAATTACTTCTGCCGGGTGTGATAGTGAACTTTTACTAATCAATCATTATTACATGAAAAAATCTTGAGGCAAATTATTTTTTAGAACAACATTGTATCAAAATAGTTTTTCCACATCAACAAGTTCATGATCTTAATTATTAGGTACTGGCTTTATCAAAATTCAACAACTGAAAAGGGACAATACGTTCTGAACAATCAGGCTTGTCTCACCTAACTTCTCAAAAGTCTATCCAAACTCTCCTAATCTTCTTCAGTCTAGTAACCTAAAACAGTTCCCATGTTCAGCCCTCCTTACAGCATAACCACATTATATAACTACACTAGCCATTACGTAATGAGAAACTCATTAGCTCCTCACTCGTTGGCGCGTAGTTTTCATCAGATACTAGTAATTTATTGCACTGAGCAATCATCGCGTTGCGAAGCTGTCATCAATCTAAATTACTTTCAAGCAGTATTGAAGCTTCATTTATTTACGTTATGACTGATGTGTTAATAACCTCAGTCAGGCTTGAGACTAAACACGGTGTCATTAGGCACTCGAGGTGGCGAGTTTTCAACGGCTTTAATTAAATAGTAGTTCGTTTTGTTATTTGTAAGTGGTAATTGGATTGTAGTTGGATTGTTTTGATTTTTTGTGGTCGTTTTGTGGTATTGTTTATCTAAGTAACAATATATACAACGTTGCGAATAATTTCACTTTATAATATCCAAAAGGTGTCGTTCTAATGGCGAAAAATACCTTGCAAGGGGAACGGTCAAGCTAGGAGACCTGCACGATAATTTATAAAGTTTAACACACTACAAAAATGAGACGGCATTTTAGGGGACGCCTGTATTGAAATTAGGTATTATTTCTTACTTTACACAAAGCTTAATTATCTAACAGAACTGTGAAGTGCGAGTGAATGTTGAATCTCCAATTTTGTGTTCCAACAAAGGTTTTCATTTTTATTGGTAAACCGGTGAACTTTTAGATTAATGGCCAGTCTAGTGCCAGAATTTTGTGAATGGTTATAATTATCGCAAGTTTCTGACACAGATTAATGACTTTGGTCAGCTGCCTGACCGACGGGTCATCTAGACGTAGCAAGACTAAATGACTTAATTCAACGTGGATAGAAATCTTATCACATACACGTTTAAAAGTATATGGTTAAAAAGGTTTGAAATTGTAAATAATTGGTGTTCGTGTAAGTGCCTGTAAATTAAAAGGAGCTCTAACAAAGATACGCAACCCTTGATTATTCATCATCAGCCCTTCTGCGTCCACTGCTGGACATAGGCCTCTCCCATAGCACGCCAGTGGACTCGATCTTCAGCCCATCGTCGCCAACCGCTACCAGCCACCCCACGAATATCTTATTAATATATAGTTATAATTATTATATAGTTTTAATGAAATACTCTTTCAATTACAGGAGATTACAACATACTTAACATCCTATTGATTGCTACATCAACTCCTTCACTTAACTGGGATAAAGTGAACCGTTAATGCGTTTAAAATATAGAACAAAAATGCAATACAATCAATAACGTCGGTGCGTGTCGGATAGCGCCACCAGCGAGTGGTATTGAAATCGGTGCCGTGTCGGGTCCGGCGGCCTCGGGGGCCACATTAACCCGCCGTATTTCACGAACCGCCTGCCGAGGTGAGAACATAATAAGCGGTTCGGGGCCATTTTTAATATTCCGGCTTCATTACGACGTATTACAAACGTCTTGGGTGGCGAATTCTATCGCGAACGCTCTTAATACCACGTTATTAAAGTCCGGCCGGGCAGCGAGGGCGGGCCGGGACGCCGATTTATTTGAATTTTTGCCCCGACTCAATTTGGGAAATCGCTCGGCCGGAGGCGTTCGCGAAATTAAGACGTCAGCGTGATTGCGCCGAGGCGTTTAATTATGTAAATGTTATGAGCTAGGTGCGGTGGGTATGGTACAATTGTATGCACGTTCTTACTCAGATTCATCGCGGCCAGTGAGTGGAGACTGTCAGTCCGCCCCGATTTAAACACACGTCGCGTCGGCTAATATCCCCGCTCGGTTTTTCAATTTATAACAATTGCCCCCACAATATTAACAATTTTAATGCGCACCGTCCCAAAAGGCAAGTGGCCATGCGAGGCTATTTTTATTTCATTTTTAGATGGACGAATGTCTGAAGTCTTTATATTTCACAACCACGTTTTCAATGCAGTTGTAAAATTAGTTATTTTACATGCCTTTTAAGATAATATGTGACTAGCAGAGCCGTCTAATTTGATATGAAATATTTACCCATTTATATTTTCCAGCTTTCTCAACAGGTAATTTAATTATTAAATATACATAAAGACAAAATCAATTGAACTATAAAATAGGTTAAATATGCATATTAAAAAACATACTAACAGTATTGAATAGTTTAAGTCTACATTATGAATTTAAGAATATTGCTTATTATTCAAAGATATAATTATTGAATTATCTTGCAGATTCTGTCATCTCAAATGGAGGTGAGGTGCAAATGCCACGGACTTTCCGGCAGTTGTCAGCTGAGGACGTGCTGGCGCGCCACGCCAGACTTCAGGGTAGTCGCGTCTACTATCAAGAGACAGTATCGGAAGGTAAAGAACTTCTTTGTCAATGTATTACTACACTACAAGCAGACTGCAAAGGTCAGTGTGTCTGATCAAGATGGACCAGACACGAAACTTTATGTACTTATCATTAGCTCCATGCCATACAGACTACAGTGTTGGAGATGTTCATGGACGGCGGTGATTACATACCAGATGAAAAGTGTGCTCGTTTGCCCCCTATAATATAAAAAAACGTTCCTTATTTCTAATTCATAATTATTATTGATAAATATTTAATGTTTTAGGCACTGATAGTGGCCCAGGAGGAGCTGAACAATGGTCTGTCAACGTTGCGAGGCCGACCTCGGGGGAGAAGGCGGAGCCGCGCTCGTCCCGCGCCCAAAACCAGCCTCCTCTTCTTTGAAAAGTAAGTACTATTTTATTTTATCAAAAATTACATTTTAGTGCTATACTTTCGTCGTTTGAGTCTTTTTGGGGCAGTTGGTTAAGAAATCGGTGGTGATACCAGAAGCTCTAGTTCCGCACCGAGGCAAACGTTAATTGTGTGATTCACAAATATTTGTTTCGTGAAACTGATTCGTTTTCGTATATTTAAATATAGAAGACTTGTATTTTAGTCTGGACATCTTTGACGTAAGATTTTTATTATAGTCTGAGGTCTGGACTATGTGTGCATTTACGGCTCTTAATATAACAATAAATAATTATATCAAGAGAAGATTTTAGATTTTAATAATATTCTTATTAATATACCAACCACACCACCCCAGATCATAATCCATTACATTCCTCAACTAGATCCCCAAGTTTCTGCGAAGCTGACCCAAAGACCGACTCGGCGGGTACATCAGGGCGCGTATGCCGCATCGGAAGAACATCTAGAACTGGCTCCTGCGACCTGCTGTGCTGCGGACGAGGCCACGCCCTCATCAGGAAGTCCAGCATCAAGCCTTGCAACTGCACCTTCCACTGGTGCTGCCGGGTCGACTGTCAGAGGTGCAAGGACGACAAATGGGTGGCTATTTGTAAGTGAATAGATGCCACTGTCTCTTTCCCTTTGTCTCTCTCGTTCTCTCTTCAAATACAGGAAGTCCAGTGAACAAAGGGCTAAGTTTGCCATAGCGATTTTTGGAAGCGGTCTGTCCAACATCAGATCCTATCCATTGATATTATACTAGAGAGGACAACGTAAATAACATGTGTAACAAAAACCGGTACCGCTATTTCACTTTCTGTCTTGGTCACACTTACGCAGTCACTGTCTTCTCTCTCATTCTACTGGGAACAGTCCTGGTACGTGCATAGTATGCATAGATTGTTTGTAATGTACACTTTAACATTAAAGCTATGATCCCACATTACATCTAAACGCTCAAAGGTTCGGAAAAGACCACGTTATTTGCCTTCTCAAAATTATATGAGTAAATTGTATATTACTATTTGTATTTTGTAGCAGTAAACTAGACAAGCGGAAACGATGCATTACTAATACTACCAGTAAAATGATTATTTATATTTGAGAATGTAAGAAATCAAATTTTATAATCAAAAAAATGTTATAACCTTATAAACTCATATTATGTAATTACTCATTACATTTAAAAAATATTCGTATAACTAAAGGTAGTTTTATAAATATAATTTGGTCCTTGACGGTAGCTAATTCTTTGCTACAATTAGATATTATAATTATTGCATGATCTTTACGCGGCCTACCTATTTTATTAAAAATTATTTAACAGTCCTCTTGAATTAGGTAAATAAAGAAATACGTAAGTAATACCTAATAGGTACATAGGTAATAATTAATACAACCGAAATGCATACATTCCTGAAAGAAACTAAACATTCCATTGCATACGAATTGTTTCTAATATATGTATAAAACATAATATTATATGCACTTAATCCCAGACTAACTCATGATGTGATTCGTTGGTAATATCAATCACAACACTGGATAAAGCAAAAGTTTAGAAAGACGAATGAATTAAGCATGCAAACATGGAAATTAAATTTTCAGGATTTCATTTAGTAATTTTCCGTTCCGATCAGTTATCGTGACTACTTATTCACGTATTGTTTAAGTGAAACACACATTACTGTTTGTCTATTTTCTCGCCAAAATAAATATAAATAACAAATGAATGTTAATCGAAACAATGCAACGAACAATACCAATATTTAAGTTTCTAGTATAAGTTAATGTACATAAACGTAATTTCTATGTTACACAATTATTAATAACAATCAGTATTAATTTATGACAAAAATATAAGTTAGTTACATATGTACGGGACAGGTTTGTAAATTTAAGAAATAATTTTTCATCATGCAAAATGTACTATATTCTGTAGTTTATAAAAAGGAAACTGTAATAACTGTTTTATATTACACTTTATTGGATATTTTAATAAGGAATGTAACCAATGTGCCTCGGTGGCGTAGTTGTATTACGGTACGGTTACAAAGCTGAGATCTCGGGTTCGAATCCCGGGTCGGGCAAAGTGATATTGGATTTTTCTATTCATTATTAGCCGAGTCAGGAATTTGTGCCCGATATGGCGATAGGCTCGCCCCCTATCACATCGTGGGACGGAACATTCAAGGCGAAATGTGGGTGTCCTAGTGGCGCCTCTGCCTACCCCTTCGGGGATAAAGGCGTGAGTTTATGTATGTATGTATGTATGTAACCAATAAATACATACACCTAGACACGCGCAATATTTTGTTATGTAATAATTTAAATAATCCGAAATTTAATTTATTATAGTAGCATAAAATCAGCGATTTAATCTGATTAGTGAATTTAATTGTAATAAATATAAACTATACAAACGTGTACGCTTTTTCATAATTTGTAATTAATGTCACAAGTAATAAACGAATGTTTAATCATGTAAATAAACTGTAACAAAACATTCCCTGACCGTGATATTTACGTAACTATCACATTATTTATTGTAGGTATTAAGTTTTTTAAGTAAATTATACTAAAATTCATTCTTCGTTTTATTTTACTTCCAACTATTGTTAAATCAATCCAATCTTATTTTATTCCTAATATATAGAGTCCATAAAATATATTGTCTTGTTAATATAATAAGCATTTATTTTGAACGCAATCATCCAACATAATATGCTGAATATATTATATATTATATCATGAATATATGAAAAAAAAACCAAACAGAAACTTCTCAAATATTCCGGCAGCGATTATTGTGTTACTTACAGCTAATTAAAACTCTTGTGTCAAGAGCCCTTATGACGCTCCAACGCTTTGTTGGGAGGCTTGAGGAGTACCAATAAATAATTTGAATACTTGAATTGAGTCAGAATCAAAACTTCCTGCTTATTCATAGTCAATTGTATAAAAATGTACATCAATCAGCTATTACGTATATTATTTACATATGCATTATAATTTTAAAAGAAATTTAAATAAACAAAGAATATTTTTTACATAATAACTAAAAATAGAACAGACTAAGCAACATATTATGTCTATACGAAACCGACCCCAATCTCATTCCATTTCAGATTTACAACACTAAAGAAATAGAATACCTAATTTATTTCAGAATTAAAGGATTTAATTATTAAGGTACCAGTAATTAATTTACAAAAGCTATCCATTAAATATTTCTATAAATATAAAATTAGCTCGCTTCCCAGATGCGCTATTCAAATCTTCAACAAAAATAAACTAAAATAATCCTTGAATTATATGGATGGTTTCAAAACGTGAACATCCTTTTCTAACTGTATTATGGACAGTAGACATGTCAGATCATTCAGAGTTATTCCTTTGACAGGTTTACGGTGTCTCAATTTCAAGGGGCTTTGGAGTGTTTCCTATTGTGTCGAGTGTCTATTGATGTTTCGCTTTCAAGTCGAGTGTGCTTCATCGAGCATCGAAACATGTTTTAGCAAATCTCAAGATGGATTAGGTACATTTGGAAAAAATGCGAATTCATTCAGCTCTATCGCATTACTTAGTTACGGTTTCAGATTGATGTAATACTAACATTTTGATGGAAGTCATTCACGTTGCTTTACCATTTTGTAATGGTTTGTTATCTCGATGATGTATCGAATGAGGATGTGCAAATTCCATATTCGATTAGTTTCACTTTTTGTGTACCCACCAATGTATGTTTCATATCTTCATTTTCGGCAATTTTTTTGGATATCTGTAGGTATTTCTGCGTGTAATGATTTATTTTGTGATACAATTAATACCACTTTATTTCAATTAAAACCTTCGCGCGTCCTCAATTAACTCTGTATCTAAGGCATCACGGAAGGTCGTCGGGTATTATGACTTAATACTGTTACGAGATTAGCGATGTGCTCCTAATTCCATGAAGCCCCGGCACTTGTGAGCTGTCTGCGCTGAGTACCACACTCGCCCGTTTACTGTGGGTGAGGCGTGGACGCCTCGCTCAAGTGTCATCAGCTAATGTAAGTAAAACTCTTTATTTAATCATTATTTCCTCTTATATCCCTTATCCTGATGTCCTGATTCTAATTACCATTAATCTAAGCTTAGATCGATGTATCTATATCCGTTTTTGTGCGGCAACCCTTCGGTCTGTTCATGTGTGCAATTCAATTTTATATTGATTAAAAGTGTTCTTTATTTTTATGTGTAAACAAACTACCTTTTTGTTTGGCATAACCAGCTTGTGTTGTTTTGACATTTGTTAAGACACATTACAAACGCTTGGTTATGAAATTCTTTGATAGTTAGTCCATAAATGTGTAAAGTTGTGATACTAACTTCCTAAAATTTAGAAAGTGCAGCTTTCAGCTTTATTGTAAAAGTACACTTAAGACTGCCCTATGTTTTTCCTTCTCTTATGTCCATCCCATGGTAGTCGGTAAGAGATTGCCTCGAGCGATACGACCGCCATTTGTACTTTAATATTAAATATTCGTTTAGTTATTAAGATTTATTTAGTGTACAAAATAATAAAATAAATAATAAATAAATAAAGCGCATTTCGACTATCATTACATTTTCCAGCCCCGTCCATCATGAAGGACGGTTTGAATGTGTCTTCGTTGCCGAGCCCTCTGGAGCGGTACAAACTAGACACCAAGCTAGGCTCAGGCATCTTCGGAGAAGTATACAAGGCTTCGGACACACAGGCAGCCAACAAATCAGTAGCTGTCAAAGTACAAACATACACAGACGAAAATGAAGCCCATATACAAAAAGAGTATCTGATACTCAGAGACTTCACCAGCCATCCAAACTTGATTGATTTCTACGGTGTTTTTTGCGAAAAAACCGAGGACATCAAAAAAGTTTGGTTCGTACTCGAGGTAAGACAATTTTGATGGATTATTAGCATGCATAAACGTGTCATCATTATGGATGTTTCGAAGTTTCCATAGTTTATTCAATTATTAGGACATTAAATCAAATTACGTTTTGGTATAAACAGCCCACAACCTTATTTAACATTTTATAAAATACATACATACATAAACTCAGGCCTTTTATCCCCGAAGGGGTAGGCAGGGGCGCCACCGGGACACCCACATTTCGCCTTGTATGTTCCGTCCCATGATGTGATAGGGGGCAAGCCTATCGCCATATCGGGCACAATTTCCTGACTCCGGACTGAATAGAAAAATCCAATATCACTTAGCCCAACCCGGGACTCGAACCCGAGACCTCAGCTTTATAACCGTACCGTAATACAACTACGTCACCGAGGCATTTTATAAAATGTACCAAAAAAAGGATGATTCATGGTTGCTTTCCAGTTGTGCGAATTTGGATCAGTCATCGATATTGTCAGAAAACTGAATGCAGCAGACAGAAAAATGTCCGAAGAACACATAGCTTACATCCTCAAATATACGATCAAGGTAAGTCCATATTCGACTGACTATAAACATGTCTCTCGTCACATTCTACTCGAGATGCCTGTTTATAAAACAAAGGGCCTGCCAATCTACCTTTCAACCGCTGAATCAATTGGTGGGTACTTTGAATGCAAACTCAATTGTTCTCGGATTTGTGTCTCCGCGATTTCTGTTGCTCGCGTGACGTCGAATAAAATATTGCTCGGCGAATGTCCACGTACGTTGAAATACAATCTAGGGCCATTACTTAAAATGCACGCCGCTTTATTTGATGTGATTCGCGACGGAACAGTCGAAGTTGTCGATGCGAATGTCGGAGCGCGCCCGACAACACCGTGATGGCCCCCCATCGCGGCGCATCGCTCAATTATCGTAAATAATGCTCGCACACACAAGATATACGGACCTCTGACGCGGTAGCCAATGAGCCCTTTGACTGGGAACTGCCACTCGAAACTCTCCCTTGTGCGTCTCTTTTGAAGGTTCGTAGTCATTAACTATTATCGGCATTTTGAGCTCCAAAGGGTTTGGATAAAGTTAAATGCGTATTATCTTTATGCAAGCCACTTGCCTCACAATACCGGTGCTCAGCTCACTACGTTCGGCAAATCTTCCACGCATATCTATCGATGTTGCATCTCGTAAGGTACCATCGAAGCCCGATTCGTGATGTAATCTTGTGTGTAAGGGTGTACTCGGAATGCCGATACAGTCAGATCTGTAATAAACACTCATCACCTACATTAGGTAACGGAACTTTACTTTCACAATATAATATACGGTTTTCTTTTTAAGCCTGCTATCTTTCTCTACTATAAAACATATTACAATAATAATTTTTCGATTTAAAATTTTCTTGTATACCGATACTTTCTAAAATATAATTATCGAGCTTACACGGGTACAACTCTAACAACTAAACGGTCGTAATGAACGCATTAAGCACTCGGATATATCAGCCGGCGAGGAGCGCGGACAGGCCGCCGGTGACAGCGCCGAGGCCCGATACGCATGCAAATAAGCCCAATGAATCTCGGGGGCGTGGGCCACTTGACTGACACTGACATTAGTATAGCCGGCCCGTCTCGACGAACTGATGAGCAGGCAACACATTAGGGGCGGTTGTTTCATCACTCCGCGTCAAATTGAGTGTCGACTACTCCGATTGGTCCAATCAATTCGAATTCATTTCTAGGCACTCATTTATTTGCACGAGAGCAAAGTGATGCATCGGAATATACGGTGCAGCAACATACTGATAACAAAGGATGGTGAGGTGAAACTATCTGATTTTGGACTTTCATGCAAATTGAATTCAACGCTCGATAAGAGTAAATCGAACATTGGATCACCGAGTTGGATGGCTCCTGAGGTTGTGGCGTCTGGAGACGAAGGATACGGCAACCGCGCTGATGTTTGGGCTCTGGGGATCACGACTATTGAAATGGTGGACGCCAAAGCCCCGTTTCAAGACATGCACCCAACTAGAGCACTATTTCAAATAGCAAGAAATCCTCCACCTGGTTTAGCCAAGCCATCAATGTGGTCCAACGACATTAACGACTTTATCGCAGAGTAAGTTTACGAAACTACAAATGGATTGTTGATGCATCTAAATGGATGAAGTCCATTAGTGCGATTATATTTTTTCAGATGCCTAGAAAAGAACCCGGAGCATCGTCCTTTCGTGATGGAATTAGAAGAGCATCCTTTTATACAATCAGTCCCCGAAAATGATTATCATGTAATTAACTATTGAATATATAATACTTGCAATATTTATACAGCACCGAACCCATTGAACTAATTTTATTGTATTTTGCAGTTGTCAACAGAACTGAAGATCCTCGCAAATGATTTAAAAGAAATCAACGCACCTAGCAAGATGCGTGAAAGAATTATCAAGAATGGTTTATTAACTACAGAAGGTGTCCATGACGCTGAGGTTATGCAAGTCGAAGATCTTGCCGCTTTAGAAGTTTTAACAGAAGAAAACTTGTTATGTGAATTGCAAACAAAGCTAATGAAAGGATCGTTTACTTCGTTCATCGGTGATATTCTGCTTATTCTGAACCCAAACACTACTGAAGATATTTATAATGAAACAGTAAGTACCTGTTTTATTTTCTATCTATTTTATTAATGACTAATGATTACATTACATTATTATTTGTAGTACCACAAAAAATATGAATGCAAGTCAAGGTCTGACAACGAGCCTCATATTTTTGCCGTCGCTGATAGTGCTTATCAAGACGCCCTGCATCACAACGAACCCCAACATATTGTATTTTCCGGTGAAAGCAAGTCAGGAAAGACTACAAACATGCTGCATGCACTATCTCATCTCACGTTTCTTGGTGCTATGAAGAATAACACAGCTGACAGAATACAAAAAGCAACAAAAGTCATCGAAGCCGCTATTTCTGCAGCCACTCCAATTAATTCGCATTCTACAAGAGGATTATTTCAAATACAAGTGACTTATGGCAGTTCTGGAAAACTAAGCGGTGCAATATTTTGGCTTTATCAATTGGAAAAATGGCGCGTTTCATCTACTGATATGTAAGTAAAGTGATATAAAATTGTAATAATATATTATACAGTAACTTACAAAATTGGTATGACTTCAGGTCCCACGCTAATTTTGATCTACTCTACTATTTTTACGATGCTATGGAAGCAAGCAACAGACTGGAAGAGCTGTGTTTGGAGAAAAATAGAAAACATAGGTATTTACGAATACTCGAGGAACCCGGAAAAGGTATGAAGGGCCCTAGAGAAACCCCTGAAGACAACGTACAAAAGTACAAAGAATTTATAGAAAACTTGAGAGCAGTTGATTTGGAAGTAGAAGATATCAGTTTTCTTGAAACCGTTCTCGCAGCAATATTAGTATTAGGCAACGTTCGGTTTAAAGATGGTAAAAATGGTTCAGCTGAATTAGAAAATCCAGAAGAAGCGAAGAAAGTGTCCAAATTGCTATCTTTGGAAGAAGTCAAATTTCTCTGGGCACTAATCAACTACTGCTTGATTGAGAGTGGAACAGCTGTGAAAAGGAAACATTCTACAGACGAAGCGAGAGACGCCAGAGATACTTTGGCAGGTGCATTGTACAAAAGACTTATTGATTGGATGATTAATTTAATTAATTCAAAATTATCATTTATGCGATCAGTATTGTAAGTATAACCATAATGAGGTACTTTAATGGAGCAATAGCTATAATAAATCAATTTAAAATAATTAATCACTTTATTATTTCAGTGGCGATAAATTCTCAGTAAGCTTACTAGACATGTTTGGATTCGAATGTTACCATAGAAATAGATTAGAACAACTTATTGTTAATACAACAAACGAACAAATACAGTTTCTTTACAACCAGAGAATATTCGCATGGGAAATGCAAGAAGCAGCTGAGGAAGGGATTACGATGCCAGAATTACGATATTATGATAATAAGCAATCTGTAGATCAACTTATGGCACGACCTCTTGGTCTCTTTTACATATTAGATGAAGCGAGCCGAACTAGTAGCGGTCAGGAGTTTATTATGAGTAAGTAATTTAACAAACATAAAGACAATTTACTAAGATATAAAAAAAACGTTTTAACGAAAAACCGCGATCAAGATAAAATCAAATATCTATCATGAAGCGCATCTATTTATCATGTAGGCATATCTTGGGTCTCGGGTCTTTCCACTAGGCGTTTTTTGATAAATGATTTTAAATACTTTTTATCTGTTTACATTACTTGGCTACATTTCTTTCCCAGGCACAATCCGAACTACATGTAAAGGTCCATACATTAAACTCTCCGGAAGCCACGAGTTCAGTGTAGCACACTTCACCGGAAAAGTAAATTACGACGCAAGAGAAATGGCTGATAAGAATAAAGATTTCTTGCCTCCAGAAATGATAGAAACTATGAGGGCGTCGATAAACATCACCGTGCAACAGTTATTCAGAAATAAATTGACAAAGACCGGCAACCTAACAGTTTCATCCAGCCAACCAAAAGTAACCGTTGTTAAATCAAAATCAGAAAAAGAAATGGAGAATATTAAAACCAGAGTAAGTAGCATAAGCAGCTCTCAGTAATAAAACTTTACTAGAAAAGGAGTTAATTTATAAAGCATTTTCCTGTTACAATTACAACTCACAATAACCTCAATAGATCGATAGTAGTTACACATTCATTTTAGACCACTATCGAATATATTAATATGTCGGGTTCTTATTCTCACGAACTGTTTTAACAATGAATAACATATTTTCAGAAATACAACACAGTCTCTAAAGGCCAGTTTTCCCAAGTACACCGAATGAGGACAGCCGCTGCTACTTACCGAGCTACAAGTCTTGAGATCCTCAAACAACTGTCGATTGGTCCAGGCAGTGGGGGCACGCACTACGTAAGATGTATCAGACCTGACTTGAAAGACTCCCCGAAAGGTTTCCAAACAGAAATTGTTAAACAACAACTTAGAGCGCTCGCTGTACTAGACACAGCAAAAGAACGACAAAGCGGTTTCTCGTGTCGAATCCCTTTCGCTGAGTTTATTCGAAGGTATCATGTTGTTGAAAACTAATTTATTATTTATTAAAACACGTAATATTTATTAATAATTACTTTTTGCAGATACCGATTCCTAGCATTCGATTTCGACGAAAATGTGGAAGTCACAAAAGACAACTGCAGGTTGCTAATGATCAGATTGAAAATGGAAGGTTGGGAGCTCGGTAAAACAAAAGTTTTCCTAAAATACTACAACGAAGAATTCTTGTCAAGGTAACTTTAATTAGAAACAGACATGAGGAATTTAAAATACACATACAAACAAAAAATAACCTTAATGTCTTTATTCAGGTTATACGAAACTCAAGTGAAAAAGATAATTAAGGTGCAATGTATGATGCGAGCCTTTTTGGCAAGACGGAAAGCGATAAAAAGCAAAGCTAAAATCATGCACAGTGAGTATTTCTCTTTCCTGATATTCCACAAACACGTAAACAAGATTATGTTAATATTAATTTATTGATCTTTGATTATTTCAGTAAAAGAACTAAAGAAGCAACAATCGCTGGTTGTCACGGAAGATGAAGCCGCATTGCTGATACAAAAAGGTATGAAACAACTAAAACATCTGGTAATTTAGCAATTTTTTATAGTACATATTAACATACTTTATCTTAATGTTTTTTAGCATACAGAGGGTACATCGTTCGCAAAGCATACGGACCTCTGATTAACAAAACCACAGGCCAAATAGACGAAGAAACTGCAACGTTCCTAAAAAGATTCGCTATGAAATGGAAAAGCCGATCGATATTTCAAGTCCTTCTGCAGTACAGAGCAGTTCGATATCAAGACCTGGTGCATTTTTCACAGCAGGTATCATTTTAATACAATAGGTATCAGGTTCAAATATTATAGTCATATTTTATTCAAATGACCCGTTTAACTGCAAGACAGGTACACTAATGTAATTAAAATAGCAAGAGCTTTAAATTGCAGCACTAAAATTACTTACGCCACTACCAAATCAGTATCATTGTCATCTGTAGTCAGAGGAAGCCCACTCCTGAACATAATAACCATACATGATGCCTAACTCAATGGTTTCATTTGATCATTTGATCTGTTGAAGACAGCCTGCATCCAGCAACTTTCTGCAACCTTCATTAGCTCATCGTATTTTCGATTGTTCAAAAAACTCGTAACTATTCATCGAGTTACTAATCTCAAAAGGTATAAAAACAATTTGTCTTTAAATGTCCATATCGTGGCGCCATCTAACGACAAATAACTGTACTACTGATATTAATCACAATCGAATCGTGCCCACAAAACACATCTTCGTGTATATTTTGAACGACTTAATATATCGATTGCTTCAGGTGCACATCTACAATCAAGCTGTACTGGAAGCGTTGCTTAGCACGAGTATGTCGGTGTTGCTGGACCGCGTCGACCCTCAGGCCAAAGAGTCAGTCTTCCTCGGCACTAGCCCCCCTACTGTGTGGAAACTGCCCTTCAGAATCGACCAGCTACAGTATTACGACACCATGCACATGTGCGACCCCGCTGCCAAGAGCAAGTGAGTTATTTGTAGATTGGAATACAACACATTGCAATGTAGTCTTTATTGCTGTTGACTGAAGCTTTTATCGAAATAGGTTTCATTTTTTGTAGTTAATTTTTAATTTAAATATTTTTCTTTTTCTTTTTTATTTTCGATTTTATTAAATTATCTATAGCTCAGTATCAGCACTGTGTTCTCTTCTTGTTTAGTCGATACTAATGCACCACTTTCTTCTTGTAGCGACACGTTTGCCAGCCAGTACGATTCGGACCACGAGCAGTGGGACGAACCGTTGAAACGTCGTGTTAGCTCAGCACAAACTGACATTGCGATGGCGAGCACTCAGACGCTTATAACCGTGCCATTCTCTAGAGACCCGACAGTGCCAGTCCCGACACTACCACCAGACGAGAAAATCGAGGAAAAACAAGAGACTCCGGTAGTAGAAAACGAAGTTAAAGATGTTGCCAGCAAACGACCGGCTGTTTACAAAAAGAAACACAGCCACCCGCCGTCCACCTACTACCAACCACCTGAACCTTGGAACGGGCCTCGCGATGACACCGAAATATTAGAAAATACTGCTCCTAAAGCAAGAAAACCACCAGCCAAAATATATGGCACGGAGACACCTATTATGCAAAATCCTATCCGAGAATTACAAGCTATGGCCCGACCAGCCGGCGACCTGAATGAAGACGATCCCCCATTCAATTTCCAGGCCATGTTGAAAAAGACGCCAAAGAATAGGGCTTCAATGAAAAGGTTGGGTGAACTCGACAACGGGTCTTTGGAGAAAAGACAGTCAGCTCCGAGGCATGTCATTTCGCCGAGCAAAGCAAGAGCGTCGCCTGTGCCTTCTGTGGCGACTCCGCGTAAGGCTCGCGCACCGTCAGTTCCTTACGAGTCCGCTCCCCCTACTCCTGAGAAGAGCATGCCCCCGCCCACGCCACCGCTGCACAGAGATGTTACTCCACCGCCACCACCCAGAACTACCAGCAAAGAACTCACCAGACAGGACTCGAGGGATATCGTGAAGGCCTTTATCAAGAGGGATTCAAAACCTGAACTCATATATCCGATCATTGACAACAAGGTCGAAAGCGAAAAAGTCGAGCTAGCGCCGGGTATTACTGTAGAAGGAACGGTGTTTGACTTGTAAAAAAACGCAAAATGATTTGTAAAAAATATATTTAATCTCCATTGCATTGGAAGTCCGCATACATCTCTTATTTTATTATGGCGTAACACTATTTTATAAGTTGACGATTAAGTTTTTAAAGCCATAAGTTTGTTAAGTCATATAAAATTGTTATGTTCGATAAGTAAATAATTTATATCTCAATAGAGTTAAGTATATTAAATACAAAATAAATCTTAAAGCGAATTATGGCGTATCATAACGTTAAACCACTTTGCACATTAATACAAGACATCAATTTATTTTATTATATGAAAATTTGCATCGCCAAAAGATTGTACATATTTGGTTATGAAAACTTATTAAGTCGAATAAATATTAGTAAATATCAAAAGCAAGTCGATTTTTGTTAAGAATAATTAAGTTATAAAATGTGTCTTCAAATAATGTGCAAAGTACGACACGTACGCGTTTCTTAAATTTACATTTATATTTTTGGTGACCGATGTCACTTGGCATACAAAAATATATAATCTTTTCAAAAAATCCAAATACACTTCATTACGTATCTTAATCAAAATTGCTTTGGTAACTTATTATTAATTACTTAACCTAAAGAGTGCGGTCGAATTACATTTCAACACAATGTGTTATTTATTATGGTCCATCAAATTTATTAATGTGATACAAAATTAATAATAAAGTCAAATATAAAAAATATCTTGGAGAAGAACATTACTGGCAAATGTGCAATGAAAAAATATATTCATTGCAAATACGATAATCATTTATGGTTTACCAATTCAATATCTAATGTAGTAAATTCTTCAAAATGTTTCATTTTATTCAAGCTCTTTTCAATTTTGTACAGATTGATATGTTTCTTATTATACGATTCAGATGTTTGCTGACGATATAAATAAATTTGTGTAACGTGTGACGCTTGGCTAGATGGCGCCACTTTATATGTAGAAAGAAATTGTTCTGCTTCATAACATTACAATTCTTAAAACTCAAACTTCTTCATAATGTGTGTGCCTTTGCAATAAATAATATTTAGCAATATTTCTGTTGATTAACCTTAATTTCCAATGGCATTTTATAGCTAAAGTATAAAATGTCAAAAAGTTTAATGCCCCATGCATTAAACTTTTAATTATAACATCAATACTAGTGATACATAATATTTATAAAAACATGTCATATTTATTAATGTCTATGAGATAATAAATTATGACTAGATAGTTGAAAGATACTTGAATGAAATATAATAAGAATTTGAAATGATTAATACATTGATGTACTTTGATGATATTCTATTTTGACATTAAAACATAGTAAAGAATGTTATGAATTAATTATACATAGACATTAATAAACATAGCATGTCATTTCGTCCCATCATTTTGGAAATAGCATAATGATTATAATATAAGACCACAAAGTTCCAACTGCCTTACATTGTTCTAATTACAAAATATAAAAATTAGAGCATAATAAAAATAAAAAATATTCTTGTTTGCTTTCATTTGAATAATTTTGCTCCTTATTTAGAATTTAGGCCTCGTTTTAAATACTGTCTGAATTTTTTTCTTTTCCATATATATCTTTACATCTACAAATCACATTCTAAAATTTATTGCCAAATATCTTAGTAATTGACTTAAAGCTAACATTATTCGTAAAATATCCCAAAAGCGTTATAAAAATATAAGCATTTATAAACTACGAATTAATTTTAGACACCTTAAGCTCTATTAATTCAGTCGTGTTCGAGAGATGATTTGATATTATTTAGACAGTTACAATGCAAATGCAATGAGATGTGTTAGACGAAAATATTTAATCATACATACATACATACATAAACTCACGCCTATGTCCCATTGGGGTAGGCAGAGACTATTGAGCGCCAAGTGCTACGGTCCATACAAACCTCTTTCGCTTCATCCACTGTCATTAATCTTTGCATACACGCTCGTCGGTTTCGAGGACTCCGTATTTTTCCTTTCTTTAATAATATTTAATCATGTCAAAAATATATGGTCTTAGTCGTATTCTCTTTTTTTTACTGCAATGAATGGCGAGACGAGCTTGCCATTCACTTGTTGGTAAGCGATAAGACCGCTCATGGACAGTAGCAAAACCAAACACTATGAATTACAAAATAATGCTTAGCATTCCACTGCCCTCGCCATCCTGAGACATATGATGTTAAGTCTCATTATGTGCAGTAGTTACTCTCATTATGTGTCGAGCGCTTGATAAGTAATTCACTAAACTGGCGTATAATTAAACAAAATCCGTCAGTCTGTGAGGTGGCCTGAAGCTGAAATCTAGTCAATAAGTGCAGGAAGATATCTGCCTAGGAATGGACGAAAGTTCATCAAATGAAAAAGAAAGGAATCTTATTTTTTACCAATAACGGGTGTAATATAATAATAAAGAAAAACAATGCAAATGACAAAAACATAATGACTAATATAAGTATGAATTGAACATACGGCTCAAAATAGCAATTTTATAGACAGCCCAAACTAGAAACGTTTTTACCATTAATTTATTAACATAGCTTAACACATCTCATTGCCTAGCACTTAGATTATTAATTACAAATGAACTGAGTACTGACACCTTATAGAGAATTATCTTTAAGTGAGCATTGCCAAATACAGTATAGATAAAGCCGGTATAAGGAATATGTTCAGCTCATTTCGGAGGGTTAATTACATCAGATCCTGGCCGTATTAGTCAATCACACATCGTGCAAAACGGTGCATACACACAATATACTTAAAACTAAAATATATTGTTCCTTTGAAAACATTATCAAACTAAAATTGAGGAATTTGTCCAAGATATGCAGATACATGTATGCGGATATACAGATCGGGCTATTAAGAACTCAATATTCAAATATAGAGCATCTTTAAAAACGTTTATTAACTCTGTTTCACATGATAAATGGTTAGGAGGCAGAAATATTCACTAAGACAGGATCAAATAATGACCATATAAATCAAACTTAAATCACACAAATTGTTATGGTGCAAAATGCGCCAACTTAACTTATAGGCTTTACTTATTGTGAAAAAAATTCTGTATTGAATTTCACAACGGGGAAATTTCAGATTTTTAGGAATTTTATTTCAGTTATCCACACACCTCGGACAAACGGTTTACTCAATTTTATTAAATATAATCGAAAATATTCTAAACGTTTAAAAACTCATGCCATACGCACGCTCACAAACATTATGAAATATGAATCTTATTACAAACGATCGACTGACTTCGTTTATCTGAGATCATGACAATTATATGTACAAAATAAAATAACATATATCCTCACGCCTGTGACCCGACATGGTAAGTAGAGGCAATGAACGCTCTCACATTCCACAAACCAATGTCGGGATATTATCATTTAGTTCCAAACAAACACACATACAAATAAAAATTTTACTTCATAAAAAAATATTAGAATAAAGGCTAATTACCAAAAAGACTAACGGCCTTATTCAAAACCCATTTTAATTATCAAATGTTTTGTCTTCTTCGCCCAAACTGAATTCTAAAGTCGTTCGAAAGGGACAAAACATTCGATAACTAGAATACGTTTTAAATATCTTTATGAATAAGTCCATAATAGTCAATATTTAATCTCGACTTCGAATATTATTCTTATAACTTAACATAATAATAAGTGCGTGTACAAAACTGGTGCATGTGTATATTACTGACCGTGTCATGAACTTAGAAAATCACTGGCCATGTTATTGAATAAAATTAACAATTAAAAACATTGCATCAGGGATCCCTATAACTGATGAATAGATAAATTTAACCCAACTGAAACAGACATAGCTAGTAAAAAAATCGAGCAAGGCTTGGAAACCCTAACTCATACAAACAAATTAATAGGCTATTATCCCAATAATTTGTAAACAGACCATTTATGGAATTAAATTAATGGATTTTATTGTATATCACTGTTACTGCAATAATAATATTATGTACAGCCAGACAAAAATCACAAATAATATGGATGGCAAATTAATTAGAATATATAAAGTACTTTTAATATGAACCGATAGGAATCACCTGAAGGAACATTTGGTTCTTTCCTCATATTCAGCAACATATAGTATGTTCTTTGTGTCATTTTTGCAATTCGTATGACATTATCTTATACAAGTATCAAAATCGCGAAATAATCCTAAAAAATATTAGTTACTATACTTTCATAGACATACCTCTTATAATATTGTTGACAATTTCCAAAATGGATAAAAAATATTTTTATACTTTCAAATGTATGATATTATTACGTCGCGTAGTGAGATTAAATTTACTACCTACATTATAATGCAAATATAAAAGTTAATTTTTAGATATACATATCGAATTACACATTTGAATATTGCTTTTGGTTTTCATAATATCAATACAAAATATGAAATATCTGATATAGCATAATTGCTTAGTATTTTTATTAAATCTCACATTAAGTGGTATCAATATTTATTTAATTTTATTGAACTTGAAGTAAAGTTTCTCCATACCATTGCATCATTTTTAGCTCATATGAACCCCACATTGTTCTTTTTTCTCGAATTATTTTCTTCAATATATATTTCTCGTTTTATTTAAACTTCTCAATTATGTAATTATGTAGTGTGTTAATATCTTATCCGTGTTAATAGTTATGATAAACTTTTTAGACATATTATTTCTGTCCACACTATCTTTTTTAAGAATCCTTCTAGTAACTCACATTCAGAAAATGTTGAAGTACTAAAACGAAACGTACATCACAAACAAATTATTTGCACACATATTACGCATTCGAGGAATCAATGGGGTATGAGAAAAATTAGTGTAAATATATAGGAATGACAGAATTAAATAGAAACTATGGACCCCAGTCTGCAGTTTTCTCTTGAAAACATTTTGTTTGTAGTATATGCTTCAATTTAATATTCAATGAAAAAATAATACCAGATATAATACTGGCATACATTGACACTTGAGCTTTAAGACCTCAGAGTCTTGAACCGTTTGAACAAATCAGGATACAATTACAAGTACTGGTAGTTATGCTGGAATAATGTGGAACATACCCTAATTGGTTTTCTCGGTGACACTTCCATCCATGCTGACTTGTCCAAGTAACTGTGTGACGCTGGGTTCGTTGAGGGTCAGGACTGCATGAGCCTCTACCATCACCACTAGTGAGTTCCTGGCCTCTTCGTGTGGGACTCCGTGAGTGCGCGTGGCGTGGGAGTACCACGCACCAGTGGACGGCAAAACTGACACGCACCATTTGCATGACAACCTGAAATATTTAGTAATATGGCAGTTAATTGCAGGTCCACTACTCTACATAGGCATTTTTTAAAATTTTCGGATAATGCACATGAAATTACCCAATAATGATAATATGCTTGTATCATAACTACTAAGTTCAAAATAAGCTATATTACAAATGCCTACTAGCTCCTGTTGCTCAAGCTTGCCTGGTTTGGGAATCAACATAAAACATAATTTGAAAAAGAAAAATTATTGGAATATGTAAACAGTGAAAGTACTAGGATAGATGTATTAGATTTAGATTCACCTGTTAGTGACATGCCTCGATTTCACGTGCCTTCGCCTGTAGCCCCAACTATTGTACACTCGTGGACAGAATGGGCATGGAAATGATGGGTTCGCATAACATGTATTTGTCTTGTCTGAAAAAATTTAAATGGTATAATACAAGATCACTTAACACCATTCCTGGTGGTAACAAAGAATTCGAATAATTTCCTCCCGAAAAATAGGCTACATAAATATAGGTGATTTCTTTATATTTTTTCCAACATTTATGTTTTATTTAATTTTTTATATTGTTTTTAGGTGAAAGACAACACACTAACATTTACATTTCTGTTTGCATGTAACACAAGAGGATAATTTTTTTTATTGTATCCATGTCAATCCTTTTTACCTTTACTCATTATTTCGTGTTTAACAACATAATATATTAGGATGAACTTCAGACATAAACATGTGGAGGGTCATAGTGTCACCAATCAGGTAGAAAAAACTTTTTACAGCTATTATATTTACCTTTACAATTCTGTGCTTCACTTGATACAGTTCTAAGATTCTCCGTAGCTATACTCAAAGATTCAACTATAGTACCGCTCTGCAATACTGTTTCCACTTCTTTATCAATCTCTACACTCTCTTTGTCATCGTCAATATTGATCCCATTACTCTTCTCACTCACATTAAGGCAAGGTTGGGTGCTACTGACTTCACTAACCCATTTCTTAACATTACGATCATTCGGTGCTGTAGTACAAACCGATTTGTTCATATTATTTTCTGACATAATTGAATATTTCTTTTCGGCATCTTCAAGTAGAGCAATATCTGTGTCGTTTGTATTTTCTCCAGAGTAGTCAGTTAAAGGCGAATCAACAGGTTCCACTTTAGGTGTTATGTTCTGTAAAACCTATTTATTTTAGCCACACATTTTTGCAGAATATGTATATGCCAAAATATTCTATAATTTAGAACATTATTTGAGATAAAGGCAGGTCATTAATCAAGGTTACTCTAATTAAGTAAAATGAGGGAGATGTAGTAAGAAAGAAAAACCTGATAGAGACCAGAATTAATACAAAGGAAATTCTAAAATATTGTGCACCAGGATAAACAATAAACCAAACCTGTCATGAGTAATACTCTTTCATATATTATTGAAAGACTTTCATTTACAATACTGTGCTCATAATAGAACAAAAGTATTTATATAATAGAATAGTTTAAAATTAATTTACCATACTTAATTAGAATTAATATGTCTAAAACTCACAGAATTTTTCAGACCATCAGATGGTGGAGCACTCGGTGCCAAATCAGATTTGGTGGCTGGCTTCTTACATTTGTTATTGTTGTCTTCATGTTCACTTTTCTTACGTTTCTTGCCGTGGGTTGCGGACATGCATTTCTAATAAAAATACTTATTATATGCTACAATTTCATTCAAATATTGTGAAAATCTATACCACTAATAATTTTGCCATAATTAATTGAACAAGGTTGATAAGTTTTGTTTTTAGTAGAACATAGACATGCAAATGGTACTTAGACGGTAGATTTACTGAAATAATGCATTATAAACAAAACAGAACATACATACATACATAAACTCACGCCTTTATCCCAGAAGGGGTAGGCAGAGGCGCCACCAGGACACCCACATTTCGCCTTGTATGTTCCATCCCATGATGTGATAGGGGGCGAGCCTATCGCCATATTGGGCACAAATTCCTGACTCTGGGCTGATAATGAATAGAAAACCCAATATCACTTTGCCCAACAGGATTCGAACCCGAGACCTTAGCTTTGTAGTCGTACCGTAGTACAACTATGCCACTGAGGCAGTCTACAAAACAGAAACAATTATGAAATTTATTTCAGACAATAAATTTAATTTTGATCTTGTTAGTGGTATCTACCCAGATAACAAATACACAACTCAATTCTCACGTGCGGTTAGCGTTGCCAGGTCGCCAAACCTAATAGCCGGACAGACCAGCCAGTTTGGCCGGACATTTGGTTAAAAAAACCGGACACCCTATATTATTGAGGATTTTGTCTTAGTATTAATAGGTACGACAATTTTTTTTTATGTAAAATCAAGTCTTTTTGATTATTATCATAAATCTCGGCCACGCTCGGCGGCGCGGCGCGGCAGCAGTGCTCGCTTGTTTGCGAAATGTAAAAAGCCTAACAAAAGCCGGACAAGACGGACACCGTTTATTTTAGCCGGACATGCAATCAAAAAGCCTAACTATGTCCGGCTTTATCCGGACGCCTGGCAACGCTACGTGCGGTCACTATTGGTTTACACTGCACTAGCTATAGAATAATATACATTCTTCTCCATACCTCATCATCCTTAGAAACATCATTGCCAGTGGAAAGACCACAAATCCTCAATGTGTCTGCTGTCTTCAGAAGCACTGGCAAGAATTCCTCAGTCACGTTAACCTCACCATTATACATAAACGTTAACAAAGTACGCAGAGAGGCCGTGTTGATGTCATGAAGCACTATAATAGGATCCTTGTGGGGGTTTTGCTACGAAAAAAGTGTGGGCGTAAGATCATACAACAATAAAACCATTACTAAAAGAACCTTGTATTACAACATACCTGAAATATAGACCGGAATACTGAACTATTCGCTGATAATATAACTTTATGGGCTTTAAAACATTGCCCTTCGGAGACCAGTGTGACATCCGATAAGCCTTCGTCTTTGTATAATTCTTTCACATTTGTCAGTATATTGCTTTGAAATCCATTCCACTTCAAACTAATCTCTTGGTTTGCCATGTTACTTGTGACTGCTACATACAGGACAGTGATTGATTAAATAATTAAAAGAAATAAACAAATTATGAAATACGAAATGCGAAATTCAATAAAAGAAAAACAATGCTACAGATAACATAATTTCACCACTGATGTTGCCAATAAAGAAATTTTATAGTTGACATTCTCTTCTACTCATGGAGGGCATGATGGAGGGCAACAATATTACAGATAATAAATCAACGTCATTCTTGTCGATCAAAACTTCGAGAATGTCAACCAATGGAAGCTAGTGCTTAACAAAGTATAAACTTTGGCCAAAACATAAAAAAAATATATATTCATGGCGGGAACATTAAAATAAAAAACGTGCATAACATTTGCACTTATTTTACGAAGATTAATTAAATTATCCTTTGATGAAATTGATTCGATGAAATTTTCATGAGCCGTTAATCACAAGGATATTAAAGATTGTACTTATCAGAGCAATCAGTAAAATCTTGACACGGATATACTCGTCCTTACAGATAAACAGGTAATGTGATGCCTAAATAAATTTACCTTGTAATTTATTTCGTAACTCACATATTTAAATTATCTAAATAGATAACCAATAATACATCTTTAAATTCTAAAATTTTAATTATATTTCGAAATATATTGCCAATGCCTCTAAGTTAAGTATATTTAATTAATTAATTATTAGTACAACAAATATTAGAACAAAACTTTTTTTCATGTTAACTTTAGGAAACTTATTTTTTTTTAATATCTGCACTCAGTTCACCCTTTGGCAATAAATTTGATGATTTTATGAGTTTTTGCTCATTTTAGACACGACACTATTATTGCGTTTTAATTTTGTTAATAATTAAAATTCCGATCAAATATTGTTATATTAAAAACGTCGACTTAGCTTACGTTAAGACTTTTTATGGATTACCTAGATTTTAGCTATTTTTATTTTAAGATAGGTGGTTGAGCTTTTGTGTGCCGTAGGTAAATGAGAAGCATGGTTTCGATACGAAAGGAAAAAACTGAATATAGTCAAGGGTTGTTCATTATCTATCTATATCAGCCCATATACGTCCCACTGCAGGGCACGGGCCTACTCTACAGTCGAGAGAATCGATTGAGAGTGGTTAGGCCATATAGTCCACCACGCTGGCCTAGTGCGGGTTGGCGGACTTACATACCGTAGAAATTCTTTAAAATCGCTACGGTATGCAGGTTTCCACACGATGTTTTCCTTCACCGTTAAAGTGCGTGGTGATTGACTATCAATACACACATAACTCCGAAAAGTCAGAGGTGTGCCCTGGGATTTGAACCCGCGACCACCGTGAACATGTAGGCAGCCGCGTCTGGTCCGTTACCAACAGGCCACCACGCACTTATTCATTATACTAGCAATGTATTATTCTAGCCCAATCAGTACCTAAATAGCAATTTCTTACATTGTTTAAGTAGGTATTTGTTATGAACCGATTTTAAAAAGGAGGTTTTCCAATTCGTCTGAATTTATAAGAAGGCTCCTCAAAAGTCCATATCTATTTACTTTTATTACCTTTAATGAATCATTATCAATAATTTGAATGGATTTAATAATGTACTAAGAATTTTGACGTCAATATTGTGTTTATTTGTATCAGTGTCACCGTTCAATAAACAAACATATTTCGAAACAATTGATGTAACAATGAATAATCAACTATACGTATTAAATAGACATTTCAACACTTAATCCGGCTTATCGCAATCAAATAATCTTTATCTATTAACAAACTTGTCTCAAAAACAGTCGAATAACCGTTTATCTTAACAGTGCACTAACAATCCGATTAACTACTGAATAATGTACTCGTGGGTCCCAATTATTTTAAGCTTTAGTTTAATATGTTTGTCTAAGAAAAAATCTAATGTGTACAGCTATGAGTTGCATGAAAGTGATTCACTCTTTAGAAACGATCAAAGTATTCTTGAAGATGCGCGTTTGGATACTGTAAGTAAACTTTAATTTGAGATTCCATTAAAAATGTAAAAATAATCAGCAATAGACTTCCTGTGGCTAGCTGATGATGGTGATCATATAAAATAGATTACGATCGAAATTCTAAGGGGTGGTCTATGTAAAGCAATGGGTTATGCCGCTTATTTTTTTTAAGTACCTACCTAATTTTTTTTTGTTATCGTTGTTTACAAGATATTAACGTACCAAACTAGTTCCGGGCAAAATCTTAGTCAGACAAATGTTACGTTATGTACACAGTAGATTTTCCAAAATAGAAGCACAACGAGGACCTAAAACTTTATAACCATGACATGCTTCCATCAGTGACTCAACCAATGAAACGATTTATAATAATTTACTAGAAGCAAATATTAATTAAACATAGCGTAGGTAGTATTTTACAATAGGTACATAAAAAACCATAGGACCAGCGTCATCTGATTACAAACAGTAGAACCCGAAACGCTTGAGGTATCGTAGGTACAGAATTGTAAACTGGTGGAATTAAAGTACCCAATAGTAGCAACTGGTCGAAATTTTGCATGTCGAGTTTTTCACTCCGTTTCAGTTCTCACTAATACGCAAATATGGGTATCCGTGCGAAATCCACCGGGTGTACACAGAAGACGGGTACGTTTTGGAGATGCACAGAGTACCACACGGTAAAAGTCAAACAGATACGGTAAAAGACAAACATGTCGTCAGACCTGCCGTGTTTCTACAGCACGGACTGCTCTCCTCATCAGCTGAATGGATTTTAATGAGGCCTGGGAAGGGTCTTGGTAAGTAAATTACATTAAATACACACAACAGTTAGAGACATGATACATAGTCCTGACCTTACACTAAGATGCAAGTCTTGTGTCGCGGGTATCAGAAACTACGAGAGACATTTTGGTATCATAACACACAAACGTTTGTTTAGGTACGGGAATCGAACCCGCGGCCTCTCGTTTCACAGCCGGTGTATCCAGTTGCGCCACGGACACAAGCGTCCATACATTTTTTTCATTATTGACTTAACTCACAAATTATAATAAGAATTGCAGGACATTACACCGCTCTGGTCGCCTGAGACATAAGTTATTAAGTAAGTTAATGCCCAGTTTAATCATTGGATATACCTAATGTCCTTCAAAGACCATAACAAAAAAATTATATTTATACAGGAAATGGACAAAGCGGTGGCACCTATCAAATAATATATTAACAAGAAAAAAGAGATTTTTTCATGTTATTTTATATTATTATTTATTATTTATTGTTATGTTACTTTGCAATACTACTGACGTTTAACATTTTTAATATTCCAAATATTACCAAGCATTTGCCGACTTCACTTACAAATTAACATTGATTAATAATAATTAACAATCGAACTATCTGTAATGTCGATGTTTTCCTTATATATTTTGTACTCATCAACTTATCGAACAGAATTTCCTTTCATTGTTTATTAATGTAGGTTAATAAATCATTACAATGTGGTGACACAAGTAATCAATATTACGAATTTGTACTTTGTATGTTTTTTATCACGGAACAGTTGAATTATTGTAGCTCGTATTACCCTTCTAGATATATCCATCTTTTTTGTGATTTGTATGTACACAGCATTATTTTATATGATTCGCTATGGGTCTTGCCGAAAATATGTCTACCAAATTGGTGCCAACCCGAACAAGAGACAGATTGTGAGTAGGAACCTAATTACCTACGTAGAGAACTACCTAATAATACCTACGTATTCTTACTGTTACACCTACATTTAACCCAGGGGAATCAAATCAGAAAACGATATTTAAGTTTTGACCGGCAGTACCTACACTAAAATACTGTTGTGGTTCTACTTATGAGTTCTACCTATCTCTATAGGATGTAGATGTGTTCTTGAAGAGTAAATTATTGTAGAAAACCCCGATTAGTGACTCGACCAAATCTGTATTGCTTCGGGTTCAGCCTGTATATATTCAGTAAAGTGCGTGTGGCCTGTTCGTAGCGAATCAGACGCGGCTGCCGAGACATTAGTCGCGGGCTCGAATCCCAGATGGAACAACTGAATCTTTGGAATTACCATGAATTTTAAAGGTGAAGGAAAACATCGTGGGGAAAACCTGCATACCGATTTTAAAACTTAGTTATTATTCAATTACTTTTATAGTATATGAAGTCCGCGAATCGAACTCTTGGTCATAGAGGAATCCTCTGCTCATCAGTGATTGATAATGGGCTAATATTGTAAATATTCAGTTCCGACCAGAATTGCATCAATCAGCAAAATTACTCCAGCCAGATTGAATTGCAACTGCAATCAAGACGTACACTTCGTTTACATGATCTTTTGTTTCTAGCCTACGTTTTAGCTGACCATGGCTACGACGTGTGGATGGGCAATGCCCGCGGCAACACGTACTCGCGCAATCATATCTCAAATAAACCCACATCTTCCGCCTTCTGGAAATTCAGTTGGCATGAGATTGGCTACTACGACCTGCCAGCCATGATCGACTACGTCATCAAAGAAACAGATGCCAGTAAAATTCATTATATAGGCTTCTCTCAAGGAACTACGGCGTTTTGGGTACTAATGTCGTCTAGACCTGAGTATAATGATAAGATACTATCAATGCACGCATTAGCTCCTGTGGCTTATATTTCAAACGTTAAAAGTCCGCTTATAAAGGCTATTGCACCCTTCACCAATTCTATGGAGGTATGTATTGTTTATTATTTCTGTTTATCGATATTTGGAGGTTATTGTCGTATACTTCAATATCCGCCCTCAGGCAACAAACGCTATTTTAATGTTGTTTCATACTAGATATTCCGCAATCGGCTATCAGAATAATCTATATCAGTACTTGACAAATTACGAACAATTAACTGTTTAACAAGGTGATAAACGAATAATATGAGTTAGGGATGATTTTCCATCTCCAAATACCTAAACAGATTTGTAACATAGGTAAATTATAAATTACTTTCGTGTTAATATAATTGTTAAGTTATTATTTATTTAACTATTACATGAGTATTGAAAAGTTTAGGTACCTGTAAATAGCTTATCATGGGTAACAGACCTTTATCTAAAAGTCAAAAGCAATTTGTATTCGCTACATTCTAAGAAGTTTTGAGACACGTACTCCTTGAAAATGGTTCAACAAAACCCGACATTGTTTTAAAAAACTAACATATATTGAAATAAAACTATTTTATACGGATTTTATCGCGATTTGGTTTAATTTTTACATTTTTTAACTTCCCGGACTGACAGTCCGCCCCGTGACCACGAAAGCTGTAAAGTAATCGAAACGTCGCGTCGCGTCGGGAAGTTAAAAAATGTAAAAATTAAACCTAGTTAATTAAATAGTTTTATTTCAATGTGTAACATTCGCGTAAATCTAAGAAACCATTAAACTAACATATATTTTATATTGCAGTTTTTATTCAAACTAATGGGCACAAATGAATTTTTACCGAATGGAAAGCTAAACGAGTTTGCGGGTCAAAAGTTGTGCGTGGAAGAAGCGATGACACAAGTGCTATGCACAAACTTACTGTTCCTTATTTGTGGATACAACGAGGAGCAACTTAACAAAGTACGTATGTTTTATAAAATCCCTGGACTCTTGCTAGTGGATTTCCATTGGAAATCTAGAATTAGGGTCAAAATCATTTTGGTACTTTTGTTGTACATTGTACAACACTGTATTTTGGTACATTTTGATACTATTGAACATTACAATTGTGCACAATGAGCTAATATTACTACGTATATTGTGCACGACTTAACTCAACTCTGATTATTAAAACTAAATGAAGTTGAGAGTCAAAAGTAGACCGATGAATTCACAAAATATGCAACCTATCAATGGATTTATATTAAGTTGCTATAACTGTTTTGTCTCTACGGGAAATGCACGCACAAATATTTCTACGTTTTTGAACATTTTTTCCCATTTCAGACAATGCTTCCAGTAGTCCTAGGCCATACACCAGCGGGGGCGTCGACAAAACAAATAATTCACTTCGGACAATCCTACAAGTCGCGACAATTTCGCCACTTTGACCATGGGTGGCTGAAGAATAAACTCAAATACGGCAGTTTTTCTCCACCGGCTTACAACTTGAGCAGAATAAGGACACCGATATTCCTACATTACGCAGATAACGACTGGCTGTCCACTCCAAAAGACGTCCACCAATTGTCCGAAGAAATCAAAAGTGTTGTTGGAAAATTCAGAGTCCCGATGCCAGAATTCAATCATTTGGATTTTGTGTTTGCTATAAATGCCAGCGATATCATATATACCCGCATCTTAAACATTTTAAAAGCGTTTAATTAATAAGGTCATTAAAATAACAATCATATTTTTTATTCACAAATCACAAAGTGTACCAATAACAATAAAGGTTCCAATTATTTTCTTCTTTATTTCATATCTCTGCTTGTAACCTAAAACGATTATTTTGGTGTTAAATAAATAATTTTAAAAACATATTAAACTTCCAGTGTGACAATTACTTACAAAATTCGATTCAGAATTGGTGGTGTACGCTGAAACTGTGGAACATGAAGGCACTGATTTACTCGAGCTTATTCTTTGAAAAGTCGCTTCAATGTTACATTTTGAACGATGTCTTCTGTCAGATGCAATACTCATTTCCCGTTGTACTATAGCACTAAACGTAGTTTGCACTAAAACAATCGAACAACATGTAAAAGGATATCTCTTAAATACTAAAAATATGGTAATTTTTTTATACCTTTTGCCAATAAATAAATAGGATCCTCATTTCTACGACACGATCCCTTTGTATCTGGTTCAGGTAATAAAGGTTCTTTCGTTTTGTGAAGTACTTGCAAAACTGATACATTTCTGTTACTCTACAAACAGAACGTAAGATTTGGTTAAGACATATAACACCGTTTAATAAGTTGACTGCCTCGGTGGCGTAGTTGTATTACGGTACGGTTACAAAGCTGAGGTCTCGGGTTTGAGTCCCGGGTCGGGCCAAGTGATATTGGATTTTTCTATTCATTATCAGCTCGGAGTCAGGAATTTGTTCCCGATATGGCGATAGGTTCGCCCCCTATCACATCGTGGGACGGAACATACAAGGCGAAATGTGGGTGTCCTGGTGGCGCCTCTGCCTACCCCTTCGGGGATAAGGGCGTGAGTTTATGTATGTATATATGTAATAAGTTTACAATTTTTCTTACCTCATTTTTGCAATTTTTCATTGTTATAATCATTTCAGAATCAATGTCTTTTATGGAGTGTGTATCAATACTTTCATCCATACAGTTTTCGAATGGTTTTGGCACTAAGTCATTGCCGTATTTTGGATTTAACGAACTATTATGACAAAAAGGACGCTTATTAGCAAAATGTTTGAAGACATCTTGTAGTTCTATTCTCAACGAAGTGTTCTCTTTCTTTAATCTCTCTATTTCTGATATTTGCTTATTGAATTTTTGCTGTAAATCATCAAAGTTAGTTTTGTATGTTTTTAATTCTTCAGATTCTCCATCGTCACCATGTGTCCCACAGCCAACATCATTCGTTTTTATTCTCACTGAAGTGCATCTACTCAGTTTTTTACAGGGCCGTTGAGAATGTCTTCTGTTTGAATCAGTGCTCTTTTTCTTATCACTATTAGTCGTTTTTGTTTTTATAGATGCTGCGTTTGAATTCGCATTGATACTTTCCCTTATATTTGTGGTGCTGTTTCTGGTGTCTATTATTATATATGGCTTATCGCGAAAAATAGGTTCACTGACATTGATTACATCTTTTATCGGCTTCTGTTGACTTGCACACGTGAACCCTGATCTTAGGGGTGAAACTCTTTTGACAAACAAAGCTTGATGAACAATATCAGTTTGCCAAACTTTAGCTATTGAATGTAAACTGTTGGAGCGGATACAGTTACTGTCCTGTGCGTGAAGGTCTGTATTCTTATAAATATTGATTTTAAATATTTTTTCGACGATAATCTTCCAAAGCATTTTTATACTTTTAAGTGCATCTAGACATCTTTCACAGGGCCAATGACAAGTTTCAAATTCTTCCTAAAAGGACCCCAGAAGGTATTAAATAAAACATTTAAAATCAATTTTAAAATACAGATTCAAAACGACACCTACTTCCGAAAGAAATATCTAGCGCATAAAGCAAACAAACAGCCGGCGCGGCGCGGCGTCTAAACCAACTGCACCAAGGAGTCAATCAAGTGTATATTTACGTACCTCTTCGAAGTATTTTTCAAATTCCTCATTATTTTTAAAGCATTCTTTCATCGCATCACATGATGTACAGATAGTTTCTAATAATATTTTCGATTTACAATCGGGATGACAGCGCGGTGTTGTCTGTAAATGAATGGTTTCATGTATTATAATGATATAAATAAAGGTATTTCAAGATATTTACGAGACTTACCTTACCACGACTTTTGCAAGTCATAATTCTTAAGAAACTAGCCAATGTACACACAGGTATGGCACAGACTGGCATGTCGCTCTTCATCCATTCCCTAAGATAACGACCTTTCTTTTGAACATCATGACTCCATGCTGTCACGTCACAGCACGATTCAAAGGATTTTATTTTACCCTCGTTGCGTGCTAAAAGTCGTAGATTTCTGTTATTGGTTGCAAAATTCATTGACTTGAAACAATATTGGAATTATTTACGGATTATATATTTGTCCATTCATGTTTTATAACATAAATTTTGAGATCGAAACTTCATATGCTGATAAAGTGACGTGAAGCGAGTACGATGCCAAGAATCAAAAGAGTACACGTCTGTATTACGTTTGGGGAATACCTTTAATTTATTACGCGTTACAGAGTAATGAAATCTTATTAAAAACGTTATAGTAATTTTAATTTTATGTATTGTATGTTCTAAAGGTTAATTAATTTTAAATTCAGCAAAAGATCATACTCAATTGGCTCCAACGAGGTTTCAACACACAGTATGATAATTAATATTGTAGTAACAAATGAAAATCCGTTATTCAAATAGTTGACATTCTAAATGAAACTGCCATTCCGTCTCGATTTGTGATGACATTACCAAAAAAATTTTGATAATCTCAATATATACCTTTTGTCATAAGCTATAAATTTTTATCGTTATTTTGAAAATGAACGGTGGACAATAATATATATTTATACATGTATATGTTTACAAATATTTTATTTAACGTTCTGAGTAGACAGGCGTGCTGGAAACGATGTCTTTTATAACTAAACGAGAACGTGTGTTTAATGAATATGACCTGTTTGATTTACCGGCGAGGAATGAAGGAAAGCTCAAAGCTTACGCATCGTGCACCGACGCGAGAGCCTGGTCGCACTTCTGTTCGGATAAAACAGAACATTTGGTGGAAATAATAAAAAGAAACAATGACACGTGCAGGCCGAAGTATGTACCGACTAATGTCATAGTGGATACGCTAATGGTAGCTAAAAACGCGGAGATAGAGCGTCTCAAACGTAAGATTGAGGAGTCTGAGCAGATGATAGCGGCGTATGACTTGCTCGACCTAACCTGCGAACAGAAATGCGAGATTGCAAACGCTGTAAGGACTTTGATTTATTAATTAAATAAACTGTAGGCACTAAGCAAAGACTACTTACATATCTTATTTGCAGCACGCCGCTATCAAAGCAGCCAATAAAGAACTTGACGACTTGGTAAGAAAATCTGAAAATGTACACGGAAGTTTCCTTTGATTATTTTAAACTTATGAAGCATTTGTATCTTTACAGTGCTTAGATCTGGATCTATCCGGTTTTACAGAGGTTAGTTATTGTTCATTAATTACTGCAATGACAAAGTTCAATAATTATAATAGTCTTTACAATAAACTTTTTTAAGCAAATATGATAAGTATTCCAGTCATAGGTATGAAACCGTAATAATTAAAATATATTCCCAATTACTTATATTTGATTATCAGTATTTGTGTATATTTCCAGGGTATTGATTCCGAAGCTTTTGAGGTAAGTTACAGTCGCATATTGTTTTATTATTTTAAAACCAATTTTGACATGCTCATAATATCCGAAAAATATACGAAATGTAATCCGAGTAGGTACATTAGTAAAAAAATATTAATAATACTATAAACAATTGTATATAATATATCACAAAGCCTACAAAATATGTTATTACTGATTACGTAACTGCTGATATCGTTATTTAAACACAATAAAAATAAATACTTTTAGCTAATCGAGAATTAGTAATAACATACTTTTTTTTTTCAGACCGGCAAATCACGAGGAGATGAGGTAATGTTGAAATTTGTTTCTTTTTAACCGACTTTAGAGGAGGTTATCAATTCGTTAGGGTTTCTTTTATGTATGTTCACCGATTACGCTGAGATTTATAATTCGATTTACGTTATTCTTTTTTGCAAATATTTTTAAGTAGAAACAACTTTTTCATATTCTCAACGCTTGGATTTTGTATAGCGCTAACTAATCAATAATACAACTTCCATTTAATATTCAGATACTTTACACAAATATTTTTTATGATGTTCTTCCTTGTTTCAGCCTTCTAAATATAGGAATGATGAGGTAAACATTTTATATGTAATGTATGAACATTTTCCTGATCACACAACTTCATTATTTATATTTATTTTTTATTTTAGACCCCCAGTTCCAGAGAAACAGAAGAGGTAATTTATTTAATATGGAGGTGTATCTACATTATATGAAGCCTTATTTATAAATTAATAACTTTAAATTCATGAAAATATTGTAGTGGCTCAACGAAAGAGAGCGTACGCCGAGAATGATAACGAAAAGTAATCAAGTAGGAGGGCTTTCACATTCACGAGATGCCAGTACATGTAAGTCAAAATCAATCTATTGCGCGAATGCAAATCTTTTTATGCTTTTAAAATATGGTTTTATCACTTTGGTGTTTCCAGCTGCCAGGGATCAACGGATCGAAGAAATGCAAGATTATATTATTGCCAAAGATGCAAAATTAAACGCTATGCAAAACACTATAGCAGTGAGTTATGCAATTACTAGTACGAAGTATTTGTAAGTTTAAAAGAAAATAATTAATATACAAAATATTACAGGTCATGGAAAACGATGTTTGTGAACCTTATTGTATCTATGCCCATATATACACAGCACTGGAGAAAATCTTTGCCACACTATGCCAAAATGACAAGTATAAGCAGTATTTAAACTTACTGGTGCGTACTGTATCTAAATGGTCCCGTGTAATTCTTTAACGATAACTAAGCATAACTCAATTTTCAGACGGCTGGCAAAGACACACGTTGTATCGACATTAAAGCGAAGATACTTTTTAAACTAAAGGTTCTTGAAAAATTTAGTCTCGCGTTAATCGCTCCTTGTTCACAAGAATTCACGTCACCGGAATGTGAATGCTACCCTACTACTGCTGTAATTGCGCGGGTAGAAACGACATTTGCGCTAACCTCGGGTGAAATGACGATACCATGTCTTGATAATAAACGAGCGCAATTAGTAGCTGATATAATGGAGAACGAAGAAATGAAAGAAATACTTAATAAAGAAAGTGGTTCTATCAAAGGAGATGACGTTCCAGACGAGGAGTTTCGTGACAACTACAGCATTGAAGGAGAAAATTTAAAACGTCTAAAAAATTTACAAACAAATTACGATGACTTGATGACATGCTATGAAGTTTTAAAACATGAAAAAGATTGCTTACAAATAAAATGTCACAAGTATGAAAGTTTAGAAAAAGAACTTGAAAGTATGCGTTGCCAACTAAGAGAATACAATGCTTTATGGAATGAAAAAGAACACCATAAACGAAGGTCAGTGGACCTTGATACGTTAAAAGAGCAATATTTAGTGCTATCAGATGAAGCCTCAAATTTGGAAACACAGCTCAAAGCCGAAACAGAAATCAACAACATTAAATCTAAAGCAATCGAGGAACTAAGAAACGATAATATTTTGTTAGAGAAAAAATTAAATGACTCCATAATAGCATTCGAAAGAGAAAAAAATGCTTTACAATGTAAATTAAAGGAAACTGAATGCGCAGTTATGTGTCAAGAGCAACAAATAAAAAGTTTGTCACTGCAAATAGACCGACTTCTTGAGCAGGATCACGATAAGGTATTTAATAAAAGATGCTTACCGGGATGTATATACTTTCTCGTATATCTACTTTTATTAATGTTATTATGTACTAGGTGCCGGTTTTCCATCCTGATTCGCAGCACATAGGACTTATCGATGAGAATGAAGCTTTAAAGGAACAAATCAGAAATTTGAAAGATGCTCTTTTCTGCAATGAAGAGGAAAAACAAAATTTACAAACGGAATTTCAAGAGAAACTCAAAAATATTAATGACCTGAGAATTGAAATCGAGGATTGGAAAAGTTAGAAATGATTTTTTCTTTTACCTTCACTTTTATTTGCGTTATGAACTAGTTGTAAAATAATTCGTCAAATACAATTTGGTTTACAAAAAATGGATCCACACGACTCACAAATCACGTTGCACTAGTCCTGTACTGATGAGTGTATGATAAGGGCAGCAAAAGTAGAGGTGCTTCTTTTTTAAATCATTTAAAATATTAATTTATTTCTTGCGATTATATATATATGAACATGATTTAAGAACATCGTGATAATATGCTAAACTATATCCTATACTTAATTTTATCGATTGTTAAGTATGTTTGTTGTCTTTATTTCCTGTATTATATTTTTTTTGTTAGTAGCTGAATTCATAATGTGTGAACAACAATTGCAGGTACATATGAGAAGGTATTGCAACGTAACAAGTATCTTGAACAATACACAGAGACTTTTAAAGACGAAGCACATAAGCTCATGGAAGAAAATCGAAATTTATCACAAGATATCGAAGAAAAAGATACTGCTATTCAAAACTTAATGAACGTTATTAATAAAAAGTCGCAAGAAATTAACAATTTAGTAAATGAAATAGAACACAAGAATTCTGAAAACAATATATTGTTAAAACAACTTAAGGACCTTCAAAAGAAATGTGACAATAATATTGACTCATTGATTAAACAAAAATCAGACGCAATGACTTCGTTGCAACTGGCTAGACAAGAAAGCCAAGAATTACTTAAGAAAATAAAGGATTACGACGATGTTAGACATAAAAATGACGACATATCTAAAACTCTTGAAACAACAGTCGAAGATTATAATGAATTAAAAGAAATACTTTTGAACACCATAGAAGAGAATAAACATCTCCAAATTAATTTAGCAAACCGTGAAAACAATAACTCTATATTATTACAGGAAACACAAAAACTTCGCGATCAAAATAATAAGTCTATAAAGAGCCTTAATATTTTAGAAGATGAAAAGAATCAATATAAAAAATCTTACGATTTAACAAGAAAAGAAAGCGAAATATTAGCAAATAAAGTCGTACATTTTGAAAATTTAAAACAAGATTTAGACAGTTTAAGGGATGAGCACGAAAAGCTTCTTGAGGAAAAAGAAATTCTACAACGTGAACTATTAGACAAAAATGCTGATCTTGATAATGCGGTTCATTCTATAGAAGTAACTAAAAAAGAAAGCGAAGAAATTTTGAAAAAAATTCAAAGCACTGAAAAATTAAAAGAAGAATTACTGCAAACTAATAGAAATTTTCAAAAACTGTCTAAAGAAATGCAAATTTTACAAATAGATTTGTCAGAAAAGAAGAAAGAAATAGAAATTCTGGAGCTGGAACTACTACAATTAAAACAGCAAAACGACAATCTATTAAAAATATCGGAAAATGAAATAATTTTACAAAAGCTGTTAGAGGAGTCTAAAAAAGCGTACGAAAATCTAGTACGCGAAAAGGAATTATTGGAATTAGCAACAAAGAAGCACATAAAAACCTTACAAAATGAGAAACTGGAAGTGCAAATCAATTTAGATACAATTAAGAAAGAAAGTTTCGAGTTACTTAATAAATTAGAACAATACGAAGCTCTAAAAATACAATTTAATCAACTCAAAGTAGATCACGAGACAACAATGAAGGAAAATGACAAATTACAAAAAGAACTGAACATTAATACTGCCAATCTCAAAAAAATAACGAATGAAAACAATGAATTACAAAGTCAAAGTCAAGCTTTACTAATGCATAGTGAAAGTTTAGAGAATGCCTTAATAAACGTCAGAAAACAGGTAATATAATGTTACATCTGATTTAACAAAAATAAAGTCACATTTGATATATTTACAAGTAATAAAACGATAACATCACATATTTTGCTCACAGGATGCAATAAAACCAGAAATGACGCAAAAAGATTATTCTGATATTTTGAAAGAAATTGAGGATATGAAAGAAGAGAAAAGACGAAGTGCTAATAAAATTCGAGAACTATTAGATAAACTAGATGAATCGGTAAAATGTGTTATATATCTGTCAATAATTTCTAATATAATCATATTAGAATAATAAATAGAAAAAAGTTTTTAAAAAACAGTGGCCTTACCACATATTCGCTACATTTCTTACACATTTCACCTAATCTAGACTCGTCAGCTAAGTTGCATTGGCAGGTTGAAATAAAATACAAGCCCTCTTGCATACATATTTAGTTACATTTTTGTATACGCCTACCAAAATACCACATTTAGTAGAGTATTAATAACATATCTTATTTTGTAGGAAAATATAATAGCAAACCTCAGTGAAGACTTGTTAGCTCGCGACGATCGAATCGCAATATTAGAAAATCATATCAATGAGTTGGAAGAAGAAGTAAGGAAGCTGCATGATTGTCTGGGAAAAGTGGTTAATACCGGCGAAGAATTGAAAAAACATAGTTCTGAAAAAATTGATCAGTCTTTAAAAAGAATGGAAGCACACCGTACTGTTTTATTCTATATTTTTTCTATAGTTCATATGTATAAGTATATAATATATCTTCACGTCAATAATATACTAATTATTTTTTTAGATTCTAAAGCAACTCATAACATGAGAGTGGAATTAGCCAAACTTCAAAATAAAAAAATGAAATTGGAAGAGCAATTATCAGTAACTAAATTAAAGACTGAAGAAACTTTGCTAGATCAAAACAAATATAAATCTCAAATAATTAGTTTACAAAATGAAAGAGAACTTATCGCTGAAGATGTAAAGCAAATAGAAATTAACAATCTGGGTGATAGCAAATTAACACCAAGCAATTGTAATGTAAGGGACATTCTGGCATCTCTAAATCGTATACGCAAATACATTGATGCAAAGTGTTCAAAAAGCACATCCTTAGAACAGAAGTTGCTGAAAGTACAAACATCATCGCAACTTCTTCTTAGTAAAGCCGACGAAGCTAAGAGAATAGTCGAAAATGAAAAACAAAAAATAATCAACGAAAAAGAAGAAGCTGTAAGGGACAAAATTATTATGGAGAGTGCACTTGCAGATCTGAAAAAAACTCTAGAAGAAAATATTTCTCGAAACCAAGCTGTCATTACGGATTTAGAGGCTGAAATTTTGAATAAAGATTTAATAATTGATAAAATTAACAAAACGACACAAAATTACGTATCGAAACTGGAATTAGAAATGCAAACACTTCAAGAACTGTATAAAAGTTCTACAGAAAAAATTGTTGAACTACAAGAGAAAATAAAGAGTATGTCAAAAGAGAAAGATGATGAATTGGAAATTATGGAAAAATGTAAAATTGATTTCGAAAACAAATGCAAAGAAGTTTCTGATTTACAAAACGAACTTGAAGTTTTAATAAATAAGCCGCGAACTGACAAAGAAATACAAACTCTAAATAATAAAATACAGAAAAACGTAGCATCGCAGACAGAGATTTATCCGGAATATACAGAATACGAAAGGTCTGGTATGAAAGAAAAAAATATTAGTGACCTAGAAAATAATGAACATTCTTCCTCCTTATTGGATAAAACAAAATTACCTAAACAAATCCCTCTAAAACTAAACGAGGTGCAAGTATTGACAGCAAATATTGAGCCTACATTTGACTACGTCAAAAATAGTTATTTGAGATATAAACTGAAACGACTGACACCAGGTCGACTGGAGCAGTATTCCATATCAAGTATAAGTGATAAAACAGAGCATGCGTCTTCGCCCCAAAGTGACCTAAGTGCACAAAACTATAGCCATTCTACTGACGGAATATCTGATAACATAACCAATATTAACGCTTCTTCAACAGCTCGAAATAATTTAATAGATATTTACAATAGACAATCAATACACACTAATTCTTCAAAACTAATTGATAACGAGACAATCCATGATATATCTCAAAACAAAAAACCAAGGGATTTCGCAGAACTTGATAAAAGAAGTACACGGATGGAAGGTAAGGAGAAAAGAAATAAAAGGCACAAAAACAAAGAAATAATTATAGAATCTACATCAAACAATTCTACAGATAAAGATTTGTTTGTTATTTATCAGGATAGTGAAAGTGGAAATACCCATGAGATTTTAGATAAAAAAGGACCCTCACCAAAAAAAGGTCAATCAGAAATATTTGTAGAGGCGTTCACTGTACATCGCAATACAGGTGGAAAAAAACATAGGGTGCAAAATAAAAATAATACGAATGTTGAATCTTCCTCACACGATGATAATGAAAACGAAGATGACAGCGTTAAGTATAAATTGAATATTAATTTACCAAGAGTTCGAAATGACAGTCCATCATTAGTAGCGTCATCAGAAGATGACAAAAAGTCACTGGACTCATTACCTTTGGGAATCTATCCATCACCAAGAAAACTTTCTAGTTCAACCACTGATATCAAGTATGATTCTGAAAATAGGATAACGGATACACCTTCTTTACCCGCAATTTCTAATAACACCTACCAAGACCCAGAATACTATGGATCTGAAGACATAATATTTGATAAGGAAACGTTAGAATTTACTGTACAAAAGCAAACAAAACATTTCAGCTCTCATAGTCCTAATCTACTAGAAAACAAAGAAGTTAGGAGTCCACAAGGGAAACTCTCAGATATTGAAACTATAAGGCAATCTCATATTAAGGCTACTAAAGGAAATGATTCCCACCACAGGCTTTCACGGGTAGGAGCCGATGTCTTGCTTATCAAAACTACTAATCAAAACAAAATATCAGTCAGTGAATTCGACTCTGGTAAAGAAACACAACATGAAAACTTTGGTCTCAACTATATTTTAAACACTGTCGAATGTGAACTAAATCCTGCAAACAACATAAGTATTAGTGACGTCGTTGTTGATCTACGCAAAATTCGAAGCGAAGACAATTGTAACCAAACATTATCATCAAGACTAAATACGTCAAATCACTGGAAGTTGAAAGAAAAAGCTGATTCAAGCATTCAACTTGGTAGTGATTATTATGAAACTAAATCGTTCGTTGACCAAGGTGTAATGGTTAAAATCGATGGTAATGAAGAATGTGAATATAAAATAAAGTACCTAACAGATGCCTTAAGAAAAGCTGAGAAGGATTTTAAGAAAAAAATCCAAGCAATAAAAATGCAATACGACAGCAATATAAAAAGCATAATGAACGAACACAATGAAGGTGTTAAAAGCATACAAAGCTTGCACGAGGAAACTTTAAATGACATGTTAAAAATTCATGAAAATGAAGTGGAAAATCTTAGAAGTATGAGTATAGACGCTATGCGTAAAGCTGAAAAATTAGAAAAGGAAAACCGCGCATTGAAAACGAAAATTCAAGACAGTTCATGCTTAGATGAGGTATTTATTTTTTTATTAATTATTATTAAGACATATTCTAATGACTGCTTACAAAATGTACTGAAACTCTTTAAAGGCGTTTACAATGTTTAGTTTATTTACGCTAATCGCTGGTATATGAGCTATACATCTAAGAAAAGAAACATTCTAATAGGTAATAATGTAATTTCTTCATTTTTTTTTCTAAGGAACCAGTCAAAATTTCCGCCGCTGAATTGAAACGTCGAAGAAAAAGTCGCGATTTAAAAGTATTGACGAGAACCACAGTGGAAGCTTTGAACGTCAAGCCTAGAACCAAATCCCACGGTCCGTGCACTTGTACCATGGACGTTAACCTCACAGATACCATTCGCCACATATTTGGACAACTTGACGTGGAACAGAGAAAAGTTTCTGAACATACATACATGAAGTACATTGCTAATAAAATCTTGAATGAAAACGTTGAGGTGAGTGACAATTTATATCACAAAATTACTAAACATTAAATTGCTAAATTAAGGGTAGTTAAATTGTCACAGTAACTGAGCGGACGACTAATACTTCAGTCCACCCTGTGACCACGAAAGCTGTAAAGCAATCGAAACGTGCGTCGGGAAGTTAAAAAATGTAAAAATTAAACCAAATCGCGATAAAATCCGTAAAAATCATCAATCAAACCATTACAATAAATTGCTCCGAACTTTTGCTAATATTATTCTTTTAAATCCTATCAATCTCAACTTGTTCCTCCGCTAAACGGCTCTAGGCCAGTGTGACTAAGCTTTGAGCTTATCAATCAAACGCTCGATTGCATCGTAGTAGTATATATATATTGATATATTAACTTATTTTAGGCGCTCGACGCTCAAGAACTTTCGTTTCTGCATCTAAAAGTGTGCCGTATCTGGAAAATGAAAATGAACAAAGAAGAAGCGCTCCAAAAGCGAATAGATTCCTTGGAGAATGAACTGTCGAGCAAATGCCACGCTCAACAGTTATGTAAGACTGACTTACTTAATATAAATATTATTATCACGATTTAACTAAATCATGGCTATAAAATAAAATTAGAAATGATAAACTAATACAGACAAATTGTTATATTATTTTGTGGTCGCTTTGTAAATCTACTTTGTATAATACAAAGAAGACTTTAGCTAAAAGTTGTTAGTTTTATCATTCCTTAAATTAATACCGTTAAAAGGATCTATTCCTGTTAAAGTTGATGTCTAGCAGAAGACTGTTAGTAAAATCACAAGCCAAATCATTCTATTACATAAAAAAAAAATCTTCCTTCAGCTCTAGGGGGGATGTTGGCAAACAAATAAATCATAAACACAGTCACTTAAGGGTTAGTTTATTTTTGAAGCTATACTTCATTTGGAGCGTTTGAAAAAAAATATGAGTAAAATATTTACGATGCGCGCGAAAACTGACAGCTAAAATGCGACATGATGGAGTTAGTAGCTGTTGACTTTCTCAAATTTCCGTCAAAAGACAAAACTGTTTACAAAGTAGTTTCTTAAATATTCATAAGTCTATAACACGTGTTTTAACTGTACCCGTGAATATAAAAAAAACCTACGTATATTAATTTATAAATAATCATATGTGTATGTGCTTTTAATATGGGGAAATAGGCCATTGTAAAATTCTTGGTAAAGGTGACTTATCCGAGAAACAATACACGTTTTTTCGTAGCGAAACTAGATCGTGAGGTGGCAGAAGAAAGGCGTCGTCTTGAAGAGCTGCGCGAGGCGGTGTGTCGCAACACCAAGCACAGCGCCCGCGCCGAGTCGCCAGCCGCCACCGCGGACGAAGAACCTCGGTACGTGGCTACGGCTTTATTTCCAGCTCTTTATACATAGTCCTGACTCCACGCTAAGATCGAGTCTGGTGTCGTGGGTATCAGAAACTACAAGAGACTTATCGGTCTCACAAACACCCAGACCAAACAAATACTTGTGGTTCACGCAAACATTTGTCTCGGTGCGGGGATTGAATCCGGTGTATTTATGATTCGTTTTATGCTAGTTGCACCTGTCAGACAGAAACATGTAACCTGACGCTGGGTGAGCGGAGATCGGCGGGCGATCTCCTGCCGCCCACACAAAGCATTCGCCTCAAACGCACCAAGACGGAAAGCAACAGGGTATGAAACATTTTCATTGATTTTAAATATTTTTTAACTATTATTTTTACTAGATCTGAAATGCATGAATATTGATTCTTGTTTTAATTTATATTATTAAAGCAATATTCTGTCTCACTGTTAATTTAAAAAAATATATTACTTTAAACAATTAAATAATTAACTAAATTTTAGTCAACAGAATCGTTTCGGGCACATAAGGTCCACTCAGTAAATTAAATCATTTTATTAATTAAATAATTCATTGTAGTGTACCCTATTTAGTTGAGTTCGATATTTTATTTAAACATACAGCTTGAACATAAAAAAGTTAAGAGGGTTCAAATATTGTAGCTAAAAATATTGATCGCAATTGTCTTGGCTTGTAACATAAAAAACGTAAATTTATACAAATTGATTTCTTGGACTGCCTCGTTGGTGTAGTTGTACCATGGTACGATTAAAAAGTTGAGGTCTTGGGTTCGAATCCCAGGTCGGGCAATATGAAATTGGATTTTTCTATTCATTATCAGCCCGGAGTCACGAACTTCTGCCCGATATGGCGCTAGCCTCGTGGCTCGCCCCTTATCACATTATGGGACGAAACATACATGGCGAAATGTGGGTGTCCTAGTTGCTACCAGAAGGGGTACGCAGAAGTGCCCCTCTGCCTACCCCTTCTGGGAAAAAGGCATAAGTTTATGTATGTATGTATAATTGCTTGGTAGAATTTACTAAAGTATTTTGTTTTTCCCGCCACAGGCGGTCTTGGTGAAACTAGATATCGAGGAACATCGAGAAAAGAAGCTTTACAATGACGAGCCCCCGACACGCCTGCGCAAGTCGCATGACCGACACGCCTTGCGGGGGCAAAAAAAATAACTTTATTATCAATTGCCGGAGTTGGACATTCTACACATCGCAACTATTGGGACTGTCGAATGTCAAATTCTGAAGATCTAAACACCACGAGAAAAAAACAGTATTATTATTGCCTCTCCTAGTACCCTGGAGCGGTAAATCTTTTGGCGAATACAAATACTTCTACGGTAATAATTAGTCTTGTCTCGATGAGTGCAAACAAATGCCCATTTCCATTAAATCTAAAGCGGAAAGGTGTCAGTGTGTTGTTGTTTTCGTCTAATAGAAATTGTATTTTTTTGACACGTTTATCTTTTTATAATTTATTATACATATTTATTTGTAATGTGGATGTCACAGAATAAATTTTAAGTAACAATTGTGTTTTATTATTATTAAATGTTTATTATTTTCCGTCTATTCAACACAAAATGCCTTTTTCCTGTGTATTACATGCAGTAACTATGCATTTCTGTTGTAAACAGGATTTGAGAAATTTGTTGACGGGTCTTGATAGAGGGGATTGTCGGTCACGTCGAATCCGCGGGCTTCAGATTCCGTTTTGAATTTAGCATACTCTCTTTTGTCGTGGAGGTCAACTAGACATTTCCATATTATCAATGTGAGGAGTCCTATTAAGACGATCGCAGCCACAGAACTGGCAAGGGCAACTGAAAATATTAAAAGTATTAATCTTAACCATAATTTCAATTTTTCGCTAGAAATCAACCCCCAATAAAAGTCAAAATCCCGTGTGTGATATTACTACTGCTATGATTCCTTTTATACTTATTATACATTAATTATAAAATTGAATCTACAAGTCCATTAATAGCAGTTTATACATTAATTTAAAAACAATACTTACTCCATCGATTGGCTATAGGTGGGGTCTCGATTTCCTTTTGTATAATGATGCGAAGGTTATGAGTGATGGGGTCGTGGTAATATCTGAATACTATAGTGCCATTGTCCCCAGGCTTCGTTTTGCACCAAGCAGCTACGCTCCACTTTGCCGAGACGATTTCTGATTTATTAACCATTTGAACGTCAAACGTTTCTGTGCCATTAAATGTTTTATCGCATTCTTCTTTGGAACTTTTATAGTTACAGATGACATACTCTTCGAGGTCTTGACAATACTTGGCCTGACAATCGCTGCATGAATCACAAAATACGCCCGTGTACGTTTCGTTTTTCCCTTCTATTGTGTTACATTTGCATTGTCCACATTTACAATTGCCGTTACCGGAACAAACCTGTAATTTTATGTTTACTGAAACTTTTGGTGAAAATGATCCATGGATTTAGTATCTATATTGTTTATTATGCAACAAGTACTAATTAGGTAATGGTAGAAAATTATATCAACGTTGTGGCTCATAAACAAAATTATCTGAAAACTCATAATAATACGAACGCTTCAAAAATTAGAGTATGAGCTGTATTATTAATAAGACTACATACAGATAAAAATACTTACCTCATCGGAGTAAGGAGCGATGCATCCGCGGTCGTGGTTGGGACAGGAACAGTCCTCGCCGGACCACTCGTCCCGGCAGTGGCACGAGCCCAGGTAGCACGACCCGTGGTCTGAACAAAGCTTCTCACCCGGACTCGGACACAACGTATTGTCAAACTCGCAATAACTTCCAGAGAATCCATGGTTGCATATACACTTACCACATCTAGAATAGAGGAAAAGGCCATGACAAAACCGATTTTTTACCTTAGCAATTTCTAACCTTTCCAAATACTTACAGACATTCGCCTTGCCCGCTGCATACGTTTGTATCGTCTGTGTTCTTTTTACATTTGTGAATATCTTTCTTTGCGTCGTCCTCAGAAGTTCCGTTGCACTGGCATTTGTCACCATAATATCTAAAATATTACAAAAATAAGTACCAGCTGCATTTCCAGGTCGTTAAAATATAATAAATACAGTTCACTTTACCTTTCCATACAATTACAAATGCCACAATGTATGTATCCTGCATTATTGCACGCGGGATTTGTCTCACTTTCAGCTACACAAGAGCATTCACAAATAGTTTCCAGCTGGATAGTTAATTTTTCTTTTAGAGCTGTAGGACCCATAGTGAGAATATGCGATTTTTTCCCTTTAGTGCAGTTTTGTACCGTAAGAGTGGCAGGAATATCGACTATGGGCTTATTAAAACTGGTCGCGCAATTGCGTTTTGATTTATGGTCACAATCTTGGTCTAGTTTTAAATGGACGAATGGAGGAATTTCGTAACCTATTCGTACGGTACTTACACTTTCCTGAAATAGAAGCTCTTTTATAATACAATATAGATAATATAAAGTATCACTTCAATTTAGTGGTCAACTTACAAGGTACGCTTTTTTAATTATATCCACAATGTTCGACTTAGCTTTGAGTTCGGCGTAACTCGCTCCAACTATTTGTTTCGCTAAGGCGGTATATACATCCCTGGCCGCGGATGTTGCAGCGAATATAACACTGAACGATCCACGTGAGGCCATTTTATTAATTTGACTTACAGACGGATAATCTTGCTCCATTTCCAATTCGTATTTTTGGTCTTTCAAATGACATTTCATGTCATTGGGTCTTATTATACCTATCATCTTTCCATCACCGGCACTGTGATATGGTGAGTCGGTACACAGCACAATAATACGCCTTGCGTCGGATCTCCAGCCTATTTCCTTCTCACACACCATAGCTTGCATTAGCGCATCCAGTCCAGCCTCCATATCATCATAGTTAGCACCCATTTCGATATTTCGTGTTTCACTTTCGAACTGAGTCACATTTTTAGTAAGAGACAATATATTTTTAAATGCGTAAGAGTAACTTTGCTTGCTAAAAAAATAAAAATCAATATTTATTAATTGAATAAGCTCTTAATGTACCAAAAAAATGTAAGTATGTACCTTACTTTTTATCAAAGTATGGGAAACCAGGCTTTTCCACGAAGCTTCCGAGGCCCAGTTGAACATTGTTAGTTAAATGTGTGAGTTGTTCATATATTTCCGACGCTTGTTTAGTCAGTGCTTCTTTATGAGCTATCATTGTAAACGAATTGTCCATGAGATAGTACACATCCAACGGGAAGTCCTCAGCTGGTTTATAAGACATTTGAAAATGAAACGGCACTCCTGGACGAACTTTGATCTTCATTAGTTGAGGTTTAAATTGTACAATTGATCCATTCAATTTGACATCTGATCCTTTTGAATTGACCGGAAAATCTTTATTCTCTAGGGTGATATGTACCAGCTGCGGGTTTTCAATTTGTTTTACATCGCACCATGGCGTCGTTGTGTTAAGAAAATAGCTCTCAGGCTGGCACCTGTAATCTTCAATCACCTAAAAAACAAACAACGTATATGAATAAAAAATATGTCATACTAACAGCCTTTCAGTGAGGACTACAAATGCAGTTCACAATTTGGAATACAGCTAACCTACGTTCTTATCTTATAATACCGGACTTTGGAGGGTACAAATCAGCACACACAGTAAAATAAGCAATATTTTCGCATATGAATATGCGTGGTGGCCTGTTGGTAACGGACCAGACGCGGCTGCCTACATGTTCACGGTGGTCGCGGGTTCAAATCCCAGGGCACACACCTCTGACTTTTCGGAGTTATGTGTGTATTGATAGTCAATCACTACGCACTTTAACGGTGAAGGAAAACATCGTGAGGAAACCTGCATACCGTAGCGATTTTAAAGAATTTCTACGGTATGTAAGTCCGCCAACCCGCACTAGGCCAGCGTGGTGGACTATATGGCCTAACCACTCTCAATCGATTCTCTCGATTGTAGAGTAGGCCCGTGCCCTGCAGTGGGACGTATATGGGCTGATATATATAGAATCTAACCGGCTGGCACCCAGTAGTAATTGCGTTTATATATTAAATCTCCACACATCTTCAAGACATTCATTTTTAAACCCATGTAAAAACTTTAAATTCACCTCCATGCTTAATATACAAGTTGCAATGATACATTTGGTATTTTAGATTGAGAATGTCCTATTGAGATTAGAGCCAGTTGCGCTTCAAGAATGACTACAGCATAGTTCCCACTACAGGGACTATGTAGCCTATATTCTGCAATATTATGAGTAATCGGCCACTGAGGTCACCGCAATTTATTTATGTATGACATAGCTTACAAAAATGTTGAGATATACAATCATTTTTCCTCTTTATTGTGACAATTATAGCTAATTATTTAGTAATGTTGAAGGATACTGGTTTATAGTAATTGGCGTTACATATTTTGTGAAATATTGAAATGTTAACTGAAAGTTTTATCTATACACATAATAATTTACAAATAATAAGAGTATCTAGAATAGGTAAAGGTCGCGGGACGTCGCTGGATGCAGGCTGCCTCCAACAGGTCACTGTGGAAATCATTGGGAGAGGCCTATGTTCAGCAGGGGACTTCCTTTGACTGATGGATGGATGGATGGAGGAGTATCTAATTCTCACTCTAAACGCCTATACCATCTCCGTACATTCGTAGGAACAAATAAAAAAAATAGAACTATTACTATTAGTATCTTATTCATGGATTAAACGATTTTGCAAAAGGCTACTTTAATAAAGACCTTTTTGTGTTTATTTCCGAATAAATAAGAAAATGATGTTTACATACCGGCTGTTTACACCACACACATCTTTCCCCTGCGTATCCTATACACTGATCGCATGTCTCCAAATTATTACACGCCGATTGGCATCTTACATAACTCAGATACAAAATTAATAATAATAAATTAGTAGTCCACATGGTTACGTTCAAACCAACAGAACTCCATTAAAATCAAATCACAAATAACGGTTATAATTGGCACAAATCCAACGAGGATAATGGTTTATCCTTATTAACATAAAATAAATGTAAGTTTGTCTGGGTGTTTGTATGTTCATGGTAAGTTTGATGAAATAAATAACTACTTGAAATAAGAGGTCTTGAAAACAGCTTACACATATTTTAAAGGTATGCCACCATTAAACTTGTGCTGTAATATCAGAAAAAAGAAACTTTCCGGTCACACAAACACCCTGACCCGAATGAAATACCTGTGGGTCTACATAATTTATTTCGGTACGGGATCGTACCCGCGTGGCGGCTTCGTTTCAAACCCTGCGTCAAACCAACTGCGCTACGGAGACTGTTTTTAAGTTTTTAATTGATTGTTGTATTTTATTTGACGAATTTTCATTCAACGATTGAAAAATATATTAGGTATATTTAATAGTCGAAATTAGGTCTATGAGCTTCCAACAGGTCTATGTGGAGGCTCCATGGGGGAGGCTTATGTTCAACAGTATACTTCTTGTGGCTTAAGAGAGAGAGATAGAGAGAGAGAGAGAGAGAGAGCGTCGAAATTATGATTACAGTAGGCTAGCACCCCAACTAGATAATAGCCCAGATTCCTTTACGCACTAATCTTATACAGATTTTTTACTATTTTATTATTTATTAGCTACTATATTTACTGGAAACTAGATCATCGGAATAATTTAATTTCTCTTTAAAATATTGTTTGGTGACACAAGCATACCCAGATGATTTACACAGTGAATAGGCAAGTTAGGGTGAATTCATATTGGTGCGTTCAGTTTGCCATAATTTTAAATATATTTTATTTTATGTAAAACTGTTCCGTTGAGAGAGAGGATTTATTTTAAGTTCCAATAATATATATATATATATATATATATATATATATATATATTTATACCTGGTCGATTTACTCAAAACTGGTCAATCTATTGAAAAAATTGCAGGACGCTAAATTATAAATCAAATAATTCTGGTACAGGCACATAAACCATTTCTTAAAACCCAGAAGCAAAAAATGGTGTTCGATATTAAACTCAGCGAGAGATGAAAGATAACGACATCCACAACATCTCCGCCCTTGGATACAAAGAAGCAGAATACAGATACACAACACTTTAGTACAGAAAATATAAAAGATAGAAACCTTACAAATAAGTGAACAATTGGCAGTCTTATCGCTATGACCGAATATAACTATATCGAGCTATATCTTCCAAACACAAAAACACAATTAATTTAATGCTACAAAAAACAAAAATTCATTTAACATAACTATATAAATAAGTAGCACATTGTAAACTAGCCCTTGCACTTGTACATATCATTTTCCCTGAAGCGACTCAGTATAGAAACCGTTTACTAGAGTCACGCTCACTCGCAAATCATGCTGAAAAAACTAATATGGGCGTCAATATTCCTATCGTTATTCAATGTACATTTATGTTTAAACTCGTGTGAAAAACAAAGGACATGTCACGATTGTATAAGAGACCCAAGTCATTGTGTGTGGTGTGCTCATGTAAGTACCAAATTATTGCATTATTTTTACTTATACTCATTATTTTTTCTTTAGATAATATGAGAGCTTTAAAGAAGAAACTGATCACCTGTGTAGAAGAGACCACCATAAACACCCACAAATATCCATGTTTATTTTGAATTAATTCATAATATAGATGACTTTTGTTTACTCATCGAGGACTTAAAATTCCGGACCCACCAATACAGGACTCATCGACTGAGTCCTATACTTATATGAACACTTAGTTAAAATCTAGGGAGTACAGTTTGAAATATTTGGTTTTCGATAGTGAAATATCAAGAAATCTAGAAGGCCTGTGTAATAATTCCCTGCTTAGGTAACTCCTCACAATCATTTAATCGTCATTAACCCATATAGAGTTCATCGAAAGTTCTATTGAGAAGGTTTAGATCATAAAAATGCAATCATCATCAATCATCAAATAATATGGAATTATTTTAGAAAGACAACACAGTAACTGACTGAATAACTGCTCTGCTTATCCTTCTCCTTTTCCTCGTTGACAGTATTAACGTAATTATTATTTACCGTTAAATTAAGGTAAAAATATATCGAAGTCACGTCAGTTTTTAAATGAAATAATGGGGTATATTAATTTTTAAATCGGCATGGCGAAGTGATTACATTCGACACTGCACAGTGCACACGATTGTAGTTGTAGTGCTGGCCGAATAGTATATGAACTGAAGAAAGAAGGTTATGTCCATCCGGCCGACACAGAATTTAATCTTGGCAGTGGTTATTTACTATCCAATGACCCTTTCTGTCGTTCCTCTTACCAATTTCATAAATAAACCATGGATCTTAATATATTGTTTCAGAATAATGTCACCGGCAGACAATGCAAACCTCATAATGGCTACGATAAAAATTGGTGCCCTGAAGAACCCCAGAATCCGATTATATCTCTTGCAACATCAGAACTTTACAATCGTAACTTTTCATCCGATCTAGGCAGATTCATCCAAATAAAACCTCAAAGATACAATATGAAAGCTCGAATAGGTGTACCGGTCCCTTTCAAGTTTTCTTTCAAAGGAGCCAAAGATTATCCCGTTGATATATATTTCCTGCTAGATGCATCGAAGACTATGGAAGAAATACATAAAGAAGCAGCCACACAAAGTGAGAACATTTACAGGACCATGAAGAATATGACTAAAGACGTGTACCTCGGAATGGGCACGTTTATTGATAAAAACGCCTTGCCTTTCACAAAGTAAGATAAGAGTATTGGTTAATTAATTCTGAAAATGCAGATAAAGGAGCATGGGGGAGGGTTTCTTAATAGTGTCATTTGATTTTATATAACAGCATATGATAAAGATAATTATTGTTCTGATAGAAAATATACCATAACGTGAATTACGAATAGCAATATCATAAACATTGATAACGAATGCCTATTACATAATTAAAATAAATTATTGGCGGTATTCAATTATATTACATTCATAAATTAATTATTCAATAAAAAATCTTTCAGGCAAATCAACAGCACCCAGACATACTCATTTAGGCATCGACTAAAATTGACCACCAATTTCATGGAATTTAGAGAAATCATTTCAAATATCACATTTGGTTCAAATCGAGACGCTCAAGAAGGCGGCTTAGACGCACTGGCGCAAGTCATCGTCTGCAAAGAAGTAATCGGATGGAGGAATGAATCAAGAAAAATTATAGTGTTGATCACAGATGCACCATATCATGCGGCAGGGGATGGTAAAGCCGCAGGTATTATCCAACCATACGACGGCGCATGCTACACAGAAGACAATTTGTACACGAAAGAACTGGTTATGGATTATCCTTCAGTCGGCGTGATCAATATGCTGGCTGCACAGCATGACGTCATTACCCTGTTCCTGATTCAAGGAAAAGATGATTCTGTATATCATGAACTGAGCAGAGTTGTAAGTGGATCTAAAGCTAAAGGTTTTACTAAAGACTCGGTCGCACTAGGCGAATTGCAGTTAGGTTCAATTTTACGTGATATATATCAGGTAAGAAATATTACAATATTTCATATCAGTATAAATAATAATAAAAATAGCCCGAAACAGCTTCCGACTTAATTATAAATGTTAGAGGAAAATGATCACATTCCATTTTTTACTTCCAGAAAATAACAAAATCTATAAAATTAAAAACTATCGTTAAAGTTGGAAATAGAAAAAACGTTCGATTAACGTTCGATCCTGATTGTACGCAAAACGATGACAAAAGGTGCGCAGCAAAAAGCGAAGAGGAGCAAAATTTTGCAGGCACTGTAGAAATATTGGAGTATGAAGGAATAAATAATTATACAGTTGAAGTGGCAATAGAAGGAATAAGCGAAAAGCTAACGTTAGAAATCGATGTTATTAAAGATTGCGAGTGTGAAAAAAAAGCACAAAGAACTAAAGACTGCAATGGTGAAATACAACAATGCGGAATTTGTATATGCGGTGACGACAGGTTATTGAAAATTAATTACTATTGTTACATTATTTTTAAACACATAATTAACTAGGGCCTATTTCGCCATAGTGGAAGTATGAGTTGTCATATTGGGCCACCCACAGTTGTACGGGACAAATCTATTGCCATGACAGACACACATTACTGGCACAAACTGAACTCGAATAACTGGCACAAAGTGGAGTGACCGACCTGGGTTTCAAAGCTAGGACCAAACCACTGGTACTCACCTCAGTTTTACAGTGCATACTCTGCTACTGAACTAATAAGGCAATGATATTTTATCATATTCGAAATTGGTAACTACTGTATCAATTATAATTTTCGATTTTTATTTTATCCCATATGTAAGGATTTGTTTTAGAAATTATTAAACGCTGCGCCGTATAAATTATTTTACATCTTTTGTACAAGAGATCTGTTTGGACACAGATACGGGGAAAGGTGTGCCTGTGTGAGGAATAAGAATAACCGATACAATGACAACTTCACGTGCATCGCCGAGGGAACCAACGAGACGTGTAGCGGCCGCGGATCCTGTTTTTGCGGCACCTGTAAATGCTATGATGGGTCTGTATATAGCTGTCGTTAGGGCTGATTTCTCAATCATCAAAATTCAAATAACAGCTATTCCAAGTATACATGAACAAATAAATATTTACAATTTACTTGTTTAAATATCGGCGAAAAGGACACTCAATAATAGTGTTTTCATAACTTTTATATTGCGCAGATATGTATGTAACACAATTTTTTTTCATTACATTATTGTGCAAGTCGAATTCACAAAATTTACTAATATTATCAATTTCTAAATTCAATGCCAAACAGAAGTTTAATTATAATTTCAATTGTTTAATTAAATATTGTTGCATTTAAGATATGAGGGTAAATATTGCGAGTGCAATAAGGACGATTGTCCCCGAGATGTGAATGACATGTTATGCTCCGGACACGGGAAATGCGACTGTGGGAAATGCTTATGCAGAGATGGTTGGATCGGAGAGGAGTGCAAATGTCCAACCTCAACCATCACGTGCTACGGAACCAACAAGAAAGTGAGTGTTTCAGTTAGGTCTTAGTGTTAACAGACTACGTCTCATAGTATAAAGATTTTACTTCCTAAAAACAAATCTTGTGCAGCAGTTACGGTTTTTGTCAATCAAACAACCTAAGTAATAAGTAAATAAAAAGTCTTAAGGTTTCCTAATGGCTCATTTACACGGATCCATAATTTAGTCGATATTCAACAAGCTGTTGAGACTGTGATTTCCCAGAAGCAACTGGTACCAGCAAACTTCCTGTACACTGCATGCACCTTTCCAGTAAAATAAACTGGTCCCGCATAGCTTTACATCATGCGTTGACAAGTTCCCGCCTTCGCATGCAGGGCCTATTAACCAATGCAAATAAGCCAATAATAAATAACAATATACTCTTCAGCTCTGCAACAACAGAGGTGATTGCTTGTGCGGCCAGTGCCAGTGTCCCAAGCTGCCGATATGGGACCGGCGGGAGAGGCAAGACGACTTCTGCAACGTCCTCCCATGTCCGCAATGCCACAGTCTCCAATGCTCATTTCTGGACACGTGCGCTTTGTCCCTCTGGGGTCACTATAAATGCCTGGAACCCAGGATAAGACCCCAGTGGGTAAGTAACTTCACCGACGAACACCTAAATGGGGCAGTTTGGAATCGCTGCCCGGACATAAAAGTCGACATTGGATGCTATACTACCTATGTGTACAGATACAATGACGAGGACTATGGAATCGAAATTTTAGCGTTGAAGACTAAAAATTGCATCCAAAGTTATTTAAGTAAGTATTAAATAAAATACAGCAGTTGGAGCCCTATAAATAAATAAATATGATTGAATCCCACATATTAATATATTCAATTAGAATTGTTAAACTGCATATATTGAAACTGGTGGTCACCCAGCTGTCAAAATTCCACCAGTGATTCATTAAATAATAACAATAATTTAGCCATCAAACCCGAAAGCGAAAAATAGGAACAAAATTTGTTAAATCTTACTCCACATGTGGATTATTGGCCTATTATTCGCCTTAGACATTGACTTTGAATATAATAAGGTAAATAAATTATGAAAAGTTTAAATAGCAGCTATATATTTTTCTCAAGATCAAGAACTACTAATCTTAAAACAAAATTGTGTTAGAAGCAGAGAAGAAATAAGGTAGATATGTTTTTTTTTTTTCAGTGTATGGCGGCATATGCTTGATTTCGATGCTCGTGATTGGTATTCTCACACTTATCGTTTGGAAACTACTCACGGAGCTCCGGGACAGACAAGAGTACAAATCGTTCGTAGAAAAACACAAAGAAGACCTGGACGAGTCCTGCGACAACCCACTGTATGAACCAGCGACAACTACCTTCAGCAACCCGTCGTACAGAGTAGCCTCTAATGGTACAGAATAATATTATAAACATATTTAAAGTAAATATTAGATGTCACATTAAATTAGGAAAATTAAAATACGTCTCGTTCAAATGTTAAAAAATCTGATACCTATGTTCCTTTAAGCTTAAGTCGAAACTAGATAATGAGTTTCGGTCTTATTAATAGTCAGGTTTAAAACCTATTTTAGTTATCGGATGTTTTGTCTTCTTCGCTCTAACTGAATTTACATGTCGTACGAAAGGGACAAAGCATTCGATAACTAAAATAGGTTTTAAAACTGTCTATGAATAAGACCCATATGTATTTTGTATTTGATGAAAATAAATAAAATGAAACTTAAAACTACCTGTGTATTGTTAACGGTGAAGGAAAACATCGTGAGGAAACCTGCATACCGTAGCGATTTTAAAGAAATTCTACGGTATGTAAGTCCGCCAACCCGCACTAGGCCAGCGTGGTGGACTATATGGCCTAACCACTCTCAATCGATTCTCTCGATTGTAGAGTAGGCCCCCGTGCCCTGCAGTGGGACGTATATGGGCTGATATAGATATAGATAGATTGTTTACAAAGCAAATATTAATAATGATATTTAAATAGTAGAGGCAATGGTGGTATGGTAGAGATAATGCGATAAGACCGCCTTTGGTTTTGTACTTTGACCGCGATTTGTACTTTGTTGTTTTACTAGTTCTTATACTATTATGTTTATTGTGTACAAATAAGAATAAATAAATTTCTATATATACCCAAAAGTGCCGGTATGTACAATCTACATACATAGTTGATTGGAAACGCATCAAACTATACCTTACCTTACTATAGGTTACCTTGGAATAAGTAGAAGTAAATGTAAATAAAAAGTATTCAGTAGTCTGTGGGATCCGTAAAAAAATATAAAAAAAGTCTGGGCAGATTTACTCAACAATAGGTGTTAATAATAAATATTATAATTCAAACGCCTACAACTAAAGGCAGAGCAATTAAGCATATAATAATATTTACAAAGAGAATTCGTAAAGCATCATTTATTAATTCAGAATAAAAAATATTAGAGCCGTGACATAGTTGGTTCAGAGCCGGCTCTAAAACAAGAGTCTCTGGGATCGATTCCCGCGCCGTGAAAAATGATTGTGGCGCACATAGTTTTTTTTATCGAGTCTAGATTGTGAGGTTGAAAAATCTCTCGTAGGTATTTTCTTATTCGCACTAGTCGAGACTTTTATCTTGAGCAGGTTGACAACTATGTATACGTTATTTATTAGACTTTTCTTATCTATTATTAAAAGCCCATATTATCCCTCTAGTTCACTCCCTACACGCCTTTGATTCTCCTCTAATTACGTAATGGAACCATTTTTTAAATAGTCGTTCAAATGTCTGTAAACACTTTTAGGTAATTCTTCCACGTGGTCGTCGTCTCCTTTCCTCCTCTGCAGTGATTCACATTTAATCCAACCTTGTCTCACTTCAGCTTAACGGCTTTTTTGCAGAGTTCGACTGAGTTCTTTGGGTATTTCATCATTACTCATTCGCCCAGAATGCTACGCTCCATCGCTCTTTGACAAAGCTAAGACATAATATTGTAGGCAGGTAAAAGGCCACGCAAGAATGGAAATGCACTTGTCTGTGAGCACCAAAACATAATATAATGTGTTATGTGACCATGAAATCAATAAATGTTTTTTTGGAACTTAATTTTAAAAATTGTATTATTATCTAGGTTAATTAATTTAGGACCGAATTTTTAATCGTCAGGTCGCAATTATTCATACATTATAACCTGGCTGAATATTAAATTGCAAACGTAATTGAAACAAAATATGAAGACATGTCTTGTTTTAATTTATCTTTGTTGTATTTATTCCAATGATATTTTTTACTGAACCATAAAATTCAGCTCTAAGGGATATATCAAATAAATAACTAACATCAGACCAATAGCCATAAATTTAAATTAAACGACGCACGTATTGAAACAAGGTAAACAACAGGATAAAACTCCCTTAAATCCTTAATTAATCCATACTAATTGACGTCTAAGGACATCTAACATACGTCATCACAACACCAATGCAATTTATGTTCCTGTTGCTTAATATTTCCCCTATCACAAACAGTACTTCCCACATTGTTATTTTAAATGGTGTATGACACACATTGGCAATTTGTTTGCCATAATAGACGTCACTACACAATATATTTTAATTAATACGCAAAAACAGTGCCAGATTAGTCAAAGAGCGACACAAACATCTTGTCGGCCTCTTGTGTAAAGAAGGGCCCGCTTGTGAAAAAGTTCATGTAAACTTAAACCCACCTTTGACTAAGCGTGCTCTACAAATATTATTTTCGGGTTTGCGTGTTGTGAGACCAAAAAGTCTCGCGTATTTTTTGGTAGCTATGACACAAGAGACAAGACGTGATGAGTATGTGTATGACTGTGTGGTGTATTTATTATTTAATGAAAGATAGCTTCTTTGGACGCAATACAGAGCGCGAGCTTTTTCTTAGCTGTTGAAACTTCATCTATAGTAAACTAAGATCTATTGGTAAAATGTGCTTCGGGTCACGCTCTTATTTTATATGGCATAGAGATTAGAGATAGCTATAGTAATAATTATATCAGCTTATTTACAAACGAATGTGGCTCACGGATCTCCCCTACAATTAAAAGGGATTAAGGCCTTAATTCACTATCTAATTTACTTCAGTATAATTGGTTATTTAATGAAAGGTCAGAACAATAAAATGTCTCATCAAATAGAAAGGAAATTTAGAAATAATACGTAGAATATGGAATTGTTACTGCGAAAGGGTTAGAAGGAATGTTAACGCAATTTCTATGTACACTTATGAATAATCCATCGGCTCGGCGGAACAAAACAATTACACTAAAACGTGAAACACATAATGCAGGGGAACACGGGCAATACAGACGCATTTTCCTTGTTGTGAACACTTAAAAATAAAATTGACGCACCTTGCAATTAACCAATGACACGTTTTCAAAATCGGAACAATGTTTCACAATTTGTGCATGTGTTTAAGATTTCTTAAATCACACCCATTGATTGAGACTCGTGATAGTCTAACTTTTTTTATTACTAAAGCCAGTAATAATTATTGTTCAAGTTAGCATTGATCGGCTTAGTACAATATTCGGCAATCGAATAATGTGACAAAATCAATTGATTTGTATCAAATGTTTTTACTATCACGTCACGGCAATAAATAAGTGCACCTAATGTTGTGTAGATTGTTTAGATGCAGCCAACCCATAAAATTAAGTACCTATATTATTATGTTTAAGTAATTTTCGCAAAACAGGTCGGTTTTAAAATAAAATAAGTGTAATTTAAAAAAGTAGTCTGGTTTCTTTACTCTGAAATTTTAAGGAATTTAGATGATAAGTTAACAGCGATATGCACATGGTCATTGGTGGTAAAACAGCGCTCTAGAATCTAAGAAGTCCGCGTACAGCCGTAGGTTCGATTCCCAGGTCAGGCAATCACCTTTGAGTAAGTTTTTGCTTATAAATAGTATTTGCTTTTTACTAAGTTAACAATTCAAAAAGATATCTCTACATTAGTAAAATCAACAGCTACTCTTTGTGCGCTACAATTTTGACCTTATCCTACGGTAAGTAATAAAGGATCAAGGACAATTATAAATTAATAAAGACAAAATATAGTCTCGCAAAATACTTGAGTGCTGTTTTTTACTGCTTTCTTAATTAGTAAATCAATTTACATATTAAATATGAATTTAAAATAAAAAATATGTACTTAATTTCGTCCTTTTAAATTGATTTGTAATTGTTAGCGTACAAAAGTTATATTTTTCATCTAAAATAATATCAACTGATCATTATAATATATTTATCGAACCCTTATATTATAATAAAAATATTATTTTTATTTTATAATAGTAAAACTCAACACATGAGTGATGCCCTATATTGATACGGGATGGCGTTACTGAGCCCGTGTGCACCACTATCTGTCGGGCTGTCTTTGTCGCACATTGAGAAACTCGTATCGCGCTATTTCAACACTAAAACAAAAATCGTCGTTTTCTCTCTTATTATACATTTTAAAAATAAAATACCGCTATAAATAGCACTAGAAAATTGTAATAAAAATTATAGTATCAAATGCCGCTTGCTAAACGCGAAATAATTACACAAGTCCTGAATCGCGCTATCAACATTTGCACGGCAACTCGCATATATAGAGTCGAAGGGCCGTTAGACATGGGGAGTCCGTTTCTACTCAGGAAAGCTAGTTACAGAGGTGGAACTGCACTAAAGCCACCTCACCTATGGACGCAGTAGCCTATAGGGGGGGCTCATTGCGGAATCGGTCCGATGCATGCGATCGCCTCAGATCCGCCGTGGGAAAGCGTTTGATCTGAGGATCATGTCCATGAATCCGGGGTCACTAATGGCCAGCACGCCGAGTCGTGCGAGGAGGAAAAGCCGTCAGCAGACGTGCCTATCTATGAAGCCGCGTTTAAACGCTCTCAGTCGAAGGGACGATCCCTCAACACCACTGCAGTAGAAGCATTGACTCTCTTTTGACTAAAATTCCAATTTTAAAATAAGGGTGTGTCCACACTAAAATTTTGCTTATCATAACAATATCGTACATAATTTTGACAAAAAAAATGCTTGTATGACTTACTATTTGATGTCGTCGGCTAGTGCCGAACCGGTATAGAGTGTAGCATAATGTTTTTGTGCCTGATACGTTCATAGCACGGTCTTAGTATTACTTTATAGTTAACAGTGATCTCAATACAATTATTATCTTCGTAAGTAGGATTTTTAAGATAATTTGATATACTGTAGTTGCAGCTGATATAGTTAGAGACTATTATGTAGTAATCTGAGTTCCTAGGTTCGATTTCGAGGATCGCTAGAAAAAAACTATATTACAAATATGAAAGTAACTAACCAAGCGTATTATTTTCCAGCCTTAGCTACTTAATTTATAGTCTTAATTTGTATAACTATTAAAGCTTTTTTAAATACTTACGCCTTCAATCTCATTATTCATAACGGTCAACATGATGCAATAAAAGGTAACTTGGACAATAATATTGCGATTGGCGCGTGAATGTCTACCATTACCACGAACAAAAAACAAGTAGGGGATCTTGAATGGGCCGACCTCCTCGATTCTTAACAAAAGCGCGGTATAAACAACACTTAAGATTTTTTAGGGTCCTCCAAATTGTAAAGAGATGTTAAATATTATAATTCTCTTTATTATATATGTTTTTACGAGGAGTAATAATAATGTCGAAATATAAATCAATACTAGTAGAATATAATTTACAGCCATAATATATTTTCCGTATATTCAAATTAAAATTATAATTGCAATATTTTATGTAACATTTTTATAGAGTAAAAAGACCAAAAAGGTCACCCGCTTACGATTTGAGAATCGAACCTAGTTCTTCAATCTACACAATCAAATACGGTGCCACGATGCTAACGGGGTTATTTATATTTTCATTATTTTTAATACTCCTATATATTTTCGAACAATTCTGACGACTGACTGGCGCAGTGGTTAAACAGCTGGCTATTCGCGCCCTGTAGTCGCGGGTTCGATCCCGGTACGTGGAAATATCGTTCTACAATTAATATTTGTCCGCATATGGGTGTCTGTGTTCGTGGAATTTGAGTTCGTAAAACACACTTATGATAACAGAAGCCATCCTCGTGAAAGGCAATGTTTAAAAACAGACGTTCTTAAATGCTAAGATGATAAGCAACAGCGAGATCAAGTGTCATTAGTACCGAGTATATGACATTGAAATTCATTGTCAAACACTTGTACAAATTAAATGAGTCATAGATGTATAGCCACGATAATTATTAAGAACGTGAACGTAAGACGTGACGATATCTATATAGACGTAGTTACGGTATATTACAACGTAATACGAGGTTTCCGCGAATTTTCCTCCGATGCAACACTGACGGGTGATTCATCTCGGTGGCGGGTGAACACTCTCTCGCATAAGGTCGACACCAGTCTGTGGCGGTACTTGACACGGAACGCCCGCGTTCGAATTACGAATTTCCGACTCAAAGTCTCGATACTTTGAACACATTTCGAATTTTAAAAAAGTATAAGTGACTGGCCGTCGAGAAAAAAAAGTAAAAAATGGCGCGAATGTGGTTGTGGTTAAATGTGGCAGTGCTAATTCAAATTGTTTGCGCATACGAAATAAATCAGAATTGCGACCAATGCATGAGAAAGGGTAACACTTGGTGCAAGGAACCCGGGGTAAGAATGTCCTTTTATATTTATTATTTCAATAACGCAACGCAATTTACTCCGAACCAGTTTATTAACACAACATTAAATTTTACCTCGACATATTCAATATTTGTGTGCCACAATTTAAACTTCAATTACGAAAGCAATTAATAAATGAGGGTAATTAAATAATTGGAACTTTTCCCTTTATCTATCTTTCATATTATTAAAATTACCCACTTTAGGTGCTACTGAATTTTTTTTATTGAACAGATATTTTTTCGAATACCTTCACATATGTTTTTTTTTGTAAAATTTCGTGCTGCCTAAGCTTATTGAATGGAATTACATTTAAATGACAATAGGTCAGAGCGCGGAGCGTTTAAAAGAACAATAATTGGCTAAGAAAAGAAAAAACGCTCGAACAAAGCGGCTCGGACGGAAGGAAACAATTGATCCAATGAACATCACGGCCAATGGACAATTTGTTAAGAACTATTTTTAATATCATAAAATGATCATCTTTGCTCGTCGCCGATTAACCACGTCCTTTCATTGTGACATCATTCTGTCGTTTTTTTCGCCCTATTAACATTGACGAGATGTGGGTGCCTGGTGGCGCCTGTGCCTACCCCTTCTGGGATAAAGGCGTGACTTTATGTATGTATTTATTTAACATTTTTTATTGCATGACATAAACTAATGTCGGGTTATTTGGTTATTTTTAACGCCTGACACCTTTGTTAAGGATATAATGTTAAAGGAATTATTATTAAGGATGTATCATAATTGCATATTTTCATTTTACTGTACTTTTCCTTATCCATCGTCACCTGGGTATTAGAATATTTTGTCTTGAGGTTTTGTACGATATGTGTTGCATTTCCTTCAAGCGGATAGAGATAGATTTATATTACCGGTCATTATTTAACACTGAACTGTCACCACCAAATATGAATCACGAATGTATATAATTTTTTGAATCAATATGTCGTGGCTATGTAAGGAATGATAATAAATAGGATGTTACGTCCAATATCAAGTTTACTTCTTGCTACTTTTGAATAACAGAACTAACTAAACATAAATACATTTATTTACGCCTTAAGGGGGTAGGCATTGATGTCAGGTCGTCGAGTTTTTTTCCATCCCAACATTTAATGAGCGTACTTAAAGCCATACCGGGTTCAAGTTCCAATTCCGGTTCACTCATATGACATTTTAGATTGTCCTACTTGAGAATCGAACCCAGGACCTCTGTCACAAGACTAGAGTCTAGTCTTATGAGACCATAACTAACGATGACACAGGAAATTAACATAAATTCGTGCACGAAGTAAAAAATTATTTCATTAACTCGTCTTGATGTTTATTTTATTTGCAAGAATTCGGTAAACGTTTTTACGTCAAGAATATCTGACTCATTCTCGAATAAAACGAAGAGTAAATAAATCTCGACTTCCTTATTGAAGGTTTGGGCTGAGTTAACTTTATAAAGGAATTATTTGTCGGTTTATTCAAGTGACAGAATACCCTTAAAAACATCGGGTATTGACATATGATCACATATTACGTAATAAATCGCATATAATAAAGGTAAAATTAAATTGATAACAATTTTAATTAAATTATAACAATTAAATTATAATATGATTTGTTAATTTGAATATGAAATCCGATAAACTCTTAAAATGGTTCTTAATTTTTTGGCCTTGGTACGATTTTTCATAGTTTAACTAGGGTTCAACTATCAATTGTTCATGTGGACGGGAACAAGTCCGTCATTGATTAGATATCCCGAGCGCTTCGGAAACCGGCATCCACGTAACTTAACCAACATACTTGATAATCAATCATTATTAAATTCATAACTGAACATGTATCGAAGAGTATTATATATTATTTTCGATAAAAACTAATTTCATAAATTAATTCTATAACCATCTTTCTCTTTGTTATAAGGTTTACGAAAAGTAATGTATTTCGTTCGATAGGCTGACTTTAACATCATCCACTAATTTATTCTTTTTAGAAATAGATGTGAGAATTTATCTCTAGACGTAATAACGAAGTAAAATCGATATTTATTTGTCATAGTTGAAAAATCTTAACATATACTTTTGTCATATAAAACCATGACTAATACTTGTCATGGTATTCTAGTTCTACTTATTAATGTTAATATTTTAGACAACTCCAAGTAAATAACTTAAGCATATAATATGACAAAGAAGTATGGCAAAACCAATGAATAATGTTTCGATGACGTTTCTGTACTTAACATTTTACATTCTCCGCTCCAACGCAAAAGGAAATCATTATAGGGATCCACGCGAGTCTTTGCAATAATATATTGGTGTCTTGAACCACTTTAAGGATAAACTCCCCTTGTACTACTTGGGATTCTATTAATATCCCCGTCATTTGTATCCTTTAATCCCACAGCAAAGGAGGCAAATTACCATACTCAAATAACCAATTGGTATCACGAAACTGATGTACCCAATTACGATGATTCTGAATTTATTCAAACAATTAAATTAATGTTTCAATTATAAAAATAATATAGTTCTCGACACCAAACAATTAGTTGTTAAGTAATGAATCAATTAAATTAAGCACTCATTGTATGCCACTGGTGTTTAACGGTTAAAATGAGTGTTCTCCATATTCAATGCAATCTGATTGTCCGTATCATATTAATAAATAACGCCTAGTAATGAGTTCTTGCACAACAAAGATCTTTTATAGATCTAGTCGAGACAAAATGATTCATGTCTTTTCTCCAGGAAAAAATCACATCGAAACTTCATTTCGAATCAGGTTTTTGTTGCGCGAGAATGCGGTTGCCCCGCGGCCGGCCAATTATTATTCATCTTTCCTAGCGTGACTATATTTTCCTCTCATTAACGATGCTCAATTTATTCTTAGAGGCTCTCAATTATATTGATTTCAACCTTCAAATTGTACATCGACTCCGCATATTAAGTGCCCCGTGACAAGCAAAACATTGTTGGTACAGTAATGACTTCTGTGCCTTAATGTTGATGGATTTTACTGCGCAACGCATGTTTAATGTGCTTTGATATTGCTTATTAATTTGAATATCTATTAGACTAAATGTTACCAAATGGAATTATGCTTTTTTTCCCTTTCGGCATATAACCAAATCATTTATTTCGATAGAGTCTAATAATAATCCGTTTTACAAAAATATGTAATGGATTTCCGTTTGTTCCAAAGTTGGTATAAAAATGTTCCCTTTAAAACATCGTGGTATAAAAATTTCCTCCTCAGTGTCAGTGTAAATATGTTCTTGTTTCATTGGTCTTTTTTTCACAAGGCTTACACTCAAGGTTATACAATTTTATAAGTTAACTTTAGCAGACGTTTATCTTATAAGTTTCATCCTGAGATGTTGACTATCATGCCGAGAATCTATCTATCTTTAATTATTTTTTAAATAAACAACACAATTTCCTACAATTAACTGTTGAACAAATTGGAAACAATCATGCGTATTGTTTAGTTACGGAAAGTTTGGAGGATAATTATTAATCTTTTATTTGACATTTAAAAATCGAGTTTGGTTATTAAAAAAGTTCGGTACAGTCAAGGCGAATGAATGAACGGACGTAGTCGGCAGGTCAAGCACATTGCCAATGTAACTGTTGTATAAATGGACACGTTTGAATAACTAATTGTGTCTACACTAATTACACTAATCATTTCGCAACGCCCGTACTACAGAACATTACCCGCTCTACATCCAACATCATCATTACGGTTCGAAACATCTAAATCGTTTTCGATTGGATGGTACACAGTTGATCTATTTAAAGTAATGTTCTAATGGGTTTTCCTGTGAAGCAAAACTATGATTAATTACCGTTATGTTTGTCATTGCTTTATTTATATACCTACTAATTACAAACTGCATGTTTTATAGTACGACAAAAACATTTATAGGATCTGCTGGTTTTTGAAATTCGTTTCATTCGATGAATGAAATTTCCGGAAACCCAATAACTGGTAGTCAGACATTCGTAGGTATCTTCGTGCTGGCACCGTACAAGATGTTGGAAAACCCGCCACGACCTACAAAAGAATGACGGGTTTCGGGTTCAGCCTGTCTATATCCGGTTTCGATCAGACTGGCCCACGATATATACTCGATTTAATCTCACTGTATTTAACATCACATGCATTGAAGTCGCTATGTGCCGATATAAAAAAAAACAATTTCGCTTATGAGTAAACTGTTAGTAAGTTAAAACAGGTTTTGTCACGTTTGTTTTGATAATATTTCACGTTATAACAAGACATTGAGCACGCAAACTACCCAATAGTTTTGTTTTGTTTATAAATACACGTGTATATTGCGAATAATATCTTGAATGAGACGAACATAATAGCCAGAACAAAGTGAATCCCAGGCGGAAACAAAAAATACATTTAAATCCGCAATATACCGACAATAACAAAGATCGTGAGAAAAATGGTCTGTTATAATGTAGGTATGATGCACCCATGTATGATAAGTTAGTAAAACCTTGAAAACCAGCATGTATGATGTAATGCCTACTATATGTAGTGTGAAAAACCTGCCGACTGCCTCGGTGGCGTAGTTGTACTACGGTATGGTTGCAACGCTGAGGCCTCAGGTTCGAATCCCGGGTCAGGCAAAGTTATATTGGACTTTCATATTAATTATCAGCCCGGAGTCAGGAATTTGTGCCCGATATGGTGATAGGCTCGCCCCTTATACCATCGTGGAACGGAAGCGGAATACACGAGACGAAACGTGGGGGTCCTGGTTGCTACCAGGAGAACTTCTGCCTACCCCTTCCGGAAAAAGGGGTGAGATTATGTATGTTTGTATGAATAAGGTCAGTTGGAAACCACTTATTACACAGTAATAGTATGGTGAGGTGGCGAATAAAATCACCGAAAATAGGTCAGTGAATAAACAGGAGCAATGCCTGCTTATAAACTAACTAAATGTAAATTTGCGTGTTAGCGGTATATCTGCTGCGGTTATGAACAAAATAATTAAAACATAAATATCCTCCTTTTAAATGTCAAAGTAATACATATTATGCGATATTACTGTGACAATAGAGCCGTATTCAGATTACCCAAATAATGGTAATCAATTACAGACCGCATATTAATAGAATCCAAAATTTTAACTAAAAGAAACTCGAGATCTCAAGATAAAAATATCCGTGTATTTTTCCTCGCTTTAGTAGTGTCTAAGTAGCTTTATTATGCTGATACACACAATCAGCTGAAGTGCCGCGGAGTACGGATCGATGGACGAATTTCCTGCGTAACCCCATTTTCCAATATCCGCTACTTAACCAAACTAACCAGCAGGCAATAGTTAAGGAAAAAAGCCTTTGTCTCCTATGAATCACGCTGAAAGGAAACATTAAATCATTGTTATTTTTACAACAATTTTGCATTAAGGATCTACTGGCACGGTGCCATTCGAATCCTCCGTGAAATGCATTGCTGCGGCCCGGGCGCGTCGAACTTTGCCCGAATTGTTATCTTTTTTAAACATTACAAATTGCCTACATTATAACTGGCACGATAGCGATGTCTGGTGATATATTAGTTTACTTGGTGCAACAAACTCTTCATATTTCTACATTATAATATAAAATGCTTTTGTTGCCAACAAGGGGGTGTAGAGTCAATGAACTTAACAACCTATTGTGTTTTGGGTGTTTGGATCCTTCCATATAACGAATGAATGCACCACTTACAGCTAATCTAAGTTTTAGCGTCGTGGGTAGTGCTCTGTAGGTGGTATTGCAAGAAAGTTGAATAAATCACTCATGAATCATACATGTAGCGGAGCGAGGCGTCAGTGCTATTATGCACTACAAGCTTCGGTGCAAATAAACAGAGTAATTCCTATGGTAGAACACGCACAATAATCTCCCGACTGGACCTATTTACCTGCAAGATATGTCAGTAACAAGTTGTAGATTGTAAATCTGACAGCTTGCAAAATCTTAGCAAATCCACATTGTAAAACATGCATATAAATGATTTTGACACAGTATTTCCTTAGACTAAGACAGCTTAGTTTAGTTAACATTTAGCATAAAAGCTGTTCCCGAAATATTAACATGATAATAATGCATTTTTTACACCGACATACTTAAACAAATAAAATCAGTTAAGATTGGGCACAGTTTTGGAAAACATCCGCTGTTTTGCAATATAACTAAGTAATTATAGAATAACTACAATGTGGTGGCTTGATTTAGACCAGGCGAAACCGTCGAAATAAGTTGATCCGTGATCGTGCTCGCAGAAGTGCATAACCAACAAACATCCGCGCAATCACACCATTCCGAGAAATTATAAACACATATCGTCGACCTATATCTGTTCGTGTTTTACACATTAAAACGTTGCACAATATTCGAGCACGACACTACCATGAAATGAGCATAATCGTTAAAACGTATAGACTTGATGAAATTTACACTGTCATCAATCATGCGCTAATGTCCCTTTTGTACGACGCCCATGATTTCAGCAACGATATATTTTTCGCATAAATACATATGTTTTACTTGAACTTTACGCTTACGCAACGCGTTGGATTCGTGTGATATTATTTTTGTTATTTACGCAATTAATATTGGGCATAATCATAACCTCTGGGTTGAATTGATTGATGGGGTTGCGGCTCGGCTGTGCCGTAATATTGATATATTGTATGAACTTTGTCATTATCGATGACATTTGGAGCAGAGGCCCACCTCTTATTTCACATGGGGCAGTGACATATGACACAATTATAATTATTGTGTCAGGTACCCATTTAACGGTGTTATAAACTGCGCGGTGCATTTCAGAGTCAATCAATTTTGATGAAGGCATCTCAAGTAATTTTCATGTGACTATTTTCTCAAATTGTACATAATTGTATTTATGAACGAAATATGTATTTTCACTCATAACATTTTGTCTCATTAAAAGAATGTACCACGGAACCACGCTAATTATGTTCCATGGAATTCATTTGTGACGAAGCCAATACAATCGAAGTTCTGGTGCAGATAAGCAAAAGCTGCTTAACTTGTCATTTGACACTAGCATTACATTGGCTTCGGTTCTATTTCAAATATTTGTAGGTTCCCTTACATTAGTTGCAACATTGCCGTATATATGTAGTTAATTAATGTCTAACACTTAATTTATTAACCCATTAAAATTGTTTATTGTGATATTAATAATGGTACCGTTTAGGTCATGTATTATTAATTAAACTGTTGTTACGGCTTTATAGGACAATTTTTATCCCGTTCATAATTATTGCATCTGACTTGTCCACTGATAGAAATCATGATTAAGAAATATGAAAATTAAGCAGATTTTCAATAAGAGTTGTATTAATGACACATTTAAAAAAGTATTGAAGCAATAAGCAACTACTTTAATTTACAATCATACCAACAAGTAAGAGAAATAATCGATTTAACTTTTTCTTTGTTTGTTGTAACGGATCAGTTTGTTTGGCCATGACACAGATCGATGCAATTTTTTGTCATTATCATTGCCCAGTACTTCGCAATGCCTAATAATATGCTTTTTATGCACAATCTCCTAAACCATCGGAGACTATTATATCTTGACCGCCCTAGTATCAGTATTCCTAATTTCCATAAAGTTTCCAGCAATGCCCATAATTTATGGCCCAGGTAGCTTGCTTGCATAATTTAAAAAATCTTTAATCGTTTGGTTTATCCATTCGCTCATTAACTTAAATAATTCCAGCGTAAACATTAACCAGTAACTTCATCTTGCACCTGCTTGTAATATAAACTTATATACGTAATATTGGCATATAATGGTTTTTATGTATCAAGCAGAAGAATTAACATTAACATCATAATTATGCGAATAAAATGTATCCAATCCCTAAGAAATTGTATTTATCAGATTGAAGACATTATTATAAAGTGGATTTCCACAATATGTGATTAAAATCCAAAATTAATGGTCACAGACATTTAAAGCTGTTTTACTGAATAATATTAAAACCAGTGTGAATGTGTCCCAGTCACCGATTCATTGACTCGTAATTAATGTAATCAATTAATTTGAAACTTTACATGACATACACCAGGTCCAATAAATCTCAACGATTGCATTAAGCTAATTACTTAAGATGCGGTGTTGATACAAAACGAACCTTTTCCAAAAATGGCCCTCAGTACCTACGTGAGAAATGAATGAAGTTCTTGCATATCAATCAGCACAATTAAGCCCGGCCGCTCCACTTACCCATTAACATTATTAACACCAATATATGCGTGAAACATCTCAGTTTTTTGAGTTAACACTCTTGCACAACGTTTACCTTTAAAAAATACAAAGGGCACGTTATTTCTGAGCTGATATGATCGCGCAATCAATGCTGCAGGTAACTGGTAAGTGTGAGCTTAGTTTTAAGTACTTGTTCTGTGTAAACTTTAGATACCAATAGGCCTTTTGAAAGTGGAAACAATATAAAGAATTAATTTATAAGTATACTTATGTAACTTATAATAATTTTATTTGAAAGTCTGAATCTATGAGGAACTCAACAAAATCATGTTTCAGAATGACACATTAGATATTTAGCATTAATTTTGAGCGTTGATATAACGCAGGCAATTCATTTTAAATTAGCGATATTTCAGTGTTTCATTACACGCTTATCCTTCTAATACAGTAACTATGACTATATCTAGACGGTTTACGAAACAACCGACTCAAACCGCCCACGACATGCACTGAGTCCCAGTGAATGGGTAGCCAAGCCGACTGTATCGTAATAGTACCGGCTTTACTATGCTGTAAATACAATCTCTATTACCAGCCTCGCTTTAACACCTGGCCAATCGCTTTTTTTTGTTGGCCAACCTCAAGTTTCTTATCTTAGTTGTTTTGCTTCATTGTTTGTTTGCGATTTGTCTTTGTAACTCGACGTCAAATGACTCTTGTTGTTATTATCTGACAATTTAAGGGTGAAGTTAAATTCATTGACTTGTAAATAAGGAAACGATACATAGATTTGTGTTTGATATTTATGGGACCTGTCACATTGTGAGCATCATCGTGGGATCCAATCTGGATATATGTTAATCCAATATCAGCTTGTAAATAATACATAAATACATACATAAACTCACGCCTTTATCCCCGAAGGGGTAGGCAGAGGGGCCACCAGGGCACCCGCATTTCGCCTTGTATGTTCCGTACCACGATGTGATAGGGGGCGAGCCTATCGCCATATCGGGCACAAATTCCTGACTCCGGGCTGATAATGAATAGAAAAATCCAATATCACTTTGCCCGACCCGGGACTCGAACCCGAGACCTCAGCTTTGTAACCGTACCGTAATACAACTACGCCACCGAGTACGTACGTATACATACGTATAATAAAACTAATAAAACCGACCATAAGATTATAATATGATCGTGTATTTGTACTACTCAAATAGATTGTGCCATCTTGTACAAAAAATGAAAGTTAGAAAAACATTTATGAATCCTTACGATTTATATCTTCACCACATTAATTCTGTTTAACATTAGCATATAACGAAAACCATCTACATTGATTTATAAAAATCTGTATTTATTTAGAAAACAGTTTAAAAAATAATCCTATTACGAACGTACCGTATCTAACTTTTGGGCATTACTGTAGCCATTTATCAGTTACTAATCCTCGACAAGAATGCACTTTAAAACACTTGGACGTCTATTTGGAGTGTCGCCAGACTTGATCGACTTTTCTGCTGTGTTTACGACGTCTGCGAAACCCCTTCTACTATTTGCCATCTCCACAAAGTGCGCTGACCCCGCATATAAGAAAATATATGTACAAACTACGAGAGAATGTGTCTTTGTACTTTTTTTACAAGACAACGCGTGGGCATCGGAATGTAGGATCGTAATTAAAGTATCTTCACCCGACCTCCATTGACGAGTATTTTCATGTTGGTCCCACGTAATGTAACATATTTTTAGTAAACTAGTGGCACACATTTGTCGTCTGTTTTAAATATAACGTCCCCAAATTCCAATATATGTGGAACGTGTCACGTCAACAAAGAAATTGTTCATATTAAGACAACCAAATAAGAATCTCAGCCTAGTATTGCCCAATTTATCATACCACGACGGTGCTATGAACGTATTAAAAAATATATATTCTTTGTGTGGCTTATCACTAAACGCAACCCACTATACCTTTCGTCACAGGCCGTGATATACCATACCAGTGCATACAGAAAATACTTTCTTCCTGAAGTGTTTATAGCAATAATATGTAGCAGTGGGCGGAGACGGTGAAAATTTAAACCACCGTAGAGTGTCTGATACTTACTGCTTAACAACTCCTTGCTATACTAATTTCAACAGCAAAATATTGGTAGTTAAATGAACTCTCTTTAACTAGCTACCTAATGCAGTTGCTTTCCATTTCTGATCTAAAATGCGCCCAGAGCAATAAAATGTACTCTCCCGTCTAAGTACAATCTTCTCCATATATGTACGCAATAGTGGCGAAGGCTCCATGGAAGCCAATTCCCGCCGGGTTCCCTTTTGTAATTTATCATTACACTATAAACAAGCAATATATTCAAACTTATTTATTTAATATCAAAACTCAATTATTATTTTTTACATTCAACGACATCTGTCGGCCAGATACGTAAATATTACTAGGAAGCGGCACAGTAAGCCCTTTTTACATTGCGACGCGCTGCGACCTCTGGCGAATTCCTGTAAAATTGTTCGGCTTATTCAATAACACTAGCGCGGCCCGTGCGCCGCCGCCCGCCGCCGCCCCGCCGCCACCGCGCCGCCGCCGCGCCGCCCCTTACGCATTGTATAGTATGCAACAAACCACGCAAAATTGTACCTTAAATTTATAATGATTTAAGGTTCAATTTACGTTAAAAAAGCAAGAAATAAGCCGGAGCTTCTCCGGCATTTCGTGTGTACTTACGTATAGATATTACTTAAATGCGGAGTCTAATGTATTTATAAGTGTTGTATTTACATTTTTACAATATATTCATGGTTCATGCAATTAGTTTTAAATGTTTTTAATTACAAACTGTGTAATATTAATATTATGGTTTTAATGGAAATTACTAATCGTTAGGAGCGTACTAATATGTTTAGATTGTCGATTTTACAAATAAATTTAGTGTTTATATTTTAGGACGTGCTCGACCCTCGCCTGATAATACATTGTCTTACTATTGTTACAACTGATTAATGCGGGGCTACCGTACTTGTTAACATTGAGTCTAGGTTTTTATTTCTTTTATATTAATCTTATATTCACGTGCGGTTTAGAAATATACTTTTTTTTTCTCATTATGTAAGCATGGTTTAGTTTTTATTTCATGGACATTGTAAATATTGTATAAGTACATAGGTAACGAAAATATTAAAATTTAATTGACGGCCGCAATAGGCAGATGCCACAATATCACTTACCAAATGAAACCCAATAATTTGGTTTGGTGAGTAAGATTCTCGGAGCAATAATTTGCTGGTGGGAGGATATTTGCAAAGGTCCGAATATAAGGACACACGTGCATAAATGTGTCGCGTTTTGCGTTCATTCTGTGAAACATCACACAGTAAATTTGATCTCTACTCGGACTGCACTACGCTTACTATCAGTCGCATTGTAGTCATTTCGTAATCCCTTAACCCTACTAATATTATAAATGTGAATGTAAGTTTGTTTGTTACGCTTTAACGCAAAACCACTCAACCGATCATCATGAAACTTTGTAGACATATTCTTGGAGGTATAAGAAGTAACATAGGCTACTTTTTATCCCGAAAAGTTTAGTGTTTCCGTGGGATGAAGAAGGAATTCCGATATATTTGCTACTTTTTCATAAGTACTCAAAAAGATGGGATGGGACCGGATTATATTCCATTAGTGAGAATGAGACGGGGCGGGCGGGATATAACGGGATGGGACGGGACGGGATGGGAGATTTCAAATAAAATTAACCACGCAGACGAAGTTTGCGGGCAGAAGCTAGTAAGAGGATAAAGAAAATAAACATATTTTGTGACTTGAGCTTCGGCTTCCCTTTTAAAAAATGTCACCCTTCGCCACTGGTACGCAACATACTTATTGGAGTGAATCACGTTGTTTGTCCCCTTCTCATAATAACGACTCACCGTTTCTGCATTCGCTTCCTATATAGTTAGGCCCTATGTATTACTGATACGTTTACTCGAAACAGATCATATAAGTTTTCATTAAAAAGTGATGTCTTTGTCCGTAGAACTAATAACACATTTATAAGAGGAATGTATCATGTACATGTTATTTACAGTATAAAGAAGATCACTTCTGCTACAAGATAAAGATTCTAAAAAACTCTTGGCATTTAATACATTTTGAGTAATTGGTACGATAAATAATCTGTACGTACTACGTCCTATTGTTATAGAACTATAAATACGCTGCACTTACAATTGTATTTCTAACAAAGTCAATACACTAATTGGTTAGTTTTTAACACTATTCTTCAACCAACTGGTTTTAAGGTAGAGCTTTATCATCGCTATGTATAACCTTATTTTATAGAATTTTACCGCAAAATGACTAAACAGGGATGGGATTACCGAGAACAAAATGCGGGTGATGTCAGTGACGGAAAAACAATAAGTTATCTTCTTGGTTTTATTAAATTTGTGAACCATTGTTCTACTTGTTTTGTTATTTTGTATCATATTTATATCGCACGTCTAATGACCCGATTTAAAATGGGGTTTTAATACTATTATCCTTTCTTTAATGCCACCTGTCACATTACTCCGTGGTTTTTATTATATGGAAAATCGTACGAGTATATAACGAATGCATAGATAATAAAACTTACATTTAAGTAAACAGCCAAAGTTCTAATTGTTAAACATTATTTTGCACTTAACACTTGTTTTCTATTTCTGTGTACAACATCTAGGTACCTAATCACCATCACTGATAAATGCCTACAATATTTAAATATTATTTGAGTACCGTAGGGGCGTAGCGATGCATTGGGAAAAGAGGAGAGAAACGGTAGAGCCAAACTTTGTTGAGCAACAATACAAAGCGCGACAACAATGCTCATTTCAAGCTAGCTTTCGATTGATCCGATCTATTTGTAGCATAATCGAGCTAGTCCCAAGTCACCAAGTCTATATCAATTTTAAACAATTCGTTTCTTATCTGTACAATTAGACTTTGGGTAAGTTTGGTAGAGTATGGGTCTACCATTTTTAAGGATGTGCGTGTGTAGATATTTGTGAGCTATAAATGCAAAAGGGCATGGTATATTACACACGCCCGTACTTAGTATTATTTGTTTATATGATTAGAATTGCTGTTCAGGCAATAAATGTTTTTAATTAATACCAAAATTAGCCATTTAAATGGAATGGTATTACATTATTTACATATATTTAATTAAACACGACATTTTGGTGCTTACTAGAACCAGGACACGCCCAGTGAATAATTTTACAATTTATTTGACTCACAACAATTCCCGCTATATTGCATGCGGGACGAAATCGTGACTAACAAATTATAAAGAAATCATTAGCTTAATTCTAAAGGAACACAATACATACAGGAAGATCGGAGCATAAATTAGTATTTACCTTATACATACTCGTATAGCTTTGTTACCCCACGCTAGGTGTCGCAACGGGTAGGCCGCCGTACTGTCGTACCACTATCTCGCACCACCCACACGGTGGCCTATTCCGACCGAGCACTTAGATTGTGGATATCGCCGCTCCTCTCACCCACGCCGTAAACGATAAAGACAGCAGGCAGATACATTATCTCGTCGATCAAAACAGAGCGGGAATAATCGTCAAATCTCTAGCATTATCGCGACACCCACATCGGCGGATTCTGCGCGGCCGAAGGGTTAATGGCCCTTTTTATTGTGTCGCTAGTTATACCTAGACCTACACGTAGGACGAATAAAGCGGTGAAAGCAGTCTGTGTTTATGAAATGCCGCTTTTATTGCACCATAATAATATTTTTATACGTCTGTAACAAAACAAAGTATACGCAAAAGTAAATATTTATCATTTTAAATAATAAAAATGTTATTAAAGACATGTTTTGGGTTAACGATACCGTTGTGTTGCACGCTATTCAAACACTTTCGCAATATACATTTCTGAATAATTATAAAAACATCAAATAGTGCTTTCTATTCCCACCGTTGATTCATGTATCACATGTACAATGAGACACGGATAAAGGGAAACTAAAATTGTCTTCCATTAATAAAACATTACACGCGTCAAGTTTCAAACAAAGCAGCTGTTTCATGTGAAGTTTCGTTACAAATTCCTAGCGATATTCTCAATAGAAATGATTAAAAGTACGGCGCGTAGATCAAACATCTGATAAACACAAAAACTGAAGAGAGGCGTTTGATATAATAGTAATTGTGCGGGCAGGTAAACGACCCGATTCTGAATCTTGCTAAGCCAGTTTACTCGGTTGTTCTTTTTGCGTGGGTGTAAAATTGTTCCACACCCATCCTCTCCTCTTGCATTATAATTATATGACATGAATATTACTCGCTGAGCGGGAACACCCGGGCTCTTAACATTTTATGCTCGAACATATCATACTGTCCCTTTTCGCTTGGCATTTGCATGTGTGATGCGATGCTCGCCCGAGGTTATGCTTTATTTATACTGTGAGTTGTAAACTGTTAAACACTGCCCTAAAACGTTCATAATACACAATATAGGGTTGCATTCCTGTGTCTGAATGCCCAAATAAACAATAATTTTTAGTATGGGTATACAATACATGTTTTACTTTTTACGACCAAAATGTAACATAATTAAGTTTAAACAAATATTTAAACCTACATGCTACCGAAAGCACGATACGACATGCTAAAGATGTTTTGTCACGATAGTCGTCATTTACTCTGTCAAGATTTGTTCTCTACGTTAAAGCAATGCGAAAAAATTGAGCTTTCACTGCCAGAATTAGGTTAGGAAGGAGCCTTGGCCCTCTTATAGACCAGTAATAACTAATATCATAGACAAAATAATATATTTTATAGTTCATTTACAAGAAGTTATGAAAGCTGGCTATTATTTGTACACATATACCTAAATGTATGCTCCATACTCTTGGACCCATACTGTAAAGTTTAGGTTCATATTTTCACTCTTTCGGCAAACTAATGACTTGCAACCCAACCCTTGCGTAGGAAATTGATATTTAGTATCATTATATCCTTTACACTGTTTAACTGCCATAACAAAGTCTAATTACTCTTCCGTTTTAATTTTACTAGGCAGTTGAGAATAGTCGTAAATAATTTGTTTGTCAATTCAATAAATATGAGTAATCAAAGAGCGTTTAATGAGCGTCAAGTTGTGTAAATAACAGCACAAGTGAAGCAAGACAGTACCGGTTGTTAAGTGTGGTTGTTACTTGCAGTCCGCGGCTTCGCTGTCCGGCGCCGCCCGAGCTACACAAGGAATTAAAATGTTATGGATATGAATGTTTCATGCAGCCTTTAATTCTGTGTTCTGAACTTTTTAAAGAATAAATTTATTAGTCCTGTTATAACATTTCAGGGCGAAAACAGTCTCCGTAAACTGTGGATGCCTTTTGCTGCATCTCTATGCAGTACTTCGGGGTTACAAGCTTCAGCTTATGATGTTTATTTTTTGTATGAAAATTTAAATAAATAAGTACACCCAGCAGTCCCATACATAGCCCTGACCCCACATTAAGATGAAAGATCCAGTCATGTATCGTGGGTATCAGAAACTATAACAGAATTTTCGACCGAACCGAACGGATCGAACCTTCGACCGCACGTTTCACAGCCGGCGTCGAACATTTGGTTGCATTACATGAATATGCTGGATATAAAAAGGCTGAAAATAGGTACCAAAGTAGTATGAGCTATACTGACAATTTTTACATTAAGGCCACGTATTCGGAAGCATAACTTAATGTTTGCTCCGGTACAATTTAATATTTAATGTTTCAAGTTTTTAAGCAACCGTTTACTAATTACCGGTAAAATATAAGCTCATAAAATATTTATTAATCTTTATTATAACACCTTTTAACAATAATCAGTTTTGCGTATCTCATGATTGTATATTTCTGTCATGTCCTTTGCACATCAAATGGCCTAACCCTTTCAAAGCGAACTATCCGTTGTAGAGGACTCCATGCTCAGCAGTTACTGGTTTTTCATTATAGACTGATACGGTATAGTCACATCTATTGATATGATAGCGACTTGCTATGCTAACTGGCTTCAATCTCAGTCACATCGTTTAATATTAGCGTTTGTGTAATTGTCTAGGAATCAGGCGTCGACCCATAAACAGCAACACGTAATAAGGCCGTAGTTCAATTAAACAAGTCTACGGTATAATTTCATAAGATATTTTATAATTACTCTACCAATTCCGGCGTTATGATACACAATTATAATGCGCTTTAAATACTTGTTTACGTTACCTGTTTAAAACAACGTGTAACTTGGCATGTAGTTTACATTAAACATTTTAGTACCATGCATAATTAATACTTCTTGTTAACGCCGAAATGTTTTATGTATTTATTACTTAAATTGATAGGAACACTTAAAATCCTGATACACTTAGCCGTAATTATACAACTACAAATAAAAGGAATTCAGCGTCACCGTTAAAATATGTAGTTAATATCAATTAACACGTTGAAATATATTATTTCCTATATACATATAAGATAAAAGTTCAAAAAGTTTTTTATTTTTTTGCTAGCGATGATATTTTTTTATATTTAACAACGCTTTTTTTTCTAGTTTCCTAATTCTTCCAGCCTTTACTCAAACTACATTTCAGAATATCATAAACGTTCTTTTTTTTTGCAGAACGCACATTGTTCAGTGGCTACGACACCTGACGATGACTGGTGTTCGAGTTTCCGAGAGCCGATTCCGTCCATATACTCCAGTGGCTTGGGCAAGCAGCCGCTGCTGAAGGAAAGAAGGCTTTACATAGACACAGCTGGACAACTGGAGATTAATTACGATTCTCCTGATAAACTGCAAGTAAGTTTTTAAAGTTTTTGGCGTTAGAATTCCCGGATAATCAGTGGTAGGAATACTCGAAGTAATGAGAATGTTATAGATAAGACATCTTGTATCGTGGGTATGAGAAACTACAAGATACTTTTTGGTCTCACATCACTCGGACTCAGAAGTGGGTCTAAAAATCAAATGTCTCGCTACGGGGATCAAACCAACGGTCTCCCGTTTCACAAACGTCTTTCTTCTCTGCGCCACAGACACCAAGTTTTTATACAATAACAATCAAGGAAAGAATCACATCAGAATATGGTAATTGTGTTTGGTCACACGCGCGCAGCGATTGTATAATGGTGTCAATTTACATGTAATATCCTCAGAGCTTTACAAACAATGCTACGAATGTTTACTCTAACAATATGTATATACAATCACAATCACATGATTTTTGGAATGATATTTTAAATGCAGCTAAAATTATACATGCATTAAGATTGCTCCATTATGCCTGTACAACGACTTAAATATACCTATCACAATTTCAATGAAGCTTAATAACTTTATAGCTTTCATTTTCTTTAATGACCAAAAACCGGCCAGCGCTGTCATTTATTATTATTATTCGCGCAGTATTTTTCTATTTGTATTGTAATCTTTTGACTCACAGACCTACATATTATGTAATGTAAATAACAAATATGTTTGTTTAAAATTACTGTTACATCCACCAATTTGTACCCCATAGCTATATCCTATCAGAAATAAAAAATAGCTTCCTTTTCACAGGTAAATGTATCCCTCGTAAACTCGACACAGAGTAGAAACATAGCCGTGTCAGTTCATCGGAACGAGTGCGATGGTGCCACATGTGTGGTCACCATCCAAGCCACTCCCAGCTGGGATTTCTGCAAGTCAACCGGCGGGGTATACGAGTACGCACACGCGAAGGTGACCATCGAGAATAAGTCTGACGTCACCATCAGGTACCACGTTGCCTGCGCCTGCATGTGCAGCCAGGAAGTGGAGAAAGAGTCTTTGAAGTGCAACCTGCGCGGCGACTTGTCTTGTGGCATGTGCTCCTGCTATGACGGATGGTGAGTGATGACAAAAGCAATCCAAATTCAATACACGAAATGACTATGACCTACTTTCATAAATAACTTGGACCTTTACTTTAACCATGATTTTATATGAAAATGTATATTTCTTTGGAAAATGATATGGTTAAAGTTAGTCAATAACGGCTGAGCCTAAATGTGTAGAGTGCGGTGATTACTTAAACCTCATTTTTCCACAGGTTTGGACAATTCTGCGAAGTTAAAATACAACCCAATGGTCCCAACAAGAGTGGAAATCCGACCAAAGGTGGCAATCCGACCAAGGGTGGCAGTCTGACCACAGGTGGCAATCCGAACAACGGTGGTTACCCAGTGAGTGGTAGACCTCCCGTCCTCATACCCGTTACAGACAACAGCGTAAGTACTTTTCAATTATTGATGTATAGACAAAAGTACCTATACCTTATTACCTTTAGACGATAGAAATGTTATCACTACATTTTTGAAATACCCAATGTTAAATCTTCAGCCAAAACCTCTTATAATTAATATAACGCTACTTCTGCCATTAAAGATATAAAAATATAATTCAACCTTAATCTAATTAGGAAATCATTTTGACAATCATTCAGTATTAACTCGTTTCTGGTTTGTATTAATTTTCACCAACATTTTAATTTTTTGAATATCAATTTAATATGTAGTTCCTCTCTTAATCGTCCTCTCGATTGTAGAGGAGGATCGTGCCTTGCAGTGAGACGTACATATAAACAATAAAATAAAATAAAAAAATCCTCTAAATAGGTTTTCCTCTTAAAACTTTGCAATAAAAACTATTTATTAGACCTTAAAAGCATCTGAGTCCGAACGTTGAACACAAATTTTATGTTTATTTTTAGGCTGGTTCCTGCATTACAGAAACGAAATCGCCAAAATGCAATTTCAGGGGAAATTACAACTGTGGCACTTGTCAGTGTTACGAGGGATGGTGAGTACATGTAATTGGCGTACGATCTAACTATTAAATGTCATTAGAGGTTCATAGCAAAGATTAGGGATTTACTGTGGTAAAAAAATAGGCTACATCAGTTGATGTTACCAACTGCTTGTGTTCTTCCACGATTTAGGCACATTATTTTATTAGAATGCTAGGATCCTGAACATAGTAATGGTCTAATTAGTTGGGGAATGGAAGCAATTTATCAAAACCAGGGTATAGAATGGATCCTTTCTAACCACAGAATTGTCAAACCTATCAATTAGAAAGAAAAAAAAAGCCCATTAGAAAGCTCAGTGGCACAGTTTTAATAATAACTCAGCAATTATGAGCGTAACGTTGAAAATCTATTTGTAGCGGGTAACTATGTCGTCGGACATTTACACGGAAGTTCGCGAATAATATTTCACTACGACTAAAAATATTTTTGAGTCATTAAACTAGGTGTCAAATATTTAGGTGTCAAATGTAACAAGGACTAACTGGGCCATTTGCTCAGATATAAATGGCTGAGTGGAAGAATATCCTTTCATCCTGTGACGTGTCGCCGGTCACGTACACCTCAGGAACGGTGAAACGAAACCAGTTTCATTCAATAACAAATCGAGTTAAAAGAAAGAGAGCGATTGCGGAATAAAGGCAGACGATGTCTGCGCCGATCAGATAACTGTGCCACTTCGAACACGATTGATGTCGCTGTTAACAAAATACAAGATTCACAAGCACACGTCAAAATCACTAAGTTCTGTACCGTATACTGTTTGACACATAGCCTGGATAGCTAGGGATGGTATATATCTGATCAGGCTTATCTTACTTATCTAAATCATTCGAAGATATTCCTTCGGGGCTGATAGTAACAATTCCTGTAAATTCCAAGAATATCCTGAAAATAATTTTATATGGTTTTGCTACGAGATGCCTTTCGTAAATAGATAAATTTCAGTGCGATTTGTATTTCAAATTTTTTTAGTTTCATTTTAAATGATTTGATGAAATCTATAAAGAAAGTTAACAATTGATAATGCTAAGAATTATTCCTCAGGTCTGGAGATATTTGTAATAAGCAAATATGCGAAGGTAAACGAGGAGACATTCAGTGCACGAACCCAAAGAGAGACTATGTAAGTTATGCATTTAATTACACTTATTACTCCAAAAAAATGCTGCAATACACCATTTACATAGCCACTTTCCTACAGATAAGACACCACAATTGATAACATTTAAAAAAAAAAAATATCTTAGTATTCGGCTGCTAAAACCCAAAAATATTTTTGGATGTGTGGATTCAAATCTAATAAAAATTAAAATAAGTCTGTGGAGTCTACATTTCCTGATTTTATCATATCATAATCCATAAAATTCTGAATTCATTGTTGTATTTCGGCAAAACATATACTACACGGAATTTAAAAAAGAACAGCATCTAAAGCATTCACTAAGGATTGTTGATTATCACGTATTCATCTTTGTTCAGGTGGAATGTTCTGGAAACGGCTACTGCGGGCCGTGCGACAAGTGCGTCTGCTACAACGACCGCGAGGGTTCCCAGTACTTCGACGAGGACGAGTACTGCACCGACCTGTGCCTCGAGACCAGCACCTGCGACCACTGCCTGCTCAACAACACCCTGGGCGAGTGCGCCGACTGCAACCTGCCCATGACCAGGGTCCCCTACAACGCCAGCCTGACAGAGATGAAAGATACCTTCAACAGGCGAGTGTGGGTGAAATGCAACGAGACCGTGGTTGATTGTGCAGTCACTTATTGGGCCATGAGGGACGAGAACAATGAGATCACGTACATGGTGCAGGAAACTTGCAACGATGTTATGGTGGAAAAATCCACCGCGGGGCCTAAAGGTGAGTCCGTTTGTAAATTCAAATAGCTTTAAATTTGTTCAAATATTTACTCATTGTTAAAAGTGGAGGTATGGGTTTATAAAAACGACTTTTTTTGTTTTCGATTTCTGCTTATTATAACAAGGATAAATGATTGTAAATAATGTTCCTGAAAGCGTTGTAGAAAACATATCCTGTAAATTATTATAAACAAAATGTACGTAGGTATCATACAATTCGTTCCAAAATTACTGAAGACAGTAGCAAGTGGCAACCGCAACGTATTGTTAAATAAGTTTACACAGTTGTGTTCTCTGACGAGCCAGTATTTGAGAACGCGCCAGTTGCGTTCCATCGTCTCATATTATTCCTTTCTACGCGGTTGTTTATATAGTTTCATCCTAAAATAACAAACTTAATAAACATTTTTGTGTATTACACCCACGACACCATTATACTGCGGTACCATTTTGTATTTTCTTGATAATTTTTATAACTGTTCAAGTGAATTTTATGAATTGTTCGATTTTATGGATGGAAGATATTTACGCACAACATCTGATACAACTTAAGGTTACGTACAAAGATGGTAATTTAAAATTTTATGGTAATGAAATGGAATTTATCTCTCGTAATGACCTTGCTTCGATTTATCTTTATAATGTAATAATTTGGACAAGTATTTTTACATTTTACATTGTAGTTATGTAAAAACAAAACATATAGTTCGTTAAGCGTGACATCAAACTTAATAAGCACACTATTTTTGTGTCTAAAGAATTTATGTAGATTAATAAAATAAATTTTGAGAAATGTAGCACGATCACGACTTAAAGTAACAACATACAAAGACATGAAATTAAATAACTCGTAATCCCATAAATTCACATTTGATTTTTAGGTAAAATGCAATTAGCACACTTACGAACTTATAAACATATGCAAGCGTGTCAACTGTCACGTTTCGGGTTCAATCTGTACACATCCGGTTTCGAGACGGAAATTGTGTCAATCGGCCAGAGATAACCATCTTTTACCAGTGGATTCTATTTGGTTTTTTAGTTCCTTTGTAGTAATAAAAAAAAAAATGTATTAAAGCTGTAGTAATGTTTTTTTTTTGTAATCTACACAATGTATCGAAGTTCATAACAAGTAATCTATGTTCATTGCAATTACTGCTCGCTGTAATAAATGACCTAATTGTTGTCCTGCCTTCATAACTTAGCAAGAACTAGCAATTTATCAACCCGCCTTAACGATACATTAGACAAAGCCAAGTCATATTATTTTGATGAAAGATAAAGGCCGATATACACAATATAGTAGGGCTTACAGATGACTGTTATATCTATCTAATATATGTAGATTAGATAGTTAAGTATTATTTGAGAACGCCTGGGCATTAGATCACCAAACGGGTTCAATGCCGATTGGTCGATGGATAACCGTTTAGTTTGGAATATTTAGTTCACACATTTAATGCTTCTGAGATGATATAATAACTCCTGTCTTTAATTTATATCAAATTGCGACGACGGTTAAATAAAATATTACTATTTTTGCCACAAAACGAAATTACTCGATAGAAGTTTCATCTCTCAATTTTCAGAATGTTCTATGTTGCCCCCTACTTACAATCATGACGGACAAATCATGCCATCAATAATACAGCAACAATTGAGATATGAACCCCATTTTATCTGATCAGTTAAACATCAAAATGTCTCGTAACGAGGAGGCGTTTGAAACTCTTTATCTGGTTGTTTGACATTATAATTAGCTTAGAGACGCGACCAAATTTGTTCAAACACTTTAATCAGTTTAATAATGTTTGCTGTTGCTGACCCCGAATCAGTGTAGGAACTTGTCTTTGTTTATGCCTTTGAATGATGCATGATTCATTTTTCGATACTCATATACTTTCCAAATTCTTAAACAGGATCGTCATATTTTGTATTGTATCTTCGTCATTCACAGTATTTTAGGTCGAGCGATGCCAGATGCCCTAATTTTAGCTCGACAGTCTGGATTTTTAGCTTAAAATCAAATGTACCGCGCGGGGCACAGTCAATCCCGATATTCAGAACTTATCGACAGTGGAATCTTCACTGCATGGGTCTTTTCCTTGGGTCTCACTGTTGTGTATAAGACTTTTTCATATTATGCTTCTTTTCTCGATCTAGTTTTAGTTGCATTGATCTCGTAATGTATTACATTTATATTCCTTCCAATATGGAACAAGTATGATGACGTACACAAGCCCATATAGATTGACACAGTTACAACTACTGCGTTTAACTTTTTCTCTGTTAATGTTATTGGATATTCCCTACTGCATTCAATAAAGTACACATGTGTGACGTCATCGCAAAATAAAACAACCGCAATGAATGAAGCCCTTGACGCACGCTCCCAGTAGCCAATGGGAATCGTGTGAAATTACAAAATAATTAAATACGAGGATAAAATGTGATTATTATAATATTATTAATGGGATATTATTGCAACAATATACGTAAGCATTCATGTTCTATATCAATAATTGACATTTACGTAAATTGGTTGCTCTCAACCTCAAATACCACCCGCTCCATATTCCATATCATCAATTTTGTTAAGATATAGGACACTGGAACCCGTGATCATTGTTGATCTCTTTATTATCATGCTAATTCGAACCCAGGTTAAAGACTTAACTCATTACCTACGCAGTCTGTCAAATGCCGTCAGCAAACCGACATCAAACTATGTCATCATGTTTCGAAACTGTAGAATGTAAACTTCAGTCTAAATCTACAAGTTAACCGAGTCATTTTACATTCATGATGTATCATCCCCTTCAGAACGTGATATAATCTCATCATCACTAAACGATCCCTTTTTCGTTTCTATGTCATGTAATTAGATTTAGCTTACGGGAAAAGTGCTAGTAATATAACAAAATTGCTGAAAAATTATGTTACGCCTATCCCATGTAAGTGTGAATAATGCCAGGCCAATGCCAGAAGATCAATTGTACTTACAAAATGAAATAATACCTGTCCTACATAATTCAGCCATTTGTCACGGGTTTACGGCATTTGCATATAATCTGTGTGCACTTTACAACATACACTTGTACCATTACGGCATTATAAATCAAAACATTATCCCACGAGTAGATAATGTTGGCTGAGGTACAAATATCGGTGCCAGCCTTCCCTTATAGAGTGTTTGTATCACAGTGGCATTCAAGTCGTACTTGCTATGCCAGCTGCTGTGCTCGAAAGGAATTTAAATCTTATTTAATGGGATCGCCGTATTCTGTTATACTGGAAATAGACTGTTACTGCACCCTTATTTGTTTCACAATGTTCGCTAACTTTACCTATAGTTTATACGAGTACAAGGTTAAATAAATACATCTTTGTTTTAGTATTTATTATAACCGAATCGATTCAATACGCGTACATTATGATTTTGTCATTAATAAGACAATCTTGATGTTCACGATTGAAATTTTATTTGTTTTGTACATTTTCACAAGCGTGTCTTATACTTAGCATTTGTGTGCGTGTATTAAATGAAAAATGCAAGCGTAGTATCAGCATTAAATATAAAATTCATCAAATCATCAAACAAAAATTCTTCTTCTGCAGTTCCGATAATCGTGAGCGTACTGGCCCTGATAGCAGCCGTGGCGGCGGTGGGAGGGATCCTGGCGTGGAAGCACTTCAACGCGGTCCCTCCCCTGCCGCTCTCCGACCCTGAGTACCAGAACATCGACGCGGAAGACTGCACCGGAGAAAACCCTCTATACAAGTCCCCCATGTCCTCCTTCAAGAACCCTACTTACGGCAAATGGTAGTTGTGGTGAGTACAAATATTTATACCGTCAATTTTGAGCAGTTGGTTAGACGTCAGCTGCGAAATGTGAGGTCGAGGGTTCGATCCCCGCAAATAGACAAATATTTATGTGATAAATGTTTCTTTCGTGTCTTCCTTCGGTGAGACCGAAAGTGTCTTGTAGTTTCTGATACACACGATTCTAGACTTGTCTATCTGTGAGGTCAATACTATGTATAATGCTGGGACTTGAGTGTATAAATCCAACAATTATGTACTGTAGCATTCTGTGGATAAACCAATTATTCTATAGACCGGAGTGCTGTGTATTTGCCTTTATGAATAATCCAACGATTTGTAAACGATTTTATCAAATATCCATCAATCATGTTTCGTATCTCAATTCACATTATCTATAGCGATTTATTCGAGTACAAGATTTATAGTAATATCATCCAATTATTTGATATTTCGATAGTTATATTTCAACTTGTAGTTACAAATATTACACGATAGATAGGTCACATTAAAATTACGGCGCAGAAGTTGAATTATATTACTGGCAGTTGTTATTATTCGGTTTGGTTGATATTACAACTAATAACAGCTCATGCTTTTGGCAAAACCGATATCAAGACTTCCTTAAAGTGCAAATAAATGTAAAATATGGTGTCGGTGGCGACCAGATACGATTCTAATTTATTACTTATTATAAATCAATTAGATGCAGAATGCGGCCTCGTTGCGCTCCCTGATAACATTTTAATGTCAGTGCCTTACGTTATGCACGATAATATTTGTTTTATTTACCAACATTATAATCTATTTGCGCGTGTGCATAGTGATTGCTTATCTTTGAATCGTTTTCCTAGAACACTGCGATCGGTAGTCGCTACTGTAGAGACACTTTTAGTAAACTGTCAATATAATAATAATAGTTTGGACTTTTGTGACACTTGCATAAAGCAATACATACTAAAATACCTTAGACTAAATTGTAGTTTAAAATTAACTTTTTTCTATAGTATAACGTCCGCTTTAAAGTTATTGAATATTAAAAAATAAAATGCGCTTAAATCACTTACGTATGTATATTCGTACAGACAGTTTAATCCGGCTCATTTTTTACAAGCCAAAGTGACTAGCGAAGTGAAATCTTGATCTATTGAATTATGCGTGATTCATTCCTCGTGCAGCTCCGTTGTAAGTTTGTAACCCATCGGCATTATCTCTGAGGTCACTGAACATCGAACATACTCGTACCTAAGCTAGGAACTATAGTCACAAGTTTGTATGCCTATTGGTAAGAATCTTATATCACGGAACCATTCAGTAACTAAGCTGATACACGAAGAAAAGAGTATACCAATAAGCTATCATCATCTACATAAAAATCATAAGCATAACAACCTACAATTTCAGGTTGAAAATGTGTTAAACCCCCATTTTGGTTCACTTAACACTTTTGACAATACAGCCGTCTCAAACATCTACCGTTTATGGACGTTGCGGTGTGGGTATAAACGCACAACAAATACATTCGCTAATTCAAACATGATTCACGGCCTTTCCACACGTTAGCGTGAAAGGTAAGCTCGTCTTTTTAAAAATTGACCTTCCTTTGAGTTCAGTGAACGCGAACAGTTAAAAGTTGACCTCAGAGTACGTCGCGCCGAGTGTCTGGGACCCACTTAAATGCCAATAACTCTCGCACAAGCGTATCTATCAAGAGGAATCCGTCTACGGTACAAGCACTAGCTACAGTACCTAACGGTTAATACACATATTCGGTAATGAACGGAAAAGTACCGGCTGAATTGTCAATCCAGAGCTAATAACCTTAATGACAAAGATGCCGTTTTTGAGAACCAGCTCTCTTATAAATTCTTTGTAAATTCATTGTGTTCACCTTCACTATAATCGCGGTTTTTTTGTGCTAAAATTGTATGGCGCAATAAAAAAGATTATTCAGCTATTATTCATGAAAGTTGTATACCTTTTAAGGGAAACAAGTCCATTGCTATTATCTTCACAAAGCAAAAAATGTAAGCTTATCCGGAAGAAATAAACACATACCTCAACAAAGACGTCACCGACCTTAACAAGCATTTCCTTGCAATATTATATGCAAACCATATAGGGAGTAGCCTTATAAGACTCCAGAGGATAGCCAATCTAATATCACTTCTGTAATGAATTGTCCCCACAAATACCCTTGTTTTGCACTATATTACGTTTATTTATTAAGCAGTCACTAACTTTCATCAGCAATGTACATGTATTGTTTTCATACGGAAAAATAATATTCGTGAAAACAGGAAAATATTCATAAAGATTGGAGATATATAAAACTTGAAACAGGTAATATGCATAGGTACATTTACAGACATATTTTGGTATCGTAAATTTTGGAATGTTCTATAGGGTAGACTTTTAATTAATAAGATTGTCATTCCTAATTGCGCACTACATTTTATTATAGATTATATAATTCACGCACAATTCCTAAGTTTAATAATTTTACATAAATCATTGATATTTATGGTCCTGCGATGTGGTTACAGTTCAAATTAATATAATTACGTAAATATTATCAATTAATGAATTATGAATAAATTAAATCATAATATTCCATTAGCGACTGTTGGATAAAAGTAAAATAATAAATCAGACAAGAGTTTCATCGAAATTGCCATAAAGGAAAGCGGGTCCTGGCGTCTATGCAAACAATATGTCAGTGTCAGAATTTCTCCGCTTAGTCACCGGTTATATTCGGGATTCACACTTTTTAATAAAACAATATTTGTTTTGTAATTGTATAATAATTTTTCCATCTGTAAATATTTATTCTTATTAGTGAAATACGTCAGGATAAACAATATAATTTAGTACAATGAATTTAAACTACGAAAAACTCAATCTACGTAACCAGCTTCGTAAAATTTTTAAGTGAGTACGACTGGTACATCTTTTTGCCACATTAAATATAATTTGTCTACAAAAAAAAACCATCACTTATGTATCTTAAAAAAGACATTTAACATTAATGACGCACAAGCCGCTCACAAACAATGTTGTTGCATTTATCATCCCAAAAAGGGAATAAAAACTCGCATTGACGTCGGCGCTCGCTCTTGATAATAATGCATTATCCAATTAAAACAACAGCTGCAGTGCTACTGCGATTTAGCGCTGGCCTGCGGGCTGCGACACACCTTGTGGACAAAATATTGTTTATTTACCATATAAGTGTCTAAACTTATAATTAGTTTACCGAAGTACGCCAATATTATTTCTTGTTTTCGTAATAAATATTGCTTGTGTATTTAGTCGTTAATTATCGCATAACTTCGCAGTTAAATTATTTGTTAATATTGTTAGCTAGTAGACCCAAACACGAGATAGCAGAGATGTTCTTAGCAGTGTAGTAAGCAATTATGGGCTGGTGGAGCATATTAGGTATTAAACCTAAATATAATATGTACCTATTGGTATCTATATCTACGGAATACTAAACGATATTACCATGCTAGAGTCTAGACGTACCTATATGTTTCTTATTCAGTCCCTAAATAAAACAAAATGGAAAACTTAATCACAAGTTTTTAATTCGATAAACTGATTTTCCACTGAAATTGTCAACTTTGTTATTCATTACCTTGTTAAACGTTTACAAATAACTTACACGCGAGGAAAAGCTCACCCTAAACCACATTCGTCATTGAATAAACATATGTATTAACTAATAATTGATATTTATGTATCTGTTACGCACGTCATCGGAGTAAGAACATCTGCCACCGAAACGACTCACGATGCAGCGATCTCAACGTGCTAATTTATACTTCCGTTTGGCGTATTAAGAGATGCGATAAGTAACGTTATTTATTGGCCCTCCATTACGGTAATTTCAAATTTGCTTCTTGCATATGGGCTTGAATCGGGCTAATGTTTAATGGATGCACTAATGGTTATGATATAAGTGTTTTTTAATCACTTGTATAATTTCCAACTCAACGTCTGCTAAAATAAAAGTTGCTTCGATTTTGTTTTTTTAGTTACAAATGATATTGCGTTTATTGTACTGTTCACTCCAAATTCTAGAATACATAAAACACTGATGTAATACAAAAAATACTGCAAAATAAGTAAAAGTAGGTACATAAATGCAATTAAACAAAATTAGATTATTGATTATTCCCAAAATGGAGATCTAAAACGATTTCAATACGATCCGATACGATTTCAAACGCACGAATCGCAACTTTCCACTGGACCATTCGAATATACTTACAAGGCTATAAAAAAACAATGAAGATAACAAAAAAAAACATTCAGGGATATGGACAAGTAGGTAATATAAACTTGACCTTATGATAAAAGTGTTCACCGTTATACAATTTTTCCGTATGTCGCAATGGGCTCATGGGGAAAATTTATTGATGAATACGGTTAATCAATATTATTCTCAGAATGAACTTCAAAACAAAATTAAGGATAAAGTACAATATGAACACAGCCTAATAAATAGTAGCATAATGTTACGATATTTTTGCGTAAATAAATATGCGTTAATATCACCACAGTTCATTACATTCAATAATATAACTATTTCGCCTATTTATTTAGTATACAATATTAAACATATTTTGTCACCATAAAAATCAAAGTCACAAGAATTGAGAGAATATTTTATTAACTACGAATGGCAAAGTAAATAACAACTATGAAAAACCATTGAATTAATCAAAATACAGTGACATTTCTTGGTAAGCCAATACGAGTATTAATGAATCCCAATAAAGTGCGTCCCAATTGTGCGTGCTCCACGAATTGGGATGTCGAGGTCACAACCGGACTCGCACGTGGGCTACAGTGTGCCTCATTATAATATCCAACGACATTAATGATAACGAGCTCTTCCTGTCATATCTGGGTAACTTATTCATAGTCAAATTCTTTAGGGAATGACGCTTCAATTTTAGAAAATGATATATATCATTGGGTAGTTTTATCATCTTATTCCAAGAAATATAACACTGTTTAAAGCGGCTCCAATCAATCCCTTTTGTAGGCAAGCATTTTTTCTAATCCACGCTTGTGGCATCTTGCTGATTAACTGATTTATATTAGTCTGACGTCTCGAGGCCAATCTTAGGGAAAATAAGAATACAGTTTCAGAAAATTTTAGAAATCAAGCTATTGGATTTGGAAGAAATAATCAATGAAGTTTTAATTTGATTTATCTAGAACATTATACTAAATATAAACTAAGATACCCCGTTAGAGTCGACGCCGGCCGCTCTATTAATCATGGTCCTCTTAATTTGACACACTCTGTGAACTTCCACCTTGACATGGTTATTTAGCGGCCTGTTAAGAAGTCTACAACAGATAATACTAGGCGCAGGTACTAAGGTGCTCCTTTACTGATAATTCGTTATTTCTTAGCAAATTTTCTTATATTTTAGGCATATTATTTATTTAATTTGACGATATAGTGTATCTATAGCATAATATTAGCCATGTGTTCGTTATAAGCAACGGTGTCTAGAACACATTAAATCATAATTTGGACACTGATGTTTAATAATATGAATTTCCTGTTGTTTGGAACTTAACGTTTTAGATTTTCTTTGTGTTCAATTGAACCATTAAAATAAAGATTTCTAGTAAGTATGTATAAAATTATCAACGTAATTCAAACCAATATTGCAACACAAGATGAATTTAATCCCCCGCTGCATAATCCCTTCGTTAACGTCTAATTTTCAACACGTGGCCATTTTTAGCATTTAGTGCTGTAAGATCGTTGACTCACGTGTCCTCAGACATCGGGTCACGGCTTTTTGTGCCGGCATTCAGTTGCATTCCTAGTAAATCAGCGTCCTACCACTTTACACCATAATCGGGGTTTTAAGCACGTGAGTGACAAGTTAACTGTCACACATTCAGCATTTAAAAATGTTCTAAGTGGATTCAACTTAACACAAAATTCCTAAACCTATCGTACCCAATGGATATATTGTAATACGTATTGAAATTGTGATGGATTTGCAAACGTCGCCGTATCTAACCCAATCGGCCACACTTGTTTTACTCGCTCTCAACATTATTGGCTGAGAGAAATCGCTTTTATGCAGTTTCTATACAGCATCCACTGAGTCATGAGTCAGTTTAAACGATCCGCAGTATATTCAATTTAGCATATCCAAACCAATTTTATTGTCTCTCTTTAAAGTAGAACTAATTTATTATGTACGAGTTTCTTTTTATTAATGTATTTGAGATAATCTGACACACAGCTGCATAAAAACGCCATAGCAGAAACTAGTCAAGTAACTCTTTATAGTGACAGGTGGTAATACATGCAACAAATGCCTAACGGTGTTTTAAAATCGTGACGTTAGATAAAAAGTTAATTCTTTCGTTGTCAATTCTTTAATCAATCTCGACGGCTAAGTGCCATGAGTACTAATTTTTTATTCCTGACAAAAGAACTTGTAATGAGGAGATTAATTTAAAAAAATCCGTTAATTGAGACAGCTTCTTAAAATGTAAAACTCGTGTATTTCTATTTTCTAGAATGGAAAATTTTACACAACAAATAACTTAAGATGTACAATAAAGAGTATAAATGTATAAATAACTGACAAATATCCAAATAAATGTGAAATCAAGCTCATCTTAGAAATTAATGCTTTTCACATCTAAATAATTATAAATATTATTAAACGACTCAATGAATCAAATGTTAACATTGTTTTTCAATAACATAGATGTGGGCGATTTTATCGTTGATACCTATCATAATGCCACACGCAGAAAATAAATAAAACATATTGTTTTGTTTAGATTTTATTCAAATGTATGTGGAAACTGATCGCAAGCAATCGGCTGAATCAGAATTGACTATAAATGAGTTAATTATTTGCGCAACAATAAAGTGTTGTTACAAGTATTGCAGTAGAGTGTAGAGGATACGATACGTAACATTCAAATATATAAATGTAGTAAGTGTGGAACAATGAGCTTGGTCACACCGTTTATCAAACAAGCGTGTATTTAGGGTAAGCAACGTCAATTCCGATGGACGGCCGTCATTGCTATCAATACTACGCTGAAGTACAACCACAATGATTTATTTCAACATTATCCGTGTAATAACGTGCGAGTACTTGTTTACACAACTAGTTGCAACAGCAGGAAACGTGGATTAATTTAGACCTAATACTGGACCGAAAGGTTTTCTTAGAAAGCGTGCGTTTAAGCTAGCTTTTGCGATAAAGTACAAGCAGATTGATAATAACTTCCTATCTATACCTATACTGCAAAGCCTGGATCGAAATGATCGTTTCACCACGTGCAAAATTTGCAAGAAATCGTGTAGTACGAATAGTACGGTTTCCTGCAATTTAGAAACACTTGTTCAACCCACGCCGTAATTCCGTACATTTAAAGGGTACATAACACCGTTAAACTAGCCTCGATTTATTCTAACTATCTCGTTTTGTTTCTTTATTGCAGTTTTCGTAAGGGACACATAAATATCAAGTAAAATAAATTTCCCTTATACATTTTCAAGGAATAGTTGTAAGCTAGGTTGATATGAATATATATAGACTCGTTTAGAGTAGGTAGGTACTAATGACACATACCTCTATTATGGTTTTCCATGACCACTTAGTAGGTACCATGTAATAAATGTTACTTCCTGCCCCAAAACATTATGCAACAGAACCGTAACCTACTATTGTATTTCGGAATAATCAAAAAACTTTTGAATGAAGTTAACCTGTTGATTTTTAGACGTAAAACATTTTTTAGGTGACAAATTGTTAGGGAACATCGATAACTTGAAGAAATTATACAAAATCTTGAATTACATGATATCAGACTTGTCTAGAGTGTTAGACCATGCGAGTCTAGAGGAGTAATGCTGTTGGTATTTAATAATGCAAATCAGTACGTGTATATACCCATTCAATAAGTTTGAGTCATCACTATATGTGAGCCTCAGATGTTGTTTGAAAGCTACTTGTTCTACGTGACCAATAAGTCGGATTCAAGTCATGTACACTTCGACGTAGGTTTTTATTACTGCTAGTAATCCTGTTTATTAGGTTACGTTTTATTGGTGTATTACTCTATATTTTATGCCTTTTCCATATCGGATGAGGTGAGCATGGGAATGGGTCATGGTGGGAATTGTGATTTATTTGATACCAAACTTATCTAATGTCCTCGAAAAATAGTGATTTTAATTATTACGAGAAGCATGAGAATCTTGAATTTCTTAATCACAAAGTAGAGTGCAAAGCAAACAACAAAATATAACCAATAAGTTAACTTTTGCTTCGTATTAATATGGCAAATTCCATACTCCCATAATTTTTTATCATGATTATTTCTATATTATGAAAGTACAGTTTTTACTATTTATAAACGTCTTCGAAATGTTGTATGTGTATTTTCATAGTGATTTATCATTCATGTTTTAAGAAACCAGTTCGTATAAATAACTTGGAAAATGTAAAGTAAACAAACATTTCGTAACATATACTTTTGATCAAGTTTTAATAAGATCACGGAGCGGACCCTTCAAGTATCAAGAGTAACCGCATTTCTGTTCTGTCATTAGCATTGCTAATTAGTGACGAGCTCATCTGCTCTTGTTAACATCAATTGACTGATTTATTGGAAACAAAGTTTATTGACATCCGACCTAAAAATCATACCAACTTACCGAATTAACGGTACTGTTTGTACAAAGCTCATTTGGTACACGTTGCTTTTACGTTCCGTTACTCACAAATTAAGAGGTAATCGTAATGTTATTGATACATTACATTTAAATAAAACAGGCGTGTTAGCTTGAAGTAAATAAATCTGCGTGAAGTGGGTATCTAACGTAACTTCGACCAACTATGATTGCACTATTACATTGAATAGACTTTTTAAGGTTTATGGCCGTAAATTGACTTAATCTGTTAACTATTATGTAAGATAGTATTCGTGATAGTGTATAAGAAATATTTTCATTAAAATTTACTAGCTGCTTTTCATGTAATATACAACAAATACTACTAAAACAAAATAAAAATATAGTCTGTGCATAAACATCACATAGACTGACTCAAACGCCCTAAAAAGCTACATTATTCAATTTGAAACACACAAATATCGTAAAACATTAAAACGCCAATGTTGTTAGCTTCAATTCAAAGTTATCTGCATTCTCACATCTCAGTCGGAGTGCGCTGCGCATATAACTTAACTTTCCAAACGTATACAAGACCGATATAGCTCGGGCGTCTGACGAAATCAAGGCGCATCCCCGTTTTAGGCTGGCTAAGTATGAATGCCGGTCATTTTATGCGTGCACTGGCCACTTGATACCACACTGCGCACCGATAAAAGGTCAAGTCTCGGAGCGCAGGATGTCTCGTCTAATAAAGGACATGTTTGTCCCGCTGTTTTCTATCGCACAGGCGTTTCCATTACACACAAAGTAATAACGATGAAAGAGACACACAACCCCTTCGTACTTGATCATTTTTATTCAAGTTCCTTGTACAACGTTGTAATAAACAATGCCTCGTTGATTAACTTGTAACAAAAAGTTTATTGCTGATCGTGTGATTGTAATGATTGAATTACTTCTCACATACATTAACTTTGAATTGACTGTTTATGTACGTATTTATTTCTCAAATAATTGACTGGAATGTTCCTTTGTCATAATTATTTAACTTATATGTGATTGCTTGCCGATCAGGTGAATCAAACGGTCACAAACACAATGTAGGTATTCATGTAAATACGTGTTTTTACTTTATACTATATACTTTAATGCCTTTTGTTTGTTTTCCTGGAAGAACCAGTGTAAACTCCAAGAGTATTCGGGACCAATTATTCCTCACATTATAACTCTATCAGTTCTCAATAACACTAATGCGTTCATCATAACGCTAAAGGCAAATACGAACAGCACTCGGCGGTAGATATTCGGTGCCATTTGTGACGGCTAACGAGATTGAGTCACATTCTGCGTCACATAACGTCTGAGTCACGGAAGCACGCGCCTTCTCACATACATTAAAATGTTTTTTTCCCCATAGGTGCTAACCTGATGGCTGAATCATCCGAAGTCCTGATCGATAGGGTCAGCCGGACCGCCCATGACCTAAAACGAACACATTTTTGGTTCAAAAATGTGTTTGAATTTTTCGGTCTGGATGCGGACCTGCGTTCGTTACCCATTCCAACACTGCCTGTGATCAACACTGGTGCGATGAAGAAATTGCTTTCGTCCGGTGTTCGCGTCGCAAATGTAATGTAGTTTACATTTTATAATGTAGTTTATAGTTGATAGTGGATTATGTAATGCCTCTGTGATATTTATGTTGATTTACTTAGAGATGGCGAGATGAGTCACCGTGTAGTGTGTTTTCTTTTGATTCGTAATCTAATAGTAAACGTACTCGTACTCGGCATTGTGCGGTGTTGACGCAATTGCTGTAATACTTTGATATGCATAATTGTAGTAATCGTTATAAGTTATAATAAAACAAAAGACAACACATATAAGTTTTTAATAAGTATGGTATTGATAATGAAAAATCAATGACAAAATAATGAATGAAACTTCTATAGTGGTGCCCTTCAATGACAATAATTATAAAAATCAATGAGATTTTGTACTTATATTATTTCATTGCTAAAATTATTTTTGAGTCCATATTTACTGACTATGTGCTGACCACAAAATACCCATGACAATAATATACGTATATAGGTGCCTTAAAGGGTTAAATGAGGAAATAACAACTAAATAATAAGGTCGGTAAGGATGTCTAAACACCGCAGGGAATTATTGGAAACGTGGGCGTGCCACAATATATTCGTGGGCAGATCCTTTGTACTCTCGCTCTTTGATGACTAACTGCATTAAAATCTGATACAATATGGTTTCAAACAAGTTTGTTTAGGGTGATCATTTCTATTTTTGTAATTTTTACCGCAGTTGGAAAACGACATACGTATAAACCTATTCTTTTTTCTATTCAAAAATAAGAAATAGAAGTCGCATATTAAATCATACCTATTCAACAGGACACAATTTGATTGGCAACTAGATTATAGGTCAAATTGTGTGCTAGAGATTGGGTACGACTGTTCTCCAGTCAAGACAATTTGATTGACATTGAGAATAAATGACTAACTAAATTGTGTTGTCTGGAACGGCATATAGAAAACAATAACATTCAAAGTATGTATGTGCTCAGGATATGTATGACCTGTATGAGCAATGATGCTATTTATCAATATCTATATCAGAGTTCCTACAAACAACGAAAATATCTTCAAAGTTTCATTATTATGTATTTGTAGATATAAATAATATTTTGGCATAATTGGACCAAAGTACTTCATTAAAATCAGTGTATTTGATTGTGTGACGATTTTTTAAGATCTGATAAATGACAATTTGTATACAGCTGGAATGTGAAAATGAATGTTTACTTAGTTTAAATTTTAATAAGTACGTGCGTTAGTATAATATGTAGTATTTGATGTAGTAAGGAATGCTTTGTGAAACACTTACGTTGTGTTAACTATTTAGCGGCAAAAGTTGTTAATTTACATTAAAAAGTATAAAACACTTTTTCAGTCACTAATTTACTAACAATTTTTCAAATAAAAATAGATCATATACCAACATGCTTGTCGCTAAATATATACAAAAATATACCGTTCAATAGACCATGTAATGATTGTATTATTGGACGCCTATTGGCATAAATATTTTCATATTTTAACTATGCGCTATGGTACTTGTTAGCTTAGCTTATTGTGTAAATATTATTTAATCATTAAATATCCAAGATATTTTATTTGAGGTAAAATAAGTTTTATTAATTTGTAAATAAAGGCTATGTATGATTAGTTACTTAATTATAAGTCCTGTTTAAATTATTCACATCACATTATTTTTAATCCTACTCTTTATATTTTATAGCTAATACTGAACTCAACAATTGGTTTCCTTGTGAATTAAGGATGAAAATTAATTTATCATCCTTGATATATCCGATTAAAATACAGTAGTAATTACTGAACATTTGATTTTCTTTTTGTAAAACAGAAATAACTTCAAATAAACATCATTAATTTGGATATAGAATTAATTGCAGTTTTCTCACTTTCGTTTGTTTGATTATTTGGCTGAACTGAATTACAGAAATAACAAAGTTAAATAAGAATGAGTTCTGTTTAAGCTTTATTTCTATGTAGAATTCATAACGCTCTTAAACTTATCTAATGATATCTTCTAAGTAGCATTTTATATTTTTGTAAATTTGTAATATGTGTAATATTAAGCTAGTCAATAATAAATGTTTTAAACTGGAATTTCGTCTTTTCTTTTTATTTTGTATACATGTATTTACAAAATACGCAATTTTGTATTCATTTGGTAAAACAAAAGCCTTTTTGTTATCATTTTTGTTACCCTTTATTTACAAAAAGTACATAAACATAAAGTGAAATACTTCGGTATCCCAAGAGAAAATTACTTCTTTAAAAATCCCTTAATAGTATTTTTTTTTTTAAATGTGGGTTGCAATTCACATGGCAAAAGAAAAATATAAAAGTACCACGATAAGTTTTATTGTATTTGTAATATTTTTACCAAACTCAAAAATTATTGCATATTTTAATGCAAAATTGTATACCTTTTTCTTCAATGATGGGTCGGAATAGCCTCAAGAAACTGACATGATTTAAGACTTCGTATTCTTAGTGAGGGGTATGTAACTGTGGGTAGGTATCCAATAATTGCGACTAGAAATGGGACTGTGGGTAGAACTCTATAACTACAGAAACCTCCTCCATTCTTTGTCGCCCTAGTACTTTTAAAGTAATGCATACGTCTTTTGGCGCGTTTGGAAAAAATATGAAAGTTAAATAATTACAATGCGCGCGCACACCGGCAGCCAAAAAGCGGCATGATGAAATTAGCTGCAACGGATGAAGTTGACGGAAATATTTTGGTTCTAAATAGATAACTTTCTATTACGGATATTAGCAAATTCATCATTTTTAAATTAAACAGTTCAAACTCTCAAGTACCAGGAACGCATGAAGTCGGTGGAGATATACTTATTCATAATAAGTAGAAGAAATTTTCATATTGGTTTCGTAACAAAATTGACAGACACATTTAAAGTTTAACGCATTTTCCCCTTTGAAGTACCAGGAACACATGAAGTTGGAAGAGATATTTTTATTCATAATGAGAAGCTAACTTCCTATTGGCTACACCTGATGCTCCTACTAAGTTTAGCCACGCCCACCAACTACAAAACACCAATCAGCGTCTACGTCGCACTATTGATATTAATGTTCTGGTAACTAGTGCAGTTTGATATTTTATTTCAAACTACCCTCGGTTCCAAATATCAACGAAATAGAATGATAAAACATTGGACATCTGTTAAAAAATATCAATGGCGAAGGATGTTTAACTTTTTATGTATATAAAATACATATTCATAAGTACGTATACATGTTTCAGTTATTTGAATTATATAATAGGGTGGTAAATAATAAATAGGCCATGTTAAAATTGTGATAAGAGAATTTCATTAAAAAAGAAGTATAACTTCTTACATGCATACATGAATACACACTTTTTTATATTCTGGGAAATATTCTGGCTATTGATGACATGACGAAACCTTCTTTCTATCTCTGTTGCCCTAGTACTATTCGTGTCTTTTAGTTTTTCGTTTCATCGATTTTTCAAATCACAACAGTGCTAAAGAAGTTTCACTACAATAAAATATACAGGTAAAATTATAAATAAAACAATCATTTCCAAAATTAAATAACTTCTTTTATTCAGAGTCAAATTTGTTTCCTACATAATGTGTTAGAATGTAAGACGCCGAACATTAATTGACCATTACACTAATGGTTGGCGTCGATAGCCGTAACTTGGTGCACGAATGGAGGGCCGGTGAGTTTATTATACCGCGTCGTTCCAGCGACACCAAGTACCAACACGCTGCACACATGTCGGGACCGGCGCGTCTGCCGCGAGACGAGCCACGTCACGAGCCCGCTAATTATAACTCGCCGTGTCGCTGGAACCACACCACTACACAGATATACTACCGGTTTTAATACAGACTTTATAATAATAATAATATAGACTTTAATTTTATATTAACTATGCAATTATGATCACAAATACCCATGAACCAAACGACGCGATCCTGTGAACTCTCCGCGTTCCCACGAATATAACAACAACTAGTCCCCACTACTGAGCGCCACGCCGCGGCCGGACGGCGCGGAAATCGAACCCCGGCCCGCCACGTCCGCCCGCCGCCCGCTCGCAACCATCTCCGACGCGTCTCTCTACAATCCAATGCACAAACACCTAATTTTAATCAATAATCAACAATTATCGCCCACCTCTAACACTACACGCTTTATTTATCAATACGATCAAGTGGAAAAATAATTTTTGATCTCCGTTCGAAATCAATGAAACATCTCCCATGTTCTCACATGGCAAACAAAAATACAAGGCAAACGAATCCGCGGGGAGCGATCCGACACGGAGTGACACGGCGAGGCACAGTGTAGTGACACGGTGCGACACAGTGTAGTGACACGGCGAGGCACAGTGCACGGCGCGGGTCGCTCCCCGCCGCTCGTGTCGTTGAAACACCAATAACTACTCTCCGTATGCTTATAAGAACACTTCATAAACAGCTTTCTTTATATTATACTACACAATTTACACGTTTACATTAGGTTTACATTTTTACACAGCAATAATAATTGTTTTGTAGTCTTCATAAAATACTCTATATACTTCCCAATTGCTAAATATTGTCGCATATTAAGCATGTTTTTATAAATATTTGTGACACCGTATGGTCGTTGGTGTCGTTAATTTATATCCAAAAAATACTTTAAAACATCATCTTACTCTCCGACTATATAACAAAAGTTTTGATTCAGTATCGACATATGTTTACAACTCAAATATTAGTCACTAACATACTTTTAAACCGGTAAGTAGCCGAATACACAACTAACTCTAAGCATCAAAACTAAACTACGCAAATTTAACAATTTTCATGAACAGATGCGGTCCGCAGGTGTTACTTCACAACATAATTAGAACTCAAATTATTTCAAACAAATAATTCTATAAATGCTGACAATATTGTCTTTTGTCTGGAATGACACTTATCGTTTTCTAAACAGAGTTTCAAACATCAATCTCTAAAGCATAAACACGTTACAATTTCGACGACTGATCACAATACAAATCAGACTTTTCTATACAAACCACGCGTTAGCAAAAGTATATTTTAGAAAAAAATACATTATGGCAAAATATTGGCGAAGTGTAGCGATTTAGCTCTCCACGAATATTTATAAATTAAAAAAGAAACAATACCAATGTAAAACAAACTCAAGCATTCAACAAACAGCCGCGAGATAAAATTATGCTAAACGACTCACAGTGAAACTAAATGTAGGCGCGCGCACGCCACGCACGCACTAAATCATATTTACATAAATAATGCACATAATATAAAACATTATAAGACATAACCATCTTAAGTATTCATTACGATATAGTTTCATTTTATTTATTACACTATGGCATTGCAAGTTTGTGACTCGGTTGCGGCAACGCACGGCAACCCTGTTATAACTCAACGTAGTGCTATAGCGGAGGCGCAGGTTGTCTATTGTCACAATAATCTCCGATATGTCCAACGTAACTCATCAAGTGAACGATGGTGGTGATGTGGTCGATAACCAACACTAGAAACCGTTCAAAATCAGTAGAAATACGCGAACGACCTCAGAACCTTGCCTAACTTTAACGTTTACTTTGCAAATATACATACGACGATCCTAACCGTTAGAAGATACTTGAAGGCAGTTTGAAGATGGTTATCACGAACAACCATGGACCCGAGTCAGTCATCGATAATTTAGAATGTGAGGGTCCGGCACGAAGCGTCTAGGAGCTAACAGCTAATAAGGTATCGCGGCGTCAACTCGCAGCCACGCAGCCGCCACGCGCCACGCACACGCCACGCACGCGCCACGCACGCGTCACGCACGCGTCACGCGAGCGCCACATGGAGCCACCTCCTGTATTATACATCCCTGCTAACAAAAATATATACACATTAGGTATGTTACTATGTCACCAATTGAGGAGTCGATGGTGTGAATAGCAAAAAAAATGGTTTGAAACGTCGCGTCGCACAGTGGGTCGAAACGGCTATTTTTGTGACATAGGATTTTTTTTCGGATTTTCCAATTTTTTTTGACGCCAACGTTTTGATATTATCATTCCTTACACTATTCATTCTTTGTATTTTTTTGCTTAACCCTATAATTTCGGCAAAAAAAAATATTTTAGGTTTTTAATGTATGGAACGCACTATAAAAACCTAAATTTCTACGAAGTCCTGCTAGATCCTGCGTTGAAACCTTATTTTTCTGAATCTTGGTCTGTTCTACTATACTTCTATACTTCGAAAGTCTGCATCGACCTGCAACTTTTTCAGTTATGCAGTTCGAAAGAAATGATAAAATTCAATATTTCCCAAAAGATTTTTTACAATTATCTTCAGTAAATTTGACACAAATAAGATAAATAATTAATCTAATAAATTAACAAATACCAAGGAAAACTTGTATATGTGCCGTGCCAGATTAAAAAAAAACAAATGATGGAAATAACTAAAAAATAATAATAAAAAAGGCCAGTATAAAGCCTATACCTATATACTACTCACTATCACTACTGTTTTGTAGATCTTCTAAAATACTCTCTACATTAATAAATTCTAAGTCTTCTGGTTTTGATGGCAAATGCAGAAGCTCTTTAGCTTTTGTTGAGAGAACCATAACATGTTTTTTTGTCATGCGTGATCTAAGACTTGTGATCTTTGGATCAGATGACAAAAGGAGATTATGTAAGATGTCCTCATTCGAAGATATCCTACTAATTTTTCGGGAATGATTTTCCCTATATTTTCGGAAGTCTTTGTTCCGTGCTTCTGCGGCTTCTTCCGACAGCTTTCCAATGGGTATAGCCCCAAAATGTTTAATTATGTCAGCCCCATGAACTAATAATTTATGTACACTGGAAGGCATATAATACCACGGATATAAATCAACATATAGTTTTGCGGTTTCGGTAGAAAATAAAGCGAATTTAGTAATATCAACACGCTCTCCAGACGCAATGGTTTGTAGAATGATATAAAAATTCTCTATCAACTGCTCATTAATGCCAGTGATACGTGCTGTCATGGCTGTATTTTTAAAAAATCTTCGAGCCGTATTACCATCATTAGTGGTGCCTGCTCCTTGCTTCACTATATCAATTAGCAAGCCACATTCTTCTTTAAATTCTTGTTGAATTGCAGACTTTCTGGTCTTCATTTTCTCTTTATCGTCACCCCTGCAGTTCCATTTCTTAATCTCCAAACGGTAAGCTATGTGGAGTAGGCACTCCATGCATCTTATCCACGCATGCAATGATGACAATCCATACTGGTACATTTCTTCATTCTTAGATCGCAGTTTGTGGGATTCCAAATTATTCATTTCTGTTGGTTTCGCTTTGCAAATGTCACAAACTGCTGTTGAAGTCTCAGAAAAGTATGAAGTTATTTTGCCGTCAATCATTGTCATCATTAATTCGTGGGCAATTTTCACTTTCCTAAATATAGATGGCTGGAGTGCCTCGATTTCTCCTGATATACCGGCTTTTATAGCTGCTACAGTAATTTGTGTTTCTTTTGTGAACGTAAACATAATGGGACGACAGTAAAATGTGGATGAACTTCGATCGTTTTCCCATAAAACCGTTCCATCATCATGTTGTAGTCTTATTGGAACAAGACTTGCCATAAATATACTGGAATCGTCCACGCCTACTTCAGAGATCTGCTTATAATTGCTTTGCCCCGAGGATCCATCAAAGCCCCATTTGCTGATAAGCTTCAGGTCAGTTGCAGAATCTAAATCGAACTCAATTGTATCCAAAAGCCTTGAGGCTGTCAAGTTGAGCAGAGCTTGCAATTTAACTGATGCCGTGCAATCACTAAATGTCATATCCTCCTTTCTTGGGTAACATTTCAATTTTGCTTCTTTTAATTTATAATAAGAAGGATACAATTGAAAGCCTTTTTCGCTTGCTGATTCTCTTAGGTTTATATATTGTGCCTTCGACAAATTTAGGGAAACAAGTAGCGCCAACGCTTTATCAGCAGTGTATGGAACATATTTTTTTGCATTCAAGCAATTATTCACTTTTGTTATATCTTCTGGATTTTTAAGTAAATGGTTTATTATATTAGCGATGGTTTCTTGTCCATTACATTTCAGTGTATTTGATGTAGCTGCAATTAATTCTTCCTGAGACAAATTATTTTGAATTTGGTCTACTCGTCTTCGTTTTTGTCTGTTGGACAAATCATCGAATGATTTTCTGGGACAAATCAAAGCTGTAGAAGCTTTCGATGTGGATGGAGACAGATTCTCAAGACTTAAGTCCTCTTCATGTCTTTCGTGTTCTTCATGTACTTCATGTTCTTCGTGTCTTTCGTTTAATTTTAGTCCTTTAGGCCAAATTATTTCACTTTCTAGCCAATCACCATTTTTTTTAATAAAGTTAGAAAATATACGATTGCATTTTTGCCATCTAGCTGTTATAGAAGAACAGAATTTTACACAAAACTTTTGAAGCACTACACTATTTTCTTCAGTTACGTTTATTTTCTGTTGCAGAAAATCAGAAAGTTTTTTGCTATCTGATAGAGATCCAAGCTGGTCTCTTAAAACAACAAACATATCGAGATTAGTAACTAGACCCTCCATGATACCGAAACAAGGATTCAAAATAAAATGGTATGGATCGTAGCACGGATAAATGTACATTAAGAACGAATTCAAAATATAAGTCATTTTATACCCTGGGCAATAAACAAATTTTATTGCCCTAGATGCTCTCATTAATGATAGAACTAAGTAAAAGGACAAAACATGTTTACAATCGATATCACGAGAATGTTTGTTTTGTTTTAGTTAATTAAAGACAATAAACAAACAGTAGTTGTAAAACAATTAACTAAATGCACCTGTAATCTCCAGATGTCATCAGTGTTAATGACTGAAAGTAATCCTTTGCCATCTGGTGGTCCATTTGCATTTATGATTTATTACTGTGTTTACGTTAATTGTGTAACCACATGTTTTGGGTACAACAACCAATTATGCCAATAAATATTTACTTATTTACTTCTATTGTGTTATTCTATTAGATTTTTATATAATAGTTTGTATATCCACAATGTTTTTGTCTTACTATCTTGTGGTTAAATTGACTTAAAATGTCAATTACAAAATTAGAAATAGTACTATTTTTACCATTTTTCCGATCCCTATAACTGGAAAAGTTGCAAGTCAATGCAGACATTCGAAATGTACAAGTAAAGTAGAACTGGCCAGGATTCAGAAAAATAAGGTTTTAACGCAGGATCTAGCAGGACTTCGTAGAAATTTAGGTTTTTATAGTGCGTTCCATACATTAAAAACCTAAAATAATTTTTTATGCCGAAATTATAGGGTTAAGCAAAAAAATACAAAGAATGAATAGTGTAAGGAATGATAATATCAAAACGTTGGCGTGAAAAAAAATTGGAAAATCCGAAAAAAAATCCTATGTCACAAAAATAGCCGTTTCGACCCACCGTGCGTCGTGGCAAACTTTAAGAAATAGTCTAATAGAATGCATATAATTATTTTTTTATCTTCTAATTTTCCGAATGTAAAGACTTTATCATGCATGATATTTGAATATTGTCAGGTGTAAAATATCTAAATTGCAATATATAAAGTAATAAAAAATCTGAGAAGTCCCAAATATCCAAAATTTTACCAGAATTTTTTTTGTTCATAACAATTACTTGCTTTTCGGTATTCTAAATAATCTCAATAATGAAGTCTTCCTTTTTTAACTATTTTGTATTCCTAGGAAGTTGTTATTAAAGTATACTTGAGGAAAATGAAATGAAATGACCTCTTGACAAAGTTGGATGTCATCGAGGTCTGTGTGAATTTAATAAGGGATCATTTATTTAATGATCATTTTCATAGTTTGTGTAAAACAAAATTAGGAGCGTAGTGTGCATACCTCATCCAGTGGTGCGGCGTGTTGTTGTGCGGCGGCGTGGCGGGCGCGTGCGCGTGCGCCGGTGTCGCCACCCTCTGCACCACCTGCACGTGCACATTATTTATTAAATCTACCAACAATACATTTAATTGTACTATATGGGACATTACACATTTAAAATAAACATTTATAAATATTCATTATTAAATTTACTAAAAAATATGTGAGATGATATTTTTGATAAAATGTTTTCTTTGTATTTCGCAGTAGAAATTATTAAGAATGGCCTTGGTTCAAACGTGACCTTATTTTAGCTGAGGATGATGATTAAAATTTCCAACATATATTTTTGGTCTGCAAGAACGTGTGTGGGACTATATGGAGATATATGAGATGGTATATTTGACGTCAAAGTGGGTCAGTTAGGATATGAAGATGTGTGTGTGTGTGTGTGTACGTGCCTGCTGCACGAAGGCGCGCGTGAGGTGCGGCGCGGCGCGCTCGGCGAGCTCGAAGGCGCGGCGCAGCTCCTCCACGGCCGCCGCGCTGCCCGCGCTGCCCGCGTGCGCGCGCGACACCTGCCCACACCGTGCCGTTAGCTAACACTTGCACTACTCCTCTCATCACTCCTATACTTTTACATTATCATAAAAAAGGGACACCACGTACAACACCATTAACAGTGGTACCATATAATTTCTGTATTTGTCTATTTGTTACAATCTGGCATTCAACATCTTTAATGAGTATTCCAAATGAACAACACTACAAAAATTTATTTTACAGGTGAACCTTCTGAAAGTATACATTTTCCAAAAAATTAATCTCAACACACAGCACTTACGCCCGGTTACTCAAATGCCATTAAAATAATAAATTGCACTTAATTACCCACGACCTACTTAATCGGTACATTTACGCGAGACTTTCGTTAAGTGCAACATAATATTTAAGTGGCGTTTAAGTATACGCATGATTCTCACAAAATTAAGAATTTTCTATTTATTTTTCCAATAGTGATACTCTAAGTATTGTTAAACTCCATACGTTTGCAAATACTTATTCACGTGACTATATATAAATAATTATATATCTATCTATCTATATCAGCCCATATACGTCCCACTGCAGGGCACGGGCCTACTCTACAATCGAGGGAATCGATTGAGAGTGGTTAGGCCATATAGTCCACCACGCTGGCCTAGTGCGGGTTGGCGGACTTACATACCGTAGAAATTCTTTAAAATCGCTACGGTATGCAGGTTTCCTCACGATGTTTTCCTTCACCGTTAAAGTGCGTTGTGATTGACTATCAATACACACATAACTCCGAAAAGTCAGAGGTGTGCCCTGGGATTTGAACCCGCGACCACCGTGAACATATAGGCAGGTAATAATTATATATAATATATATAAATAAATAAGTTAACATTTACACTAAATTTCATAGAGCCAGACAGCATAGTAATTGTACGTGACTCACCTCACTAAGTAGCGGATAAATCAGTTGCTGCAGGTACGGATGCCTCCTTACTTTCTCTTCACTGTTGTTTCCTCTATGGTCCAGAGGTGAGGACTGAAATGAAAATATTTTAATGATAACAAAATGTTTCAAAATCAAACCCGAATTAATATTTTCTGTGTTATGAATATAACCTACAGTAGCATGACATTCAGAGATGGCATTCCTGAAAAATGAACTAGCTGCTTATTATGTGGACTAGCAATCTATTTATGCTTTATAGTAGATACGAGACTGACTTAATGGTCATAAAATCGAGGAACCTTGCAAGGATTGAATAAATGATTATTGGAAAATAGGTAGACGGATTTTGGCTCTTCTCTTCTTCTCTTCTCTTCAGCCTATGTATCCACCCAATGCTGAGTGTAGGCCTCTTCTAATGCACGCCAGGTTGTTCGGTCCTGGGCAGTCCTCATCCAGCTCCTCCCCGCCACGTGGACCAGGTCGCCGGTCCACCTCGTCAAGGGCCTGCCCCGGTTTCTATATCCAGTTCTTGGTCTCCATTCCAGCACTGCTTTACCCCATCTGCCATCATTACTGCGGCATATGTGGCCTGCCCATTTCCACTTCCGTCGAAATTTCGATTTTGGCTCAAGGTGGTATAATTATACTTAATACTACCTCTGCCTCGGTGGCGTAGTTGTACTACGGTACGACTGCAAAGCGTTCGGGTTACTCGGGTTCGAATCCCGGGTCGAGCAAAGTAATATTGGGTTTTTCTATTCATTATCAGCCCGGAGTTAGGAAATTGTGCCCGATATGGCGATAGGCTCGCCCCTTATACCATCGTGGAACGGAAGCGGAATACACAAGACGAAAGTGGGTGTCCTGGTTGCTACCAGGAGAACTTCTGCCTACCCCTTCCGGAAAAAGGCGTGAGATTATGTATGTTTGTATGAATAAGGTCAGTTGGAAACCACTTATTACACAGTAATAGTATGGTGAGGTGAGGATGGAACATACAAGGCGAAATGTGGGTGTCCTGGTGGCGCCTCTGCCTACCCTTCTGGGATAAAGACGTGAGTTTATGTACGTATGTATACTTAATACTATTCTATACTTTACAACTTTTACAGTACAAAAATAGTATACTAACAGCATTATTATAGACGACGGTATCCCGGTTGGAAGGCTGGTGTTCCTGGCGCTCCCTCCTGTCGTCCCGCTCGCGCTCGCGCTCGGAGTTGCGCTGCTCCACGCTCGCCTGCGCGTTGGATGACTGTCGCGACTGAAAATAGTGTTACAAATATTTTATAAGTATTTTAGTGTATTGTTAGCTTTTTTGTCCTGTAAATTGTTCTCCATCATTTGACAAACATGAATTTGACTCTTTAATATTTATTTCTTTTGAACTTCATAATAATACTATTACTTCGGTTATGTTCTCCTTTAAAAATAATCATATGTAATAGTATGTAAAAACTTATTTATTTGTTCGTTCCAAAATTTGTTTTTAACCATTATTTTCATGTGAGATTACATAACCATATATTTTTCTTTTGTATAGGTCTTCACATAATGTCTTTATCTTTGAAAATTAAGCACTTATAATCCCACGTTACTCAGATATTCTTCTGTGCATTTTATATGAATGTATTTACATAAGCATAAAAATACATTCATATAAAATTCTTAAGATTATAAATGACAGCATGTTATAAAGCAGCAACCACCCAATCGGTATCAGATAGTAAAACATGCGTACTATTAAAATATTAGTGTTATCTCCACCTGGGTGTTACCGATGAGACATTTCCTATATGAAAGATAAGTAAATGGGGGGTTTTTCCTTGACTCTGTCGTGTTATTACAAGTCTTTATTATTACTTTAATTGCTTAACTTATGTTGGTTGAATCACGGGATACCTTCATGTCGAATGCATCATTCGTAATTTCGTACAAAAGCACATGGTATGTAAACAACAGTAACACGCAATGTTTCGTATTTTGAGTTTAATAATAAATAATGAATACACCCAACAGTCACATACATAGTCCTGACCCCACACTAAGATTGAGTCTTTTGTCGTGGGTATCAGGAACTACGAGAGACTTTTCGGTCTCACAAACACCCAGACCCGAAACAAATACTTGTGGTTCTCACAAACATTTGTCTCGGTGCGGGGATCGAACCCTCGGCCTCCCGTTTCACAGGCGGCGTCTAACCAACTGCGCTACGGAGGCTGTCAATATTTTTGTTTTTAAATCGGTTTTCTGAATTTTGTGCAAATATAATTAAAAACGTGACTACGGTCCACCATGACCCAGTGTCAATTGTTTTGGCAATGTTAAAGCTGAGGAAGGAAGTTAACCATCGCATTGAGTTGATACGGCCGGTTTCCAGTAATGCGTGGAAACAATGAGAAAGGAAGGTAATAGTAGTAATAGTTTAGTTCAAATGCGTATAGGTAAGCATATATGCTTATATCTACAGGGCGAGTAGTATTCGTGCAGTATAGTGTAGTTTAGTACAGTGTAGTGCAGTGCAATGCAGTGCAGTGTAGTACAGAATAGTATTGTAAGGGTACGTACGGGAGGTTTGTCGGCGGCGTTGTTGTTGTTGGGCGCGGGCGGCAGGTCTGCGCGCGCGGGCGCCGCGCCGTTGTGTGTGGCGCCGGACACGCACGCCGCGCCGCCGGACACCGCTGCACACACACATATAGCAAATGAGTTACATACAGGACATGGTGCACTGAAACTCTCTTCATAAAAGACGAAACAAACTCTATAAAATAATTACGAAGTCACTTCAAACTTAAGATATGTACCTACAAGGGGGAGGAAGACAGTGGCAAATATTGAAAGCAAAGGGCATTTAAATATGGGTATAGCAATGATTTTCTACAGGTTTAGTCTAATAAAAAGACCGGTGCCATCGACATAATTGTTGAGAAAGTCTTATGTTCAGTACTGAACTTCCTGTGATGAAAATGGTGATTAAAGCCCACTTTAATGCTTGTTGGCGTATATGAAACTAAGCGTAGTTATGTGCAAAAAGATGTGCATTGGGTATAGTTACATTTAGCGAGCTCCTCGTGGTGCGCGCGTCGCTTGTTGTCGTCGAGGCCGGTGTGCGGCGCGTGCGCATGCGCGTCCCGCAGCGCGCGCGCCGCGCCGCCGCGCACCGTCATGATCCACGGTTCGTCCGCTTCCAACTCGCCCCGACTGCTCTCCTCTCTGCAATACATATACACGTATAGAGTTATTTAGGTTTTAAACTAGGACTTCAAAGAAAAATCTGAAAGTACCGGACAAGCAGGCAAGGAGTAAGATAGATAGAAACAGATATATATACGATGTTGCTCGTGTCGGCTCTTCTAGTATATGATGTATCTCAATAAATCACTTATTTATAACATACAAAGTGTAGTGTTGCCATATTCCCAAAACGTGTTAACGCAAAAGACTAAAAAGTAAAAATGTCACCATCCATCACACTTAAATTTACCAAGAAATCTCAGAACCGTTGTAAAATAGGAATTCAATGATTGCAACTATAATTTAATCCATGTACATTCCACGGCACATGGCGCGTATCATCGCGAATCGGAAGGAGGCAGTTGAAACAGCATTAGCTCAAATGTAGCAGAACGGGAGCGGGAATTTCTTCCGGCTCGATGCGAGGCCAGCGGCGCACGAGTGATATTAATAGCTAGGGGACCGCCGACCTTGGTACATAGGGCTAGTTAAATTGCTGTATTGACGCGGTACTGACTGGTATAAAATATACATAAGATAATGTTTCACAACTGTTGTACTTATTCCGCGTTCTGGGCGACTTTACTTACCTAACTCAACCGTACAAAATCACTTGACCAATTACCCTATTCATCATTACTATTCTAAATTATCTATGAGCTGCTCTGAATTTAACGCTGCAACCTCTATATAAATACTGTATTGTAAACTGGTTTTAAAAGAGCAACGCTAGAGTTTCTTGCCCGTTCTTCTCTGGCGAAAACAGCCTTGTGAACCGGGTGGTAGTGGAAAAAAGTGACTGAATCTAAATAATGTATGACATTTCATGGGTTCAATAAATATTTTCATTTCATTTCATTTAATTTCAACAAATAAATAATATTTAGTTTTGGACTGTTGGCATCGTAAGGAAATACATACTTAAAATGGTAATGACTTCTGTATGAATTTGAAATCCCTGTACAGTGACATGCAAAATACAAGTTAATATGCAAAATATTTTGTACATATTTATTTTATTTTATTTGAGCCACTAACTTCCGCATCAATTATACTTCTCTTATTGTACAGGAAAGTGAAAAGCAAAAAGATAAAGTAATGCCAGGCAAAATACTTACGAATCCGAATTTTCCGATTCGGTTTCGCTTTCCTCGCTCCGCTGCGCCTTCCATTTCTTATACCTATCTATAAGATCCATTAGATAAGAATTTTTCTTCGCTTTTCTAATAAACTGGAACTTAAGCAATTCCTTCGCCGTCGGCCTCTGTAATGAGAACAACAAACGTCATCCACTTAAACCGATCTCAACACAAATATTTCCTCCTTTTTTAGTGTTTCATTAACTCAAAAAATGTGTTAAGGTAAAAATACTACTTCCTCATTTGAGCTTAGAAATTCGGCGATAAGAACGAATTACTCGCTCACGCAACCTAATATTTTATCAGGAGCAAAATACACAACGTTGAGTTGTTTACGCGTATGAAAAACAACACGTAACAAAAACATACATTCTCCGGGTCCTTGTTCAAGCACGCCTCGACGAACTCTTTGAAGGGCTTGGAGTAACTGCCCGTGAGTTGCGGTGGGTTGTTTTTGGGTATGAGGAACAGCACCCTCATGGGATGCAGCTCTGAGTTGGGGGGCTCTCCCTTGGCGAGCTCTATTGCTGTGATGCCGAGCGACCAGATGTCTGCTTTGCTGTCGTAACATGACTGCTTGATGACCTCCGGTGCCATCCAGAAGGGCGTGCCCACGAACGTGTTGCGTTTACTCGTCGTGTTGGTCAGTTGGCCCGCGACACCTGGAAAATATTACAAGATACATCAGGTGCGAAATCAGATGTTGTAATTTTTTTTATAAAAGTCAAGAAAGGTATTTCTCACACTTTTAACATAAATACAGTGATATATTATAAGTCTGTCAGTCTGTATCAGCCCATATACGTCCCACTGCAGGGCACGGGCCTCCTCTGCCATCGAAAGTTCGATTGAGACTGGTTAGGCCATATAGTCCACCACGCTGGCCTAGTCCGGATTGGCGGACTTTACATACCATAGAATTATTTTTTATTTTTTATTATAAGTATATTAATGCTTAATAGCCAGCCATACGATGTGTGGGCGTAATTATTTTCGTAAAAATAATACCTGTTATGATTATCTGTGAGGATCTATATACAATGATGTATCAAAGCCGAAAACGTAAATTACTGTATGCGACGTGTGAGAAGGAAAATTGAGTAAAACATTATAATTACACCCGCAGGTTATCAGTTAATTACGAAATAAATGAAAACGAATTGTCCTTTGCGGAAAATTAACAGGCTTAAGAATATTTTAAGTTAAATGATATTGAATGGCATTGAACGAATTTATGTTTTATTAATCTTAAAAATACATAATTCCAGTTGGCATTTAATAATTATTCACGGATATTGTTAGAATTCAAATTAAATTCTCATTTTCTCTGCATTATAAGATCATAGTTCATGCAAAGTGTATAAAAAATACACCTTTTAGACATATAATAAATTTTATGGGAATGCCACATTCGATTCCGTTTAAATAATCGATCTTGATCCCATTGTCAATTCCAATTGACAGTAAAAAGTATTAAAAGCATACTTTAGCTCAATAAAGTTTGTGGGTAATATAACCATGAGTTCCTCTTGGGTTTTTTATGAGTCCTCGCATCCGACGTTTCACCCCAAACCATTAAATTTTAGTGTAGCCCGAATCCTGAATCGCGTTATGCTTGCATACTTTTATTGCTCGGGTAATGTTTTTAAATCGAGACGCGAATCGTTTTCCCGTTCCGGGAATACAAATTATTACATCGCGCAATGGAACACGATTAAGTCACTATTTTGTGAATATTCTCAGCTGGTGGTACAGCACGAATAAATACAATTTAATTCTTCACTATAGAACTAAGAGACAATAGTCGAAACGTCGAAAGGACATTCGAAAAAAAGTGTAGTCCATTAAGCAATGGGACCGTGCGACCCAGTCTGAGAACACTTCGTGAGACGAGGACACATTTGAAGCACCCAAACGCGACAAAAAACGAATACGAAGTAACATTCGACGCTAAGTGACAAAACATTTGCATAGACACCACTTTGTTTGGAGAACGCTTGTAAAATTTTACAGTACTCTTCTAAATGCAAAAGGGCGTTGCGCGTTTACTTTAGCGCCTCACAAAGCCGCCTCGCAAACGATTCAAACATTGGCCGAACGCCAGGGCTTCTACAGCCCGTAATGCGGCTCTAACTTATAGCGAAACATCTTTTATCAGCAAAACTGTGACCGATATGCAGATCCCGCGACAGATTACAAATTAACAAGATAACGACAATGACTAACGCTGTAGGTGGGTTCGGGCATTGTGTAGAAAAATATCACATGTATTTTTAAACTTCTTTGTGGCCGTATTTATAGATGGAACTCAGCCTGGTAAGATAAACCTTATGAGATGAAAACTTTCCCTCGATAGTTTTCAAAATCAAGTTGAGAAAAACACATCTACCCAGACCATAAAGGTGGGTAAAGAAAACTAAATTTCTAATCAAAACTTTATCGGCGTTTCTCAGACTTTGCTCACGTAGTCTTTTCAAGAAAAGTGACGTATTACGGTCTTCATTTTTTACACCCTGCTCGCTATTACTTGCGGCTTTTACCGCGGGATGACAACTGACATTCCTACTAAGTGATCATTTATTCTTCGTCATGTACTTTCATTACGAAATCTTGAACACAATTCATGGTGACAAAGAAAGTTTAATTTGCAATATAATTTATAAACAGTTTAATTTATAAATTAGCTACAAATAACTTCATTAACGTTGTATATTTAGGCTTCTAAAATCAGCCAAATGAAGTCAAGTACAATTAGAAATTTAGGGAGGAAATTTCGGTGAATGAGTATGTTAATTGAAAAGTTTCCCACGTGGTTCCAACACATTATCCCTTGCCCGCAGCCGAGGGCGGTCCATAATCCCTAATTCTAAACGATTATAATGGCGCTCATTATTTATTGCCAACCCCACAGTCAACATTTCGCTATCGGTAAGCTGGCACAGCGCGAATCACTCAGCCGAGCGCCTTTCGAAATATCTCAATTAAAATTTCTTTTCATTTTGCATGTTTACTCTTAATTATACGTGCTCTGGATTCTTGTACACAAGTGATCTGTTGCAAACGATAAACAGTCAGTGGTTTTCATGTCGAGTGGGCACGGTTGGTTTGTTTTACAGCGGCGCGGCAAGGAGCGGCCACCCGTTACTTTACAATACTCGTATCATAATATCAATAGGCAATAAAAACTACATCATCATATATCTCAGTGAAGTACATCAACCTTGGCATAACGGGAACGTGACCCTTCCGTCTAATAAATCTTTGATAGATATCGTGAATGAATACAATCGTATCAATATTTTAGTAGGTACTGCATGCATTGCTCGAGTGTATTGCGGAAGACCGATTGTATTTATTAATATAGATGCATAATTTAAACCTTTCCAAGAGCGTTCCAACAAGAGCTGCATCTTGATTGAATAAATTAAATATTGAATAATTATAGTTTATGAGGTAATATGCTCGTCAATTTGGCCACGTGTGCTGAACACAAGTGGATGAGGAAACCAGTTTGCGCAAATGCAACATAACGGACCGCCACCGATTGTTTTGTGGTTTTATGGCAATTTTAATTACTGGCTCATCAAAAGACATTATTAAATGCGGGACAATTACGTTTATACATTAAGACTAACTGTAAATTGCAAATGTGGTTATACCACAAAACTATTAAGGATATTTTTAATGCATTTTAATCATCTCTAAGGTTTTAATTTCTAGCATCACCTATTTGCTTTTTAAAAAATATATTGCTTATCCTTTTAAATCCTTACATCTCCCAGTGCTAATTCACAAGTTAAAGAACTAATTTTATTGAAAATGTTTAATGCTTATAATTGAAATGGATGGTATATAAAGCCATAAAAATGTTTCATAATACTAAGTGATGAGCAAGATTTGCGTTCCTACAATATTCGTACTATTGTTTGCAAAAACTTACTAACCATCGTTGGTATTCCCAAATTAGCGGTTGTCGTGCATACAACCACGCATAAACCACAATAAGTCACCACTACATTATAATACTGACACATAATGCATCAGTCCCGTACCTTAGTGACGAAAAAGACAGGCCTTTGTAAAAAAAAAGAGTAATAAAAAAATACTTACCGAAGTCAGCCAGTTTGACGTCACCCATTTCACTAAGTAGGACATTAGCCGCCTTGATGTCCCTGTGTAGTTTCCTCTCGGAGTGCAGGTAGTCCAGCCCCCGGAGCACCTCCCTCAATATAACCGCTATGTGCATCTCTTCGAAGCTACCCGCCTTCATAAGGTCTAAGGCGGAGCCGCCACCAAGATATTCCATTATTATCCATAGTTTTGTTCCCTGGAACACGATAGAGAATACTTTTAGTGCTTTGATTGATCATGAATGCAAAAAACATAAATCTACATGTGACAATATGCAACAAGGAATCAATTTATAAAGTTATGCACAATGGCCTTTTAATATTAATAGATACATAATAATGTCAGCAATGATACAAATTAACGGAACCAGTAGTAATTTCAATTGATCAACACTTAATAAGTACACACAGTCATAACATAACAAGGAAAACAATCATCTAATTGCATTGTTAAATCGAATCAACTTCGTGACAAATTATCTAAGTGTTATTCCTCCAAGTGCCAATGACAAAGTACTAAATATTTTTGACATATTCGCGAAAGCCGGAGCCATTTCGAGGAGCTATCATAATTTATTGCCAAACTTCTGTCACAGACGATAGGCACAGCTTTTGAATATGAATCATTATTAAAACAAATGAGCAGAGTTGGATGACATCCGACAAAAATCACCTTTAAGAAGTCCTTGCTATCTTTAAACTTGCGATAGATTCTATGAGTATTTTGATAAGGATACATTTCATTTATGTCTAGACTAACCTTAAATACAACGTATAGTAATGGGTGAATGTTATCACTATACAAATCGCTAATGATAAGAGTTGAATGACAATTTGGATATGCTCGGCGTATCGACTAAGGTTAACAAAAGAATCCGAGACGCAGTTCATTTAGCGTAAGAAGCTCTTGGAATGACAAAAGAGTTTTGCGATGCGACTACACTAAAAAGAAAATTCCAATTTTCAAGCATTTCCTGAGATTTGTGATCGACTTATACATTCTGTAGACTACGTCTGTGAGTTTTATAAGAGTTATTTTACATAAATGAATGTGTAATGCGCAAGAAAACGGTAGAGCAGAATACATACATACTCCGTTCCAACATTGTGCAGTAATATTTCTGCAAAATGAATCTTTGGATCGCGCATATCGTGATTTATTAGAACGTGGAGGGCGGGACGTCAGCGAATTAAAATACATATTAAATTTACAGTAGGTGTATGAGTAATGCAACGTGAGAGATGACAATAGGTGCAGCGGAGCAAGGATCCGGCGCGACCCATTCACGCTCCATCAGCTAACGTGCACACGCCAGGGTCGACCCCGATCACACAACCCACAACAACACCTAATGCTGACGACAATACGCCACTAAAGCAAATCCCGAATAAGGATGAATTGTTTCCCTCGCGAGATTCCATAAAACAAATAGAAAATTTCAAGCCAGATGGATGAGGAGCTTTCGCTAAATGAAATGAAAATTAATCTACCATATTCTGCTTTATTGAATCACTATTTGTGGTTCTCAGTGAAGCCAATTACATTATACGCGAGCTACTTTACGAAATATCTCTTGTAATGTACAGAGCATATGCAAAAAGAAAATGTACTTTTAATTATAATATAATGCCTATTATTCCTCAACCCACACGCGACAACATTTCTGGTAAAACAAATTGAGAAGCGTAAAAGTCAGAAATTCAACAAAACATCAAACAAGAGCAGGTAAAAAGGGAGAACTGCCTTTGCTAAAATGCCCTAAATAAGCAAAATGTAAGCGAAAAACAGCGTTTCCATACAGTCCCGGCGTGGGATGTTTATCTGACATTTTCATAATAAATAAAGGACGGCAAAGTATTCAAATTGGGACCCTTTTTACGAAACTTTCTGGCAACTACTCTGCTGTTGACAGCCCTAACAAAATTCGCCATAACGGAAGCACTACGTACAATCGTGCGGTAATGTAGGCCCGATTCGACTAATACATATAATAGGCGATGAACACGAGTTACTTTGGAAATGGAAAGATAAATAATTCCGTTCGGAATATTTACGCCGCGGCCGCGGATCTTACAGAGTGCTTCTGGGGGAATAATCCTATGGTACACGCCGACTGCCAACAATAACCACTACATATATTCAAGATATTTATTGCGTGCAATGCATGTTCATCATTTTGTTATGCATTTTTGTGAACTAAAAGTACACACAAAGCGCAACGGATTTATTTTATTACCACAAATGCTGCATTCACTAAGTTGCTGTTTCTTTGAAACTCAAATAAATGAGATACCTACACGGATGTTGCATTTTCATAAATCACATATGAAACTGTTGAAAATTCATGTAGCAAAAAGGCTCGGCCCGGCAATGTGCTCTGCCTTAGATAAAAAAAAATAAAAAGCAGTAAAACTCAAAAGGCCTCATTCATAATAAGCTCTTTCAAGCCGGTGGCCCAAAGGCATATTGCATGTAGGTATCATGTAGGTATCCGTTACTATGGTAACCCGATGGCGTCGGTCAAAGACCTCGTCGTCGCGACATCCAAAGTAAAACAAGAAAGCTGCACTATTAATTCTGGGCGAAGTTAAATAAGGGTATCTAACGAAGCAAAGTTGTACATACAAAGTAGACATTTAACAAGACGGATTACAAAGACTACAGAGTCGTTTCATTATGGAAGTTAACCCCGCGTTAAACTTGTTAATTCATTATAACTTCATTCATTATGATGTGGCTTCATTACGAAGCCGGCGACGTGTACAAACGTTTCATTAATTTTTAAAACCGTTACACTAACTGTACGCGTTTGAACGTTGGCAAACGTATAATATTTCGAACTAATGGACCGGAACCCAATACATAGTAGTTACATAACATTCCGCAAAATAAGACAATTTACACCGCTTACTTATCAGAGGAAACTATAACAATAAAATGATTTATACTTTGTGTAATAAATTATAGACAATGTATGTTATTATATGTATATTATAGTACGGCGGAAAACATTGTTCCACACGAAGAGTCCTTTGGCTTAAGTGTTTGTGAGGTTGATGCTATGTACTGGTATGCTTGTGTTGGTGCACGACATGTCTGAGGCTGTTTGGTTAACACGCCGCCGCCGCTCTATAATAAATAAATTGCCGGCACCGGCAAATATTATTTATTGAAATTAAATAACGTGACGCGACAAACCTATGCACTTAAGGTAGCCGAGACTAGATCAAAAGTGTCGATAAACATCACACTCGATAAACAGAATGGAAAATGTCGACTTCTTCAGAAGTGGTGGCGAGTGATTATAATCATGTGCGTGTTTTAAATGTCAATTACTTTGTTGAAATAATAATATTCCACTTGTCTGATTTATATCAGTTTAAAACCCAACGGTTGATATAAACGGCTTGTATGCAATTAAGTGATAGAGCGTGGTAAGCATTTATTCGTCTGCAATTTCTTGTTACAAATTGGTTAGAATAAGGATTTATCTCTATGATATTCTACTGTGTAGGGCTATAAATTAGCTGATATAAATGAATTCATGACAAAAAAGTTATAATTTTACAAAATAAAAATTGAGTAACTTTGAAAATATACTTTACATTTAAAATTACCTGTTCTTAATTGTAGACAGAAAAATATGTTTACATTTATTTACGTACCAATACTTGCTTTAAAATTGTGTCGTGTCATGGAAAACAAAACAGATTCTTCAAAGTTCACTCCTTTGGGTACAGCTTAATGGATTGTGGGAATAATAAAGTCACATTAGGACCCAAGTTGTGTAAATGTGTTTGTACTGCGACAAAACTTTTGCGAGCCCTGTTAGTACATAATTAGTACAAAATGTACCTAAACATAAGTAGTTATATACAAAGATATGTGTAATAAGTTCGTAATATACAGACATATTGTGTGAACTCGTAATTGGACCGGTTGTAAATAAAACATTAGGAATGTAATAAAAATAGGGAAAATATTTGCACTATATAGCGGCTTATTCATGGACTGATTTCATAATTCCTTATTACTACGACCCTGAATATAATCTCAAGCATTAACTGGATATCACGTGCTGAGGAATAAAGACCTAGCTCAGACCAAAATCACAACTATTAGAAGACACAATTTCAAAGGAATTTCAAATATAACATCTCCTGCACCTTGAAATAAAACTAATTTTTAATTTTCAAAATTAGTTTTATTTCAATGTGTAACATTCGCGTAAATCTACAAAACCATTATCTACTACACCTTTAGTAAATAAAAAAAGGTCTACAAATCTATCTCAATAGTGAGTAAATGCAAATAGAACAACAATCGACGGCGGAGGCAAGGGTGAGAGTTCATCATTCGTTTAACTAATTCAAAGGCTGCGCGTCGCCATGGCAACGCGTCGCCACCCGCCACCCAACTCCACCCGGCCCCGCCTCAATAATTTCCCGGACGATTGGATGCCGTTAGTTGCCTGTAAACAACGGTTATGCGGCCAATTTAAGTTTGCAGGAAAGAATTACTTTACTTTCGTATTTTCGGTATATAAAGTAAGGCTTTATGTAGAACCCGTAAATAACTTTTTAATTATTCTTTGTAAATTAGAACTCAATCTGTATGACTTATAATATGTTAATAACACTGACGTACATAAATAGTACTTTAAATCCAGTATATCAGTGTAAGTCCGACCTGATTGTGAAATATCATTTCTTTTCCATCTATCCCAAGCATTCCCTATTTTATTTCCAGACTTTTAAAGCATTTTAGGCGGTGATTTAAGTTGACAGGATTTGAGAAATAGAGAAAAATTATAGGCCATATTTTTCACAATCTTAGGATAAAATAAGCGTAGAAACCATTTACGGCTTTGAATAGTCTTACAACTTAGTCAAGCAAGACGTTATTTATAGCCTAGTTTTTGTGGGCATGAATTTACAGAAACGACAGGCGTAATGGGGCAGTGACTAATGGCTATTTTGGGCGGTGACCCAGTATTACATTATTCGTTTAATCTATATTCAATACCACCCCCAACTTTCAAGGAATTGGTTAAAGCCATGTTAGTGAATGGTATCAATAGCTTAACAGCACATGTATAAATGTAGTGTTACCAAAATAAAGCTTAATTTCAATGCTGGAATTCGTTTTACCAATTCTTATTTAATTATTAATATTCAACACACATAACAAACTATTTTTTCCAATGTTAAAAGGAAAGTAAATGATTTTCAAAAGCCACACCTATCTCCGTCAACCCTACGCACTAGGAAAAACAAACATATATTTTTTCAATTTATTATAATTTTCCGCGGAAGAAATCCAATTTTGCGTCAAACATCTGGCAACCTCAGAGATAAGAGCGGCCCAAAGGACGAATCCCTAAATGCGGTCCACGGGAAGGGAAACGGGAATCGGCTCTAAAAGCCGGCATTAGCCGAAATCACATTCGCAGTGCTTCCTTTATCAAAAGTGATAAAGAATTCCGTATTCGCAGAACGGGAATATACTGTCGGAGTATTAGTGCCCGTGGCGATCGGAAGCGGTGTAGTGAAATGTTATTTTATGCAACATCCAGTTGTGCCACCGGTCCGTCTGTTTTACTAATAGCTTTGTGCAATATTTCAAATAGATATTTGTAAACTGTTTCAATGGATAGTTCATAGAATTTCTATTATTTACAGACCACCAATGTAGAAAATATTATGAGAAGCAATGTGTGTTCCGTAAGTGTGTCGGAACCTGAGTATTTTTGGGTATATAGTAATTTATCAATTTCCGTTTATATTTTTTTTAGTTTTCTAGAACTCAGTTTAAACGTATCTAAAAACTCACGACACGAATAAATTCCCCAAAAACTAATTTTGACGTTGAAAAATACAAGGTAAAAATTCTGTGAGCTAAACGAGTCGGCTGTAGGTACCACAACTTTTTTACTTTGTTACTTAACATTGCCAGACGTAGTCCCATATCTTATTAAGTGACAGCGCTAGCCCCAGAGATGCGGTGTAATCCCAACATTACAAGGAATTATCCCAACGGAGCGAGTGTTGCCGAGCAAACTTCCCGCGACGCAACGCTCTCACCCACACCCTCACTTCACTGTCTAAAGAGGGTAAATAAAATATTTGTCGTAACATTAGTACTCCGTAAAGAAACTTACAAGAAAATTTGACTGAACAAACAACCACATACACATTTGTTTGCAAACAATCAGACAACACATAGTTGAAATCCTTTCGAGTTGAATAAGCGAATAATAGAACGATAAGCCGGCGATAATAAGAAAATAAATTATTCATACGACGTCCGCTCACATAAGCCTTGTGTTGAAAGATTTGATGATAGCTGGAACAGGCTTAGGTTCGTGAGGAGTTTCTATAACCCGATATGCTACGCTTTGAAACAAACAAATAAAAGAAGAAACAAAATACATAAAGTGTCACGTATCGCGTACGGTGTAACAGTACAAGTGCCCTCATTCGACATCGTCCCACCGGCCATAAAGCCGTCACTAGCACCACGTCATAAAATCCCTGTGAGTGCTCTCTGCGGCGTCCTGGCGCAAGGTGAGGAATGTAACGAGTGACGACACCGCGCGCCGCGCGCTCATCGCTCCGTGCCACATTCTGTCGTCTCTCACACCGTCACACCTTCATGCTGATTTACTTTTGTTTTGTTACCTATAAGTAGCTGTGGACTTGTCTTTATTGTTTTGTTTTTCAACATTCGCCAGTCAGCAAGTCAATTTTCTATGCATGCATAAAAAACAAAAATAACATAAAGGCATTATTAAAACTACCAATTCAACTTAAACAATACATAAATCTTTTACACTGAGAATTTATATCTTTGAATTTTTTTGTGAGTTTAAGCGTTAATGCGGAGATTAACAAAATATATTAGACAGGTAGAGAAGAAAATCCGCCCAAATGAAATTTACCATAAAGATTGTGGGTTAAGAAAAATTCCGACAGAAAAGTTTCCTATTGGGGCTTGGAGGACAGATAAGGAACGGCATGACATCTTTGCGAGCCCCTATAAATATTGCAGATACCTACGTTGTGGCGAGAAAAAGTGGAATACTGCATAAAACTAGTCTCAACGAGAGTCCACTAAATAACAGAACTAATGTGCCCGACTGCTTTTATGACACTACAAAGACTAAATAAAGAGATTACATTTCATAAAAACCAAATAAGCGTAAAAGATGTAACAAGGTTCAAATGATAGTGCTCATATAATGGCATTGTGCTTTTACGAGACACTTCCACGCTCCGTGATCTAATGATATGACGCAATGTATTTTGACAGCTCACAAAACTCGTTTTCACCAATGACATGGCCGAGTTTAATTTATTCGCATATTCAGTCACGGTAAAATCAAAATAATTATAAATGTGCATATTGAAGGTGTTATGCAAAGGTGACGGTACAATCAATCAGCGGACCTAATTGTGCAATGTTTGGAATTTAAAGTCATCATTATCAAATGCACCTTTTATAGGGAATCTAATCATGATGTTTTAATACAAAGAATATATTAATGTACTATGTAGCAATATTCACAGTAAAACTAGTTTGTGGTTGTTGACCGAGATATTTTCAATAACATGGCAATCGCAGTAGCATTTTCAAATTACTAATAATAAAAAATAAACGAATATTTTAAAGCTAAAATGACAGTACACATTACCAATAAGCAATAAGCATTACCTATATTTATTTAAAAAATAATCCATTTCAATTTCTCATGCACATATGGATTTTCTTAGCATTGCTGTATTTGTGTCAAAACATATCGCGATAACTGCAACGAGAAGTGAAATGTTACAAATGAGAGAACAAATTGTTTGCCTCCATTTACGTGAAGTCAGCACTTTTGTTACTGAATGTTGTGGCACTCCAATAATTCATCGAATTGTTTGCACAAACCCGAAGTGGAACAAATATTTAGTCTGCGAAACAAAATTATGTCTTCCATCACCGCATAAGGCCGGCACTAAAACATGGTCGCGGTGAAAGCAAGTCATAATAATAACACAATGTGTGGTAAGTGGGAGACGGGAACGCATAAATTACTGCGACCGCGCTAAAACTATGTGTCGCATAACACGTGTTATGTGAGCAATGGCTCTCGCGTCTTAGATAACCACCATTTGCATGGAAATAGTCGACTCTCAGTGGGTGAACTCGCCATGCTTTGGCAAACACCAATAATAATTATTTTATTTTCATGTGCTTATTTCAGGATGTACTAATAAATCTCAATAACAATAAAACATTAATCGAATCACTTACAGAATAAGCTTACTCCTTATTCAAGTTAAAAAAGTTCTTTATATAACAAACTAATATCGTAAATTACGTTGCCAAAAGTAATACTTTTCACAACCTTTTGAAGTAACGATATATCACGGGTAGATTGGTTTCTATTGGTTTTTATGTGGACACAAATTCGGATCAAAGTACTGTTCACGTTGGAATATTTATGTGAAAGCTAACCTACGTGGAAACTTTACGATCGGCAGTTGATATAAGGCCGTTTGATAACTCTCCGAAGATATTTCTCAGTGGAAATGGCATAATAATAATCGCGTTGTAACGGGCCGATAAGCACGATCCCCAGGCGAAGGGTTCCGGATATTGATGGAATGCAAATGTGTCTAATCTCATCGCTGGTGTGCGGGATGAAAACGTATATGGACTGGCAGTTCGCAGCGTAAAGTCAATTACAGAGGACGAACTAGGCGAAATAGCGAAAACCCCGTCAAAATCCCTACAGAAGGATTTACGTGTTGCGCATGTTGATGCGGCTGTGTTTGCCGGATGCATGAGACTGCCTGTCTGTCTGCCAGTATGGTTAGTAAATAAATTTGCGATTTGAATTTTGTTCTACATCATTATTAACAATATAAGAGCTTCGAAACATTTCTAAAGACATAAATCTTTAGAATTTTATAGATAACCTGTACCTTTTAGTTACTTCACTTAGGCTTTAGGAATAATAACGCTGCGTTAGGTAAATCCCTCGTACCCGAAAAAGGGTAATCTGTAAGAGTTCTCAAACATGCCAAGGAAAAAGAATTATTGCGAACATAAAAAGCTAAAAGGTTACTAAGATATGAACCTATTTCTTCGGACATTTTATACGCAATGAATTATATTTATAGAATACATTTTTTAATTAACTATTGTTAACCCAGCCTGTGACAAGTTAAACAATCTTTGGCTTATTGTACAAGAACAAGTAACAAAATTGACTCCAATTTGTGTTATATAATTAAAATGATTCAGTTGTGCAGATGTTGTTTTTTATCACATTGTAGATACAAAAACAAATTCTTACAAATTAGGATACCTGAGCCGCTAAACCTGTGATACTTAAGCACAGCTAAAATTTCGAGCATTAGTAGACGTCTAGACTAGACCAAAATGACGTAGGTCTTGTTACTAAGGACGTTATTACTGGAGAAAAGTTTTGATGAAGTTAGACTACATCTTTGCCATTACCTACAAAAAATTTTGCTATCATCTATTAATTCAGGCACGTTCGTGACAAATCGACATTTGAATGCAATGAATCTGAGAACACGCCCACAATTACACACAATCCGATGGCACGTTGATGGATAATTCGGTTCGGGACGCATTTGGCACGGTTTGCGGTAAGACAATAGATGTGTTCCATTCTGCCAAACAATGGAATACGTAATCGACTTCTGGAGGGTGCACGCTTTTGGAATGGAGAGACGTTGAAACATACACAACAGTGCGAAATAAGGATTGATGCAAACGCCGACTTGGCACGAGTATTTCAAAGGTAAAATACGACGCGGAGTCAACAATCCAATACTATGTAAATAAACACGCCCTACTGGGATATAACTTTCCTACACAAGGATAGAATTTTATGAATGTGTTTCAATATGCCTTTACAGAATTTGGTAACACAACAAAAAATGGCAGAAGTAAACAGACACGCTCCAGCTCCAAGTAATGGGAATACTTGACTTTATTTGCCAAACTGCAGCACACCGAGAGGCGATAAAACGAACCGTAGTTACTTGGAATTTATAGATCGTTGGCTCGAGAGTTCAATTCAAGCACTTCCAAAGATTGTTTTTAATCGCAAGTTTATGGCGTTACCATTTAAGTACCTAAATAAATTATATAGTAATCACATTTAAATGAACGGTGCCACAACTTTTGGTTGTAAATACTTCTTAATAATTTAATATGATGTATCAAATAATGTTTGAATAGGTAAGAAAATAATTAAAGTGTTAATAGATAACGAAAAATAACAAAACACTCAAACAACAGAAAGAACCGTTTCAAGTGTCTGAGATAATAAACTAGCTATCAAATTAGAATATAATATAACAAGTGATAGATAAGACCCAATTGACGGTGAGACAATAGCACGGGGAACAAAACCAATGGTCCTTGACCAACAATAGAACCGGCTGGCCAACATACTTTTACTATTACCACGACTGGTCCAGTGAATCACCGCAACAGCTGATCTTTATGATTTCAACTGTTCAATACGCAATTAAACGGCAATGAGTTTAACAATAAATGTATCCTTCCTGCTCTAAATATTGTAAGTATAATTGCATTTAATTAATAAACCTCAGAATTATACAGCTAGTACATGAAGTAATATTAAAATCAAGGTTTCACTCAGCATAAAAACGCGTTGCCAATTGAGGTAATGATTGGTAATTCGCTGAGAAGTTAATATGCTGCTTGAATAATTGAAGTCATTACAAGAATTAAATTATAAGTACGATATAATAAGTGTGTATTCGATTATTTAAATTTTGAATTTTAGATGTTTGTCAATTAAACATTTCCAGCTATAACGTAATATGAATAGATTTACTCCTACCAATTACATTTCTATGTCCTACGTTCATCAGGTCTCATCGGGTTATCATTTACTCTTACACTCTTACAACAGCGTACACAATAGCAACTCCCACGTCCAACACGTTGGCACCGTAGAGTCGGCTGTTTATAACTGTTACCAACAATAGATGTCGTTTTACATGCCATTATATCGACGTATACGTACACATATGTGACGACACACACTTTCTAGCGTTCACGCAATGGATATTAATTTCATTTGCATTGCTTTTATAATTGTATAAACAATTTTATTGTCCCGCCAGAAAATAACTCATTCATTGTATATTGTAAACGTTTTGTGTAAATAATGCTCCATTATTTTGAAACGAATAGAACATTCATTTTCCATCAGCGTTTAAAATTCATTCGAGAAAAATTGAATAGTAAATTTTATTTATCTCTGAGACTCGGTTTTAAATCAATTTCGTTTTAGTTCCATCGGAATAAAATTCGCAAGGTGCAGTCTATCTCTCGGTTCCAATTTCCCAGATCAATCTTGGATATTCTCTAAAGCTTTGCAGCAGCTGATATTTTATGATAGACAATGTTAAAGAATTATCTGAAAAGCATAAATTAGAACCGGCTAATTTGTGTCAAAATATTAACAAATGATTCAGATAAAACGGAACATTTAGGAGTAGTAACATTTGTCAGTACAATATTAAACATACTATGAAAGGAGGTATAAGCCCTAAATAATAATAATAATAAACTTTGGTTTATACTTGATGACAGGTCATTAAGAATAAGTATATTGAATAGTGCATTGACGATCCATCGATTGCGAATACTGCAAAGCTAACGTAACCTTGACATAATATTTTTAACGAAACAACGCACGCCTTTCATAAATACACAAACGGCGATTGTGTATTACGAACATAAGTTGCATCAAGTTACGCATTCACAGCAAGTGAAGCTAGAAACAACATTCTTAGAGACCTGAGCTAACCTACTTGGCCGCCTTAGACTGGTTCGGGCTACGCTAGTGTTTTAGCCCGGTGACAAGCAATTTAAAAAGTAAACGTTCTTGCATTAACCACAATACGTTCGCAATCCAGATTTATATGTAGAATATTACTGAATTTAGTAATCTGTTTGATAACAAAGTGAGGCGTGGTGCGTGTTATTCAATCAGAAAGCAGAATTAATTGGATTTATGCGCTACGGTTAATTTTCTATAATTCTCGGTTTAATTCTTTGAGTTTTAATTGACCTGAATACTTCTTTGCATACCTACTAAGTGCTTGTATTTGTTAGGAGTTAGTTACAAGATTTATTTAATTGCCACTCGTCACAACACAAGCCTAGTCTGTACTAGCATTTTAGTAAATAGGACCAGAACATGATAAATCAGTCGCACGTGGTGCTACGCCGCCCTGTCTCATAAACTCGACACGGACCTCTATTAGCAATTAATTGACATAGCTATATTCTAATTCACTGAGTCTACGGGCCATGATAAATATTCATTTTAATTGTAAAGGTTTCGCACGCATTTCCGTCTGCATAGAAATGTTGGTTTCGTGACACAATTACTTTATAAGTAATCATCTTCTAGAAACGTGTTTTTAAACGCGTAAAATATAAATATCGCATATTATCAACACTTTCATCTATGATAAAAAATGGGAATAATAAACCTTTGAATTCTTATTCCGTCATTTGTTAATGACGTTGCTAGGTCTTGAAGCAACAAAACTTAATTTGGTTTGGTATCTTGGTATCTATTAAAGATATAGGTTTATTATACCCTAAATAGATATTAAACTAAGGATGTGCTGATATGAAATGGCAAATGGGTTCTTGTTGCGCGATCAATTATCTAGTTGAGATCGCGTTTCTAGCCGGATGTCTTTTGTTCTTGTACTGTAGGAGTTTCATCACGAGTTACGTATCGAGTGTCGACTCGCACATTGCCAATCCACGGATAGCTTCTCTTAACTAGTTTTGTTTTATCAATATGTTTATAATGCTTATGAGCGCCACTCCAGTCCTATGCTTATTATATTTTTAATAGTAAAGCTTTTTATTAGCGTGTTTATATCGTATTCGCTGAAAGCAGGCACTTGTGAATACTTCTAAAATAATAAATCAATCAACGAACCCTGAAAGTACCAGTGTGAAATAGAAACCGTATTTTTGAAGTGGATGTTTGGAATATTAATACAGACTGGTAATTTCCGAATAAAACACGGCAAATAAAGGTTTACAAATATATTTTGTCGAAGACTTCAGTAATAGTCCATGGCAGATATAATTTTATTCAAATATTTATAATGAATGTGCAATTTACTAGTAATAATAATAACTCTTTATTATACCACCACATAATCATATCAGTAATAAAAATAAATAATACAAAAAAATTAACAAGACAAAAAATGGTGACATAATCGGCGGTCTTATCGCTTTAAGCGATCTCTTTCAGACAACCTTCTTCTTCCCTTCTCTTCTAGTATTATATAAAGTTTAAATAATACGCAAACTTAGACATAAATTACCCTCTAGATACCCTGCACAACGGTAGAGCCAAATGCAGTAACATTCGGTACCAATAAGTTTTTACAACGCATCGTATTACTGGAGCCATAAATACGACTCGGTCAAGACTGCTTGTCTTCCACAAAGCTTTTTGACTAATTGCAGTAATTATCATTACATTGAACGCAAATTACACTCAATTAAACGATTCTTTGCCTGTTACAAGGGACGGGAGCAAGTCATTTTTTATCATAATTGCTGATGCCAATAATAATTATTTGCCAATCATACAAGAACCAGTAGGTATCAAAGTTAATATAAAAAAATTAAAGTCACTGATAGCTTCTTTGACTATAGTTCGTACGTATGCATAACTCAATATTTACTGCCGGTTACTAACTATGAAAAAATGTTTAGATCATATTTAAATTATGTTATTCATACATTACATCATTACATTATCATCATTCAAACATCACGTGATTAGAAGAAGCGAATACAAAATACAACAGGTATTTTGTTTTTTTACATAATTAAATAACACAAGTTATTTATTTATACGATTATACGATATTACTACTTGTTAAAATTAACCAGCCGTAATTATTTTAAGCGTACAATAAACTATATGTATATCATGAGATGTAAAATTTTTAACGTACATGCGAAATTAATCAAAAAGAATTTTAAATGTTAGGAATATAAACTGTTAAGGAAGCCATATTGTAAACTTCCCCATATTTCATAAACCGATCGAATGAATGTTAAATTTATATTTGGCTTTATTCGTAACACGTTACACGTGCAGAATCATAACCGCGCCAAATCAAAACATATTATGTAATATTATAAAAAAATTACACGATTTATGTATCCGTATACAAATAACAAGTAACACATATTCTAAAATACCAAAATTAATAAACTAGATATTTCTTTAACATCAAACATTTTAGATTATTATAGTTCCCTACAAGGCAAACAATTGAATCAGCACAAATCTGTTCTTGAATATAGATATTCTAAGCTATTCATATTGAATCTATTCCAGAATAATTGTACTGTTGGCAACATAATTATAATACATTGCCTCGCTTCCTCGCTTTACAAATACGAGCATGCAGTTGTTTGATCAGACTGCACAAGCCACAATGTTAACTGCAGTAATGAGCATTGAACAAGTAGAATGGCAGACACAGACGTTCGTGCATATGTCCGTACAGCGTGCGCCGACCACGCTAAATTGACTAAGTTTAACATCCTAATAAATTGATAAACGACGTTATTATGTGTCCGCCAACTGCGATAAATTCATTATCTCGATTTGTACTCCGCATCGAAAGGGAATTGTAACAGCAACGCGGCGAGGCAGATACACCGATAATAAGAAAAGTTAATAAAAGAACACCCGACAAAATAAGCGAATTTTATCTTAATCCCGTAACATTTTCACATAACTCGACACCAAGCTCGCTGACGCCGCGGGCGAATTTTAACAGGAAATGTATTTAATAAAGATATGAAAACACAACACGGGATAAAAAAAGGTAAGCAAAATTTCCGAGATAGCGCGCTCTTATTGCTTATACAAAAATAACCGGCTAAAAGTCTGTGAAATTGCAATCGGACGGCACGATGACACTGGAAATGAGACGCGCGTTGCACGAAATAAGTCGTTGCATAACCACTTATGCAGACGCGGATTTTTTAATCTTTCTACGTTTTAAAATTGAGTTTCTTCCGTCTGTAGTACTTGACACGACATGACATTTCCTCTCATCATTAAATATAAACATTTTAATGTGTAGCAAGAACAAGGATAGTGAAAAATCCAAGACCATAAAAAAAAACATACAATCCAATAGTTTTTTGTCTTAAAAGAGTAGCGTATTGTTTATAACACAGTGTAAATTTAAGCTTTATAGTCACTTTAAACCGTCCGTTTTTTAACACAATATTTTGAACCTTGGAATACGGACGTTTGTAAACTATGCGATTAAAGTTAATTGTTATTTGGCATAAAATAGTTATAAACAATAACTATATTATGGTATGTTAGTTGGAAATAAACATAATGTAATATGGAATTTGCAGTAAATTCACCCAATGGATGTAATCGCGACCCCATCGCAGTAACTTATGCCACTTTGTTATGAATAAAATTAATAAATTTCACAAACCGTTCTAAAGTTATTGTTTGAAAATTTTACATTCGATCTAAACAATTATTTCTAAAGCAATTCTAAGTGTAACTCTCGAAGCTTATTGCAGCTGGTTCGCAATTCGGCCTCGCAATATTCGTGATAAATTGAAATTTTCAATTAATATTCAAGAAAGAACTCGAGTTTCTTATACGACCTCGATGATTAAATTTCTTAATAAAGTTAACTTAACTCCCAAAACTTGCAATGCCACCTTTCTCCTGCTAAGTACACGCGTGGAGAGACGAGCAGACGGGCACAATTATAACGTGGATGTTCCCTTTGCAAATACATCATATTGCTCAATGATTCAGAATAAAAAAATGCTGCAAAGTAAGACGTCTCCCGGCGGAGTAGCCACCGTCGGGGGAGAAACGAACCATGGGGACGTAAACAATTTAAGAGTACCCGCTGCACTTCAGTTGAAGCAACGAAGCGAATAAACGCGACAGGATGCTAACCGGACCAACTCAGCAACAAGGAGTTTTCTTTTATGTATCTAAATAGTCCTGACTTTTAAGTTTTATCGAATAAGGTTGCCCTGCCAGTATAAACGAAGTGATTTGCAATAACGCTGAGCATTATTAAAAACCGCATCATTAACGAGTCAGATGGCCACTTTATTTATTAAAGTATATTTATTTGTGTGATCCACAGGTATTTGTTTCGGGTCTGGGTGTTTGTGAGACCGAAAAGTCTCTCGTAGTTTCTGATACCCACGACACAAGACTCGATCTTAGTGTGGGGTCAGGACTATGTATGTGACTGTTGGGTGTATTTATTTATTTATTTATTTATTTATTTATATCAATCCAATTATGGGAAAACCCACTTGAAACGCATACTTTTTGACCAACAATACGAACATTAAGCGTCGATTTACTATTGCCCCATTGAACCGTGCAATACGTATGTCAATACTCTTTTCAGCATTATTGATGCTTTTATAATGGTTTAAACTAGCTCAGAAACTAGGATTTGGATATTTAATGGTGAATTTCTCGCAATACTAAACATCTACAAATTCCTCGTCAACAATCGTATGATATGTACAAAATACGAATGAGACGTATAGCGTAAGTACCAAAAGACATCAAATTTACATTTTAAATTTATTCAAGTGGTCACGATAAATATTATGTTAAATAAACCTTGAATTCAGTTTGCCTTTCGGTTTATTTTTTTCGCCGGAGCCTCATCCATTCAATTACCTGAAACAAAAAGATAAAGTATAAATAAACAATATTACTCCAAGAAACGATAATTTTAAGTTCAACAAATGGCTTTAGTGTGGGAACAATGTTTCTTACTCGAATAAGAAATCTTATGTCAGTTGTTAGCAACATAACGATCACAAAACAATATCTTGGCAATGAGACGTGTTCTCGTAGCCAAACTCTCGTGGCATCTAAAAGTTTTCCTATTAGTGGGACGTTCGTAGAAGGGCGAAAATTGGCACATAAAATATTGCCAACTCACGGATCGTTTCGCTTACGCCATAAACCCTTGAACTTAATTTAAGCTGTACGACTGTTAAAGTGCAGCTACGCCTATCCTTTAAATTACTAACGTTGCACACAAACTAAATTTAATTTCAACATATGCCATTATGTTACAAAAACCACAATAAATAATAGTAGTATGTAAGTATGTATTTAGGCCTGTATTGAGAAGTGGGCTTCCGATAGATGAAGAAGAAGTATTTATCATGCAATTTCCATCTTATGTGATTTCCGCATTTTAATTCCATAAATACTCCGTGAACTGAAAAAAAATTGGTAGTTCTAATAAGAAGTAAATAACTAACATTGTACTAATCAGCGCGCATTAAACATGAGACCTTACTCTTTTTAATCTTTCGCATAAACAAAAAAACTAAAGCAACTCTTATCAAAAATAAAATCAAACAATAATTTAGATAGACGGTAGACACGCACATTGTTTAAACAACTTTCACGATAGCATTATATTTTCCTTTGGGGCCGTTCAATTTATCCCTTGTCTCCTTGAAAATAATTTATACCGGGAATATGTTCCAACATAAATGAATTTACGTTATGAAACTTTTCTCACACGTACCTCTGGTCGAACAAAATGTTATTTATTACTTTTTTACCAATCTTATTTATATTATGAGGAACGAAATGGTAACGACAAAGAGAAAAAATCCTTGCATTGTGAAACGCCCCGGTCACTAGGTTAGACAAAAGACCAATTATATAGAACTCACCAACAGTCCTGCCAAGACGATAAAAATGACTACAGACGCAATAAAACTTATTTCCCCAATCCAACGAAGACCAATTAATAATGAGTCGCTTTATATTCTATGAAACCGGAATTGCAACATAGCATTCAGCGCTTCTACTCTACTTAAATTTACGTTAAAAAAAACATGTAACCAAACTAATTCCACAACGTTTAAAATGATTAAACTTAAATTAAAAAAAAACATTTACAAAAAATTATAACGAAACAAATAATAAAGTGTCTAATCCACAAAGTTAAAATGACATGTCGAATTGAAATACAGCGCTGAATAGTAAACTTTTCAAAATCAATTGGGTATTTTACTATAAGAAAGAAAAAATCTAAAAACTATAAATGTATATAGTAGAGCATTAAGCAATAAGTATATGTTAATTTCAGTTTTTATTTCCAAGGAATAAATTTTATAATTCGTTTTGAAAATTTCAATTTTTTTATCTGTCCTAAAAATATGTGAAACGGCTGCCGCCATGATGGATAACGATTCTACGTCATTCCGTAAGTAGAATACCCCCTCCGGTGTCCAAGAGCTCATACCAGCTCATACAAAACCAGGTTGTTTACTGGTTGAGTGACGTATCATTTTAAAGGAACATGGCGCCTAGCGTTTTCACATATTTGCGCGCATAAATTTAAAATTTAAATTTTAAATGGTTTTTTATTGGACTTGCCGAGCGAATAAAAATTTGATATTTTTTTAAATAGTTTGTCTTTATCTTAGGAACAACTTAAAATACTTTTTGAAAATGGGTAGAATACCCAATTTGGCGAGTTTTGAAGCGGAGAATTTCGAACGAGCATTTGCATGATGAAAATCATGATCACAAATAATTTTCATAATTGTATGTACAAGCATAAAATGTTTATGTTCGAATGAAAGCAGTATTGATATAAAATTGCGCAACTTTACTGGCAAAGCTAAAGGTACATTTTATAATGCGCTCGCGGAGCTCTAGGCATTATCCATCGTGACGAGCCAACAGATAATATCGAGACCCACAAATGGCACCACTACGAATAGCGATCCATTATAACATAATGCCGGCCCACGACGGACCCTACCTCAACACGGAAATTATTATCACAATTGCAAAACAACTTTGGCTAATAAAAATGTTACTCGTGTTGTACCACTTACAAATTGTTAAATTGTTATACATATGCACATATCTAACATATTTTACGACACTCGACACTTGTCTACTTAGCATCGCCCACTGAGATTGATAAGATAAACTAAAAACATATTTTGACGAGAGTCGAGTACATTCAACTCGATTGATTGAAAAAAATATATATTTATTCTGTCTTCATAGTCGATATTTTATGGGAAATGGTGTTCAATTTAAATTGATAGGTCGATAACAAGAGCTACAAGGCACAGTGGGCCAGGAGCGGTGCGAAACAGTCATCCGCAGGACAATAGCAAACCGTCCTTGAATTAGCACCGGAACTATTGTCACCGCACACAATGGATAGGATTTGCCTGTATTGCCGGCGGCTAGCCACGCGCCGCACATACAAGCGCATATAAAAGCCGCAATGCATCCACAACTACAATACCTGGGACCACCAATATTGATTACTGCAAAAAGATATCAAAGTCAATGACGAACCCACATTTTATAGTTCGTAGTTCGTACAAAGCACAAGTTGATATTAAATGAAATATACGAAACAGGAAAACTGCTCATAGATTATTATAATCGGTGTTGATAATAATAATTGCACATTATAACCACAGATTATAACTGAGTACTCAAATGCAGGCACATTTGAAACAAAATACTATTAGCAACATTGATAGACAATCTGATATGTCGATATAGTTCACATATAGGAAGCGTGCTGTTATGACAACGGGGAACGTGCTGACGCGACGTGTCGTAATGATTAATTATGTACTTTGATTGTGACCCACGGGCTGCGACAAGCACAATAACGTGAGCAACTTTAATATCCGCGCGATTTATCGTCATTATTGCACTGGGCAAAAACAATATCGAACCTAGACTTCAAAGTACTTTTTAATAGCTGCGGTCAAACAAATAGGTTGCAGCGGTAACATTGCAGTAATTACGGTTAGCTAGAATGTGTTGTTCATATGCCAAATATGCCAACCAATCCTGCTGCTGAATTCCGCCACTGTACAATGAGGTCTCCAAATACCATTCAAAACACCTCCGAGGTTGGAAGTCCACCACAGTAGGTTTTTTTCCCGACACTTTCTTCCACGTACTACAAATCTTTGGAACCAATTGCCAACAGCAGCATTTTTGGACAAGTACGACCTGACGACATTCAAAAAAAGAGCATATGCCCACCTTAAAAGCCGGCAATGCTTCTCTATGCCCTGTTGTCTTTCAAATGTTCATGGGCGGCATTAACACTTACCTTCAGGTGAACTGTAAGCTCGTTTGCCTCCTATGATATAAAAAAAATATTATATTGTCTTGTAGAAACTAACACAATTAATGGCTGTATTCCGTGACGGTACGTTCAAGGAAACGCTAGATACTTCCGGTGAAATTATTTGTTGATTAATGAGGTCGAGTGCGAGCCACTTTCAGGCCAACAGCCCATAATGAGTTTATCACATTTGTCAAAAGAACCACTTTTATTCCGTACGGAAACTTGGTGAGTTTATAAATCATAAACCCCAGGGTACACAACAATATTGCCCCGAGCACACAAGTCCTCGCTTACCTAATTAGTGCTAACATTACGAACCCAATTATTTTATTATGTAATTTCGCCGCTTAAAAATCTTTTTCGTAAAATAATTAATTTGTCGTTGTTCTGTTGGAATGTCTTATTTCTTTTTCACCCAGTGAAGCCTTGATTGTCTCGTTAATCAATTACTTCGCAGTCTAATGTCATTAAACTGGGGTAGTAATAAACGTTTTATTACTTTTCTTTGTTGCCTTTTCGAATGAAAAGGAGGATATTTTTGGCATAATAACCACTAATTTCGGCACATAAATAAAACACGTAAACGTATAAACCTTAAAGTCTGAAATTAAATATGTCCTAATGTTCAAAATGACACACCTTTTAGACCCTATTGTCGCTTTATTTTAGGAAAATCACTGGCAGCATTACGTTACTACAAAATAGAATAGAAATACAACAAACAGTCCAATTTTAAAGTGAAGCGAATTTCAATTGTAATTATTTTTTATTCAGAGCCTACATAATTATAGAAGCAACTGCTGAAACCGCCAACCCATTGTGCAGGTCATTTTGCCCTACATATCGCGTATTATATGGGACGAGGCACCGTGCCAAGAGATCCATCGTGTCCTTATTATAAATAAATTCATAACCAGCCCTCTTAAATAATATATCCAACGGCATACGTTTACGGCCAATGTTTAAAGCTAAATATAGTCACGGATGTACACAATACACCAGGGGCGTGCGCTCCTTGTAGGCAGAAATGCAGTGCTTTACTTGCCATTCACAGATATTTTAATAAAACGTTCGTACGTTTTAGATGACTTTAATTAATAGTAAATAAATGAATAAACAAAATATAATAAATTAAATACTCCTAATATTTTATAAATAGCAATAGCGCTGCAAAATAATGTACCTAATCAACCAAGTCATGCCGCCGCGTCCCGCAGGAGATTTGTTCGTATGTGTGTAGTAATTTAGGTGTCCGTGCACAGTTCGCAAACGCACACACCCATGAATATCGAAAGCCTAATTGGCCGAATCTAAATCAACTCCTGCGGCAGGCTACGGAAGTTCGGCAGTTGTCGGGAGTAATCGGAAATGTTCGTTGCCTATAACCCGAGTAAAAATAATAGACGGAAATCTAATAAATCACGTATGCACATTATGCATTTTTGTTTAGTAAGGTTTTATTTGTTTAAATAGCAGAAATGTTTTGTGTGTCGCGGGGGCCATTTTGCTTTTTTCATGTAATAAGCATTGTTTACTATTTTGTTTGCGCCAGTTTATTTATAGTTTTCATAATTATAAGATTTTTTATTTTAACATTTAAAGTGTGTACATTTAACAGTTTATTACTGAGTTTCTATAATAATTGTAGTGATTTGCTTTTACTAGTGCGTTTGTTGATTTTTTAAAATGTTATTGGATTGTGAGGTTTGTGTTGAAAATGTTTTTTTATTAAAAATAACAAGTTCTCACAATTGTGATTCAGTAAAAAGATTCAAATTGTGTCTAAAGGTAGGTGTGTACCCGAGTTACAACAATTAAACCAGCAAAAAGGGAATGTAACTCGAAAGTTTCATGTTAAAAGTTATGAAACGTATAACTATTATTTTACTTATTAGAATTTCTTCCGCCGCGACAATCGATCGCTGTTTTTTCTGCGTTGCCGTAGAAGATGTACATGTTCATAGTAGTACATCTAAGACTTGTTCTGTTGGAATGGTTTCCGACTTAGGGATCCGTCGCGTGGCTGTGGTTATGCTAAAAATCTATTTAAAAGATTTTTTTTTGTGACCGAGTACTCCGCCGCATGCCCAGTATCATAATCCTGTGCACGCCGCTGCAATACACGTCATCCAAACCCCCCTCTCGTCTTGATTAAACTAGACGATGATTTAATACGAATCTTGGCAACCGTTGTGAATATTGTTTCGAACGAATTGCACTATAAAACGACTTTAATAAAAAAGGGGAAACTGTACAATTGTAATTTCATTCAAAGCATTCAAATGCGAGATTCATTCCTGCAGCGTGAGTAAGTGATTGCGTGGTTATATGGTTATCTGCATGACTAGTATTCATGTGCATACTTATTGTAGTCTTGAACTAGGTAATAATAAAAAACAGCCAATCAACTATCAAATGATTACTTAAAGTGGATTGGAGTGAGTATATACACAAGAATTTTATTTTAAGTCAATACCCCAAGTTCATATGGCTGTTCGGTAAGGTGGAATCGTACAAAGATAAAATAAAAACGGTTGAACGTGATTCTTTACCCACACGTATATTGTTTCATTTCCAATATCTCACATAAAAAGGTTATCAAATTCTACGCATTCCCTTTTGTTAAGATTAAAGACTGGCCATTTCTAAAGAGCAATCCGATTTTACGCTTTAGGTATTATACTTTTTCATATAATGTAACATTATTTATTGCAAAATTTTCTCGTTGTTCGACGCAGCAGTGGCGTAGCGGTTTAAACTTTGAACATACATTTAAATAAGGCGTTATAGTCCCAAATACGGGCAATGCACTATTGTTTTTTTTTAATTCATAGGCTAAATATTTTCTACAATTTAGCAGACAGGCAAACAGAAGTCTACATAAAAAATATTTTGTAATTTCATGTTTTATAATCCAATTGCTTCTTCTAGCATTATCTTAAAATATATTATGCAACGATTGGGTGACCAGAAGGCGGAAGAAATATATTAATAACGCAACGTCAATAAACGCAATAGAAATAGTAAAGAATTTTATAAAGCAACTCATCAGATAATTATTATAATATCTAATCTTATTATTTGATATAATTTGGACACGATATTTTAATTTATATTTTAATGTATGTGATATCACTGTTATTTCAACCAGCGTCGATCATCAATATTTGTAATCATTAAAAACATTTTAAATTTAAAATACCTTGAGGACGCAATATGAATAATTGCAATGTCGGAGACGTAAAATAAATATATTAAATTAATCATTTTATTTGCAAAGTTCACACTACTTCGTTCAGTTGAAATATTCACCGTCACGAACAGAAGCGTTGTTAAAACCAAACGGCCTTGGATGCAACTATATGCATGCTATGTATAGCGAAATTTTATGTATTGCATTAACATAAATCACGGAACCGATAAACACGTTTTCGCTTCCCGCACCTTGCTACCAATAAATGACGTGTTCGTATTTTTAGAAGCGCAAATTTTCGGTACCAGATATTATAGTACATACGAATATACGATCAAATCTAGGCGATATCCGATTTAACCGAAGCTCGGCTGATCCAGCTGAGGGTAATGTTAACATGCAGCGAGCGCATGGTGTGAGTCACTGCACCGCCCGCGTCGAATTTAGGTTGTACCATTATCGTGCCGGTACAAACACTCGATGCACAACCGTGTCAATAGATGCGGGTGTTACTTTGTACTTAAATAAGTATCAATAACACGTGTCAAATGTTTTGTTGCTCATAATGAATTTGAATCACAGTCTATTGGAATATCCCGAGGCCCGTCTGGTAAACACAGTGGCCGTTTAGTAGCGCCATTTTGACCACACAAAGCCATTCAATAAATCATATGTGATTGGATTTCACATTTCCATTCGCAACACATGCACGTATCCAAATATGTGATCAAGATGTATGTTGACGGTAAACAATACGCTCTGATTCATACAGACGATAATGCAACTGTATTGTATACAAACAAAAAGCGATACATACTACAAAGTATAATTATGGTCATCATTGAGGCGGTTGTTTTGACGTCGGGTCCTGTTTCATAATTCGGCTCGTGCCCAAAAAGCAATGCAATTAACCGAAAAACCAAAGGCCGAACAATTAACACGCACCGCAAAAAAGGTAGGTCGCGGCGAGAATTCAATTTTAAAATTTTGGCGTATGTAATCAGAAACTCGGTAACAACTTTACTGTTGCTGATGAAAACGGCCATTGCATATCCCGTGTTTTTATTTACTCGTTTATAAATCGAGTCATGTGTGAATAAAGAGACTATTCTGAATTTGTCGTTTCATTTGGTGAATCCTTACAACTTCAACATTCTATTGGTTTGTGTAATTTGATTTCTGCGTGTCGCTAATAATCAGAGAAGCTCTACAACGTGTCTAGTATAATTAATTCAATATTGGATTATTTTGGGAACGAAAGCAACGTGCACGCGTCAAGAATAGCTTGAAACTTTAATGTAATCAATATCCGCCTAATATATTGTATACAAAGTTTTGACACGAGGTTCTTACTTCATTATCATAAGACGTAAATCATTAAATGTTTACCTAAACTTGCTTTTGAAACAGGTAACAATATTGTTTGAAACAATACAGGGTACCTCTTAATGGAAGCGGAAGGAAAGCTTGAGCGTGAGGAAATTGAATCCAATCCATTACACATGCCCACATACATCGGCGTCGGAACTGAAACAGTATAATAGACTACGCCAGACCATCGCTTTGAAGCCAAGTCGGAATTCGATGCAATTCAAGCGTTTCTGGCCAACAGGGATTTGCATCACGTTCTATGTTGAAATATAGAAACCATAACTGTGACCTGTCAAGCTGATAACACCAATTAAACGGGGCATGGGTGCGCAAACGCAACCGACACATGCAAATCGTTTATTGGCGCGACAATCAGATCGCAACCGGACCGGTCAACCGTGCAGTCACTCGGTCGTTGACTCGTGCGATGGTGACAATCAACAATTGTGCCGCAGCCCGAATCCCGTAAACAGCTAGCTTAATACGCAACTAGAATATAAGGCGTCGCTCTAATTATATTATCAACGTATCAACATTTCCAAATATATCTAGTTCAAATCCATAAATTACATTATACAATGGTAAGACATAAAAAGATATTATATATTTGTTTTTATTACATAAGTTCCGCTTTAATTATATCTTACGTGCAACTGTTAATAGTAACAATGCAAATTATTTTGAATTCTTATCACTATGTAAAATAATTATCGCCGCATCACCAAACAATAAACAGAATAACTGCCTTGCAGAATTACTTTAGCAGATCTGCATTTTGGCAATTCATTCATTCGATAAATTCATCACACAAATTTATTTATTTAGATGCAAATAGTCATTGTGCGTCGTAATATCTTTACAAATTCTATTTGGATGATTATTCAGATAATAAAATCAAGCAATTTGATATCGGTGATAAAATACAAACGATTAGATACGAAGGCGTAACTGCTGAAATTTTATGATGCATTTCCTCCGCCGCGCCGCGACTTATAACAGTAATATTATAATCGGTGTATATATTAGCAAACATAATTTGCGTATGAATAGATCCGTACTGACGAAGACTGGGATCATTTATATTTGTTAAGTAGCACAAACTAAATATAGAAATGAAGCGCAATTAACGTGAACAAACAGCTGCTCATTTAAAAAGGGTAATAAGCTTCAATGGTGGCAACGCACCTGTTCTATTTTTTGTGACATTTAAATGTCGGTTAGGCAATTGAAGCGTAGGATGTACTTCCAGCTTGGTAATTCATTTAAGACCATAAAACAGGTATTGCTGAACTTTGTGGGATTCGCTTCCTTTCCCCTACGTAAGAATTAAATTGCGAATCGACAAGAATAAAGTTTTGTAATAATTTTCCTTATTACGCTTTTAGTATCTAGTACGATAGGCGGAGATTATGCCATGATATATTAAGAAAATAAATATTTCGGATACCATTATCTGTATCGGCGCTTCCTCACAAAAACAGACTTATCAAGGAGATTACTTCTTATTTCCCACAATGATATAATCAGCGGGAAATACACGTTATATACACCTCACATTTGACCTAAATATAATTGAATTGTAGTGTATTATGTGAAATAGTGAGATGAGGTAATTTGAGACCCGCATCTTCAACACATCATTATATCAAATATAGCTTCGGACCCCATACGCTGACGAGATGGAGGGACGAAACCACAATGGATCATTTCCGCGCGGCGACGCCTCATAATATATTTGTGAGGATGGGCCTTTCATACTAATTTGAGGTAACGGAATATCTCACAGCACAAATATCATTGACCCAAAAAATATTATTTATATCTGTGTCGAAGCTTTTAACACGATCGACAAAACCATTAATCAAATACACCAAAACGTATTCAAGGACGGTAAAGTTACAGTAAAACTGGACGTTTGTTGTCGGAGACGTCCGTAAGAGGTCGGCATCGGCATGTTAAAGTTTTTTTTCTGAGCCTTCGTCAAGGCAAACAAAGAGGCGGAACAAAGCGGAGAGAGCGGCCTTTGTGCGGATATGTAGAGAGCGACGACACTTAACTCTGACATCGGTGACGACGACAACAGTCTCGTCCACGGGGACGCGCCGTCTTCCGCCGCACTAACTACACCTTTTTAGGAAACCCCGTATACAAATATAGAAACAATGAAACCATCACCTGCAATATTAATTATTTATAGTAATGGACTTCGAACGCTTCTATTTAAATGAGTAAACTAAAATGCTCATCAATTAAATAAAATAATGAGTTAACCTCTGAACTCTGATAATAGTAAAAAAATTATAGATGCTTTTGATCTTTAACATAATGAATTTAATAGTATCAATCAATCATAATTTGTTGGGCAATGTAAGTCGCGTATTAATAGAATTCAACTTATTTTTATCGCGATGGTAGGCGAGGAGCCGGCGGGTGGTGCATCAGCCGGGGAGGAACGACCTGTGTTGGTACGCTCATGTTTTATTGGTTTGGCCTAATTGCCTCCCGTCCCGCATTAACGACATTTTCCACGACCTACATATAGGTATAATAATTTTCAACGATCAGCTTTCGTGTGGTAAATTTAGTAGCGGATCAATATATTCCGATACAAACGAAGGAATGTCGCTTCAAATATTTACGCTATCGGCTATGCAATATTCTTTGAGCAGTACCAACAAATAAACTCCTGTTTCAAATAAGCAATCCAATAAAAGCGAATAAAAGTGGAAGTCAAAGAAGCAAATTTCCATTCTGGAAGCGGACAGCTGAATGCGTTCGGATAATCCGGAATTTATCTATTGCCTTTGGAACGGACAGGCGTCGTCTTTCAATCACCTGCAAAGCCAACACGTAAAGCGAAATGGGATTGTCACGAAAATCTATTACACTCCTGGTCAAGTACCGTATACGACTGAATATAAAAGTTTAGTTGGAGAGAAGCCGTAGTGAGCGACAGAATTTTTGACAGACAAATTGATTTGCATTCTTATGCCAAAACCCATGACTGTAATTTATACAAATATCGTATTAATAAAGTCAGTGATGGGATTGTAGAAATGAATATCAGTGTACAGTACCTTTGTAATATTGAAAGTAGAATTGGACCCGAGTGTGCGGTAGAACCTTTTGGCGCGAACCAACCTGGACACGAGCGTATGTAATCAAACGGCGGATTAATTGAATCGCCCCGAGCAAGAACGAGTTCATTTCTCCTGCCTCAATAGATTTGATAGCCAGCAAAAAAAGAATTGAACAGTCATCGCTGCTAACCCGTACATGTATACTTCTCATCAGCGCCGACACAATAAATACAAATTGACTGACCCTAAAACATTCTCGTTATTGTCTATTATAATAACGAGCTTAATAATAATGTAGTTTTGAAGCAATAATCATATTTGGAGTGAAATAATTGATAAGTTAAAATATTACATTACCTGTTCTTAAACAATTAAACAACCTGGCGTATCACAGAATTGTTTTTCAACATCGTAAATACCGCTGCACGTGTGTATTGTTTTCGCGGTAATTAACGTATAACTGAAAAGCCAAATATTCTCGACGAGTGCGAATTTCAGCAAACATAATTATGTAATAAATTTTCAGAATTAGTATTAATAGCTTTTATACACTCAGATTATAAATATGGTTGACTTACAGAATACAGGTTCACTCAGTAAATATTAATTTTAACCGAAGATATTATTGGGAGACAAAGGTACATATTATGGTACGCGAACATTGAGTGAGTAAGTTTTAGTTTCGATTATAATCGTTTTGCTCCTGATCATCTACAGGTATGCCCAAAAATATTTATTTCACCCAACATCAACGTGTAAACTCTATTAAAATAGATATGAAGAGACAGATGTCTGCCTCTTTTGTGGTTAATGAGAGTCCGTGGATCCTTAGACCACGACGGACCCTAGATTAAGGGCTAGCTGTGACGAGGGTTGCGGCTGAATGCAAACATTCCAACCCTTCAGCGAAGGAAAGAAAGAAGAATACCGTGGAGATACATGAAGAAATGAACGTATATTCCTAAAAATAGAATGTAAAAAATTCTGTACAACCTTAAAGCAGCTCTTAATCACAGTTATAAAACCTACAACGATGACCCACGAAAATACATATGTATGAAAATGCAGACAGCTTTTTTACCACGTTATAGGTGTACAAATAGTAGTAACACGTCGTAAGCGTAATTTAATTAGTAGTTAAATACACTATTTGATTCGCCAGTAGCCAGTGAGCGAGAATTACAGACCGCCGGTGTGGTGTTTAAGTTATTAAGGAAGCCGCAGCGCTACGCCTCCTAATAGGATTTACCACCTAACCCGAACATTACTTCGACATTAAAGTGATACTTAAGTCTTTTTACAATTAGTAGGTTCTCAATTTATTAAGACGGTATATTTTAATAGGAAAATCGCGTAGATGAGACTAGAATCGGAGATAGTTTTGTCCGATTTATTCTGATTATAAACATATCTCTTGATTACGATACTGTATAATATATACCGATATTTAATTAATATTCTATCCTTACAATTTTTATAAATACTATTTAATGTCTCCACGATCAATGAACTAATTTCATATTTGTGCGTTATACATGGTCCTTTATACCGTTTAGTAATTTTGCTAATTACCATAATCATCTGCCACCGGATGACATGTCCGGATGTGAACAATAGTTTCAACTTTCAATTCAAAGATTTCCAGAGCGACATGTTTATTTTTGTTTAATGACAATTATTTTAAACAATAATGTGTGCGAGATATCTATACACATATCAATGATCGTTGTTATATGTTTGGAGTGAAAGTTACCTTGCTTTGTAACAACAATGTCGCTGTGTAACAATAGCAGGAATCTCGATCACCTGTGTAGGTGCTGTGTATCTCGTATGTCATTACGTATGTGTTTTTTTGTTGGTATCGCGGTACTAATTAACACGGTCGACAAGGGTGTTCGTTATCAATATTCGCTTCATTATATTATTTTGAGTTTGATTATTAGCTTTACAGGCTGATAAAATGTTTGTAACCGGAAAAACTAATGTGTAAAACTATTTACCGTTTTTACCCTGTTAAATTTAATCATATTTGCCAATATTTCCTTTATAATGATATTAAAATGCCATTGATTTAATTTCTAAATAAAAAAATATGTCACACGGTTCAATCAAAAACGTCCAATATCATTTCGTGCCTGCCAAACGTACAAGACACTTTCTCTACGTGTCTCTACTGTAATTGATTCCATTTTGCGCGCAATGGACATCGTTCTTTACCCGTGCCGCAAACGATCTACAGAGGGCTTCAGGTCGTTAGCATTTATCGCATAGAGCTCGACCTAGGCGGTTTACGAGGATTACACTGCGAATCCACCGAAGGAAAATAACAATCAAGATAATGACGTCAAAATCTCTGGTACACTATACCCATACCATACAAGGTAATATTTTATCTTTGATATTTACTTAGCGTTCAGCAACGTGAATTGTAAGTAAGGAAAACAATTATTGACGTCTTTAATGTGACTAAATGACATAAGCACACAAATATGCATGCAATTTTATAATCTTCAATACATTTTTCTGATATCAGCGTATTGAAATCACACCGTCCATGTCACAATAAAATGCTAATTATATCTAACAAAAATAAATTCGGCTGTATCAATGGCTCAGATAAAATAATGTCACAATGAATACAAATTCCAGTTGAAAAAGTATTATAAAATCCTTCAACAATATCGTAATCATCTGAAGAATCACTTCACGAAACGCTATTCACAAAAAAAAACATTCAAAAATCATTGTGATTATAAGGAAATAAGATCGGACTCGATCTCATTACCCGACTCTTTACACACACAAACTCATTTGTATACAGTCGACACAAATTAAGAAAACCATTCCTCAATGAAAGTCGCTCGGCGGGGGAAGCACGTCGAATCAAAATGTAATTTTGTAAAAAGCGAGCCAAAGACGACGACAAATTGTGGAAAAGCTAACGACGAAAATGGCGGTAATGGAATTAATTTATGATGACAAGCGGATGTTGCGAGTGGAGGTGTGAACATCGGAATATTTTTTTACGAGTGCAAACTTACGCAGATCATCAAGCTGAGTGACTCTTTAATAAATTTATTCCGACATACACGTTCCAAACATACGCTCCAAAATGATACTTACAAGGCCATTTTAATGTTAATACCAAATACGTCATACCGATAAAGCTGATTAATATAAAATATTGATTTATGAAGATGCGTCATCGTGTATTTTTAAATCTTAATACTTAAATAATGATTGGACTTCGAAGCCGATTGGTATACACTATACGTGTTACGCAATCTGGCTCATCAGCTATTTCTCAATCGGCATCTGGAATACCGTTACACGTGCACGCAGAAAATACTAACTGTATCTGTAGATTCAGACCAAACAAGAAACACTTTCAAGGTCAAAGTATTTTACGGAAAGGCGATGTTTCGCTTAGACTCAGATTCATTGGAATCTTAATAACATACCGGTATACATGACTTCCTCAATAGCATGGCGATGTTATTTAAATAATGAAAGGCAAATTTATCAAACAAAATATGAACCGCCCGGCCTTGAGCCAGAGGTATACAAGTAAACTAGTATCGAAACAAATATTTTTAGTGTTTTAGTCGATAATTTAAACGACAATCCGTCGCCGGCACGACTTGCAAGTTGTTTACTCTGTACGCAGCCGTCGTCGACGTCGTCTAGCCGAAAAATAAAACTAATTCAACGTGGAGATTCCAATAAGATACGAGTTATTGAACTTCGAAAAAAGAAAATAATTTAGACGCCGCTGGAGATACAGTTAGAGAGTCTTCTATAACTTTAGACGCCCCGCAATATAAACACGAAATAGACAGTTAAAACGCATATACTTGTAAGAGTTTTGATTACTTTGAATGAAAGTAATTCGACCATCCAACTAAGCACAAACGAAATTGTAAAATTTAAACTTGTTAATCGGGTTCAAATTGAAAGCGCAGAGGTCAGTCGGCGTACAAGGCAATTTTGCAAGCTTTTGGATGTTTGACCTTCCAAGTTCAGAATGAAGGTATGCCCTCCTATACCCCCGCCCTTGCCGAACCGCGCCCGGCCCGCATTGCAGTCGAATTGAAGGCCGTTTCCGAATAAAAAATATAGTATTGGACCTCTACGAATACCTTTTAATAGACACGCTGAATAAACAATATTGATAGAAAACTCGTACAAGTGTCGATTGTGGGACTAAAATAGCTACAGACTACAAATAACCAACCACACAGGGCCAACGTGATGGACAACACAACAAAACCTTTTCAACATGACAGACAGGTTTTGCCCCAACGCAGACACGTAGACTAACATTGTGCAGTGGCCAGATACTCAGTATCAAGGCTCATTTGACGACAATGTACCGAGACAGCATTGAATAGCATCCGCAGGGTTGATGGGGCCTTGACACCTGGCTTTAGTCCAGAAAAGGTCAAGGTGACTCTAATACGTTAAAGCTTTTAACAAGGTGAACTTTATAGTCATCGGATGGCTCCAAATGGCTTTTTCACCTTCTAAAAATAACAAAGGAATAAAATAAGCGTAAAACGTGATCTCGCTTTGATGCCAAGTTTATCGAGATTACGGTATTGGTGTTCATTAAACAAGTCGAAAACACGGCTCAGCCGGCAAGTTCACACACATTCATACTTTAGTTATTAATATTATCGAAGGTATTCAAGAATTTAAAAACAGAATGTAGACATTATTAATAAAATCATTCATGCAACATACAATATTGGTCAGTCATACAGTTTTTAAACCTACATTATAAGAATGCTATAAGGATGTTTTATATTAAATTACCTACCTAACATGCTAAGGAAACTCTGAATGAATATATGTATTTATGGTAACAAATTATTGAAGCCAATTTACTCGGACACATTGGATAAAATTCACGAGGAATTTTCACTTTTTATGTATTAGTGATCTAAAGGACGGAAAATTGAAAAAAAATATTTATAATGCATACATATCATAAGAAACATTGCTCAAGTTATTCGCTTGACATTAAAACATATTCAAATGACTTGGTTTAAGTTCCGAGCACTTTCGCCACAAAACAACCCATTTCCAGCTCAGTCATAAGCACGCTATTCTTAATATTTCCCTCAGGCCAAGGCACCGCATGAGTCACATTTCACGGGCGTCCTTCACCTCCGTCCGCCTGTTTCGCCCGAGATCCGCATTCACTAACATACCCTCAACGAAACCCTCTCTAGACGAGCTTATTCACGTCATGTTTAAATTCATTCTGCGCTGACGTAAACGCGGCAATCCCGCCACGAAGGCCTTTCCGTCCACGTCACTCTATATGCATATATTAACACTAGCGCGCTAGTGATTTCATCCCTTCAGAAAAGTAAACAATGCAAATGTCAATAACTTTATACAATCACATTCCGTCGTAACTGAACAAACAATAGCTAAATAATAATTCTCTTTATAGCAATTCACAATATCTGTACAAAGTAGACTGTCGTTGCGCGCATGGTTGGTATTACGTCACGTCCGCAGTATTACGCTTTCACCGCTGAATAAATCGCGAAAATCGTACAATGCAGTTAAATTAAACGCAAACAACATTTTGTAACTCGTTTATTTTGTGAATAAACAACATCAAGCCAGTAAGTAATTACGCAAGTTTATTGCGCAAGACCGAAACGTCCCAAGAGCAAACTTCATTCAAACACTAGTGGAGATTGTTATGCGAAATTCATGGCCGTATCCATAACATATTGCGTGCCGTGGTAGGTCTTTGCGTGTGGCCGCTGTTGATGACAAACTACACTGATTGTATTTATCTCCCTTTCATACTTACTCTCGGAATTTATCTTAACCACTTACAACTATTACACAATTAAGTTTTCAATATGTCTTAATTTACCAACTTTACTACTCATTTATTATTAGTTAGTAATTTAAATTCAAGAAAGTTAGACACGTAATATTAAACTACAGCCGTAAATAAAATACAATTTAGGCCCAAAAACCTTGGCTTTAATGAAAAACAAATTACCCGTTGACCTTGAAATGTCACAACAAATACCGTACCGTTTATCATCCCAAAATTCATTAGTTTCCATTATGGGCACAAAGCGGCACCCTCGCATAATAAGCTATGTGTGATGTGACAGAAAGTTCATTTACTAATTGAGCACTGCTCCCTCTCGTAAGTCGCGCGTATGTCAACACATTTTATTTGCTCAACACGTGTCCTCTGTTTACACAAATTGTAACTCACATGAATTTTGTACTCGTCGTAGCGTTGTCTTTGTGATACCCCAGTTTAAAATTATAGTATTTTGTATCTTATGGCCTTTTGAGATCACAGGGACGGGAAACAAATTTGTATAAAAATTATGAATACAGTGTCAGCTGATTATAAAAAAAATATTAAATAATATAATTTATAACGGAGAAAAAAAGAACATTGAACATGCCTATTATTAGGCCATATAGGCAATTGCTTGTCACAATTTGTAGCATTAAAATAAGCTGCACAAGATTAGAGACATTAAAACATGTGATTTGCAATACATGTTAGAATAAGTATGTCAAAATAATGCCATTCAGGCAGTAATTTGTAACGTTCGGATTGTGGACAATCACGAAGATGTATTGCGGATTTACGTAGGTGCGTGGTGGCGTACATTGCGTCGTATTTTGCAAGGCATGCATAACAACAACATTGGAAAGTGTGTCAAGATTGCAATAGGCAACGTTTACGCTGCAGCCGCGATGCGCTCACCGAGGAACCGAATACGCCAAACTGCGACCAACTACCAACTACTCTTCCGTGTGAACATCAGTAACGGTTGTTTTGATGCAAAGGGTACAACATTTGTCAACGAGTTTGACGACTTTATAATAAGTCTCGCAGAAATTGTTTGGCAAAACATTGTGCATGAAGTAAACCTGATTTGACTATATTTACTGATGCGGATTATAAGTACAAAAATAAAATTATATTTTGTAAAAGCAACTATACAATAAAAATTGTGCTTAATTAAGAAATGGCCAACTGTAAATCGGAACACCGCTAAAATAGCGCAATATATTATGTAAATCACAGGTCATCCCCTACACATCCTATGCAGACATCAAACGTACATTAAAATACTGGATTCGCCCGCGGAACAATAAAAATGCAAATATGGTCATAACAGAGCAGACATTATTGTCTACACCGGCGGGAAGCCCGCCCGGTCGGACGGTGCTTTCAAATGGCTCCGGTCTCCGGGATAACGTGTACTTTTTAAATGTGCCTATCAATGGCGTATTTCAAAAAGGTACAGTTTTTATGCATCCATTTGGATTATGAAACGTGTATCTTTTCCCGCTGAGCTTAATATTCAACTATAAATTGCAGAACAAAACATATAACATCCCATCTTGAATAAAATATTTATTTGATTCCGATTTTTGTATCTTCCATTTCTTACTTTTGTTAAGCAACATTTGTCATGGTTTAAATATGGCACAACAAACTTGCTGAAACCTAGACCTCAAAAACATGAAAGTAAACATTTACTCATTAGGGTGTCCGCCTAGCATCAGTCAACAACGAAAGTAAGCAGAAAATGTACGAAATGGGGCCGCGTGGCGCAATTTCCACGTAAGTTAAAATGTAAGTTATTTGGTAATTCTGCATTTCAATTGGGACATTTCCTTACATTTTTGGCAGTGGTACATTTTAATGCACATAATGTAAGATGTTATGACGAAAACTACCATGAGCACGGTTTCAATGAATTGCATTGTGGACCTCGATATAAAGAACCGGTTCAGTGTTTGCATCGTGTTCCGACCCCAAATACTTCGTGGCGGGCTTCGCTTTAAATACATCGCGGTATAGCACGCGAACAAATTACACCATCGGGTGAACGTTCTGTAGTAAGTTCGTTACCGATTTCGTGACATTCAACCAGAGCGTTACGTAAGCGACACGAAGTAATAAATAAAATCGTTTCAACGTTCATTTCAATAACGCATAGTTAAATTGGCCGGCTATTGCGAGGCGAAGTCTTATTTCACACAGTCACGACACTATCAACGTACTATTATTATCCAGACTGTAATAGTGGCACAGGTTTGCAATTACGAAAGAAAATGAGAATTGCGCAAAATGGCCGCCAACAACTATCCTTTAGTGTTTCATGACTGTAAGCCGCAGTACTCTCCGATATTCCATCTGGCTAAGCGGCAACAATACTGCGAAATTGCGAAGCGATGTGATGTGTCACGCTGTTGGACACGGCCGATATTGTCACGCAACCCGTTCAAAAAATACAAAGCAATAGAAACGCCGCGTACAAATGATATATGTATTCCAATACTCCTGCGCTTAAAGATAATGTTGGAAGACAACACACTACTCAACATAAGAACACATTGTAATGGGGTCCATTATGCTTGATCCTTGTCTTTTACAAAGGCTCAGGGGCAGATAAGCAAACGAAGGCCCGGCTGCGAGGACAGTGATTGATGCTCCTCGACTCGAGAATGACACGATAAAACAAAATATGTACTTCAAAGAAAATCACGAGATGTGTCTTAATATGAAGAGACGTGTAGCTGTTGGTTATGCGACGCTTGGTTTTCTCAGTACCAATACCTTTAATAGGTAATAAATATGTTGAAACTCATTTATGGTGTGGATAGTTGCTGGTTACATATTTGTAATTGATTTTACAACTACTACCGCGTGAGGAAATGCCATTAATTTCGACCGTTAAGTGTGCAATAAATAAATTAATGAAGCAATAGTATTGCCTTCATTTGGGACAGTTATATAAGATAATGGTATATAATCGGCTTACCTTTAAATAAGATCCGTAATATTTAGTGACATACGGACTATCACATTGTGACAGCACCATAATCTCCTGCTGTATATCCTCGATTTCATCTTCGGCTTCTTCCAAGTCGATGATTTTGATGGCTACTACTTGTTGGGTTCTGTTATCTACACCCTTAAATACTTCGCCAAACGAGCCCTTGCCGATCTTCTCTTGTTTCGTGAAGATCAGCTCCGGGTCGACCCTCTGTTGACAAAAAAAAGATAAAGTTAATTATGTCGTACGTATACAACGGCAATATTAAACTAGTTTGTATCAGAGTTAAAGATAGGCGAGACAAAATCTATGAAATTATGAGGTTCATAAACCATTAAATAAGTAGAACTATTAGCGATTCCTCAAAATATGGCATTGATATATAAACGGAGTTGAAAAAGTACATAAATTACTAGAAATAAATTGCGACACGCGCGGTGTTTCAAAGAATAAATTAGGTAGGGCGGAATGCGAAAAAACTCTAAGCATTATTTCAATTTCCTTATTTATTCGCAAATAGCACGTTTAAAGCGATGATTGATTATTCATGGGCGCGAATGTAAAATATTCATGCACACGAACTACGCACTGAATAATTGCGATTTTTATATTAACTCAAACATGCCTCCGCCTTTACGATAAAAGCAAAGACGTTTTAAACGAAACGAAGTAGGTACATACGCAGCGTAATGCTTTGTTTTACAATCGAGAATGTATCTAAAAGCAAAATAAAAAGATTTCATATCGTGTATTATAAAGAAGATTGTCTTTAGTCTTGCGTAATATGAATGGAATTCGATAAGAAAGGATTTAATGTTTAAATTTAATAGAAAAACATATTTATAAGATAAAACAATCAGACGTCATTCATAATGTTGCCTGATTCATAGTTTCCCAATTATAGCGGAACTTTATTGGTCGGAAAGAATCGAAGGCGTCTGTTGGCGCCCAATTGGTTTATTAAGTTTTATAGCTATTTCCTCAAGTAAAAATGTTAGGAAACGTTCACGGATTGTAATACGTCGAGCTGGCTGGCTAGAGAGGAGACCTATTGCCATTTAAATGACATTGTTTAAGAAGTCAAGGCTCCGCATCGAAGATGGGATGCATCCGATGCTTCCAATGTTGCTATGCGGCTGTATAATGAATGTGTACAGAAGGTTTTTAAAAAAGTTCAGATTATATTAATGGATAACTCATTCTGAATAATGTATTTCACTTCTTCACAACACACACGTATGAAACATAAGAATTAAACTGTATACATGAAATAAATTGCACGCTTTATATATATCAGTGATAAGAAACTGCGAAGCAATAACAATATTAAAAGGCGTTAGCATATAATAAATAAAAGATGCCACTCAAAATATTTTTTTAAAGTAACAAATATATATTCAATCTACTCATCGATCGAAGCCATAAAGACATTAATCCATGTCATCCGTACTATAACAAGCATTAAAATAAAATGTAACGTTATAATCGACAGACGATTCGTGTATGAGAAAATTCCGCATTCCTTCGAATAAGTAAAACGATTATAAATATCGCTAAAGGAATTTGTAGTGATATTATGAATTAATTAAAAATTAAAGGTTATGAACATAGCGGTGCCTCCAATAGAAATGTCAATGATTCGTAGATCAGAAGATACAACACACACGTCGGCGCCTTATGAGATCATCTTTGCATTCCGAATGCATACACCTGATTCATAATCTAGATTATGTATGTCTCATTATAAACACAGATAAGATAACATGTTAAATCGAAATAATATCACTCAATTTTAGACATTTGAAAATAGAAATGGGTTTGGAAAATTCTTCAATAAATTCCATACACAAAATCAACTAAGGATAATAGACATTTAATAGGAATCTAAACATAGTATAAGAATTAGAAGGAGTTAACTGCTTTAAGAAGGTAATTTACCTAAACAAAAACAAATATAAAATCATTTAACATAATATCTTCATTTTAATAAACTTAATAGACTAGTAACTATTTTAAATAAATATATCGAATAAAAAGTATAATGTCTCGTCCATAACACGTAATTTACATGCCATGTATTTGCAAACACAAAGTGGAAAAAGTTACAAAGTTTAAAGCGATTGAATTGGGAAATAAGTAAAATTGTATTTGGTAGTATGATAGTTTCTGCAGCGAAATAAAAACGGCACGTGGATAGTTTTATCCCGGTTGAGGCACGAGACATAGTTGGAGCGCGACGTGACTCGACTACTAATCAGCCACTACACAGCATATTGGGACTTAAATCTTGCTTCTTCCACCATAAGCTTTTGAGAGTCTAAACTAAAAGATTCGAAGTATATTTGTTGAAATAAATAAAATCTCAGACTTCGATAGAATAAATGTAGACAAAATATTTTATTCAAAATGCATTAACAAACTAATTTATATGCAAAATCTATGTCGCATTTATAAATTAATTCTGTTGAAGATATTCACAAAAATAGTCCAAAAAATCAGACTTTAAACGTAGTTATGTATATAAGAAGGAACGACAGAAAAAGTAACATCATTATTTCCTGTTAAAATGCTACGTGTAAAAGCCCTGAAAACGGGGGATGATAAAACGGAAGGCTCATCTCCGAACAAAAAGGGTTTATTAAGTTTCGGTAGCGACGTCGATTTTAGAAGCAACGCCTTTTAAAGCGATTCTGAAGGATATATAAAAAGGAAAGAGGCTTTTATGTCCTGGTTAGATATCGCAGCACGAAGGCAAGCTTTTGTTTTCCTTAGAAAAAAAGGTTATCGAACAAGATAAAAAATACCAATGACACCGTGCAAAAGAAACTGTACAACTCTCTATTAAAGTTTAATTAAGACTTGCAAAACCCAACTCATTTAAAAATCAAAAACGGGAAAACTTTCCAGCCAACAAGGGCTGATAATATCTTCATCTCTTAAATTTTGAATTAATAAAACAGCCAACTCATTAAAACTTTCCTGTTAAAAGTGCACAGACGCCTTTTAAGAGATTAGATTGACGCTAAAAGTTTTCACCTCAAATTAAATGTTGGACCGATAAAGAATAAATAACAATTTAACTTTTCATTAAACTGCCTACATAAATTACAATATAAAGATACGTGTTTACATATAATAATACTTTCTTTTTTTGTTCTACATCTGTTCATTCATTAGCCTATAAGCACAATTTTAAATTTTATATTAAGTACTATCTGTGATATCTGTATTTGTTTGACAAAGAGGAAATTAATGCTCAGTGATATGTGATTTAATATGTTGGGGAAAATCGAATAAAAAGTGATCACGCATATTCTTATCACGAATAATAAATACTGTACTTCTATGGTATTTAATAACGATATCGATCTGCTTGAACGACTTTAATATGCATTCAATAGCTTCACAGTATTTCACGCTCTTCCAACAGTTAAAAAAATCTTCATGTATGCACGGTGGACATGCATGCAAGACGAGCATGACATTCGCCTGATGGTAACTGATAGTACTATCCTTAAGGTAGGCAGCGACTTTGTTGTGCTGGACCCCTGGCATTGCAAAGGTCTATGGGCAGCGGTAGCCGCTTACCATCAGGCGGGCCGCTAGCTCGTCTGCCTATAGGGCAATAAAAAAAAAAAAAAAAAAAAAAGCGATACGACCGCTCATGGACACTAGCAAAACCAAATAACACTATGAATTACAAAACAATGCTTGGCACTTCACTGCGCTCGCCATCCGGAGACATAAGATGTTGTAAGTCATCATGTCCAATAGTCTGGCTATAATGTCCTTCAAACCGGAACACAACAATGCATTTACACTGCTGTTTGTATTGATTTTATGAATAGCTTTTGTTCAACATTAATGTAAAACGTTATTACACGTGAGCATATGTTTAATCTAAGCTAATCCATTGCGATAAATACTCTGCCGGTTGATAAGTTAATGCACATTCTTGTAGAGATAATCTGTATTGATTGTGGGAGGAGTCCACGTATCTATTTGCTGTGATTTTTTCAATATATCATATTAACTATTTGATCTAACAATATCGCAAGTATTTTGGAAAGTCATGTATATTCTTTATGAACATTAATGTTGTTTATACTTAATCCGCAGTTTGAAATATTTAAAGAACGAATTACGATCCAAACGTGATGTACACCTTTAAACAAACGCGTTTTCTATAAATATTGTATCTCCAAAAATCTACTAATCATTTAAATTCCTTCACATTCATTTGAACCATCTGAATATTTTCTAATACCTCGGGAAAGCATTTACAGCAACTATTAATTAAGTAACATATAGGTATTCCCAAAGGTATACGCAAATCTAACTCGACCACGTTTGGATTTTGTCGTAGTTTAATCCACTTAATTATGTATTTCGGGATTCGAAATAATCTCTATACTCTGTTTAAGTATGTATTAATGGCATGTTGTGTATTTTTTTATCAAACTGAATGTACCGACTAGCTTAAAATATTAATTATAGTACATAGGCAATTAAATATATGAGTAATTGGTTTAAAAATGAAACAAGCAAATATTTAGGTATAACCCGTTACACATCAGTGAGCAACGCAAACTTTCAAACAAACCCTTATCAATTCTTCGTAAAAATAATATATGCATTGCTAATGACTACTGATATCCATTTTTCAATTAAGATAATTCGTGCTTGCTGTTATCGCGGTATAATATTACACTACCTAAAAAACATTATGTATAAATAATGTCGTATAGATTACAGCGGATAACACACTAGATATCCGGCTACAAATAGACAAAATTGCGATATACTTACCGTACTACGTGACTAGTATACGCTATTAAATCAAGGCTAGATATAGTGTGTTGAAACCAGTTGAAGCACTTAGCATCAATGCCAAAGACGAAAATTAATCAATCATTTTCATTTCAATAAAACGATGATTGATAAATAATGCAACTTTAAATATAAACACACACATTATCACAATTGCATTTATACGTAGTCATATTATATATAAGAATATACATGGGGCATTTCTGGGAGACTGTTGCCCAATGGCGAGACCGTAAATAAGTTAGTTTACTAAGTTAGGCCAATGCAACATGGTGAAAAAAAACTATACTAGTGGTCAGTCTAGATACATAAACGATACTTCGTTATCATAAATATCTCGAGATATTGACAGAATCGAAGCGATAACGTTAATAGCATTAACATTCGCGATTAAATAATATCATAAAAATCACCTTGATGGAACTGGAATATGAATATTTTCAACCACCTTTATCAATATTTTTTAAACGCGCTAAACTCAACATAGCATAAATTACTGAAGAGGTCTTCGTACGCGTAGTCATCTCGTTAAAAGCCATAGGGTTGCTAATAGGAGCAATCAATTTGCCTAACTGATGCCTTTGCCGATGACTGATGACCGCCTACTATAAACACCCACAATACCTAAGGAGTCATAGATAAATTTCCTTGCTTTGAATACCAAAAGGTTGAGACGGGATATGCGCTTATTGAAGCATTCGCGCAGAAAAGCCAGCCTCTCTAAATAAAGACAATCCCTCCCTTTCTCCTTGCATCACAAGAACATCTGGTGAACTGTCATTTGTAGTGAGTAGACTTTGTTGAGCGAACATTCATAAAGGCTAATGTCACTGCCGATTCATGCCAACGAAACTAAATCTGTGGGTAGAACAATACCTAACACTATGGCATGACTCATGTTATGTTTATCAATATGCATAAGAAAACAAAGCTGTGTGATTCGTTAAAATTTAATGTAATATTGATCTTAGACGCTAGACTGTTATTGGAAATAGTGTCATTCATCTGACCACATTAATCTACTAAAATCTGGATGGAGTCCACCAACAAACTGACTTGTACTTAATAAATTTCGCACAATGTGATAGTGTGTCTATGTTTTAATGTAAAATAGTTTACAAATTTTTTATAGGTTTCATAGGCCTACTTTCTTCATGTAATTACGAATATCGCATAAAAACCAACCCGTATGACACCATGCATTACATTCATAATTCACATATTATGTCGCATTGCGAAAACGCACTTTCTAAAAATTGAAATAAACATTTTTTTTTTATATTTAGTCATGCTTTGTCCTTCATTGCCAACTGCGATTGCACACCGCTCGGCAATTATATCTTTATTGCTTTAACATAGAGCTGAAACAGCACGGCCGCTTGTGCAAGCGTACACAGATAGAAAACCTTTACGTCAGTTTTAGTACCGTAACGAGAACAACCTCGGTTACGACTACATTTGCTATTCATTAGATACGACCCTATATAGGAAACCGTCTTACACCGGGATACCGTAAAAGGGCCGTCGGTATGCGAACAGTGAATGCTTGATTTTTTACTAGACCTTCGTAAGAGTTACGTAAATAAGTATTAAGTAAACATATAAGCCTAAGGGCTTAAGCCGCTAGAAAGACAAGGTGCTTATACAACTGTAATAGATCGTTCAAGAAAATGTGCAAAATTAAATATCATCAACGTGATTAGAAGTTTTGCATATAATTTGCATGACTGCATAATAACACAGAAGTTGAACACGAGCGCATGGTTAGTAGAGAAAATCGCGATAGTATCGGGTGACGCGTGCCCAGCCGACATCCGACACGCATTGCAAGAGACAAGGAAATAAAATTACAGTTATGCGAAACTACCATTCCGACTCATGCACGTTACACCAGGACATGAAACCAACACATGTATGTTGAAACTTGAAATTCACTCCAGCGCAAGCAGGCAACATGTGATAGGGCCGACAAACAATTTAAGTTATAATAATTTCATCACTTAGTACTCACATTAGTCCCACCGTGTTTATTGTGGGAGGAGGGCCGTACTGGCGCTGGGCGTGCTGGTTGTGGAGGAACTTTCAATTGTCTTCGATCGAATGACGATACGTGGTTACCGGACCAACCCCAGCGGCCAGGACCGTTACTCCCATGTGGTAAAGAATAAGACGACTGTGGTCGTAAATGTCGTATATTCGGACCAGACAAGATGGGACCCGACGGCCCGCCTGGCGAAACGGGACTTCCCGGTCCTTGCGCATAGTGGTAATGCGGAGGATTCGACACCGCCGCTCCCCACATAGTACGAACACTTTTTGTCACACGAAAACACTGCACGTAACACCGATCACTCCATCACAATGATGACTGAACACTGACATTAAACGACATTCCACGAATTTCAACTATCACCTTATCGGTATAAATTTTGATAAATTCCAATTAACCAATCAGTATAATTTACGAATTTAACACTGATAATACCGCACACATTTCCAATCAGCTACCAGTCGGTAGCGAGTGATCCAGGCCACTGTGCGCGTTAGAAAGACAACTTAAAAACATGAACGCCTCGAAAGCAAACCGTCACCGGACGCAACCGAGACGCGTAAAGAATTAATTTGTTTTTGATGGACAATTGTTCCATCAAATAAGGTTTGTGATGGACATGAAGTGAATCTAATGATATGAACTAAAACTTTTCAAAAGTGGTGTAACCCCGAACGGTAATTAAAAGAAACGTCGAAACGGAGGTCTAATGTTCGCGCACTTCAACTTTCCACTACACCGTCTATAGTGGTAATAATTACTTTTGTTTTCCACATAAGTTTCTCGCGGCGAAGGCAATCAAGTGAAGTGAGTTTAGTGTCAAGTACACGAAACTACAAAAACAACAATCGTGTGCAAAAGTTCACATCACTGAATGACATTGGAACATTCAATGGTAACTTTGATCTGAATCCATCGATGTCACTAATAAGTTGATTGCACGACCGTAGATACGCAAAGAGCACAAGAGAAATTTATTTCCCGACACAACTAATCCATCGTGATGGACGGCGTGTGAGTTTCAACGCATTTGAATGTAGACTGGTTGCGTGTTGCGAACAGTTGTCGAGCGTTCCACACCGGCCGTCCTGCCGATTGCATTATGATTTTTTCGCAAGGGACCGCGGGGTGATGGCGGGGCGCGGGCGGTGAGCGGCGCCAGCGGAGCGTGCACCGGCCGTTGAAGCAGCGGCGCAACGCAGCGAAACTCGCGCGCAGATTTTAACTAACCAACAGTGCATGCACTGACTACCTCAAGCATTTACTGACATACACCTACCACTGCCAACTATTGCCAATAACAAACACATTGTGAAACAGTTTGCAGTCAAGCAAAAGCTTCTAACCAATAGTTGTAACATGGTATTTCCATTAAACCAAAAATGAACATAAAATTTGAAAATAGGCCACAATGAATACTTCAATTGTATGAACAAAAAAGAAGAATTAAAGTCAATAGAATCGACACACAAACTACGGTGAATTTTATAGACAGTCCGTCAAAAGAACGTTCCAGTTAGCGAACGCGAAAGTCAGAAAAACAAAGGCGTTACAAAACTTTCGTTGGAGCAAAACTGCTAGCGTCTTGTTCGAACTCCACAATAGCAGGCATTAGTATTCCGACTGTGGACGACGCAGCACGGCAACGGGTGGACGGTCCCGAGGAGTCACCGCCCGCGCAGCCGTGCACTGAATACTGACCTTTGTGAACCACACACGCATTCCTCGCATTTACGGCAATGCTACGCGTTCGACATTAGGCTGCCCGGCCCACATACGTTATTCGGATTATGGTCCGTTAGATCCTTTATTGGGCTCATCACGTCTGTGTTATTGACATTGCCATACTTAAAGACTATTCATGGTATTAACGTGAGCTATGTGTAAATATGCGTGTTTCGTAACAACTAACAAGTAAGACGAAGTAATTTGAAACAGGTGAATCAATTTTATGCTAACTTTTGCAATGGAATTCCGGAACTTATGCAATTCTCAATATTAACAAATACAATCGTGAGTACTATTGTACCTAATCTTATTCGCTGTACGTTAAGGTAATATCACTTTCACTTAGCTTTTCCTTGAGACAAGGACGGTATAACGCGTAGGTGGTAAAAAAGCACTCCGCACGTAACCGCATGACCTACGCGTGACTTGACGCAACGCCACAAGATGACTAACTGTGTTTAAGCATCATGAAAACAATAAACTCTCCATTTATAAAATTTTGAGTCTGATTTGTACAAATCAGAAAATACACTAAAATACACTACAATTGTAGCTTTAAAATATAATTTGCAAGTCAATTTGTTATAATACAGACAAAAATTATACTAGTAACACAGCTTAAAAAGTCACATTTTAACCTACATTTCAAAGTAGTTTTGAACATATTGAATTAAATGATCTTAGTAATCTCGATATCAGTAGTGTGCCAGTATGAAATCAAGCAGAGCGAGTGATAAAATATTTTATCATGATACATCACATTCCTGCTTCACGTACACTCCACTTTGATAACGGACTAAAAAACAAAATAACATTCTGAGCAAGCGAGAGTTAAAAATTATATCTATAAAAGATAACGCAAGGGTTTATACGGGCCGTTATAAGAAATAAAAAATAGATTACAGTCAACACCCAATATGAGGACTTTGACGGTAACGTTTTTGTGAGTTGTTATTATAATATTGTTTTTTTATTTATATTGCTGCCGTACGGTGGAAATACCGAACGAAGGCGCTTAGCAATTGTCACGTACAATTAATTTTAGTCATACGTAAATATAACACATAATGGTAGACAACTTTGTAAATACCTACCTATTTTATGACACTAAAACAAAATTAAATTACTAGCAATTTGCTAAGTATTTTTTTCTTTCTTGCCGTTATAGGCAGACGAGCTAGAGGCCCGCCTGATGGTAAGCGGCTACCGCTGTCCAGAGAACGTGTTAATTCGTACTTCATAGGAAGTCAATTTTATTTATTAAATGCTTATTTTAAAAAATGTACATGTATTAGTGTGTCTTTAGAGTCAAAAGATAATTCGTGCCTTATTTTTCATGGAATACGAATGACTTAAAACCATACGCAATATATGTGTCGTTTTAATAAAATGCAAATGATACACAAGTACAATATTAATAATGGTCTCTACTTCATGACATCCCATCTTTAGAATTCCTAACAAGTCTGAGTCTAGCGCTCAAGTCGTTTAACATCACTGAAATGAAAATTGGTAGTAAATTAGCAAGTCATATTAATTTCATTACGAGCTATTGTTGCCGGTGGCCGTGATTATATTTATCCATTGGCAACTCATTTCGTTCTCACGATAAAAACATTTAGGGTTTTGTTCTGGCACGATCCGAGTAACCGTAAGAAACTTCTATGCTAATAAAAATCTATACATTGCAGGCCGACCCCATTTGATATTTTGATTCTTTCCAATTACGACACCAGAACTAGAAAGGCACTCCTTATCAATAAATTGTTAATATGATCATAATACTGATTTTCGGCAAGTGTCCAACTTTTTCTGGCCCTCAATACCACGCAATAATGCGGCGCCATCCCCCATCCAATGTATCTTAACAAGAGGAGTAAGAAATACAGTCATGGACGCTCTGACTCAGTCACTAACAAATATTATTCTGTCTAGACTTTTCGTATTCGCCCGCCAACACGTTTAGCATAACTGTATATTGTATAAGCCACTACAAGGTAACTCTGCTCTTTAATAATACTGGTAACAAAAATAAATTTCTTCTCTCGAAATGGTTTTATGGAAGTTATATATACAGATATAAAGATTTTGAAAACTCATTGACATCTAATTTCTAATGAAAGACTTGGTCGTTGAGCTCTTGAAGTTTTAATTAGAGATAGGTTTCTCTTTTGTCATAGCATGGAAGTTTCATTAACTAAATTCAGAACACTAAACTTCACCTCACTCTGTTTTTTTCAAGGATAAAGGATAATAACATAAAAGCATATCAAGCATGACAAGTACCTATGTGAAAGTATGTATGAAAATTGAAAACATGTGTATAATTCAGAGTTCAGACTGTAAACACGCGGCAAAGTTCCAAGTTGAAGTTTGGAAACATTCACAACATAAATCGCCGCAACACAATGACTTCAAAATTTATTACAGCGGTTTAGTTTCCACGAGGATACATTAAGCTAGATCTTAAACAAGATGTCTAGATTAAAACTCATATGAATATAAATATTTCATATTTACATACATAGCACAGAATACTTTTACTTTACGAGTAACTTTAAATATTTAACCGTGTTTGTATATTTTTATCAGCCACATATATTAAGTTTATGATAATGTGTTTTGACGCGATGCAAGTAATAATAAAAGTAGTAGCGCCAATATTGAAACTACCTTTTACAGCATTTCACAGTACCTAGGTATAGCACAACCTTTCTGCAATTCGAACATATCTTTCATATGGGCGTTATGCTCACAATGCGCATTGAATGCAGTATGGTGACAGTAAAGTGTCCCAGTTAGACCGGCAGTTCGCACCTGCGCACCCAGCGAGTAGCGACTGACTTGTGGGGGTACAAACCATTTGCGTGACATCGGAAACACATTAAGTGGACCGACGACGCTATAAGAGTACAATATCCGACCGGCGCCGTACCGCGCCGTACATACCAGGTGTTACACGGGAAAACAGGAGATCGAACCACAGCGACATCCACGTCTTAATTGAACCTTCAATAACGGAATGTAGGATCAGAATATTCTGCACCGAACCCAAACACGTGTAAAACACGAGGAAATAATATGGCTTCGTATTAACAGCAGTACTACAGATGCATGCAGATTAAAAAGCGATTAAAAAGACCAGTAGCGAAGTCGGTTTATTGCAATATGAACGATGTTGTACGGAATGTTCGAATGTATTACGTAGGCACGTGTCACCAAAATGAACACCGAGATCGATTTAATAAAGTGAACAGGAAGCCTTTGAGATTTAATGAAAATGCAAATTCAAAGGTGATCACTGCCGGCATGCAAATTGATTTGAAATTTGTGACACCCTTTGCTTTTCTCTAATGAAGACTCAAATCAAATTAGTCACGCTTCAGCCGCGTGGACAGAAAGAGCAAAGTTGATAAGGCATTTGATAATTTCCTAAGTAATATATAATTTTAATTTAAGCTACATATTTGCATCGCCCAAGACATCATCATACCATAAAATGCACACCGAATGCCAACATACGAAATACACAATTAATTGTTAATAAATATTTATTAATCTTGAAACTTTAATCGCTAACGTACGAGAACGATTAAAAAAATCTACTTTAAGTATATCTCCTCACACTCGACATAAAACACACTTGTTAAAGGAAACGAACGAAAACACACTAAATGCTGTGAAAAACGAAAAAAAAAGCATTACGATGCCGTCAAACTACTCAAAAAAAAAGGAGTTCCTTTAAACAACCTAAATAAATAATAATTATTTATTTTATTCAATTATTGTTACAAAACAAACAAAATAAACCTTTTACACAACATTATAAACAGTTAAAAAAATTACAGGCCAACTCACAATGGTGTGTTGTAAATGGACGTCTCTCATTACGTTTTATGTCACACACGAATATATTAGCTAAATGTAGTCATCATGTTTATAATGATGTTTAGTGAACGTAGTTTACTGCCGGTAGTTTAAGTGTAGGTAGCTTTTAAAGGATAATTGATAACAACGCACAGCAGTCAGCAAATAAAGTTTTAAGTAAAACATTATTCTGTGGAAATAGCACCAGTACCACAACATCAAATACAACAAACAACAAAATTGTTTAATTTTATCTTTTAAAGACAATTTCTCAGAGGAAGAACATTCGATTATCTAGCGCGGTATTGCTTTAGAATTGTTATTTCTACCTGAAGCAAAGTGCAGTAAAAGAAAATCGACGTGTGTGCACGACACGCGACGTTCCACTTCGAAACCAACGTAAGGTACACGCGAGTTTCAAAGTATCCGCTAAAAGAAGTTACATCAGGAACAGTTTTAGACCGCCGCATCTCCACATTTATTTATCGGACTCCTAGCGCGATTTATTTCACGGGATGTTTATATGCACGCGATTTAAATTGGGCCACGAAAATATTTCCGTATTACGAAACGGCCAGTTAAAAAACTAATGCTTAAATATAATCAATCTTAACGAGGTGCTTTCATGTAAAGCGTGCATGCATCGCCCGTAAAAATGTTTAGATATTTGTAACGAAATTTTTATCTTGGATACTATCTAAAATATATTTATATTTTAAATATCTTCTTCTATTGTATGCAATCATGCTTATATTGAGAATGCAATCTAATATGTTAGATTGCATTCTCAATACAGGCAACGTAATATGCCCTATTACGTTGCCTTTTATTTAGTTTTTAGTTCAATTTTACGATTTTGAATTAAAAACTAAATAAAAGGCAACGTAAGCAATATATACATTGTTTCTACAGCTATATTATATTACATGCGACAGCTCGTATGTGTATTGCTTAATCACATAACATCACGTAACGTCTCAGCGGATTTGAATGACCATAGACTGATTGTTAATCAATGTTCGAGATTAGCATACACGCCACATATCATTCTGGATCAATACACATTTCTGTCAGGCCAGGTATACGTTAAATTAGGAAAGACGTACTAAAAGCTATTGTATTATCATTAACAAACGTTGATAACATTGCACCGAAACAAATGAAACGAACAACACAAAGTAAATAACTATTCCATCCCTCAGTTAATTCTGGTTCAGAAATAGTTTCAGTTAATAGTGCAACCTCGGCACGACCTAAGCCGATTGCATGCAAGTATAATCTAAATTGAAAGTAGAAAGTATAAACAGACAAACACGTTTTAGTTCGTTGCTTGTAACGAGTGAGCTATACAGAATTATAGATAGCGTATTCAGTATTATCAGAAACGCATATCGAAGTAATCACATAAACAAATATGCAGCCGGCAGAGCGAGCAAAACGAATAATTTCCTCTCAAGTGTTATTGTAAAAACATCACGTTTTCATAGTAAAATGTGACGAGTTTACTGTGAAACCCGACTCTTTGTTCGACGCGTGTATTGCGTGCGTGTATGCTTTACATTGTGTGAATGCAACATATAATATTATATTATTGTGTTGTCTGACGGTAATCTACTCCCGTGCACCGTTATTCAGGTTGTGGTTAGGACCAGTTGAAACGATTTCAGTAAATGGGAATCGAGGAGTGACAATACAAGTCGGTTAGCGCTTAGTGCCCCTGACAGTCATTCAGTGGCATTGTATTGTATTCCTGTTATGAGCAGTGAACTTCCATGAATTTAAACAAATATGAGCAGGAAAGTAAATACTAAAATAAAATGCTTTTATGACTATGTTATATTACATATATTTAATAGTAAATCCATACAATGCACAAACATATATTATTGCAAGTGCTAATATAATAGTCGACTGCTAGTCTAAGTTTTTCCATGGGATGAAGAACTGTAATTCTACTTCTACTTATAGACTATTGTTCCCAATGTAGACAAATCAATATGCGAGTCAGCTGGACTTAATTTTGGCAAACTGCGTTATGTTTGTTCAAAGCGCTAGCAACGACTATTTCAAAACATCTGCGAAAGCAAGGACCTGTCAACTTGGTCAATCCCATAATACATCATTACATACGCATTACACGAACTTAATACTTTGTTTTTGTTATTAATACATACTCGTATATTGTTTGTATTTTGTTGATTTTGTCTAGATTTAGAATATTAGATATAATTAGGTTTAAGAATTTAATTAATTTAATTGGTGTATACCGTTTAATTAAATTAAAATAAATAAATGCTATCACTAGATGCGCTCTTGCATAAGAGATACGAGCTCTTCTTACAAAGGAGTATAATTACCAAAAACAAATTAACTCAACCCTAAATTCCTAATGCGTGTCCCCCAATCCATTTAAGCTCTAAAAACAATTAATACATACACCGCAGCGACCCTCCACTCGTAGAAATCCCCCAGCAAAAACTCGCGTTGATACAAACGAGTCAATTAACTTAAAACGATCACCGGCGTGATTATGCAAAAGAACTCCCCCTTAATACGATAAGCTATCACAGCAATTATAAATAACTTTATATGAGCACGAGATGAAACAGCACTCTCACCAATTAAGATCACTTCCACTCGGGCCTGCGACGCAGGTAATGGACGACCAATGCGGTCTAATCAAACGATAATGAATACTTCTATTAAGATAGACAACTTAAAACATAGATACAAACTTAGTAGTAGCTCAAGCTCATGTTTACAGTGAAGTTTGGACATTATTTATTTAATAATTAATAAGTGGCATTGTGTCGAGTCCTTTCGTCGCCAATACCGCAAAGCCTGAAGATGAAAGTCTTCAATGATTGCGTCTTACTCGTAATGACATACAGTGCCAAAACGTGGACATTGACGGTGGTCCAATTCAAAAACGCTCAACGAGCTATAGAGTGGGCTATGCTCGGTGTTTCTCTGAAAGATAGAATCAGAAATGAGGTTATGCGACAGAGATCTAAGAAATAGCCCAACGGATTAGCAAGTTGAAGTGGCAGTGGGCCAGTCACATTTACCGGAGAACCGACAACCGTTGTGATAAACATGTTCTCTAGTGGAGACCACGCTTCGGCAAGCGTAGTGTAGGACGCTCAACCAGGTGGAGAGACAATATTCGTAAGATGGCTGGTAGCGGTTGGAGACGATGGGGTGAAGATCAAGCCCAGTGGCGTGCCATAGGAGAGGCCTATATCCAGTAGTGGACGCGAAAGGGCTGATGCTGAAATGAATGTGTGGCATTTAACTTAATAACTCTTGTGGAAAGTCCACACACGGATAACATTTGGTATCGGCGGAAAGACAGAGTACCGGCGGGCATGTAATTAAACGCATTTCAAGTCAACTGGAAAGGAACAGATTAGTACGTAAGCCGAGGAGATTTACAAGACAAATATGGTAACTTAACCCTGCTTAGCAAAATAAATGGGGATACTTGCAAAGTATTACCAGATCGAGTTTCTCATTATGCTTTATCTAAGTATGTGCATTTATATAGATACTTATTTAAAATATTAATGCAATGTAAAACACCCCACCATCAGTGTTTCAAAAGACCAGTAACAAAAATATTTACTTTATCTTGAGAAACATACGACTTCAATTATTCATAATGAATCATAAAAAAGGGATTCATAACTCAAATAGCTACAATACATTACTTCTTATTAGTATTAACGATACAGCACGTAAATACGAAATCTTTCGTTTAAAGAAACTGTGTGCGTGCGCTTTTCAGTAAAAATTTACCCAGTAGTCAGTTGTATTCAGAAATTAGTCAAATCATCAAGGCAGTCGTAGCAAGCGCTGGACGTGTTTTTGAATGGACTCGGGTAATTTTGGAAAGTGCCCGCGGCCAACTACAGTGGTCACGCAACATTAAATCGCCGATTAGAACGAGCAGTCCGAATTAACGATAACCAAGTATGATGACAGTCTGTTTGATAATCACTTAGTTTTGACTTGCAATTCTTGCCTAGTAGACACTTTACAAAGAAAATGATTGATTGAATTTCGTTTATTTCACGACGATTATCTACCTACAATAAAGGTTTTAACTGCAACATTAAAGTACAACTATCATTCGTAAATGACAATAAAATATATCGACAAAACAAAATATATTTTTATGTTGTAGCTGATTTCGTTTCCGTGTTATGTTATTCGTCTACATTCTACATAAACATATTATTTTTACGTCTTACGTCACTGACACATTCCACGTGGACTTTACCATTTAATTTTATTGTTCAAAACAACTCGCACATCAACCAACAAAAATTCTATTCATGAATATAGCACTGAAGTTTCATTCATTTACACGCTGGAAACTATTGTATATAATCAGGTGTACATTTCGTCAAGGTTAATGTGACAGTTGTGGGACGTTCGGAGCGTAATTAACACGTATTCCGCAGACATATTGTGAATATGTAATGCGTTATACGTGTTGTACAAACATGAAATGCTGTGACGAAATATTCTCAACACTACACAGCCCGATGTGCATAGCGAATCACCGAGCCTTATCGATTGCCTTATTTTTAGTTTCTCTCCACAGAGTGCAGACAACTATACAAATTGCTGCAGACCACAGAGCTAACACATTGTGTTAAAGGATTGAAAAGAAAATTGTTTTAACATTTCTTCTATCTGGGTAAACATTGGCACTATCCACTGCGGAATTATTTGAACATGGTTTTCAATGGATCTAGTTCCACAGTAAACAACCAAAGACATTTACCTACCATGGTTTAAAACCAAGCAAATAATTTTAAAATATATAATAAAGTAATAAGATTTTCTCGTATTTATTTCTCATTATTTGAGTAGCATTAATAAAACGATCACGTAGCAAGCAACCAGACCTTAGAACTAACAACGGACTTTTGAGCAAATTTTTACCCCAAGCTAATATCGACCGAACCTAAGACCGGTCGACTAACAGTAAGTATGGAATGTTGCATCAGAGTTTATTAGTCCATTACCGAAAATATTTGACAACAGGTCATTAAAAATCACGAATCTACTGCTGCGTATGTGCTGAATCAAAGTGAATAATTATTATAATATATAAATCTCCTCAGGTATTTATCAATTATAATTTAAACCAACCATATAATCGGCCATTAAAATATGGTTTCATTGTATCATTAATATAATATTTTACAAACAATGGTTAGTTCATAGTATAAAAACATCTTCAAGATTTCTACAAAGTGTCACAACATATCACGAAGCAATACTACAAAGTAAAACTAAATTTCTAGTTTATGTAGCCTTATGATAAAAATTCTTCTAACATATTCTGCCAAATATTTGAAGAGTTTATCAATCAAGATAATGTAAGATATTAAATTGTCGGAAAATCTGTTTGTGAACGCGAGCAATGCAAATTTTCTGCGTAGTTTTACAAGAATAGTACGTACTTACTAGATATTAACATCCAGAAGTACTACTATATTTATTTAGCCACTTAAGTAATTAAAGTACGCAAAAAAGAGGTTTTGTAAAGTCTTAAATAAATAATAGGTACTATGAATGTTGTACAACGAATATACTTTGACTTCTCCCACGTATGTACTAGGAAAAGTTCTTAATCCTTATGGCCCAAGTTCTATAAAATGTACCAGTAAGTTACAAAGGAAAATACGTGTATAAAGTTAAGCAAGTCTTAACAGAAACCAGACTAAAAACATTTCACGATTAGGAACGGTTGTTATTTGAAGCAACGCTTTGCGAGCAACTAAGAATTTTACGCATTTGCATACGAACATGAAGTATCAAAAGCTTTAAGAGGATTTTCGTTTTATATCTACCTGCTTTTATTTTTATGAATATTTGCACCGGAAGACTGAATTTAGAATGGTAAACATGGTAAAGGTCAATCGCTCAAGGGCAACCATTTAATGTCAGCGGTGTATAGTGTGAAAATTTAGGGGTGGTGCGTCACGAATGACCGCCAAGAATGGAATATAAAACGACGAAATGACGTCAAAAAAGAACATAAAAGAGAAGACCTTCCATTATACTCGTACTACGCAAACAATTTCATATACGCATTGGATACCGAACCTAGTATAACGACGTTTTACATCATTTATTCTTTCCTCCATGAACAAGGTAATCCTAATTCCAGCCTCAAATCCAATTTGAAAATTCCTCGCAAGCATAAAATCCGCTCTTCACAACAACGTGTATATAATATCTTAGAAGTAGTTGTGTGCGGAACACCGAACTAATAATCTATAAGGCCAAGGACAGTTTTACACGCGAATCCAATTATTTACCACCGACCACTCGCAAGTCTGGCAATTACACACGCGTAGGTACTCGTCCGGAGGTTTTCATCGCTTATCTTCATAAATTATATTGCTATATAACTGAAATGTAGTTAATCATTACGTTTTAAATTATTATACTTCGTTAGCCTTCAGAACGTACCTGTCAACAAGATTGCCGTTTCTTTCATAGCTCGTCAAAGAGTATATTTAATTTACCAAGAGATCATATCAACATAACTGATGTTTATTTTTAGTTAATATCTAGGTTGGGAAATTAATTAACACATTTTTATGCACTACGTTATGGTTAAGTATATCTTATAAAGGTACGAATAGGTTGATGACAGTAAATATGATACCTTCTACTTTATTGCCATGCGGAAATGGTATCCGAAAGGGGCAATCTCGGCATGTCTTTGTGAATAAAGTAACATGAAGTCCAATAACTAAAACACACGAAAATATTAATAAGGCCTGTCCAAACTTTTTTTTTAAATTTTGCGCCATAACTCCTGACTTTTCTTAAAGCTATTTAAAGTTTGTACTTTTTAACATGCAAATTGCTTGAAAAGTTAAATTTATTTACAACACAACAGGCTTTAAACCCTATTTATATCAGAAATTTAGGTTACATTATACACTTTATTAAAGCCGTTGTCCGTTTAAATATTGCATTTCTAAAATAATTTAATTACGCTGCCTTAGGCGTCATACTAGAATCTTACAATTAATTAATTTTAAATAATAAATATGCGTAAAATACTGCTGCTATGTAATTATTTCATTTCATTATAGAAATTAAAAAAATTACTTCACATATTAAAATCTACTTCACAATACTTACGGATACGGCATTTTAAATGTTTGTATTCAAGATCTACTCAATGGACTACTGTTGCCTACCAGTTAACATAATATATGCGCGTCGTGTGGCCCATTCGAAACCTGCTGTCTAACGGAATAGAATTTGGAACATCATGATCGTTTTACATACTTTACATTCCTCCAGGTATATTTTAATGTCCACCATCTAAAACATAAAATACACACGTTTGATATGGAAATACACTAAACGTTAAGCTTTGTTTATAATATTCATTTAATATAATGTACAAGGTACTGTGTCAATTAGATTGTAATGCAAAATAAACGTTTGAGGTTTATTAAAGATTGTCCTCAAGATTATGCAAATTCCAATCAAAATGTCCCGTAGCGTACGCATATCGAGCAAACACGTACAAAAACTGCAATCATGCGAAGATAGATGAGTTGGGACATGCCCGTATATGATCAAAGTTCATTAACTCAGGTTACTCACCTAGACACTTGACTACCTAACGATATTAGACCACCCCGCCAATACTGGTTCTTAATACGAACATCCAAATAATTTGGAGCATCAAGTTTTGCAGAGTTATTTATTTTAAGTGCTACATTTTACATTCATAAGTACAATTCTGTACAACATAAAAATGCTTTAATACAGTCATCATATTATCCAGTTTGAAGCAGAATTATTCATATACAACATTGTGTATCTTTGCTAATTAGTTTCTGTTAAATATGTACCTGTGTTATACACAAGAAACAAACTGGTAGAATACACCATCCCGCGTCACTTTCTTACGTACATCATTATTGTGCTCATTTACTCACAGGTTCTGCCGTGCTTTTATCTTTCCGCAAACAATTTTAATTGGATCTGTATCATGTCAACAATGAAATGTGCTTTGAAATATACATTTAAATAAAGGGGAAGAACGTGGTCGGGTAATAACGTGTACCGCAGCTAGCATAACAAATGTGCACAAATAAACACAGAATATTTTAAATGGTTTGTGTAAACAACGACTACTTTGAAAGACGACGTAAGAGCGTTGACAAAATAATATTTGTCGTTTTTTTTACAATCGATTCTTAATGGATCAGTTAAAAAGCGCTATATAGTATATAATAAAGCAATATTTTGTAACATGACTGGATCATTTATCATAGGTTAATACTAAAGGTGCAATTGTTCCAGTACCACACTTAGCCGCCTTTAAACACAGCGTTGGCATATCACGTAATATAAATTCAGCGTACTAATATGTGATTAAATTGTGTCTGATACGACTCCACACCTAGTTGAATACACTCAACAAAAGAACATTTAATGATTAAAGATAGCATTGCGAAACGCGATCTAAATGTCATCGATGTTACAGTGATTGACATACTTTCGCAATAGATGTGCATGAATGGATTCTTTTCAAGCGTTAGGTTGAATGGCAAGGTAATTGACGTTATTTCATTAAATATTACAAACGGTCCGGAGTCGGGAGAACGGCGACAGTATAAAGCTTTCCAATTTCGCCCCACATTCCTTCACGCGTGTTTATATTATTAAACCATCTCAACCAGTTCGGAACGCGCATCAAAATACGAAATGCTACTTTTAACAATAACACGTGGCCTATATCAAATTCAGGTCAACCTATCGTCGTTCCTCACAATCGCACTATTCCTCGTGTCCATGTCATTTAAAAAAAGAGGGAAATTCCTATTCATATGTTTAAGGAAAAACTGCGCTTTTAAAGGTACTGTTAGCATTGAACTGGCGCGACCATGTCTCGTCATGTATCCAGCATTGATAAATGAGGGCAGTCAATTACCTTAAACTTGCTCCACTCTGTTGGAAAATTTAATCGATAACATTTAATCTACATACATATGATTCGTTTCACACGTTTTCTGTATCGCCGTAGTTATTCTAACCAGTAAGGTGTGTCTAGGTCACATTAACAAACTGGCACCATAAGGGGAAGCGAGGCAACAGTGCCGCGGCGTACCTCCTTTCACCTATCGAGTTCCATAATAGTTCACGCAGATCACGAACGTACCCGTAAGGTTCAAAGGTGAACGCGGTCGACCGATAAGTGTGTTACTACTACACATAGGTATAAAGTAATTCGATAGTTCATTCTTGATCAGTGGCACGAATCGTATTAAAATATATTATAAGCCGCATTATGTTTTGCAATGGTTAATAAACACTCCAATTTTATACCACGGAAACAATCAAGAACGTATTCTGAAATAATCACAATATAAGTAAGGAATTCACTACATATAATATATATTCAGAACATAAATATCTTACATCTTACAAGAATGAAAGGGCAATTAAGTAACTGGTCCTGCATTTGTTTAACACTTAAAAAATAAATACCACCTCTTATTATCCCCGTAGGATTCCACGCAACGACTGTGACATTCAAAAAACAAACAAAGAGGAGAATGTCTGACTAAAGCTGGTGTTTACAGAGTACGACAAACGTAGCAGTAAACCACGCGCTGCTTTGGAAATTATCCAAGTTCGTTTTACATTGCTGAGCTGCACAGTCTTTCGAGAAAATTTTAACTACCAACACAAACGGTGTACACTACAGGTAATTAAGTTTACCGCGTCTTATTTTCGGTGGGGGTTAACAATTCTCATGCAAATAAAAACTAGAAACACACGGCACGCGGCTGTGGAGCCCTACAATTTTGATTGTTGATAAGTCCGGGTCGACGACCCTGCGCGCACGTCTAACGAGATTTGCCCGATTCGATACAACGTGATGATGCCGATATCGGATACTTTATTCACAATATTTAAAGCGTTTTACATGAATGTACGCGTCGAAGAAGTGTCTACTTTTGAATAAATAAATTCTCAATATCGTCAAAACAAAGCGGCACCCCTTCCCAAAACATGTTAAAAGTTAAAAAATATAATTGTGTCAACGCCGTATATTTTAATTTAAAGTTCAAGATGTTAAATATTCGAAGCGGTTGTGCTAAGTTATGTACATTAATTAACAAGCAATATATCAAATCAACGACCTCCTAAGAGCGTCGCTGTAAACCTATAACTTCTGGCATTTGTGGTATTGATTCGAGGTTAGCTAAAATTCGCGATACAAGGGAATGCCACCGAGGCAAATTCTCAAATACGGAGAGTCAAATACTCGGAATTTCATTAAACTTAGTGGCGCCGTAACATAAACAACACGGCGCGTCTATGGACACATTTACCGAATGTATTTTATGTTGCCTTATTTGCTTAACATTGCTTACATTTTATATGTGAATATTGTTAGTAGGTGTTATAGGTACGCACATTTAGCGTTGTGCAGATCACTTCATTCTACGTTCAAACTAAAGTGCGGGTGTGATCGAGGCTCAATGAGGAAACAACGGCCCACATAGATAACGATTGTCGCATAATGCAAACACTAGTAACATTTACCTTACTTAACCGTTAACTGCTAATGGTTGCGGTTAAAAGAATAGATTGCAAAAACACATGCCGTCATTCAACTGTAGGTTAGATATTTAGCGCAAATATTTAGAATATATAAATATTTAACGGTGTTGGCAATTGGCCTTCAAAATTAATGCACGAATGCTGCGATACATTATCTCGTATAAGTACTTGGGAATTTTTACATGGCAAATTGTATCCGTTCGTAATCATGCAGCACTTATAATAATGTTAATAGCGTAATGATGAATATCTCGACCTAGATTTACGTTTTTAATTTAGGAAAACGCGAAAGAAGTCTCACGCAGCGGCAGCAGGCAGCACGGGCACGCACGAAGCTCGCGGCACCACATCGAGTTCGGAATAACAATCGAACCGTGGGAATCTGCCGCTAAACGCCACAATTATGAAACGCCACCAACCACTGAGGATATTTCACCTAGAGCTCCACCGCGGTACAAGAAACGCGCCATGTGAATCCGTAACGGTTGTTGCACGATGGCCGCACCGTGTTTGACACGCGCTGACAATTCACATTCCAAAATTACAGATGCAAGTCAATGTACCATTTATGAATATACAATATTTTTCCACACACAAGGTATTGGACATGCCATGCAAGGTACCAGGAAAGCATAGCTAATGAGAATGTGTTGGGGAACAATGTCTAACATTACAATGCATGTGAGGCAGGGCTTGTAAACGATACCAATTCACATTAAAAGTATCGGTAAATACCGGTATTTTCATAAAGATACCTGTGTATCGTTAAAATTAAGTAACGGTAATTGAGTATCGTAACGAAACACAATCGTTATGATACCATAACGTTAACAATTATCGATATTTTTTTACGTACATAACGTTAAAAATATCGGTAATTTCGTATCGTTACTTTATGCGACGTTGCTTGTAGTTTAAATTGTGAAGACTGCCCGTTGTTTATTTGGTGCTTATTTAATCACAAACGCGTGCCGACTGCCGCCACGCTCTTCGCATGAAGGTGGTTGGTTGGCAAACGTTGCGAGTTGCCGGTAGCGAAGGTAACGAAATACACTCATAACGTTAAAAGTATCGGTAAGTTTAAGCGAAGGTAACGAAATACACTCATAACGTTAAAAGTATCGGTAAGTTTGGGAGTACCGGTATTTATATGTAACGTTAAAATATCGTTAACTTGGGTATCGTTACTTATGAATTTACCGATACCTGCTTCTAGCTCCAATAACGATACCAAACTTTTACCGGTATTTCAAGCCCTGATGTGAGGTGCTGCCCCATTTAGTGCCAAGAGGATAATGAACTTGTTTTTTTAAAACAAAAATGGACGAAATGCCTATAAGTCATACAACATTCATATGGGCATTGCGTAAAAATACTTTGGACAATTCCTAATGAGAAAATTATGTAATAACAAAATACCAACCTAAATAACTTGTGTTAGGTGTTTCATACACAACATTAATGGATATTATTTGACTTTTATAAACTTGCCAAGTAATTGTCTAACTATTTAAAAGTAAAATACACTTTGATAACACAAGTATTACAGAGATCAATTATGAAAAGAATGAACTGGGCAAATCATTATATTAAAAATGAAAATGAATACTAACTTTAACCTGTATGAAATAGCATTTATATTTATGAAATGGGGTAGTTTCTTATTGTTTTATTTTAGCCATGCATAGAATATATCAAATCAATAAATATCTTAAAGAATCTTAAGCAAGCTCATGTAACAAAAAAATACCTTTATGAGATATTAAAAATCAGATTTAATACATTATTAATAGTGACTATGATTACAATGACTTAAAAGGTTAGTGCCCAGGTGGAATATGTTTGGGCTAACTTATCTGTAGATAGAAGAAAGAATGAATGATTTTCCTATTTAAAATTAAGTAAAATAAAGAATCAATAAATATATCACCTATTTTTTAGAACGGCTTATGATTGCTATTTAAAGCATCAGTATGTATTATATGAAACTAATAAGAATTTTTAAATAACTAATACTATAACACATTTAATACCTATTAAACTTTGAGTGAAAATATATAATGTTCTGTAAAGTAAAATTAGCTGTCCCTGAATGTCATTTATGCAGATATATTTATGCTGCAATAAAAATACTTAAGTACTTTAAACACTTGGTATTCACCGATGACATCACCATGAGAATAAATTGATAAAATTCAGTGATAAGCATAACATGCAAAATGCAATGCTCCATCCACAGATATGGACTACAAAAAGTGATTTTTCAAACTCAAAAATTGGTTAATAGAAATTATTAATGCAATAGTAACTATTTTATAAATGTAATGGATTATTTTGGAGTAAAATCCATATAAAACCTATTTTAGGATAATAACTTTATCACTGTTTTTTATTAATCCTGCATTAGGTCTGATAACGACGAATAATCTTATTTGTTAGCCAATTATTAAGCACTGTACGTAATACCGTGAATTATAAAAAGTCGACAAGTAGATTGAAAAAATATGTACTATTTAATTTAACCGAAATTTATATTATAGAAATTGTAAATGCACAAAAGTAACTCACCTCACTGAAGGCCATAACTCCGATCGGGCTCCTACTCTGTCCGACCTTCTCAATTTATTTTATCACGTTCTATCAAAACAAATAGTTCACGCTTTTGTTTCCCAACATTGAAAACAGTCCCGACATCTAGCATCCCCACGACACAAATACATCTGAAATGTGGAACTTCACTCACTGCGCAAGAACAAAATTTTAATTTTGACCAAAACGAAAACACCTGACCGAATCACTCACAAATCACTGAAAAACCAACATTCCTCAGGTGGGTTAGATGCACATCTAACTAAATGCGGACACCTATAGGGTGTTAAAACACTTTAACACTACTTAACGATTTTTTTCACGTATGTTGAATTTATTAGTTCATTACGAAATAAGTTCGAAAAATGACATCAATAGTGTGAATTATCACAGAGAACTATCAAACGGAGATGAACTCGCCATCTTGCTTTCATGTCATGTCATAATCAGTAGTGCCAACATTTAGAATCGATACCTGTCTTTTGTCGCCATTGCAGTATAGACAACATTACAAATTTTGTACAGTGATATAAGAAAATTGGCGGCAATATCAATTAAAATTTAACCCCATATTATCTCAATAAATGTAACAAAAGATTTGTAAATTATGGAATAAATATATGATAAGTAGAAATGAGCAGTCGACTTAAGTCACTTTGACTCAGTCTGGGATATAATTTTAATGTGCATACTTTTATTCTCTGCCTCAATACCTGATAAACAAAAATAGTAGGACTTCAAAATATATTATCCAGTCTAATTACAAATTGCAGTTTTATTTCTTTACTACAAAAGCTAAGTGCAATTGTCGATCTTTGATCTAGGCACAGTTATTTGGTTATAAGGGTAACTTTGTGCCATTGACTTGATGTGGGGTTGTTGTTTTGAGAGTCTAGATAATGCCTTTATAATTTACATCTCAGTATGTTATATTAGTAAAATATATAAGAACTTAGGTCTATTGACTTTTCAATTGGTATAAACTAAAGATTATCTTTAAAAATGGTATAATATTACGATTGATTGGTTAAAAGCTTTTACAGAAATAAATAATATGGTTTTCATAAGCCAACAAAACATAAAATTATTACTTATATGATATTAGTAGTGAGAGTCAATTTCTTATTGAAGGAATACGAATATGAAATTGTCCTAAATAGTTGAAGAAATTTTAAACAACATGAGCAACGTGGTGCCATCTAGGTGATGATTTGTAACTACTTATATAATTTACATAAAACGGTCGTGTTCTTTTTATTAATTTCATTATGCTTTCTTTTTCATTTAGAATAAAATCTGATGAAAAATGTTGAATTGGGAGTAAACAATATACATAGCATAATATAAATAATTTGAAATTAAATTTTGGTTAGAACGTACCTAAAGATTAGGTACATTCTTTACGAGTTTGGTATCCATTTACGGTAATCCGATAGCGGAAACAGCATAATTAATAAGTGCTTTTAAGTGCCTCTGTGGCACAGTTGTACTACCGTACGATTACAGCACTGAGGTGTCGGGTTCAAATCCCGGGTAGGGTAAAGTGATATGAGTTTGGATATGAGCCCCGAGGCAGGTGCCCGATACGGCGAAAGGCTCGCCCTCTATCACATCGTGGGACGGATCACGGAACACACTTGGAGACCTTGCATGTCCTGTTGGCACCTCTGTCTAACCCTTCTGTGGAAAAAGGCGTGAGTTAATGTATGCTTTGTAGATGACGAATTATTATTTAGGGAACGATAGACTAGTTTAAAGCAAACTGGATTGACAATCAGGAGTTTAAGTTTAAGTTATAAACTTCTCCAAGTTACGTGTGCTTTTGCAATTACTAATAAGTACCCTAATAACTCACTTAAAGGTGAACGGAAACTTCAAGAAGAAATTCTACAGGCTTACTGCTGAGTCTGACAGGTCTTTAGGGGAAATTTGGTTTAAGTACGTAGAAAGTTTAAGTAAGTACATACGTTTAAGTATCTTTTTTTTATTGAAATGAATGGCGAGACGAGCATGCCTTTCGCCTGATGGTAAGCGATACGACCGCTCATGGACAGTAGCAAAACCAAGCAACACCATGAATTACATGAAGCAATCCAAATCAGCCCATTGCAGTCCACTGCTGGACATGGACCTCTCCCAAGGTACGCCACAGAGCCCGGTCTGCTGCTTTATGCATCTAGTCGCTGCCGGCCCTCTTGTGCAAGTCTTCCCGCCATCTGGCCAGAGGACGTCCCACGCTGCGCTACGCACTTAGGCTTATTAAACTAGGATAGCATAAAACGGAACGGGATGGGAAATCGCACAAATAAAGTAACGTAAAAAATTATTAATTATGTTAGTAGCATTGTTTGTTAGTGCAGAAAAAAACATTAAGATAAGTTATAATTTACTGGTAAGTACCTACTAGGTGTTAAATTATGCTTTCATTTCTATTGGTAATAAAAAATATAATAACCCAATAGTTACACATGATACTTTCATGTTAGATACACAATAGAAAAGAAAATTCTCACAATAAGATATCAATGATTAAATAATTTTGAATGGGTCCTATAGACTAAGAAAAAAAGTTCCATTAGAATTTTCTATGAACTCTTTTTCGGGGCATAATAAGTCAATTTGGAAAACTACTTTCATGACATTTCATTTATCAAACGTGCAACGCCTGACGGGATTAAAAATGCCCGTCGAATAAATTTACAGTTCCCGTAGATCAGAAAACATAAATTACTCACTTTTTATAAATGTTTTTGCGTTTGTTTAACCTAGTTTTCTGAGCGCTGACCTGACTTCAAAAGGTAGGTAGCGGAGCGTAATTCAGGCTTATTAATTTCCGCGTAACTACATTGTGCACGATTTGCAAAGGAAGTACCACGAGTGTGACGTCATTCGTATAGGTGCCAGGCGGGGACGTGCGCGGATGCCTCGTTGATAGCCAAGGACTCCCGATGTAGGGTAAAATAAAGTAGGTTATTGCACTGCTAGTTTATATTTAGCAAACCAGTCCATTGTGAACTTTCGTAAGGTGCAGACGTCCACATGAAGTAGCTTGAAAATGAGTAAGCAACAGCTCTGTTGCAGGGTTGTAGACAGCAAGCGAGGCTCATGGCTATAACGATGGAACTGGAGGAGAGCGCGTCAGACTCAAAGCTGCACAAAGATAGCACCGCCAAAAAAGAACTGCGACCGTCCAGTGCTGTCTCTTTATCCAAGTCTGAAAATGGACCAGGTGTGTGTACACAGCAAATTATCATGATAATAATATGTAACCGAACACCTTTAAATACAAAATATCGCATGGGCATAATACTAGAAGCTTTTCATTTTCATCTGATTCCGACCCATCGCGGTGACCACACTGTGTTCAGAAAGCCTACGTATTATTTTAAACTCTTCTTGAATCTGAATCATAGAAATAAAACATTTTATCAATATTATACAATTACGATTCAGCACTTCGTCGATATCAATTTATCAGTATTATTTGACAGCCTCCGTAGGGCAGTTGGTTGATCCCGGCTGTCAAACGAGCCAACGGGGGTTCGATTTTCGTACCGAGACAAATGTTTGTGTGAACTCCAATTATTTGTTGGGGTGTTTATGAGATCGAAAAGTCTCTCATAGTTTCTGATACCCACAACACAAAATTCGATGCTAGTGTGGGGTTAGGACTATGTACTTGACTGTTGGTAGTATTTTAATTATTAAACGATTTTTTTCACGTTCCAAAAAATATTTTGTCATCTGCAGAAACAACAACATCTTCTGAGCAGTTGAAACAATACAAAAGCTGGGTAAGCAACGAGAGATGGAATGAGTTAAAGAAGATAGCCGAGACCGCCATGAGAGAGCGCAAGGTGTTCATGATAAAGGGAGGTGGGTTTCCCGCGGTACGCCGAGCGCTGATGGAGCGAGGCTGGCTCGAAAAATATGAGTCCCATAAGGTATAACCTAAAGTTAATGCTATCTGTTGCTCAGCTTTAGTTTTAAATGGTGCTCATAACGCAACAAATAGCGGGTAATGAGCACAGCCGTCATTCACTATGCAGATTTAATTTAATTTCCTAAATTCTGTACATCAACTTAAACAGCTTGTGTTTTAGTTTGCTGAGTGCTTTTACCTAATATCTAAATGATTCGAGTAAAATAATTCATAATAATTTATTTCACTAAGGATATGTTTAAGGTTCGCCATCCTCCATCTAATTTAGATCCGAAAAAAGCTACTTGCAAAGAGTTATCGAGAGTGGAAAGAATGATTCTCTTTAAATTTATGGAACACCATTCAGTTGATTTCTTGTGGACGACTAAACGTGACAAGTATGACTGGTTGCTCAGCAATAAAGATGTCGTTATTAGCAGGTATTGCATATTACAGCTAAATGCATTTAATAATATACGAAATTATTTATTAATTGATTGTACCTATTTTTAGGTTTTGTAGATCAATTTTCACAACGAAAGAAGGTTTAACTTCATCACTAACCCAAATGCACTGGTATACCGAACCGGGTGTGGCATTGACAAAGTTTCCTCGCTGTTATAACATTCATAACTCCGACAGTCTGGAAGAGTTTATCGACGATTTCAGAATAACGGCCTGCATCAGTATTCTCAAATGGCTATCTGTGACACTGCAAAGTAACAGCGAGCAGAATCTCGTTGTGGTTCATGGAAAGGTTCCATTCAGCTCTATTGAATTCGCCATCAACAGGTTGAATGAGTATATTTCTTTCTTTACCCATAAAGATATTGACGACACGGAAGACCAAGTGCACGTTTGGGAGCATGAATGGGATCTTTTCTTAACACACCATTATTTGCTGGTGCACGAAAAAGCCAAATTTATAGAGGATAAAATGATCAACATAAGGTATTATGCGATTGTTTGTCAATTGTCAATTGCAAAAGTATTTGTTTATAATTATGTTTACCGCGTCATCTATGCGATTACTGCATTGTTTATCAGTTGAATTAATTATAACAATCACGATCAAAACTGATTACTAAGCGATGAGTCGTTATTATTAAATCACTTTATTGATCTGGGTTGTTGTTTGTTCACTTACCTATGTTACCATGAATATAACAGACACACTTATTATAAAAAAATGGAAATAGAAAGTTTGCCACGAAAGAAGACGAAGAAATGTAGGTACTCATGTCCAAAAATAGTTTCGTTTCATTCATCGTAATATAATTTTGATATTTTCAGACAACTCGAAAGGAAAGCCGCAAAAGTTTTAGCAACTATGACCAAATTCTGGCCCCAGATTGATATTGATGGTGTATTAAATATATGGATCGTAAAACCCGGCAACAAATGCCGTGGCCGAGGCATACAATTGATGAACAACATAAAGGATATTATAGGCCTCATCAATATACCCGCTCAGAAAACTAGATATGTTGTCCAAAAATACATCGGTACTATTATTATTTACTTTACTTCATCTACGTGGTTTAATAAAATATTTATAATACACTTTTATTTTCAGAAAATCCCCTCGTTATTTACGACACTAAATTCGATATCAGGCAATGGTTCCTAATCACGAACTGCCAACCACTAACGATTTGGGTGTATAAGTAAGGAACAATTAATTTGCTTTCCAAGGTCAAACTTAATTGTTACTAATCAATGATTTAATTTCAGAGATAGCTACTTGAGGTTTAGCTCCCAAATATTCAGTTTATCCAATTATCACGAATCAGTTCACCTCACGAACAACGCCGTTCAAACAAAATATAAAAACAACGGCAGCAGAGATAAAGCGTTGCCTGATGAAAATATGTGGGATTGTCACACCTTTAAAGCTTATCTCCGGTAAATATGCGCTCATTTTTTTCTTGTTGCCATTTTTTGTCCAATTCTATATTGCCATAGCCTATAAATATGTGTCCGTGGTGGCCTGTTTGGTAACGGACAGACGTGGCTGCCTACATGTTCGCGGTGGTCGCGGGTTCAAATCCCAGGGCACATCTCTGATTTTTCGGAGTTATGTGTGTATTGATAGTCAATCAACACGCACTTTAACGGTGAAGGAAAACATCGTGAGGAAACCTGTATACCATAGCGATTTTAAACAATTTCTTACGGTATGTAAGTCCGCCAACCCGCACTAGGCCAGCGTGGTGGACTTATATGGCCTAACCACTCTCAATCGATTCCCTCGATTGTAGAGTAGGCCCGTGCCCTGCAGTGGGACGTATATGGGCTGATATAGATAGATAGATAGCCTATAAATATATAATATCTCAATCCTGAGTATAGTTAGTTTGGTGGCCAATCTGGAGATGGAATATTCATATTTTCATACCAATGTCATTCCCAAACCTAAGCAATGACTTATCTTATCACTAAGTCCGGTGTCACCCTCTATAAAATACAAACCGACATTATTACAGTTCCAATTACTAATTTATCAACGTATTATCAGCTGAAAGGCTAAGGGCCTATTTTTCCTTTTCTATTGAAATTATTAATTTCATTTTCATATTTGAAGACAGATAGGAAAGTACGAGTTATGGGATTCAAAAATCTACCCGGGAATCAAACAATGCTTGATAGGAGCGATGCTAGCGTGTCAAGAGACGATGGACAAAAGGCAAAACAGTTTCGAATTGTATGGAGCTGACTTTATGCTAACGGAAGATTTCACGCCGTGGCTCATTGAAATAAACTCAAGTCCCGATTTAGCTCCTACTACATCAGTGACCGCCCGGTTGTGTCCTCAATGTCTCGAAGACGTTATCAAAGGTACTTTACAATATCCCTTATTAACTCCGTCGATAGTTTTTTTAAGTACTTAACAATAAACTTACGCAACCTTGATGTTTTCATACATAATAAAGCACAATATAATTGTTTCAGTGGTCCTCGACCGACGATATAATCCTGAAGCTGATACAGGAACATTCGAATTAGCCTACAAGCAAACTATACCAAAAGCCCCGGCATACCTTGGTTTATCATTATGTATTAATGGCAAAAAAATGATAAAAAAATCAAAAGAAAAGAAACACGAGACCAGAAGTGTTACGCCGCTGGCACCCCGCGAACCTGCAGGCGATGGTACACGTTCAACCGACCAGCCCGTGCCTTCAGAATACAACGGTCCAATCATTACAGATTTTCTGAGTTGGCTCAATCCTTACGACGCCCTGCCAACAAACAAGGACGGCATATTATTAGGACCAAAAGATTCTCTCACGGTACGGCAGGCCATAACTGCTGTTAAATCGGGTATAACGTTGAAAAATGCTACAAAAAATCGTAAATCATCCACACTCTCTTCTAGGATTCACCGAGGAAGACGAGAAAAAAGTACAGAATATAAACGTCGAATCGTGCCTCACTCATGCTGTCGACCTAATGAAGGACAATCTGCTAATCACGCTGGTAAATACCGGACGGAGTCAGCTCGTAAAAATGAAAAGACCAAGGTGGACACATCAGTGGGTAACAAACGCTGTTATATCGATCCAGCTGAATGGGAAAGGGAAACTGCCAGTATTCTTCGCTCTACTATCTCGGTCCAGAACAAATTTGTTACTAGATCTGAATCTGTTATACCTGTCCGACGATCTAAATTCAACATGATTAGCTCTAGAAACAAATCGACACTGAATCTGGCCGGTTCCCCAAATGACGATGATTCCGATCCTGTAAAAAAGTTGAGTGCTATAGGCAGAAATATTTGTAAACTAAATGAAGAGAAAAAATCTAAGAAATCGATAACATTTTCTAAAAGCTGTACATCAATATATGCGCCATATAGGGTAGTGATAACTCCACTCAACGACACGCCTTCTAAATCGAAATTAAAAGCAAGAAGCGACCTATAATTTTATTTGTGGTATTTCCATATTTTATTGAAGGACCTTTGGCTATAAAAGATTTACTATTTTCACACAACTTGTTGACGACTTCAAATTTTATGATACTTATTAAATTATGTTTGGAGAAATTTATCATTTACTGTGTCGTTATTTTTATTGGAGCTGCAAACGGCTTCACCACCTCTATGTATTTTACTATGACCGTACTATGAACGTGTCAGGTACAGGAATAAGAAATTATGACGATTACAATGCTCAAAAAGCATGCCCACACAGTACCGTACCAGTGTATGACGCATATCCACCGGGTAAAGCGTTGCATTTTGATTTTATTGCCTGATAACGTTTACTGCATAATAATTATAGTATGGTTCAATAATAGATGTAGTGGACAGACGCCTTATTAGTTTTACAGGCCACAAAACCTCTTTCCTAATCCTTTCGTCCAGCAGCATTACGCAGTTAAAAAACAAATATATTTTAATTAGGCGTCATCATAGTGACATTCTGAAGTGACATCCATTGATTTCTATGGTCTAAATTTTTTATGTAAACCGTTTTAACTTAAAATGAAATAAAACAAAATTTCTCACATAATATAATGATTACAGTTGAAAAAATGTACCAAACCAAAAATACAGAAAATAATTGTATTTATATTCCGGCAAGTTCATGATTTTCTAGGGTTCTAAAAGTGATGAAATTAGTGGTAGGTACAGTATTTTTTCTTGTTTAAAAATACAAGAAACATAATGACCTGCTATATATATAAAAATGCCAATAAAAAAGAAAGGGACCCTAAAAAAAAAGAAGGTAATTCATTAACTTAATTTATATTCATTTTCAATGGTAAACATAATTAATCATTTTCTTATTTTAATGAATAAGGTCAGCCATGATTCATCATTCTTTCGAAATGTGAAACGAGATAAATGTGATTATGAAGATGTCACAGCCTCCTCAGGAAGTAAAAGAAAAAATCGAAAAAGCAAAGTAAATTTTAAAGAACATTATCATGAAAAATATTCATAATATGTATTTATACATGCAATATTACTAAGATATTGTGTTTTTTTAGAACGGTAAGGTGAAAGACAAAGGAGGCGTTAGAAGGATATATTCGCCTTTTAATCGATTTGCAAATAGTTCACTACGTATTGCTGATAAAAGAACATTGAAAAGCATGGCTTATTCAAGCATATATGATTCCACAGGACTCTCGCCCAAAGAAAAAAGTTATGTAATATGTAGTTGCCAAACAAGATCTAACCGCTATTCAAAACTTAAAAATTTAGCAAATAATGCTATAAAGCACCATAAAATATTTACTATTTACGGATCTTGCAACGTCATACGTAGAGCCCTTCAAGAACGAGGCTGGGTGGAAAAAATTCTGCCTAATCGAATGAATTTATCTAAAATAAGAAATGGTACATTTGCGAATAAAACCGAAATACATGGTGAATTAGAAAGACTTCTATTGTCAAATTTTGTAGAAAAATATAGTCCTAACTTGATATGGCGTACAAAAGATGATCAACGTGACACTACAATAGATATGAGCAAAGAATGTATTACATTGGTCAACAAGCTGAAATCAGATGCGTTGTGGACAAGTAAACAAGGATTATGCTCTTCCATGAAGAGGAATTGTTGGTTCTACATAGAAGACGTCGCCGAAGTGACCGGGCCTCGTAGTTATAACAGCTACGATTCCGGCGAAATTGAAAGTTTTGTTAAAGACTATGAAATTACTGCTTGTACAAGCTTACTTAAGTGGGTGCTCTCAATGGTTGCCAACGAAAGGCCTGTGTTTTCCGAGTCAGGAACTATTTCAATAAACGTAATGGTGTTCGCGTTGAATAGATGTAAAGAATACCTTTTTAGGAAACAACACAAGGATATTGACCGCCCTGTTCCAAGCGCTTCACTTGGACAGTGGAACGCTTATTTGAAAAAATACTATCGTATTATTTCAAAAGATGATGTGTTTCAAGTTGACAAAGACAACAAATTGCCTCTTTATCTAGGTTATGCCAAATTTTTGTTAAAGCAGATTCACAAATACCGCCCTCAACTCAGTTGCGAAGGGTGTCACAATATATGGATCATCAAGCCGGCTCATTGTTCAAGAGGCAGAGGTATCAGAATGGCTTCTAAATTAGCAGTCATCACGAGTTTACTTAGCAAAGCTAATACCAAATACGTCGTGCAGAAGTATATCGGTTAGTATTGTAGCGAAAACATTTCGGTAAATTTCATTTTTGAATTCTAGTACATTATTAATTTTATTTTTTCAGAGGAACCTTTATTAATTCATGAAACTAAATTTGATATCAGACAGTACTACTTGGTCACTAACACGTACCCTCTCGTAATATGGATGTATAGGGACTGCTATTTGAAGTTTAGTTCCCAAAAATACAGCCTTAAAAATTACCACGAATCTATACATCTGACGAACAATGCTGTCCAAAGGAAATACAAAAATTGTTTTGGAAGACATCCCGATCTTCCTCAAAGCAATATGTGGGACTTAGATAAATATAAAGACTACCTAAATAGAATTGGAAGGAACCAAGTTTGGGATAATATTATATATCCTGGTATGATGAAATCCATTATCGGGACTATGTTGAGTTGCCAAGATTCTTTGCCAGTGTGCAAGAATCGTTTTGAATTATATGGATGCGATTTTATCCTCGATAAAGAATATAAGCCCTGGCTTATAGAGATAAATTCTTGCCCAGACTTAAACCATACCACACACGTTACTGCCAAGATTTGCCCTGCCGTTCTAGCCGACATAATTAAAGGTAATTTAAATGTAAAAAAAATCCCTTCACATTATTTTTAAACTGTATCTGTATTATGTATCCGGCCATAATCGGCCAATGCTGAGCGTGGGACTTATCTACAACCGCGAATTTGATTGAAAGGGCTATAGGCTTAAATAAAGTATTATTAGCGAAATAATTTAAATTACCAATAGGTGTTTAAATATGCTTCAGGATATTTCTATGCAAACATTACTAAAACATTTAAAAATTGTCAATTATAAAAAAATATATATAATTTTAATCAAAACAAAATATTATTTTTTTCCTTCTAATGTTTAAGTTTCTGTGTATAATGGTTTCGTCTTGACATTGTTTGAAACCTCAATCTTTAATAGTAAACATTTTATTTAACATATTTTACATTCCTTGTGTAATAGAACTCTGTTATAGATGCTGAAATACAGCAAACAACGAATTATTAAAATAGGAGATAAATAATAAACACTTTTTTTCATAATCAGTAATATGTATGTAGTTAGTTCATTTTTTTTTCTTTCCAAGTTTTAATGCAATGCACTCGCATACTTCGGCATAAGTGAATTATTTGGGCGAATACCAAATTAACAATACAAAATCGAAGTCAAGAGTTTATTAATTATTTATTTTTGTTTTATTTTTCAGTTGTTATTGATTATGCTGCAGATCCCAATGCTTCAACAGGCAAATTCGAATGTATTTACCGCCAACCTATAACTATACCGCGCTACGGAGGCGCAGCTGATTTGAGTATAAGAGGTTTCGCTCTACCGTTAGAATACTTTTACAGAGGTAAAATAGAACTTACAGAGTTATACGACAATGCCGATATTGATAGAGAATACGACGTGAAAACCATATTGGAAAAACTAAAAGATCATTATGAAACAGATATTATGGTAGAGCCTGACGAAGATTGCGATTCGAATAAAAAAGAAGAACAAAATTCGATGCATAATACTAAATCAGAATTGGAGTTAAGTGTCGCAGCTACTGTCATAAGTGAACAATTAGACGAACTTCTAGATCGAATAACCTCAGAACGGAGCTGTAGCGTAAAATCTATCAACCAATGTAGATCTAATTTGATACCATCAAAAAAAAACTCATCATGCTGTGTAGAAAACGTTAAGAGCGTGACTGATATCAAATCGTTACTGAAGAAATCCTATAGCGGATTTACTTCAGCAGAAGCATTAGATGTAGTGAAAGCTACCTCATTCAAATTTAGTAAATTAGATGACGGCCCAACGGGCAAAGGGAGTGTAGCAGAGTTTAGATCCAGTAAAATGATTCTTCCTAACTTGTCTTCAGATAAAAAAACTGAAAAAATTCTCAAAAAAATTAAAAAACATAAGTCCAAAAGCAAATCACATGACAACATGATACAGGCCACGTCAAAAATAATTTCATTTATAACTGATAAAGAAAGGGAATATACCAAGGGACTGTGTACAAAGCATGTTTAAAATACAGATCAGTAGTATAAAATGGGATTTGATGTGAGAAATAAAAATAATTTAATTTTCTACAACAAGAAAATAAGTGGTCCAGCACCAATGGGAGCTGCATCATAAACGCTAAATATAATACAACTCATCTGCTTTATAGTTATGTGACTGATTGCATGATTAAAACACAAAAAAAAATCCTACAACACAATATAAATATACATTTTGGGCTATGTACTTGTGAGTCTCATTTTTTTTAACTATAAGCTTAATTGTATTTTAAAATCAAGCTCTCAGCACCTCGGTGGCATAGTTGTACTGCGGTACAATTGTTGTAATTGTAGGTCTGAGGTCTGAGTTCTTGAGGTCGGGCAAAGTGATATTGGGATTTGAGCATCTCTACCTACCATTTCTGAGAAGAATGTGTGAGTTTATTGGGTTTTTTTTTGTTATTTTTTTAAATATCGTTTTCGGGTAGTAAATACTTAGTAGTTGCTAAAATAATAATTATTTAAACCGTTGCATACCATTACCTCTTTAAAACTAAAAAGGCGTACACCATTGTCATTACAAACAAAAAAATATATATACATATATACCGAATACTGGGTATATCTAGAATGCAACCGAAAACGAAGCCAGGTTGTAGTTTTAGTGGTGTTTTAGTAGTATGCGAAATAATTTGAATAGTTTAAATTTCGCAAAAAAGGGACAGGTTATTTTTTGGATTTTTTTTAAATATCATCTGTTTGGGTGGTAATTACCTAGATTTTGCGAAAATAGTAATTTAAACCCTTGCGTAACATTGCGCCTTTAAAAATAAACAGGTGCAAATTATTACTTTAGCAAAACTATGTATTTATAACCCAAATATAACGACACGTAAAAATGACAAAAAAATGATTTGTCAATGTTTTTTTGCGAAATTTTCGTTGCATTGTTTCTGAGGTCACGAATATTACCACCTGGCTTCAATTTCCGTCGCAGTCTTGATATGCCCTGTATATAATTGCAAGCGTAGTGTAGGACGCCCAGCCCAGCCAGGTGGAGTAACGATTTGCGAAAGGTCGCTGGCAGATGCTGGATGCGACAAGCAGACTACCGAACACAGGGTGAAATAGCCCAATTAGGAGGAGGCCTATGTCCGGCAGTGGACAATAAAAGGCTGATGATGATGATTATTATTTACAACTGACAATGAACAACTCGTACGTAGTAACTTGTCAAACCTAGGATTTGAAAGTACTAAGTAATCTGTGGATTTGAATCACACTGTTCTCGACGCACCCATATACATTAACGCCCCAGCAACATTAATTAGGATTTAGGAGCCGTGTCTATTCTAATGTTGTCAGTTGCCCTCGCCATAGATGTTGTTTTATGGCCCACGCAAACTATTCATAAGAATGGCTCAAAGTTGCGCTAATTTTTTTAATTTGTACTTTATAATCTCTAAATGTCATTTCTATTTTTTTTTTAATTCTAGCTACACTGACTTGGCAACGCGAAGAAATGGCGTCGCTTGTCAAATTCGGCAATGTGTGTGTGTGATTAGAGTTAGATCGAGACATATTACAAGACATAAAGTGTTTTTGTTTTGTTACAATTGCTAATTATAAACGCGAACTTTAAATATGGGTCGGTCGCGGTCGCGGAGTAAATCTCCTCGACGCCATCACAAAAGCAGTAAACACTCTCGGAAGAAGAGTAGATCAAAAGATCGTTCTTCGTCTAGAAGCAGAAGCTCGAAACATGCTGAGAAGTCGCGAGAACGTAGCTCTAAGTCCAGGTAAATGCTTCATAATGACCTCATTGTAGAATACTAAACTCGATTTTTTTACTTAAATAAGACTTTTAATGTTCTCAGAAAACGGTCGCATTCAGTGTCCTCTTCAAGTAGTAGTACGGGTTCATACGAAGGTAGTAGGCATCGAAAAAAATCCAAAGGACGCAGCAAAATGGACGAGGTTGATAGACTAGCAGAAATGGAACGACAACGGCGTCTACGAGAAGCCGAACAAAAGGTGACTGTTTACACCATTCCAAGTGTTCTATCGAAGGCTATTTATTTCGCAATTGTGTAGCAAAAATCTTCTTTGAGCCTTCACAACTCACACACCTATACATTTTTCTTATTTTAAACTAATGATGAAAAATAACCTTCAAGGTGATGTCAATATTGAGAAGTTGTATTACATCAAGTTTTAGAAACGTAAACTCACCAAAGGTACTTCTTGATTGCTCAAAAACTTGGTATTCATTTACATGATATGTTAACAAAAATAGTCATGAATATTAACACTTTCAACATTTGTTTAGTGATAAAATGTGATTGAGGATGTTTGTGCTTATGTAGGTTTGCAGTACCTATATCTCACAGGGCTAGGTCGCATTTGTACCGACATTCTGATTTGAATTTATTTAAAACTACATTTCAGGTGGTTGAAGAAGAGGCGGCAAAGAGAATAGAATTACTTGTAAAAAAGAGAGTGGAAGAAGAATTAGAAAAACGGAAGGATGAAATAGAACAAGAAGTTGCAAAGAGAGTAGAAGAAGCTAAGAGGAAGATGGAAAAAGAAATGATGGAGGAATTAGAAAGGCAAAGAGAGCAGCAAAGGCGGGAGGAACTGGCTCGACAGGTAACTATTGCCTTTTTACGCCAGTCATGTGTAAACGCAATGGTCATTGCCCTTGCACATGACACCGCCCACTGCGATAGCAATCATAATTGTTCTCGCAGCATATGATACACGTTAAGTGTTACATCATAAAATTGATAAATGAACAGAAACTAATAAAAGTATTATTTCGATCATATCTGTTAAAGGTCCAGTCAGGTGTAGTTCGAGTGCTTACAAGAATTTTTTTCTTGACATTGTATAATTATATATTTTGTCATATCACTCACTGAGGCCCCTGGCTTCTTTGACTTAGAATCTCCATTAAATATCATACATACCATTTGCACACCCACAAGGCAGTGTAGCTATAAGACCCGCATTGTAAGATTGCCGTGAATGCGCCGGCTAGCATTTTAAAATTTGTTCGCTTGACTGTCCTCGGCAGTCACGTAGTCTATAAGTCAGGTCAGAAGACTGATCAAGAGCCTGAAGCCGTAAGAATTTTATGGAGATGCAGCATGAGGATCCAGACGTGAGTGCTGAAGGTATTTTTTGATTCTATTTTTTGTATAAATATACTTTGTGTTTAAGATAGGATGGATACACAAATCTCTGGAAATTGTACACTTCTACAATAAGTGTACATTTCTGGAATATCACCACTATGTATGTTTTAATTTGTAAACCAAATGACAAACAATGCTTTGAACATGTATTGCAAATATGCTATATGAAAATAACGAGTACATTATTAATCTACATCTGTAAAAAGGTTCACTAGTAAATGTACTTGAACAACACAAATATTAGGAAAATGAAATCTACATTGGCAATGTGGTACAAAGTAAATGAGTTTTAACATTAAATTTTCATTATACAGGAGGAGGAAGCACGTAAAAGGAAAGAGTTGGAGGAAATCATGGCAGAAAATAATAAAAAAATTGAAGAAGCTCAGCGGAAATTGGTGAGTTCAGTAAATTATATTCAGAGAGTTTATATTACAATGTAAATAATGCAAAAAACAAAATTATGTAAGTCCTATAATACCTATGTCAGTGACGTGGCATTGACAGAATTTTAGTATAAAATGGTTAACATTATTGGCATTTTTTCAACACAAATATTGTTTACGTCCAGGCCGAAGAGAGATTGGCGATGATTGAAGAACAAAGAAAAATGGACGAAGAGAGGCAGAAGTTAAAGAAAGAACAAGAGAAGAGAATCAAAGAGGAACAAAAGAAAATTTTGGGCAAAAACAACTCTAGACCTAAGTTGTCTTTTAGTTTGAAACCATTGTCGTGAGTGATAGTTAAACACCATGGGTGTGCAGTATGGATTGCGTGATGAACATTCAAATTATTAATTAGGTACAATACAAGAAAAATGGCCTTTTGAGCTTAATTCAAATAAGGACTTTTGGTCATTCCAACCATCACACAGTTTTCTGGTAAATTCGAAATAAATTTGTAGCTTAGTTTATTAAAATATAATTTTTAATTAACTGATGGCAGACATAAGTGGCTCTTTATAACAACGAGGTAGGACCAAGTATTGCATGACGAAAAGTTCAATTTGTGCTCATTTGTTGTGTGGCAGTTACAACATTGTTCACTACATTTAAAGGGTTAATTTAAATTGCACAATGATTTTAATTCTGTATTTATTACGTATCATCCAGGAAGTAATTTTTCATTCATACTTTCTCTAAAGTTAAGAGGAAATATTTTATCCATCCATCCATCCATCAGCCAAAGGACGTCCACTGCTGAACATAGGCCTCTCCCAAAGATTTCCACAGTGACCTGTTGGAGGCAGCCTGCATCCAGCGACGTCCCGCCACCTTTACCAGGTCGTCTGACCATCTTGTGGGTGGACGTCCTACGCTGCGCTTTCCGCTACGTGGCCTCCATTCGAGAACTTTTTGAGAGAAAATATTTTATAATTTAAAAAAAAATAAACTTCAAAGAATAATTTACATTTTAGAGTGTAGCCTGATTATATTCTTTTTATTAAAGAAAATTTAAATAGATTCTACACTACGATCTCAAGTTCCATGAGAGAAACATTAAGGTGATGATTTTATCCATTTTATCAATCTAAAACATTAGTCTAATAGATTGAATCTAAATTAAGCTGATCTAAGCTAAATAAACTGCCGAAAATTATATTTGTTGTTGATGGTACATCATTATCTCTTAAAATTTTCTTATCTATAGTAAAATAGTTTCAGTCAACATAAAATAATTTGCAATTGTGCAATTAAATGTCCGTATACCATGTCTTGAGTCAAATTAATTTCAGGAAGTAAAATGACGCCTTAACTATATATATGCAAAATTAAGAATTAGTATAAATTGTTTAGATTTGTAAAGTTAAGATTAGTTACTTAAGAGTAATGTAGTCATTATTACATTTGATGATACTTCATATTATATACTATTTTCTACAATGACAACAAATTTCATGCCTTTTAATTCCCATTCTAAATAAGTAAAGTGTACTAAGAGATGATTGTTAAAGTAATATTTATTAAAAAATAGAGATGATTAAAGAACAATTCCCATTTTAAATGTATTTTCATAAAATGTTAACAGTTTCCAAATCAATTGAATAATGTTATTTTTACTTACATTACATACATAGGTACATGTTTTCACATAGTGATTGTAAAAAGAAAAGTCACCTATTTCACAATATACAACAAACGATGCATAAGAAAAGCATCTCAAAGACATCATTTTAGGGTTAATTTGTTACTTTAATAAACTTCTTCATCCTTGATAATCGAGTTTTAATTCAATCTATCACCTAGTACTGTGAATAAATTGTGCATTACACGTGTGATTACACGTATTTGGCTTACAAATCGTTATTTGATTTAAAACCTATGACTGGTTTATACGTCACAGTATCGTTTATCCACTGATAAACTTCGAACTTGGAAATTCGTTCCTATCCGGTGTCCCACGACACCACCCTTTTTTTACATACATACATAAACTCACGCCTTTATTCTAGAAGGGGTAGGCAGAGGCGCCAGTCGCCACCAGGACGCCCACATTTCGCCTTGTATGTTCCGTCCCATGACGAGATAGGGGGCGAGCCTATCGCTATATCGGGCACGAATTCCTGACTCCGGGCTGATAATGAATAGAAAAACCCAATATCACTTTGCCCAACCCTGGATTCGAACCCGAGACCTCAGCTTTGTAGCCGTACCGTAGTACAACTACGCCACCGAGGCAGTCAGGCACGGTTTTTATTTATTGCTATAAATGGCAAGACGAGCATGTCATTCGCCTGATGGTAAGCGCCATAGATAATACACTATATAGGAAACTACAACCGCTCATAGACAGTAGGTACTAGGTATTAAAACCAAACACCATGGATTACAGAGCAATGCTTAGCATTCCACTGCACTCGCCATTTATTTCGTGTTTCGTAAGAATCGTAACTAACACGGAAGTATGTCCAGAATCCAGATACAATGTTGTAGTTTATTATGCATACATTTATTGAGTTCTGTCTTACACAAGTATAAGTAGTTATTGATTAATAATATTACTATAAAATTGCCAAAACAAATAAATTACCTACCCAATATTTTATTGGAAGTTTAGAAATAAAAGTACAACTCCGATAGGAGCAGCCGGGACATAGAGTATAGTAATACCACAGAATACTGTGGCAACTGGCAATACACTGAGTACAGTTGTATTTAATCTGTGACAAGCGTTGTACACGTCATTGGTGATAAGTCTTATCAATTATCATTGACAATTGGCAAATGTCAAGAAAGTAAAGTTGAAAGTCTTTCATAAATTTTACTATTTGCGACTTTGCTTTACTAAAGATATGACTAAGCGCTATAAAATTATGCCCATATATTTTTGACTAAAAGTATTCCTACATCATTATATTTATTTATAAGTGTAGTACTTTGATATTATGGCGGAATTTTTGAAAGGTTTATTGATATCAGTGCTATCTGAAAAGTGTTACGATGAGTATTTTAAGGAATATAACTTTTTTGATGGTAAATATCTGAAATATATGTTTATGTTATTCATACATTTTAGTTATAAGATTAACAGCAAGCAAATATTTTGATTTTCAGTACCATGTTTCAAAGCCACGCTAAGTAAAGGACTCGGCATCGGCATCATCGCCGGATCGATATTGGTGAAAGTGCCCCAAATAATAAAGATACTAAATAGTAAGAGCGCTGAAGGAATTAATGTATATGGAGTATACTTGGAGTTATTTGCGATTACAGCAAACTTTGCATACAGCTATGTCATGGGCTTCCCTTTTAGGTAAGAATGAACTTTAATCCCCTTGTAATTGCACGATTGAATATCTAAATGCCGCATCTGTCTATATAACATTTACAATCGATTTATAACAATAAAATATTTCAGTTGTTAAGATAAAAGCAAGTTGTAAATTGTTATCATGATATAATAATCTAAAATGAAATGAATAATGCGGAGTTTCTTAGTATTTATTGTTGGGTTGACAATTAGCCTATTAATTAAGTAAAAATTCACTATGTAGTGATTAAGTAATTAAGTTAAATAACATTCATTGGTTAATTCATAGCTATCAGGAACTGCATCATACTTATGTAGGATTCTTATTAGCCATAAAAAGTACATAATGTAAATCTAGGTCTCTAAAGAGTATAAAATGTGGTTTGTTTAGAATATTGTGCAAGTTATTTGTTTTAAAATGAAGACATCAAAATTATATTCAATGATGGAGCTGCTATGAGTGCCACCTCCAGTATCCCATACTTATTTCAATCTCAAAATATTAAAATGTAGAATCCCAAACACAAGTCAATGAAAAGATATTGTATTCAAACAAGATTGATGCATTTTACTAACATATACATAATATTGTTACATCTAAGAATATTTACTTAGTAATTAGAATGAAAGAAACATAATGATAGATATGAATAATTTCCTAATTACTCTCTTTAATTTTAGTGCATGGGGTGAAGGAACATTTTTAGCAGTTCAGACAGCAATAATAGCATGTCTAGTGCTGCACTATGGTGGAGCCCCAGTGAAAGCTGCAGCATTTTTAGCTACCTATGTTGGCCTTGTATCCACCCTCATTGGAGGTTTCACATCCACTGATGTATTATGGACTATGCAAGCTATGAATGTACCAATAATTCTTATGGCTAAGGTTTGTATAATAGAAAATGTTTGATAAGATTTTATTGATTTGTATTTTAACATTCTATTCTATACAATCTACTTCCATTGCAAGGTATATATATTTTATATGTTTACCATTATCTTTTGAATTGTATTATTTATTGCATTGTCATACTGTATTTTTTTATTATACCAGTAACAGATAATTCGATTATTTGTTATTGTTTCAGTCAATTCAAGTGATAACAAATTACAAGAACGGCAGCACTGGTCAGTTGTCAGCAATAACATGTTTCATGTTGTTTACCGGCAGTATAGCAAGAATATTTACATCTATTCAAGAAACAGGAGACTTTATTATAATATTGACGTACTGTGTGTCAACTGCAGCCAATGGTGCTTTGGTTCTGCAGTTGTGGTGGTATTGGAATGTAGATAAGACAAGCAAAAAGCAAGTAAAGAAGAAGAAGAAGAATGCATAACAATTTTTATACTGTGGCTTTGGAAATAAATTGGTTAATGGATTTTTTTAATAAATTGTTTTTATTATACTGTAGATGACTTTAATATTGCACATATTTAAGGTATGCAGTTGAGCCAAATAAATAGTGCAGTACAAACTGTATGATTTACCTACATAGGTAATAGTTCAATAATTATTTGAAGGAAAATGAAATAAAATCTAAGTCTATAAGATTCAGGTTTGCTTACAATAGTTCCAACTACATTAGTGTATTTATTAGATAAGCTTTTCACCTTAACAATAAAACATCAATTATCATATTTTTACATATTATGTATACAGGACATTGAGCACCCTGTACAGCACTGTTATTTTCTAATTTATCGATTGATCCCTTTTGACGTAATTCCATTTGTTATTTTAATAGCAGCATCTATTCTCCTAAATCAGATGTTGGACTCTATTAAAGCGTGAGCATATATTTTTAACACTACGCAAGTCTATTTATCCTACATCTGGACAATTAATATGAATTGTCCTACAAATTCAATATGATTTTCGATCAGAATTAAAATGATATCCACTAAAATACATTTTCATGTTATAATAAAAGGCAGTACAGACTTACATACAACATCAATGTGTTTTCTCCATCACCCTGCTCTTAGTGGCGCAGTTAGATTGACATCGCTTATAAAACGAGTTTAATTCTCGCACAACGACAAACGTAGTGTGATTTAAAAGTATTCATTTCGAGGGTGGTTGCGAGGTAAAATATTAATCTAGTAGTTACTGATACCCACGAAGTAAGGTTTGACTGACTGGGTGTTGGTAACTGATAATGAATACAAAAATCCAACCACTTCGCCCGACCCGGGATTCGAACTGGACACCTCAGTTTTGTAATGGTATCGTATCTAATACAACTATGCCACCGAGGCAGTCCGGAGTTGGGATTTTGTGCCCGGAATGGAGATAGGCTCACCCCTATCACATCGTGGGACGTAACATACAAGGCGAAATGTCGGTGTCCTAGTAGCACTTCTGCCTACCTCTTCCGGGAAAAAGGCGTGAGTTTATATATGATTTTGGGAATTTGTATGACGGGAATTTCACAATGTTCCATTTCAAACCTCGTGTCCATTGTGTTCATTGTTTGGTAAACAAGTATAACCTTTGCTATCATTTTTTAAAATCTTCTAGAAATAAAAGAAGGAGGTGCTTATTTGCATTTATTCAGCAAAATCAGTTCCACTTAAAACAAAAATAACATAAATGACTTGCTATAATAGTAAAATATGTTGTATGGAATGATACCGGTCTATTTTCACAATAATAAATTGCAGATTAAATAAACAACTCTGGTTGAATGCAAGGTTATTCTTTAGAAAATAAAGTTAACACTTTCATTGCTAAGTTACTTTTCTACATGTCTTTTATATTATAACAATGATTTCAATCTGTAGGCAATGCAATGGTAGAAAGCAAATACTGATGTTTAATATTGATTGCAGCGAATATAGACGTGGATTTCTAGAAAATGTCAATGAACTTCATGGCAAGAGACATGTGTTAAATTACTATAAAAAAACATCAATTATAATCTATTATCAAAGGACCAGGAAGAGCGCTAATTCTAAAGTTGCCTGGGAATGTCTCATGCAAATTGATCGGTGTCAATAATAATAAATGAAACATTGTATAGCACCCTAACAGGAATTTAAAATACTAAATTCATAGAAATATCTATTATTAGTAGAGATAAGTAATGTAATTTATTCTTTGGGGGCTTCTTCTGTAGGTTTTTCTTCAGTGTGAGAGTTTCTTTCTGGCTCGTTACCATCCGCCCACTTGCCGTCGTATTCCTTTCTGTCGACGTATCTTTCCTCTTCATATTCTCCTTCACTGCGATGACTGTCGCGTCCAGAGTAGCGGGAATAACTACGACATTGTAATAATTTAATCACGGAATATAATATTTTATTTGGAATATTTATGAAATTTACTCAGATATGTATGTGACTGTTGGGTTTATTTATTTATTTAGGTGTATTTATATTAATGTAATAATATTTCTTCTCAACTTTACCTATCTCTATCCTTGTCGCGTCTTTCTGGGCTGTATGACCTGGATCTGCGCGTTCTGTCGGGGCTGCGTGAGCGTGAATATCTGCCTCCTCTTCTATCACGAAAATCCCGGAAACCGCCTCCTCTGATAGTCAATATAAAGTATTATCAATAACCGTTACCTTAAATACTAATTTAATTAAATGATAGGATATGGAATTAAAAATATACATATAACAAGAATATCAGTCCGAATACGCCCCAATGCATGAGGGCACGGGCCTTCAGTGCAATCGAGAAGGTTAGGTAGGGCATAGATGACCACACTAGTGCAGGTAGTTTTGTTGTCCTTCACATAGAAATAATTGTAAATCCCTGATAATTTCCTATGTAATTTCAATGTATTGCTCATTATTTACCTAAATGGGCGGCCACGTCCGCCACCACCTCTTCTCGGTCGGAATGGTCGTCCGCCACGTGATCTGTTGTCCCTCCATTCATTGGGGAATCTCCTGCCGTCGTCTCGTCTGAAATCGCCGCCACCGCGGCCGCGTCCGCGTCCTCCGCCGTTGTACGTGTTGAAACGCGGGCGATAGTACGTGCCGCGCTCGTAACCACCGCGCCCTCGCCAGTTGCCGCGGCGTTGGAAACGACGCATTCTGAACATTACAAACATTAAATTAATTTAAGTGTATTTTAGCCAGAAAAACATATAACAAGGATTCATTCCATAAAAATCTTCACAAGCTTTTGATTTACAGTATTTTTCGACTATTATGTAGCTTTTGAAAGTATTGGAGTATGTTTGCGATTATAATATTAAAATACACAAAACTAGTTATTGTTAGACTGTTATTTGACTGATTAATTGTTATTTTATGTGCAGAAGCGTTATTCAAAGCGCACCTTTCCCTAGATCCCGACCTGGATCGAGATCTGCTGCGTGAGTAGTAGGAGCGGGAAGCGTCGGAGCGGGATCGGGAGCGCGGCGAGCCGGAGCGGCGCCGGCGCGACGCCACCGAGCCGCTGGCGCTCGAGCCGGACCGCGAGCGAGATCTTGAACGGGAGCGATACTTGTATTTGCGAGGGCGTGACCTGCATTATATCAATCAAAGTATTATTTGCTTAACATGCGTTTTTTTGTGCGTCTGAGGGCTATAAAATGCGTGGTTTATTGTTGTTTAAATGAAACGCCTAAGCCGCACCGATGTACAGTCTTCTGTTATGGCACCGCAGTCTGCGTGTTTAGTGGATATTTTTTTATTGCGATGAATGGCGAGACAAGCATGCCACTCGCCTGATGGTAAGCGATACGACTGCTCATGAACAGTAGCAAAACCAAACAACACTATGAATTTCAAGGCACGGCTTGTGTTCGCCATCCTGAGATGTAAGATGTTAAGTCTCAGTATGTCCAGTAGTTACTCTGTTCAGAATGTTCTTCAAGCCGGAACACAACAGTGTATTTACACTCCTGTTTGGAGGGAGAAATAGACATCGCGGTAGTACCTACCCAGGCGGCCTCTCACATATGAGAGGCCTACCATAAGTAACATAATATCATTTTTTTTAACATGCAAATGAATATGCGTATTAATGAAATATAATTAATATGCAGAGATTACTCTTTGTACAAAAAATTACCTGCTGCGAGACCGTTTAGGTGAATGTCTGTCATCGTCCGAGGAGTTGGAGGAGTGTCGTCGTGGCGACGGCGGCGATCGTGGTCGTCGGCCCGAAGGCGATGGTGGTTTAATCCGCGTCACAAACTGCTCGGGCCTTGCATCGCCCACAGAAACTGGCGTCTCGCCTTCCTTTGCAAGTCGGAAGGATCCGAATTTGTCTAAAACAATTTGCCCTTTCCGAACCTGTCAAAAAAAAAAGATATAGTATATTAGTATTTAGATCAGCAATATCCATCCATCCATCCATCAGCCAAAGGACGTCCACTGCTGAACATAGGCCTCTCCCAACGATTTCCACAGTGACCTGTTGGAGGCAGCCTACATCCAGCGACGTCCCGCCACCTTTACCAGGTCGTCTGACCATCTCAGCAATATACTAAATTAAAAATGTATTAAGTGTATTTTTAAATATTCTGAGTGTTAATATAGTTTGTAAGCGTGTTGATAGTCACCGGCGGTGCAGGTTCAGTGCCGGGCGGGTCGGGCTCGCGCTTGCCGGGCGGCGGCGCGGATGGCAAAGGCGGCGGGGGCTCCTTCATCGCCATGGCGCGGCGCACGGACACGTTTTTGTCCCCACTTGATGGCGACGGCTGTATAAAATTTATTTACATATTAATATGTTTGAGCACGCTAATTGACTCAAAGGAATTATCTTTTAAACATGTTGGCTACAACAGACGCATGTTATTTTTGTGTGGACCACGAATGCGGCTACCATATTGCTAAGTCTTATTTGCTTACAAAATATGCCGGGGTGTCGCAATAGGGTGCATTCAATGTTTTAGCGCCACCATCATGTTAATATTTTATTTTTAAGCTAAGTTAATGTTTTGCTCACCTTGGGGTTATCTTGTGAATCATCAGAACTATCTTCAAATGCATAGCGCTCTTTGTATCCCTTTGTTGCTGGCGTATCTTTCTTCTTAACCCTACTGAAAGAAAGTAAGTACTACAATATCTTGACAGCATAATAGGAAATATCAAATTAATTTAATTTCATTATAAATAAACACACATATAATCCCAGGTCAATAAACAATTATTATAAATTTCGTATCGTGGGTCACGACACAAAATCTCATGAATTCCAGGGAAATAATGAGATTTTCAAACCTGCACTGAAGACAAATATTTTTTTCAACATTTGAATAACCTTACTATGGGGCGAAACCTGCGTTAATTGTACCAGAGCTTCTTAGCTACGCTGTAAAGGCCGTCGTATAATTAAGTGTCAGATATTATGAACAACAACTAACGAGTCTTTAACAGCGCTCATGGACATTTTCCACTTGGGTTTCTCTAGCGGCGGCGGCGGCGCCTGGTCGATGGGGCTGAGCGACCCGCGCGGGTCGCGCTTGCCGAGCAAGTCCTTCTCTACCATCACGTGGTACGCGTTCAGCTTCGACTCCAACTCGTCCAGACCGTCGTCGATTATCCTGTGCAGGAATATTCAATTCAACATTATTTTGTTATGAGTTAGGGCTGATTTTCTATCGTCAGACAGAAATTATTTATAATAAAATACAATAAGTAAATTAATATTTTATGTATTCAGGATGGGTTATTCATTTAATGAATATTTTTTATCTGACGATTGAACATTCGGTCCCTACATAATTGACTTAATTCTTACCATATAAATTGATGTCAGATAGGCTAGTCTTAAAATAATAATGGATATCCTTTCCCACAGTATAATGAAATATTTGGTGTCGGTGTATGTTCATGTTGTTGGATGAGTACAAATATAACTAAATTATATTACAGCACATTTATCACGAAAAAAATAACAGATTTCAAACCTTACCTGTTGTCTTTATGCTTTCTTTCGTATTCACCATCCGAACTCATGTCCCTCTTGGATTTTCCCTTCAACTCTTTTCTGTGAATAGAGCAAGCATAATTTAATATCAACACAATTTTTTTATAAAATATTATGTAAAATAATGAACGTAATAGAATACCTTATAGCATCTCTCAGCTTTTTATCGCCAATGGCGTCCAAATCTCTCAGATTATAGTCTGAATTATTAGCGGCGGCGCGTGCCAGTTTAGCCTTTCTCTTTTCTTCCCTTTCCTGCTCCTTGCGCTTCCTCTTAGATTCTTTCTTCTTTTTCCTGGTTATTAAAATATTATCGTTTGAGATGTATTAAAAAAAAACAGCTTTCGATGTTACTTGTGTATTCATGGTTAATTAAGACTTCCTTTAAAGGCATCGAAAAACATCACATGGAAACCTGCTTACCTATAAGTTCTCCATAAGGGTATCATTATATTATTATGTAAATTTTACCAACAGAAAAATTATATAGGTACTCCAGAAAGGGTTGACGTCAATAACTTGGAAAATAATAAGCTAAAACTTTCTGCAAAAAAGGCTAGCAAGTCGTGTAGCCCTAACTTTATATAAGTGCAGGCAAAAATAAGCAAAATGTTACGATAAATAAAATTAAGTCTGTTCAACATTTATCTCCACTGACATGTGGATACTCACTTATCTTTCTTCTTCTTCTTTTTTTTATCGTGTTCAGCGCCAGGTTGCGGTTGTTGTCCGAGCTCTTGCATTTTACGGTTACGTTTGTACTGAGCGGTCTCCTCCAAGAAGTTACGTACTTTCTCTTCGTAGTCCGAATCTTCTTTCGTCATCTCTAAGAATTTGCGAACCTATGAAAAAAATTTAATTTAATTTTTTGAAACAATAAAACTGTCACATTGAAGTTAATGTAGTGAATATTGAAAAACAAGTATACATTTTTGGAGGTGGTTTTAAAAGGAATGAAGGATCTTGTTTCTAAAAGTAATACCACTTTCTCGACAAGTAAAATGATATGACTTTTCTTATTAGTTTTTACAGCTATTAGAATGTGGTAGTAGTTACATACCTTTAGCTCGTAATCGACATCGGCCTGCGAGCGCTGCGGCGGCGCGGCGGCGGGCTCCTCGGAGGGCGGCGGCGGCTGGTACCCGTACGGGTGGTTGAACTGCGAGTTGTGCGTGCGCGACGCCGAGTCCGCGTCTCCCAACATCGCCATGCGCTTGCTCAGCGGAGACAATGAACGTTGCCGCTTGTTGTTCGACTGGGAGCGACGCTTCTTCTTACGATTTGGCCCTTCAGAATCTATAAACATATAGACAATTCCGACTCCATAGGTACAAAGGTAAGGGCGGTGTTGTTTGTGATCCGGTACAATAAATAATAATTGTTTGCTACGCGTAGATAGCTGTACTGCTTATATTTGTACCCTTGCCTGCTTGTATTTTAACATCCTTATTCCTTACAACCAGTTACAATGAATTTCCGAATATGGGCAAAATATTGCGATGATCCATCAAACCATTTTTTGTGTATTCCCTGCATATAAATGTTAAATTATTCGCGAAAAGTATCATACACGGCTTTCAGCAATCAAAGCGAGTGATGGCGAAGCCTTTTAAAATATTTTAAAAATGTCTCACCACTCGTTTCGGACGATGACGAGGACGACTCCGACGAGGAGCTGGAGCTGGACGAGTCGCTGGACGACGACGACGAGCTGCTCGACCGCTTCTTCTTGCCTTTTCCGCGCTTCTTCTTCTTTTTCTTGTCCTTCTTCTCCGTTAAATTCAACAGCTGTTTTAGGGTTTCCTTCATTTCGTACGACTTCGCTCCTGTCAATCCAGGCAGTAATAACTCTGCTGGTTCTATCAAAGGTTTAGCGGTCGATGTTTTGCTCTTTAGAAAGTCTAACGAGTTCTGAGCCTCTTCATGGAAGGGTATAATGGCTAAACAATCCTCATAAGCTTTTTGTGCTTCGGTGATCTTGTTTTCGTCTTCATAACTTCTTCCGAGTGCGACCAATGTTTCTCCTAAGTATTTCCTGGCGTTAGCGTGATTTGGGTTCAGTTTCAGAGATGTTTCAAAATCTTCTATGGCTTTTTTGAAAGTACCACTGTTGGCGTACAATGCTCCTCTCGCAACAAGGCCTTCTACATTCCTTGGATCAATACTCAACGCTTTATTGAGGCACTGGAATGCCTCTGAATGTCTTCCAGCTTTGAAGTGTTCTATGCCTTCTGCAACTGAACGGAATGCCCATTTGCTGGCCTGTGCTTGACGTAGTTCATCTGCATACTCCGATGTAGGGAATCCTCCTCTATGGAAACATAATAAAAATATAAAATACAGGTATACATATAAATAAGCGATACAGGAATATTCCAAAATTGCTGGTATTAATTTCTTAGTACCAAGTATTTAGAAATCAGGCAGTAACGCTTAAAAGTAAAATAATCAATAAATTTGAAAGCAATTACCTTAGTGTAGCAAAATTAGTGCAGTGCATGTTGGAGATTCCCAGTAGCTCAGAGAGATATTGAACGCAGTTGGGATTATTGAAGCCAGGACTCTTCTCCAATATAGCTTCATAGCTCTCACCCTTCATTTCCATCGTTTTCCTATCGAAAAATAAATCATAAATATCATGTATTTTGGTTAAGAGCAATCTTTTATCCTTGTTTAATCGACAGAGAAATGACGACATCTCGCAAAATGTAATGAATAATTTTAAGCATTTAATGGTAGTTTTGTTTTGCTTTATTTGTCACACATACGTTTTCCTCACCTGTTCCCACGGAGCTGTTCAAAAAACGTTATTTTACTTGTATTTTATTTCTTTCACACACAAATATAATGTCATATGTAAGGTGATGTCGCCTCGACAGCGTGACATTAATTACCAAAACATCTCAGCTACAGTCACAATATACTGCGGATGGCGTGACAAATGGGTCTTGGGAAGCGTTGTTACACCTAGAAAAGAACACCCTAAAAATAGAGGGAGCTGCGTCTTTTCGAGCCGACACTGACTCGACCTTATCCGAGATGAAAAAACACACAATTTGCGGTGCTATCTTGTCAAACTATGTGCCTTCTGGAGAGCCTCATATCAGCTAAATTGATAACTGCCGGTACCGATTCCTTTTATTACAAACAAACAACTCCGACATCCAATAAATGCTCATATAAAAGTCCAGTCATAAGGTCTCAGATAATGCTGGAATATTAAATATTAGCTTTAATATACATTGTTTCCTTTAGACATCAGATTCAATGTGACCCTGTGGTACTGACCTTGTCAATTTTTATAAAAATAAAATTTCTACTTAGATGCTATCCTCAAAACACCCAAAACATTTGGTGTAAGCTGATCCTGAGTCTTAGAAATCCTTTTATAATCCAAATGTATGACAGTTGTTTTAAGTCTTTAACAATATCATACAATCATTTTCACACATTTGCAGAACTGTGTTTTTCATACTGAAAAGTGATCATAAACCAGTGAAAACATGTATCCAACACTTCTATACCTACCCGCTGATGAGAACAACACAATTTTGAGTACAATACTTGTGGAATCAACTATGTGAATTCAATTATTTGTGTTTAAAGCTGCAATGTTATTTACGGACAGACACTGAGGGCAACTTCCATAAGTCACACTATCATAATATCCATTTATCTGCAAGTCCAATTTCCCATCTTCACTTATTGTTTTTCGAGATTAGTATATTGTTTTGTATTTGTGCCCATAATGTTTTGTCTTCATTTGAATTCCATCTTTTCCATAGACATCAAGAGTGAAGGACATTGTATATTTCACATCAACATCGTGAATCTTCCATGTAAGAGATATCTTGTGTTAAACATAAATACCAGTTTTAAAAGCTTCTAAACTACAATAAATAAATAAATATAGAAAAAATAACACTGCATGTGTTAATAAAACCTGCTAGGCAGTGCAGGACGTGGTGGTTAATTGTAGTGTGGGTGGCAGTGGTTGTACATACTTATAGACCATTGGGAAGTCATCGGTGCTGAGAAGTCCCAGTGGGGGCTTTGGTGGTGGATCATCAGGGCCACGAGTCACACCCTTCATGCCGCACACCATTTTGTCGGTGTCTGGAATAACTTCTATCACTTCACAGCACACAGTGTCATTCATGAGGTAGTTTCTTGATATATTTTTCTTGTCCACTGCTTGTATGATATTTGTTACTGGTAAAAATGCCTGCAAACAAAATTACAAAATGTATATTAATTATTTAAATCTAACTAACCTGTAAATGAACCAAGTCCAAGTCTGTTCAGGCTAAATATATTTTTAACATAATATGCAGCAAACAGCTGTACATACAAGCATTCCTTTGTACTTGCAGACAAAACATGTAATTGGGTTGGTAAGACTTGTTATACTAATAATGTTTGCATAACAAGTGAAACAAAAAAAGTACTCAGTTCATTGTGATTAGAACTAGTGACAAACATAGGGGCATCCATACACATTTAATTCAAATTTCATATTTACACTATGTAAATTATAATTGAAAACTTAAAGCATTAAAAAGTTATTCTGTAATGCAAAGCAATAAATAAATAATAAGACCATTTATTTTGTTGAACCGTTATGTCAAACCATTGCAAAAATATATAAAGGAAAATACATAAAGTTTAGTATAAGTAAATACATTGACATAGACTACTACCTAATTAGTTCAAATTAATTTATGCATTGACATTATTGACACACTTGAATATTAATGTCTGCTAGTTCAACCCAGTTTTAGTACTTCGTAAAATATCCATGAGTAATTTGCTCTTCATATAAGTAGTATTTAGTTTATGAGTGAAACTATTTTATAAAATTTCAGTTAATTAAGGCAATTAACAAATACAAAAATCTATTTATTGGTTATAATGATAGGTAAATTGAATGAAGAAAGAATATTTTACTATGAAATTTGAATACAATAGGTATAATTAAAATGTGGGTAGATGTGACTTTGTTTTTTTTGTCTACATATGGACACAATATTGTGGAGTTTATGGTCAAGCCTTGTGGTACACTGATGTAACAGATAAGTATACTGAGTCATGTAGATATAAAGCCCACACATATTTTGTACCTCCAAATTAATAAAACATGTCAAGTATTATGTGGGTGTCAATGCCAAATATGGCATATCCATCAAGTATTATGATCAGGCAAATGTATCATGATGAAAAGGCATATCTAATCACACAGAAATAAGTTTTATGTAATATGTAGGGGAATAGACAGTTAAATCAACATTGTGAAGGAATAAGAAAAATTATGAAATATTGTGCAATACCTTCACATTAATATCTGCAACATATCTGGATGTAGGTCCCGCTGTGCATAACACTTTGAGCATCATACCAGATGCTGTCCTGTTGATCACAGCTCCAATGATCAATTCTCCTGTCTTCACATTCTAAAAAAACAAAGGCTATTTAAATATCCTGATCTGTAACCATCCACTATTGAAATGTGATAAGGATAGTAATAAAAATTATTTTCAATACATGAGAACATAATTGGGCAAACATATGAGCTAGTGTTAATTTAAGATTGAATTTCAATTAATATCTTAAGATAAAAGAGGTAACAAAACTGCGGAACACAATAACATAGTTCTAATCAGACTAAGCAAATATTTTGATTAACTATGAAGAATAAACTATGTCTTTATAATTAAGGCAACATAACAATTTTAGGATAAAGTGATTAAGCTAAGCCTATCATTAGGCTAATAATATATTGATAAAAAAGTGAATCATTCTAGTCCTTTTAAAATAAATAGTCTAATGAGCACACAATAGTGGAAAAAAAAACAGTATTATTGCCCCGAATATTGATTTCCTATTTATTTGTATGGAAAATTGTGGTTACCAAGGTAACTATTAAACAAATTACTCACATCAAAAAAATGCCTCAACCTCGCTACCTTATCGACATTTAAGAATGTTTCAAACGGTGGCATCAAAGCGTACAAATCTGAAACAAACATTTGCATATTAAACAATGATTACAATCCCAAAACAACAATGTACCTACATCCATCTGATGATCTTGACTCAATTGATATTACAAATACACAATTTTAAGATATGAAATATAGTAAGGATAATTTACGGCTGCTTTGATGTAAATCACCAAGAGCTTAAATGGTAATAAGCACTTTTTTAAAGAACTGGTGTTAAGCGTGGGATTTCATAACTTTGGGAACATAAGATATACGTACTGTCTTCAGGCGCGACAGCTTCAGTGCCCAGGCTTGACGATGTCGGAGTGTCTTCCATAACAGAAGAGTCGAACAAAGCATTAGCCTCCTTGGCAATGAACTGGTGCAGTTTCAACCTCTTGCCGCGGTCCTGGAACGTCAGGTGCTTGTGCCTCGACTGGTAAACGGCGAAATCCAAGACGCCCACGCCAATCTTGGCCAAATCGTCTTCGCCCCGCTCGCTCTCCCACGTTTTTTGCAACTGCTGTCCATGAAAGTTGATGGATTGCGCCACTAAGGACGCATCCAGTGCCGTTTCCATGTTTACCACTGCAGAATAAGTATAAGTATTGTGATAATCGGTTATCGGCAATAACTTTAGTCGTCAAAAGTGAGAGTAAGTAACCGCCATCTTGAATTTTTTATACTTTTGTATTTTGTAAAAAAGAATACGTAAATATATTCAGGCATGATAAATTAAAATAATATATGTAAATACCTTGTACTTATCCCGGGTATAATTAAACACAATTTTAAAGAAATAAATGATATTTAAATAGTGCAAACACTAAATGCCGCACCACATTTCACACTATAAAATGGCGTTTGATGGCGTTCAGTTCACACTTCACAGGACACAGACCACAGACTATGGCGTTCTTCTCTACTCGCTTCACGCTTCAACACGCTTGTCGGCTGTCCACAGACTAACAAAAATATTTGACCGAGAATGAGGAAGTTAACTATTGAATGAGCGGATGTATGAAAGTAAACATTTTCACAGACTTAATAAAATACAATGAATGAAAGGAATTTATTATATTTTAATGTAAAAAATCGGATAATGAGGTAACTTTGGACCAGTTTCCGATATATTTTCTTGAAGTACAACCGTTTCATTTAGCGAAAAACATTATTGGAGATATTCAGCAGTATAGCAACCATGTTGCAGTGCATGGTTACGATGGTGGAAAATTAGATAAGATTTTCGACCAGGCAAAAATATTTATGTCGCGCCGGCGCGCGATTTGTTTGAATTTTACTGTCCCTGCTTTCAAATCCATGAATAGTAACAAGTACATATACATGTCATTATGAAAAGTACTTCTTAAAGGAGAATGACCATTCAAATCGATTTTATACTCATATTTTTTACCGATGCCGGTAAAAAAAATCGTTGACCTCGATAACGATACTGCTTGAAATTCATTATAGCATTTTTTACGGTTTGTCCTTAAAAGTTTTCCTGTTTTATCCCGGGTGACAGATTTTTATAAAATAAAGTGAATAACATCACATTTTACGATACGTCAGCTATTACTACAAATCGGGTTACCAGAGTGACTGTCCTTCAAGTTTTTCTTCAAAAATCCGGGCCTGGATCGCAATTGAGTTTATTTTTATTGAAAATATATATTTTTCCCTACTCAAAAAAAAATAGGCTTCATCGACGGATAAAAATCTTTGCACCGATACTAAGTTTCATAGTAAAATGGCCATTCTCCTTTATTTTTAACGCCTAACAGATAAAAGAATAGTGGGATTATAGTAAAACATTCAATCCACTTTGTAGCTTTCATATAAGTTCTGTAAACATTTACTGTGAGTGATTGAGACCAATGTTTCGACTTATTAAACTGCTAAGTTTGACAATTGTAACTTTAATGGTTTAGATTTCCCATACAACAGTTTTTAACCCTTTTCATCCCATAGGGGTAGAATTTCCCAAAATCCCTTCTTAGCGCAACCCTACGTCACAATAGGAATCCCTGTGTAAAATTTCAAGTTCCTAGTTCCAGTAGTTTCGGCTTTGCGTTGATCAGGTCAGTCAGATAATCAGGATCCTATTTTATATATATAGATTATGATGATGACCGTTTAGTCAATTTTCCTAGAAATAAGAAAGACTGTTGTAAGTAGGTAGGTAAATTTGGTGTTAGATTTTTAATGTTATGCGAGTCTAGGTAACTAAAACACAATAAATAAAATTATCCTTTTTGGACTAGAACAGACATGACATCATTATGTACCTAATGAATATTGTAGATTCCATCATTTTAAATTGGCGGTAGAGCAGGACTCCTCATAGTACTCTGCGTATATGTATTTACTTTAAAAAGTTTGCTCTACGTGAAATTAAAACAAATGCCCTGTTTTTATAAGTTTGCTCTATTTTTATGGCAGCCTTTTCATTTTTTACATTTCGGAATTCAGTGTGAGTAGGTAAAGAGATTTTTCAGTTTTTTGTGGACGTTTTTGTTTATGGCAGTGTAGTGAAGTGACTTTGCTGCATCTCTGCGCAAAATTGAAAACCGCGGCAAAACTTAATTCCCTAGTGTTTCGCGACATATTTTTATTTCTTAGGAAAAGAAACCTACTAAAAAGATTTACATGGAAAATTTGTGTAGACGAACGAGACCATATGAAAAAATATCAGATCTCATGTAGACCTAACCTTCTTACTCTTCACGCCCTAACCCTACAAGGCCTAACTTCACAAACATTATTCTTTAGTCCAAATATATATTTGGAATGGCCAAGCCATATGGCTTGGCCATTTCGCTACATTCACATAGGCGTATCGTGAAAAAAATTATCACTGTTCATTACTTTTCTCTTATACAGTAGTTCTTGTAGTAACGAAAATACCATAGTTCTTGTTGTAACAAAACAACCACACATATTTTGACTAAGGTACATATAGAGTTTGTTAAGTTAGGCCTTGTAGTGTGAGACAATGGTACCGCCCTGGACGAGCCTCCCATTCATTTTGGTAGTTGGTAGACCACTACCAAAACATCATCACATCTTAGTATAAATTCGAATTGTTTGATAAATAGCTATTAACCTCGTATCGACTGGCGTGAAATTACTACTTTTCGGGGTATTCCAACTGGACTGTTCTGAAATTAACAGTTACTGTCGGTCCACGTAAAAAGATTTCTCTTTTATCTATATTTTATTTGAATACTACTTTGCATCTTTAATAGGATAACTGATTATTATTGAGACCCGAACACAATACGTGGAATTAAGAAAGAATAAGAACATGTTGCTTTTCCACTAAGCATAAAATGACTAGCGTCCTTTTTAATTGCGTTGAATTTCGAGACGATTGACGAGCATGCCATTTGCCTCATGGTGGGCGATACGACCGCTCATGGGCAGTAGCAAAACCAAAAAAGACATGAATTACAAAGTAATCGCCTGATACAATACCTATTTTAGTCGATATTACACATTGACTTAAAATATAAAGACACCCAACCTTCATATAAATAATGCTGATCCTACACAAGTCTTGTGACGTGGGTATCAGAAACTACATGAGACTTGTAAGACCGAAACGCATGTTTGTTTCTGGTCTGGGCAAACGTCCAGTACCAGATACTTGTAGATCATACAAACAATGATTCTGATGCGGGGATGGAACTCGCGGTCTTTCTTTTCACAGCCGGCGTCTAACTGCGCAACTGAGGCTGTCATTTACATAGTAATGACGTAATATACATACGACAACAGAGTAGTAACTTAATTATCTTTTTCTAAGGGGCTCCGGACAATATTAGCTAGTCCATTCATGTAGAGACAATGTAGACAGCGCGGCTGTACCACCCTAATTACAGGTTATCGACACATTTTTGATGTAATTTCTATTTGCTTGCTTCATTAAATCAAATTGATAGGCAAGTAAGGAGGCCATTATACGTAAACTCACGTCTTTTACCTAGAAGAGGTAGGCAGAGGCGCTACCACGACGCTTAGGTTTCGCCTTATGGGTTCCATCCCACGATGTTATAGAGGGCCAGCCTATCGCAATATCGGGCACAAACTGACTGCGGGCTGATAATAAAAGAAAAATTCAATACCATTTTGCCCTACCCGGGATTCGATCTCAGTGTTGTAATCGTAGCAACTGCGCCACCGAGGCAGTCATTTTTTGAATTTATTTTTAAAATTATAATAAAGTCAGAAATGTGACTTGTTTTAAAAAGTGGTATTAAACATAATTAAAAATACTTGGCATAAAATACTTATTTGTATTTTGCGTTTTAAATATCTACTCATTGCTTGTCGGGCCTTTTCGGGAATCGAGAATAGAGCTTTTAGACTTCCACACTGGCGTAATTGCGGTATACGGCTGAATAACACAGTGATACCATAATTCTAATTTATGACCACTTAATCTCTATATAAGATAGTTAACAACGACCATATGCTATACACATGTGTCGGCGCACAAAGCAATATATTAGAATTATGTAGATGTAGCGAGCATATCTTGAATACTTCAAAGCGGTCATAAAACGTCATTGGGAAGGTCTCACTTCAATAGAAGAGTCGAATACAAAAGACGAAAAGAGGGCTAGGTAATGGCAGACACAATGGAAATACTGTTTGGACTAGGAGGCGGTCCGCTCGGCCGCCCTCTGCACAATGCCCCGCCGCGAAACTTATTTTATTTCAACTACATACTTATTTTATTTTTCGTACTTATCTGCTTTTTAAGTTTTCCACGGGAATCTATTGGCGGTGGAATATATTTGGAGATTTTTGAAGTTATACTTCTTTTGAGCAGCTTGGAAATTTATGAGAGTAAAATTTTAAGATGCGTGCGCACACCGACATCGACATGATAAATATATCTGTTAACTGTCTGTCAAATTTCTGGGACAACTCGTTACATACTATATTCAAAGCAGTTTCTTAATTTCATAAATATTCATAAATCTACAACACGTGTTTTATATCAGTTGTGATAAAAAAATAATAATTAATAAATATTTTTAATTATAATATTAATTATATTTTTGAAGTCAATTGAATCAATTATCATTTTCTTCTGGAAAACTAATATAGAAAGAAAGGAATAGAAAGGCAAACTTTTAAATATGTCTCTTTCATATTTTGGACGTGAAGTGCGTGGTGGCCTGTTGGTTAACGGACCAGACGCGGCTGCCTACATGTTCACGGTGGTCGCGGGTTCAAATCCCAGGGCACACCTCTGACTTTTCGGAGTTATGTGTGTATTGATAGTCAATCACCACGCACTTTAACGGTGAAGGAAAACATCGTGAGAAAACCTGCATACCGTAGCGATTTTAAACAATTTCTACGGTATGTAAGTCCGCCAACCCGCACTAGGCCAGCGGTGGTGGACTATATGGCCTAACCACTCTCAATCGATTCTCTCGATTGTAGAGTAGGCCCGTGCCCTGCAGTGGGACGTATATGGGCTGATATAGAATATAGAATATAGAAATATTTTGGACGTAGTCACGTAGCAATGATATGTTTTTGTAGAGATAGTTATAGTAAATTATGAAACTCACTATAAACTTATGAGTTGATAACAATTATTATAACGTATTGATTCTAAATGAAATAAATGTATATAAATTCGCAACAAAAGTTGGTTTTATAATGCAACACACAGCATGATACAAAAAAATTACGAGTATTTTACCAGTGCTACGAAACGCCGCGCCGCGCCGGCTGCTACGAAATATCTACGAATCAATTTATCCCTTCCCGTATAACTTTTACTGAAGCTCGTGAATTTATTTTATGAACGAATTCGGAGAAAAATATTTATTTAAAATTATTAATGACAATTGAAGAGCGTGTATTATTGGAACTCAAATTATGCGTAGACAATTTTCTGAGAACCATTTGTGATCTATAAAATGATCTTTCACAATAAACCAGGCCATGTTATAATGAAAGATCGATTCATCAGAAAACTACAGTTTCCATTAATATCAGTTATTTTGACACGCAATACACACTGTATATTGCGAACACTTTATTTTTGCGTTCCAAATATGTGTTGTGGTGCTTTATAATGTAAGTTATAGGGGTGATTATTGCTTGCTTTTCTTTTTGTCCGCTGTACGGAAAGCGAGGTATGTATGCAAGGGGTATTGTACGGGTTCACACAATACGCTCGGCGGCTTTGTGTCTCGCATTCGCACCATTGTCATCGGACATATTACCCAATGTTTCGACATTGTATCTGCTCCCGGCTCCAGGTCCTTCTTTTGATGAGACGCGTATCTTATTTGTAGTGAGCGCGATGATTTTTCAACAAAAAATATTAACGTTGCACGTTCATTATGCACATTCATATAAAACTTCTTTCTGGCTATTAGTACATTATTAACTCCTATGTTTAAAAGTGGTTTAAACATACGATACATTTTCCAACTTTAAAAGTGATTAAGTAATAAATGAGAAACCAACAAAACTTTACTTCGTACTTTATAGACAATGATTACGGTTACAATACAATGTTTATATTAGTTAAGTATATTTATATCGACTGCACCCAAAACTATGCTTCAATATTGTTATAAAAGAAACAATAAAACTTAATTAATCAATTTCCATACGTATTGTTTTATAACAATGCATTTTAAAATGTGCATCATGCAGGGGAATCTGAAAGGGTGAGTTGTGGTGCGCGCCAACTGTGCGCGGGAACCACCAGGCAAAGGCATTTACGCTGTGCCGGCCGGCTCACAGTCTGTGCATGCCTTCTAACAAGAGCGACCGCTTGGCTGTACGTCCCGGTGATCTTTGCCCGTCCGAACTTTTCCGCTAACTTTCCCGCCAAGTTGTGATTATGAATTTTTGGTTGTGAAAGCAGTATTTTTGTGTTGTGAATTTTGTGTGATTGTGTGTGTGATGTGCCATATATTGGAATTTTTCATGGAAATTTGCTTATTGGATTCTTAATGGTGAGTAGGTATTATTAATTTATTTTGCCTTATATTTATTTAGTTTTTGATTTCAATATTTAGTTAATATCCTTTTGGCCTTTATCGCTACAAGTTCTTTTTAAATACAAAATATTATATGAGCTCATGCAATTTTTACCGACTTCTGAAAGAGGGTAATATTTTTTTTGTTTTACAGTTATGGGTAGTTTATAAATCTTATTTAGCGCATTTAAGTTTAATTTGGTATTTTGTAGTATGTAAAATTTATTAGATATAAATAATGAGTAGATTATATAGTTTTAAGTATTATAATTGTTCGTGATGACAACGTCCTGAACAGATTATTGCAGGTAAGTGGCAAATAATGGTGTGTATTTCCCTCACATTTAGATATAATGGATTGCCCTGAGCGGGCGCACGGGCCGCGCTGTGAATAAAGCAACAATAGCCAAAGCTGTCGTTTGTTATTTGACTATTGTAAACAAAAACCGATCGCGGCGGCCATCGATGAACGCGATAAAGTTGCAAACAACAAAATAATGGTATAGTCGCGGAATTAACGCTGCTATTGTGTTAGTACAATAATCCGCTATCTAGGCCAGCCTCAGCGCTGCAGACGAACCTTTTGTCTTTCATGTTCGCCGTTAATAATGGCGGGCACCGAAACAGCCGCGCACAATACCGCGAAATGTGCGCGTTTTCATTTGCAAGACAAAACGCGCTTTGTTGTTGTGTCCGCTCAATACTAAATTTATAGCCGGTGGACCGAGAGTCGCATTGACGGCCGCCTAACGAACGGCCAAGCGCCATAAATGCATTTTGACCGGTGTGCCCCGATGAAATAATGACTACATGAAATTACTTATTTACAATTGCGATTTAGCAGCAGTGGTTTAACTGCTTTACCCTGAGGAAATTACTATATAACAATATGTAATTAGTATGAATTAATGATATGAGCGACGGAAAGGTTACTCGAATAAATACCGCTGTCTAGAGTTTACACTACAGTGAGTATCGTTGGTATGTTAAGTTAATTAACAGAAAATATTTTCTGTAAGAGTAATATTGAGAGAAGTAGCAAAATGAGCAAAGGATAAGACATCGCATCGGCAAAGGCTTTGCGGGCGGCGGTCAGCGCGCCTTGGGCGGGCGGCCGCAGATGCCCATTAGTCATTCACATTACTACTTCGAGATATTTTTATTTCAGTTTCGTGTACAAGCCGGTTCTGAATTTGTAAATTAAAACGCGACTTTTAAAACTGACAATCTAAATTTTTCTTACAATAGTAGCGGTGTTTTTGTTTGTTGTAAATTCATAAAAAGCATGATTAGTACATGTTGTAAGACAGAATTATAATGGTAATTTTATTAATAAACCCATATGATTTAACTTAATCTGGAAACTCGAAATGAGTAACGAAAACAAAATCAATATATTTAAGACATCGCACCAAAAAAAGAAAAATTAACATTATTTTCCATCGCAAAATTTGTTAGACACAAAGAATGCAGAGGCCGTGGAAACCGAATAAAAACCTCTGATCCCCGCACATAAAGTTACACTTGAGACCCAAAGAGGTCCCGTCACAAAAGCGTCGTAATTGGCCCGTTCTTTTTCTACTTCCCTGAAGCATTCAGAGCCAATGAAACGTGTGCATTTAAATGACGTTCCACAGCTTTGTGGGGTCACACTAAAGTTGTTCGTGAAACCGCCAGCCAGTGTGCGAGTTTTGTTTAGACCCGCGACGTAGGGACTACTAAAAAGAACCTGCTTTGCTTGTTAACAAATCATTAGTCATGCTTATTTCAATAGAGGTAGCGTTAGTGTTAACTGTAAGACGAGTGAAGGCGAAAGGTTAACATCGTCTTTGATTGTGAGTTGTATTGCATTCAATACTCTATTGTGGGTTAAACGATATTTAAACCTATCCGGCTTATTAGCCATAAATGAATGCAAACAACATTATTATGTTGATGCATTCATTCCTTTATGGGTATTTTTTGAGCGGTTACTATTATTTTGATATTTTCTTATATATAAAGTGTACGTTAACTAGCTACATCCAATAGTGATCAGTTCCATTATTTAAAAAACTAACTAATAATTCATTTTACCTTTCCTTTTTGAATTTACACGTTTTATATTCATGTTTAATTAACATTATTAGATTTAAAGATATTTTAAATATTGGTACAGATGAAATCGTGAAAACAAAAAGATTTTAAACAATCTTTAATACCATACCATTAGTATCCATCTGCTTTCGTAATAAGCCGACTAAGTCGGTTAAAACGACCGACCAAATAATGGACGAATACGCAATATTTCTTAACCACAGTTGTCGCTCCATTATAAGTTTGATTTTATGTTTTTTTTTAAATATACTTCTTTCAACTTCGCTTCGCGGCACGAAATACAAAACATACTTACATAACTACACATCCCTCCTTTCTCCTATTGAATTGACTCCCCCCTCACCCACTCCCATTCATTCTTTACAGCTTTTGTAGGTGCGCTGAGGCTTTTGTAACAATGCCGCCGACGTGAATAGTAACTGTCGAAATATTGTTAAGCGTGATGTCATCTCGCAGACAGTGGACTGTTTTTAATAAGAATTTGGGAAAATAAAACGAAGATGGAGTAAAAATTAAGATTATTCTTTCCAGCCATCTAGGCTTAGGTTTGTTTATGTTTCAAACTACATTTAATTTAAGTAATTTCAAAATAATCAATCAACCCAAATTAGTTCTAACATCAAATAACACCCCAAACCGATTATTATTGTTCCGTAATAACATAATTTAAATAACGTTTTATAACTTTGTTTTGTACTAACGTAAAATCATTAAAGGATCGAAAGTAGTCGTTAAATTGAACTCTGTGATTTTCAGTGTTCCATAGTTATTTCTTATCATGGATTCTGTCAGGAAAACCTAAGTTTAACCTAAGTCAACAACAAAATGCGTTTTTGTTACTATTAAGTTATTTAAATATTAGATTTTGAAATTCAGCATATTTCATTACGTAGTACAGAATCAGTTTCGTAGTAGCGCAATGTAGTCCGGAAATAGAACGGTGTACCTATGAGATACTACTAAGGCAAACTTTGGTATCGAAGTGACAAAGATTTGAGCAAAGGTATATAAGTTCTCAAAATATCGAATATATGAGACTTATTAAGTTAATTCACCTCAAAAAGAGGTGAGTTCAAGTTAAAATGCAATTATGAAAAATAAACAGCAAAATTGCAAGATGTGTAATATTTATTTTATACGTAACGTAATTTTTAATTTCACATTATTATTGGTACGGAACTTACATATTAACTAAGTTCTTTGCTTATTGGTAAACCTCTGGTTGTATATTGTTTTACATTAGGTAGAGCAAAAAGTCACATGATCATTATTCAAAATACTCATCGCTTATTCTCATCTCATCACTTTACTTTCCGATAACTCTATTAATACCGCAACTGCCTCGGTGGCGCAGGTTCAAATCCCGGATCGGGCCAAGTGATATGAGATTTTTCTATTCATTATCAGCCGGAGTCTAAAAATTGTGCCCGATATAGAGATAGGCGCGAGCCTACCACATCGTGGGAAGGAAAATACAAAAGGAAACGTGGGTGTCCTTGCTGCACCTCTGCCTTCCCCTTCTGGCAAAAAGGCGTGAGTTTATGTGTATATGTACTCGTACCTTAACAAATGAAATTGATAGAAACATTGATTATTTTTATAATAATGTAGATGTACAATATCGAGATGTGTATGTTTCAATTCCACCAATTCAAAGAAATATTGAAGGAGAGAACTAAGAGATATTATTTTAATTGCTTAGTTTAACAATTTTTAATACTGATAATGAAAACAAATACCTGCTTACAATATAAGTGTACAACATAAAATATAATTTAATTACTAAAATTGATTTCATTTTCACGCAACGCCTTTAAAAACTGTACATTTTTAGTTCCATTGGCTCAATTTAGCGATTACACCTTTTATCACGCCGTCGATAATATACATAAAAGTGGAGTATTAAGTAAACAATGGTTAGGCACCAACAGTGGGGGCGAGGGGGCGATCGGTATTTGGTGCTCGCATTGTCGTTGAATAACTTTTGTCCCTATTGTGTTGCTGAAAGTAGAGCCACAAAGACTCCACCGCGTGGAACATAAACCGAAATTCATCAGAGCGCCGATTGTTCGCTTCTTAATGGTATTTGCAGCTGGATTTTGTACGTGAATATCTCTATCACTGGCTCTGGTGCTAATACGAGTAAAACAAAGCTGAATATAAAATACACATCTATTATATCAAAATAAAATAAATTTATGTATCTACACAGAAGTTTTTTTAATAGTATAGTTTAAAATGATTACATCTAAAAGTAACTCAGTCCAGCTTCGCTTATGTAAAAAAAAAATTACGCACCAATCAACTCAAAGTACCCTTATTTCGTTTTGAAAACTTTTTAATTTTCCTACCTATTAAAATATCGGGTTCGTTAATATGAAATAATGCCTTTTAAATAGTGAAATAATATTTCCAATACATATATACAAAGATCACCTCTTTATAATATAATTATAGATTATCCTCATGAATAGTTCTTCATTCAGTACAAGTAGTAATTCCAACTGTTTGTTTTCTCCAGGACCTTGGCTGTAGCTGTTGGAAAATAGCTATTTATACTACAGTGTCATCCTTTATGTTAGAGACAATCTTTCTTTGCTTTGCCCTTTACAAACTAACAATAGGTATTGTTGAAAAGCTGCCTATTCTCGAGTTTCTAGATCGTTGGTGTGGGTGTTAACAAAATATAAAGAGAATGCAGTAACGAAGTTAAACAGTTATCATGACAAAGAAGGAATTTGTATAATGTACGTGGCATGATTTACACGTTAAAGAAATGTTTCTTCACAATAGATAGATGAAAATATTGTGTAGGCACTTGAATATGACCACTTAGAAAAGGCAGTAAGTCAGTCATTGGTTCCTAAATCATAAAATTCTATATTGTGTCGCCTATTATCATAGACAAAGAATATTATGTATTTATTTGATGTTGTTATACTATTTTTTTAGTAAGAATGTTTCATAATTATTTAAATAATTATCTCTTTGTTATCTTTCTCTATTGTAAAAAAGACGTAAAAATGGATTTTATTTTATAACAAGGGCGATAATTGTGGTCAAATTTTATTTGTGGTTCAGGTGATTATGTTAAACTACAAGATAAATTTTGCCAGAAATACCAAAAGGACATGAACATCAAATCCGTTCAATATTTTTTCGTGAAATAGTATGAAAGATTTTCACAATGGTTGTTTTATTTATTTTTCTTACAATTCTCACATTTATCATATCAGTAGTTGTTTTAAAAGCGCACTATAACTAATGACTGTCTATCTATATCAGCCCATATACGTCCCACTGCTGGGCACTGGCCTACTCTACAATCGAGGGAATCGATTGAGAGTGGTTAGGCCATATAGTCCACCACGCTGGCCTAGTGCGGGTTGGCGGACTTACATACCGTAGAAATTGTTTAAAATCGCTACGGTATGCAGGTTTCCTCACGATGTTTTCCTTCACCGTTAAAGTTAAAGTGCGTGGTGATTGACTATCAATACACACATAACTCCGAAAAGTCAGAGGTGTGCCCTGGGATTTGAACCCGCGACCACTGCGAACATGTAGGCAGCCGCGTCTGGTCCGTTACCAACAGGCCACCACGCACTTTGGTGTAATTCTCTATAATAAAATATACAACTATTCTTAACTTGTTTTCATGCATTTGTGCGTATAAGTAGATTCTCATCGCATTTACTCCATGCAGGCCGGCTCCATGACTAGCTAACCTATTTTCTCAGTCTCCTTTGAATGTCGTTCTCATTCTTTGGGTCTTTTGTGGCAAAGATGTGGCGAAATCCCGACAATGTGTCGCAGCTTTCATGCGGTGGCTATGGGATGTTTTCATATGTTTATAAAAGTAGGTACTATATATTTATATGGTTAGTTTTAGCACCTGCAAATCATAGGTTTAATTCAATTCTTAAAATATATTAATTTTAAAATATAATAAACGCATCGTCTTTATGGAAAAGTCATATTAATTTATATAAAATCATGTTTGTATAAAAAATTAACGATGGTATATAAATTACCTATATTTATAACTAATATTTATTTTGTGTTATTTGTGTAATGTTAAACTTGATCTCCTTGCCTTTGTAGGCGGTAAGTGTAACTTCTTCTCTAGTCAGTTTTGTTGCAATGTGTTGTGGGATAGATATCCTTATTATTTTACAAGGTTGGGATTTAAACATAGCAATAAAAAAACATTTTACAAGGGTTGTATATAAAGTTACCGACAAGAGATAACACAAATGCATGGTTTTACTTCCTGTAAAACTAGCGTTTTGCATGCCTATAATATGTCGATATTTACCTTACGAGCTTAATAAATTCGTTTTCGAAATTATTTTATTACCGCCATCTTTGGTATAACCCATACAACTTTCAAAGTATTAATTTATGTCTAGAATATGAAAATTAATAGGCAAGTTTATCTTCTCTTTTAATTCATCTGTAAGATGTTTAGATTCCCAGACACGCCCACAGGTGGCGATGCTGCCTCGCCAACGTCCAACTGCCAGCGATCTTTACATACACAGAATAGTTGTATAGGTATCCGTGAAATTAGGATGCTGTCTATCATCAATTCCGACGTGTAGTTGTCATTCAGAAATAGGAAAAAAATATATTTTTAAAGTACCTAATTTCATTCAACATTTTTAATGTCCGTTCAATTTTTTGGTAGAACGATCATGGCGTAAACTTTAGCCAAGCCCTTAATTAATTCTATGTCTATACTGGTCCACTGGTCATTTAGTTTTCAATACAATGACATAGATTTTCATAAATTCAAATGGACCCATTTCTTGTCTTGTACTGTATTTATTTTTTATTAGTAGTTTTTTACTTGTATTTATTTATTTATTATTTTCCGTTTTCTTTCAGTTCCGCGTTGTTCAGTTATCGATGTATCCATTTTCTGGTTATTCAAACCTAATGCCCAGTTAAAGTAACCTGCATTATCAGAATTTTTAAATATTTCTTTTTGTAACAATGCACCGTAATTAACCTGCATTAATAAACAACTTGATCTTAAAATAAACAAATTCTGATGTATCATTTTAAACTTTTAAAACAATGATAATTTCATATAACGTCGCTTGATAAGATCCAGGCGGGGGGCCTTCCCTTGATCCCTCGGTAGGGGCGCCATGCTTAATCTACATCGCGTGCCATTCATAACTATTGTGTCACATCGGTCGGTCATTGTTTAGGCGAATCGATAAAAACGACGCTTTGGCCCTTTTCCAACTGATGCCCTGATATTCAAGCGCAGTAATGCAAAAGGTGCAGTCTTGAATTAAATGGATTATGATAATTGCTTTACGGTCTTATAGTTCTTTAACTTTCTGCGCAAGTATTTTATTATAAAACCCAAAACTATTGTAGTGATGGTCAAACTCGTATATTAACTTATTTCAATTGTCAAACAGCCATTGTATATTGGGCCACAGCAAGAGAAGTACGAGTAGACACGTTACTTATCGGGTAAAAAATAAGTTAACAACACAAATTACATCTTTTGTTTTCAATATTTACCAAAAGATATCATAGTTCTGAAAAATATATTTCTTCCAGAAATATTTACTTCCTTTAAATCTATTTTTAAAGTCGGTATAATTTATAAGTTGTATTTAATTAAGGTTATAAAATCGAATAAATTATTATGTTTTTGATCGCTCGGCCTCTTCAAGTTTAGTTATAAAACACACATGCGACATTTATACAACTCGGTAAGAATATGTAAGGAAATCCGTAGGCAAATAAACCGAACAAATGTACCAAACCGCAAGCCATGGGCGGTTTAAGTAAGTTCAAATACGAAAAAAAGGAAAAGTGCCGGCACGTTCTATTGTCACCGGGAATCACTTTGGTACGAGCCGGTATTGGCTGCGAGGAGTTATACATTTACTGGATGTGCTACGGTTTTACCAAGCAATAATGTTAATTCAAACCAATGAGTTGGATTTCGTTAGTTTGTCTTAATCTGAAAATCCCGCTTTGTTATTTGTTCTTACATTTTCTTAACATCGCTGTAACTACCAAGATTCGAATGAGGCGTCTCACCTACAAGTAATATTATTTGGAAACGTTGTTTTGAATGTTACAATTTGCAAAGTATTTGTAACAAAATTAACTATGATCATTTACGGGGAAGGAAATAAATAATTCAGACTATTTTTTCTCTGTTGGTAGGTAAAATAAGCCTCAGATAAGAAGCTAATAAGAAATTCATAACGCAGGGTCGTACAGATAATAATAGTGAACAACAATTTACATAATTATTCACAATTTACATTTAATTCATAGTGGCGACTTCAGTTACCTCGAGGTGAAATGAGACTTGTTTTAAGAATTAACTAACTGATAAAAAAAATGTACTAGTCGTGGCTAAAACTATAAAGTGTAAAACAAATAAAATTGAAATGGAATAAGTGGGTCTTATCTTAAAAAATAATAAAGCTTAAAATTATGTGCTCATCCAGTGAGCTAAGGCTCAAGTAAGCGTACGTAAATAATACGTTGCGTAGGGGAGGACAGGACGACACCATTGTTTGGGTGCAGTTTTGACGCATCCAAGATGATCGAATCTATGTTGTCGTATTTTTGTGTATGTATCAATAGATTTTTACGTGAATGTTTTTGTGAATGTGTCAATCACAAATTTCTTATAAGAAACCCATTGAAAAGTAGGTCTTTATTTATTGTAAATAATTTTTCTTGCAATTATTGTGTTGCCGTTTTTCAGGAAAAGATCGATTTTCTACCCACTGATAAGGAAACTCTACAAAGAAGCCCGACCGAGCTCGTGAAAATCTTAACTTTTTAATCTGAAATAATCCTACTAATATGATAAAGGCGAAAGTTTGTGCGTTTGTTACTTCTTCACGCTCAAACAGCCGGACCAATTTTGATGAAATTTAGTGAAAAGGTAGCCGATATACTGGATTAACGCGTACGATATTATCCCGAAAATGTAGTGTTTCCATGCAGCACAAAATTCAAATAAGTGTATTTGCTACTCTTCCAAACTGAGAGGGATGGTTTTGGATATAAGGCGTGTGAAATTGAATGTAAGAGGACAGGATTGCATGCCCTCAGTCATGGAACAGGTTCAGAAGGGACAAAATGGGATGTAAAGAGACAAGACGACAAAGGAGTACAGAGGACGGTATTCACGTTGAATTTAAATATAAAAGGGCAATTAATATGTAACTGGTGTGGACTTCAAAAGTGACTGCTACTAGGCAAAGCCGGGTCGGGCCGCCCGGTACTGTATGCAATTTATTTAAATAAACATATAAACAATAAACACCTAAAACATGTAGATTCTATGTAAAAAAATAATTTAATAAATAGCATTCACTTTACTACTACACATTGTAACGACAACCAGATATCCTTTACATACCTGAGATAACACATAAAAGATAAAGTTGTAATCGAAGGTTTAAAGCGGCATCTTAGTGCTCTAATTATTACATCCACGTTGTATTACGATATCATATTTGTCGACAATGGCGTCCTTTATGTAGCAAACAATCGTGTTGCTGATGAATTTTGGTCTATGTCTGCGCCGTGTCTTTGTGCTAGCCTCCCTTCACTGGACAACACAATGGGACAAAAGTTGTTCAATAGACGCGCAAGCACCTAATACCGAGGCCCACCCACCATTGTTTCGGGTAATGTTCGACTTTTATGGATATTTTCAATGGATCGCCTATAATCCAGCGAATGAAATTGCAAACTTGTGGCCTTTGAAAACCAAGTTTTCTTAACCTAATGTCGCTTTGTTGAAGGATGGAAAATATTACGCTTTGTTGAAAAAATTAACTTTAGTTTATTGTGTTTTGTAAAGAATTTATATACAATTATTCTTTTTTGTGGTAATATAAACTTAACTATGGTTTTTGTACAATTTAGTTAAAAATTAAAATATCTGTATTATTTCTTAATTCTAAATGATACAAGGCGGTACCTAAACGCGATTGTCACTTAACATTAGTTAATCATGTGATCTGTGATCACAATACTGATTGATGCTTGACTGAATAATAGAATCACAGGACAATAAATTGTGACTTGATTGACCAGATAAATGTTATCGCGACATTGATCTACTAGCAGTGCCGTCCGATACTTGAGGGTCTAGTACGTTACTACGTACGTTACGTTCTAGTGCTCACTTAGGCTCAAAGGTGCTATTTTTACGCTCCTCAGTTGCGTTAATTTTAAAAGCAGATGGTACTGACACAGACAATCAAATAACTATCTCGTATATACTTGTTCGGTGACGTGCCTGTACAGATAATGGTTTAAGAAACTTAAACCGTCAGCAAAAGTGAGTTGTGCGGCTCGAAGTAGTTCGCAGCCAGTACTTACCGTTTAAGAGAGGCGCTGTAGATATCGATGGAAGTTACCGTCCCATTCCACGCGAAACACTGGATTATACATAGAGTTGCGCCGCTCACAACAATAGCTCAGATAGCTCATAATGCAGTTTGCCGATGTTGAAAGCGCCCGCCACACTTCCCCCGATCGGATTTTCCACGATAATCGTGACAAAAGAACTTTGTGTCGGACTGCGGTACCTACGGCGTGTATTCTATTGAGATTGTTGCGAACGACGCATACGACTGGCCGACGCTATTCATATCAAAACGGATGGATAAGTTATTTACACAGGATAGTATTAAAGTTTCTCTCTGTGAATAAATGGTAAGCCGGTGCTGGTTTTGCTGATGTTGTGTTCATTACATTAAGTATTCCGCATTAAAACAAGCCAAGCGGCAATTAAAAAGTAATATATTGTTTATCGATACTGCAAGCAAAACTAAAACACGATAAATATACTAAAATAAATAACGGGCTATCAATAGACTATCAATAGACATTAATTTATAGGTAATATTTTACACAAAAAACTTGTTACTTCATTCTAAAGTTTCCTGTTTTATTATAATTTTGTTACTTAATCTGTTCGCAGTTTCGATGAATTGTTCACCATCAATATGATGTATTCATTACTCACCCTTTGAATTCTAACTTTACATTCTCTTAGTGCTTGCATTCAGACCGCTCAAACGGCTGCACACTTGCGGTCACTTAAGTCGATTGAGAGCTTTGTTTAAGAAATGTCTCTCTGTAATATCTCCGTCCCTTTACAACTGGTATGAGCAATTTGATAATGCTTGATATTTACGTAACAGGTATTTAATTGTAATATTAACAATGATCAGGCTTTTTCATTTTGAATTTACTTCGTTTACTGTAAGTTTAATTTTCACCTGTATGTAAGTTTTTCTGGACTAAAATGTATGCCCAGCATGACGTGAGCGTTGCCCCTATCACGTACTAGAACGGTAATAGGCTCAATGAACTGTGGATGCCACTAGTGACACCTCTGCCTAATCCGTAGGGAATACAGCCGTAAGAGAGCTGTTATTTAAGCAATTTTGAGAATTAATTTGCATTATTTAAATATTAATATAATAGCCTACATAGGTTATTATAATAAAATCTATTGAACTACGGTTGATTTACTAACAGCTGGTAACGAGTTCTATTGTGTCCAAAATCCATTATCACATCTTCATTTTTATTGGGCCTCATCACGAAATTAAATATAATCAAATAAATCGGTAAAATTGACACACTATATGTGCATATACCTATATATTTTAGAAGTGGTAGAGCTACGCTAGAGCGCGACTTTTCTCTTCATTATGAATTAGCCGGCTTGTTGGGCGACGGTTCCATGTTTACAGAGTACAATAAGAAAATATGGGATGAATAATATTACCTTTTAATGGTAGTTGTACTATGTAGCAATATAGCATTAGCTATCATTTTTGTGAAGATGTAGAGTTTGTAAAGTTAGGATGCTTGGCTCTTCTTGAGGTATGATAACTTTTTAACATTCAGAAGCAGGATTTCATTTTCATCAGAAGCATTTTATCTTTTATGCGAGTTTCTATAACTACGCCCCAAATCAACTAAATCTTACTCAGCCATCTCTTGGCCCCACCTGGGTCTGCGCGCTGTGCCTGGATACCATTCGTACTGCTCTAGTTTCGGCAATGGTCAAGACTTATAATTTTGTGATCTTTAGCAACCTGCTTTACCTGCAATGCTTTATAAGTACTACAAAAATCATCGAGTTGAGAACCTCTAGCTTTTTAAGCCATTTGAAAAGAAATGTGCAATTGGTCCATTGGGTAAGAACTAATTACTCGTCGGTGCACTAATCGCATCACAATTGTGTAACAGCACTGAGTTATGCGCAATCGCACATAAGCACCGCTCCCTCTTCGCTTCCGTTACATGTTTGTTCGTCGCATGTCATCTGCCAAGTAAACTCTGGAGGCATTCGTTTTCACAAGTATAAAAATGTAATTAAAGTATTTTTTTGTCGAAAATATGTACAGAAGTATTCAAATTTAATTTCATAATTATTTTTTTCATTATTATTATACAGACATGTATGGCATTTGGTTCTATTTTGTATATTTAAGTAACATGCAAAATTGTACTGCTAAAAAAATATATATCGGTTGTTGTCTTGCGCCCGTTCTTCTTCACAATTACAACATGTTCTGAAGCTCCTGTACTATTATTTATAATTACAAATTCAAAAGGTCTGGTAAACGACTAGGGTACTCCGATAAAAGAATATTGTGATTGTGATTTTACCAAATAAATAAGCGACAGATCGTATTATAGGAAAAAATATGCCTTTGGAAACCTATTCGATGTAATAGGTTTCCGAAGTCCTAGATTACATCCATTCCTTTGAAAAACAGAGGAAGAATTGACCACCCACACGTTATCTTCAACTGAACGTAAGAATGGCAGAACTGTCTCTTTTATATTATATTTGGCAACATAGGTGCGTGTGTTCTTTATACTAGTATATCCGTTTGTATGTTTACCTAACTATTAATATATGGGGAATAGTTAAATAAGGGAGTCAAGATGTTGCATTAGAAAATGTACGGTGTGGAGAGAGGAAGCTTTCAAAATAAAGTGCACAGTAAACACTCAATTTGTGTTATCCATATTTTGTGGGGGACAAACAAGACGCGTATCTTATTTCAGCGCGGGGCATGATTCAAGTAACTCCTCTCTAGGTATTGGAAAGTGTTTGATACATAATAATATATATGCATAAAAATTATATCAGCTTGATTCCATTGCTATTAATGGCAACAACGTAATTGGGAAAAAAATATTTCATTAACTTACTAAAGATCAATATGTGTTCGATCATAAATAGTTCGAGAACTGCAACTTGACAAGAAAACAAAGTAAGCCAAAGTAAGCCAAAGTATATAACTGATAATTACGTTTATTAAGAGTCAATCTACATCTAGTTTTGGCACAGTCAAAAGTTTCAAAAAAGTCTCAGTTGCAGACTACGTATCGGTAACATTGTAACAGAACTTCGTCTGTTGGCTACCATAGTGCAGTGCAACCCCTTGAAATTGCCTCACAAAGTGCCGACTGAAGCTTCTTACATTCCTTAATTGATTAAAAATAAATTGCAATAGGTTTTCGGTCGCTAGGCTATTTATGACCACGCTGGACAAAGGTTTACGATATATGCCATATAAATATGTCTGAATAGTTAATAAATTATATGAAATAGTAGTGTTATCTAATTAGATTGTATGCTGTCGCCGACGTCGCCCGCCGCCGCAGTCCGCAGTCTATTGTGCCAAGGACAATGACTGCTAATTCCTGATCCATGTAACTTCCTGCATTGTTCCCGTGTTGACAGATTTTCCTATTATCAGTACGAACAATGTACACTTGTACTACAATAATAAGGCAAATATGTATGTATGTACTGGCACACATTAACAATAGCATTTATATAACTTAACCTAATGAGAATGTGACTTGAATAAGGCTTAGTTACGCACATGGAAAATACTTATACTATTTTAAATACATTATAAATAATATAGAGTAAAAATTTTATATGAATTCTCGATTATAGAGGAGTCCTGTGCTCAACGATGGGCGATTATGGGCTAATAGAATACAATAAGTATATATATTGTTAAAGATTTTTCTAATTACTTATGCTAACTGTTGGTAACGGGTCTGCCAACATGTTGACGCTGGTCGCGAGTTCAAATCCAATAACTCTGACAATTCAGAGTCATGTGTGTAGTGATAGTGACTCACCACGCATTGTAACGGTGAAGGAAAACATCATAAGGAAACCTGCATACCATTTCTATGGTATGTAAAGTTCGCCAACCCGCATTAGCGTGGTGGACTATAAGGCCTAACCCCTCTTAATCGAGCTCTCGATTGTAGAAGAACGCCTCTTCTAGAAGTAGAAGAGGCGTGCCTTGCAGTGAGACGTAAAAGAAATAAATAATACATATAACTAGTAATTAAAATAAGTTTTTTGCCACAAATTATTAAATGTTACAAAACTAAACAAAGTAACAGTAAGATGATTGTAGATTTAAAAATGCAAATCTGGATTCACAATAAATTTAAAAACTCATATATTCGGATTCTGAAAATCCATTTAACATGGACGTTACAAGAACGAAGTACGATCTCCCTAATACAGTCAATAGGATGCAATAACTCATAATACTGTATCGGCAATCAACCCTTTCGGGTCAGTCCGGCGTAAACCCTGTATCACATAGCCTATATTTGTTTCCGGAATACATTAATCTACGTTTCCGTTGTCGATTGATATTCACTGGCTATAGATACCCGTACCCGCATCTTGCTGTATGTGACTAAATACAAGTCAATCAATAGGGTATAATTGTGTACCTATCTTCATAAATGTAACATTGTACAATTTATTTATTTGTATAGCGCTATGACCTGTCCTTTAAGTGAGGCTTAAAAAGAGTACTCTCCTCACGGTAGGCAGCGACTTTGTTGTGCTGGAAACATGGCACTGCGAAGGTCCATGAGCGGCGGTGACCGCTTACCATCAGGCAGGCTGCATGATCGTCTAGGCAGACGATCAAGGCTATAAAAAATTGGATTTTCATTTACAGAAATACCGGAATAGAAATATAAATTAATGTGTACCGGCAAGCTTCTGTCGGAGCTGCTGTCGGATCTCATTATTGGTTCTCATTACAAGGTCTTTGAATATAAAGTGAATGGGTATAGGAGATCTAAGACTCACGTTACACGTAACTAGAGAAAATGATGTAAAGTTCATTCGACTTGATTATTGAAGTCGCCGTATGTCCAATAGTTCCTACAGATAGGCAACGTAACTACTAATTGCAATTGTTCAGATTCTATGACACATCTAGCGATTGGCGGCTGCTAGTAGTTCATTTTAGTAAAACACTTGTCCTTTTATCATTTATATTGTATGTATTTAACATAAAGTAATGTTGTAGATATGTAATAACTTTACTCGCCAAAATTTCAAATTATAGAGCCATAACGTAGTGGCTAGATTTTATAGGAATTAGAAAAAGACAGCATGAAATAACATTTAAAACTTGTAGAATGAGATAGATATATAGTAGATTTTCTATTCCTTTTTGTCTGCTGAGAGAGATTGTTTAAGACGTAGTTATTGTCAAAGTTCAAAACATAGTAAGCAACTGAGAATTTTTTCATGTTAAAGGCCTTAGTCGTAATGTTACTTTAATATCGGCTAACCAAAGTTTCAATCGAGTAATGCATTGTGCATTACACCACATTGAAATCTACACAACAGTGCCATTGTATTTATATGTAAAAACAAACTGTCACAAATCATATCACATCCATTATTTGAATACTTCATTTGTTTCCATACAATGTTGTCTGGAATTGTGATCCATCGCGGGTTGAATAACATCACGCTGAATAGTTGGTGGGTGGCTTATGCCTCGCGACCAGCGTCGGTTGGTCTATCCAAACACCCTTTCACACCCTTTTGGAGTGTAATATAGTTTTGTGCGCGAACAGGGAGGCGGGCCTCGGTATAGCGGTGGTGCGGAACCATTGTTGTTGCGTCGGATTCGAGTGCGAATTGTCACAGGCAGTCGGACGATTTTATCAATCGCTTATTATTCAGCTCCTAACAAATGGTTGATGACTCATTTATGGATGAGAGGGCATCGATTTTTTTTGGTGTTGTGTGCGGAGACGTGGAATTTTGACCATAGGTGTACGGTTTTCTCATATAATTTTAGTGTACTGTATCAGCCCATATACGTATTACTGCGGCACATTGAGAGTACGATTAAGAGGGGTTAGGCCATATATTCCACCATGCTGGATATTATTATAGAGGAACATTTATCTTTAGGACATTGTTTTTATGTGTGAACATGATATTTTTTTATACATGAAGAGACTAAACAAACATCACGTCTTTAGTTTATTCAAGCGAAGACTTAAGATGCAAAGTTCTTACTTAAGTAAGAACTTAGCATTTAAAGAATATAACAGGACCCCAATTGTGTTTAATTGTTACAAACAATACTGTACATACTGTACGAAGCCATTCTGAATAAAACATGCAGTATATGTATAAAGGTGGGACGTGCGAAGTTGTATCGGCATAAACGTTATCTAAAAATTGAGTTAACTGGAGACTGTGCGTACCCCAAAAGACTCACTAGGTTCGTACCTATTCGTGCGGTACTAAAACGATTTTCGTTCGATTCGACCGTTTGGCTGAATCCGCTCGACAGTAGCTGATATCGAACGAGTCCATTGTTGGAGGTGACATCTAAAAGCATTGTGCCAAGCAGTACAATCGCGCCATTACCGTCTCCATTGTGACAATGTTAACATATCGTTATCTAGATCAAGCGCCATCTATTGTACTACACCGGAGACTTTTGTGCGAGAAAGTTCTTTTCCTTTTCAGTTTGCGGGTGCCGCGTAGTTTTGTTACGGGTTGTTCACCCGGGGGGGTCCATATAATTTATTTAGTAATGAATAGGTGCTGCCCGCTTATTTGTATTTGAATATTTTTGGGGTTTGATTGTGTTCGTAAAGTGCGATGCGGAATTGCCTACGTGTAACCGAGCGATGGTCAATTGAATTCAGTCCAAAATGTTGCCTGAATCGCGTGTTCGTAGCCGTAGCGCACGTCTACGAAAATGCTACGACATTTTTGCAAGTACATGCGTACTACAGTTTCAGATCTTTCAAAATTACCTACCAAATTATTACAGATGTTCATATTCTTAATTTAGTCCATTAATTACTATTTGTCGGACATAATAAAGTGTTTTTTGTTCGTGCTACATTATAATCAAATGGTTATTGAAATTAAAGCATAAGGTATAAATTCACCAGTAGTCTATCTATCTTCTCTTTTTTCCAATCCAGTATTTTTGTAACATAAATTAATTATTATTGATAATGCTGTTATCTGTTTTATCTTATTAAGGGCAGAGACATGATAATATTAATGAAAACCACGTGGAACGTTTTACCAGTTAATTGCCATAGGCAACATTATTTACTCTATTACCAAAAAAGAATGAATTTTGATGCAAAACCAAAATTAGCAACTTTAAGTAGAGTTGTTGTAGTTATAATGTTTCTACCACCTTTTATTGCCGGCCAGGCCACTAGTTACTTACTTTACGCAACAGAAACCTATCCAATAAAATCTATACATATAACCCTTCCCCTTGAATCACTCTATTTAAGAAAATTGCAATAAAATCCGTTACGTAGCTTAGAGGATCTAAGCGTTCACGAAGCGCCTCTATTTAATTATTTATTAAAAGGATTTCCCACAAGGAATACACCTAACAATATATCGCAAAGTAAATAATCATGTTAGTCAATAATTACACTACGTAATGGATGTTATAGTGTTGATAATGAGCATTATAGTCAATAGGGGCATGAAACTGAAGCGATGACGGCGCGGCAACGGTAAGGTGAGCGTTGACCAGCGTCCATTGTTACCCGCCACAATGACTGGTTAATGAGATCAGATCCATCCTTGCTGGACAATGGACGCACCCCCACCCTGATTTTATTAATTAATTCATTACAATAGAAGCTAACCTGAGTTTCGAACCACTATCCATTGTTCGCGCGTAGATAGTGACTAAGCACTGTTGACCTTCCACGTTGATAAGTGAGGTAAAGGATTCGTATCGTGATGATCGATTTTAAATGTTGATTAATGATGTGAATAGGTGAATGGTTTGATTTAATATTGCATTCGTTATTGTGATTTAGTATTGCATATTTTTGCAAGATGAGCTGTTATGTACTGGTTCATACAGTAAATTACCTGTCGCTCTGTCACGCTTCGCTAAAACGAAAATCGTAATAAGGAAAGAACGCGTGTTATATTAATTGGACATTCAACGCAAATACAATGGTTCAATACGCATCCATTTCATTTAACGAAAGAGATGTCTTACAGTAGATATATATTTGGCAAATAATTACACAATAATTACATATTATCATTTATCACACATAAACCACAAATGCAGAGAAATCGCACAGTTGCACGCGTCACATAGCAATTTTTCCATTGTTTTTGAAGTACAATGAAGTACACTCAACTAAAATAGGAGTCGAACAGAGTTAGCGTATGAATAAAGTGGACAAAGGACCCCTTATGTCCATAGCAAAATTTTATTAATTGCGCATTGAGATAGGGTTGTGCTGATCGGATTTGGTAATTTTTATCCTATACTCTCGGTGGATAAAATAATTATTAAGTCTGTACTTAATGTGTGAAATGGGTAAAATAGACATAATACATTAAGGAGAATCAGAATAATCTTAGAATTTAGAGCAGAAGACGAGACTGACTTTGTTTCGTCTCAACTTTTATATTTTTATACAAACATAACTAGCATGTGTTCGACGATACACATATATGTAACTATGTACCTGTCATAAACATGTAATTTATCAATAGCTAGAATTTCTAAGCAAATAAACATTTTAAAACTGTTTTTAGAAATCTTAAAATTGAAATATTTAAATCTTTTTTTCTTCTTCAAATCTTAGTTTGCTTTTTATACACATAGGGGTCTGGCATAATTTAAATAAAATGATAATAGAATAAGATTGAATTTTGGCCATGTCTCGTGTGAATGGTGGTCTCACCCCTGCGGCCGGCCATTCAGCGCCGTCCGAGCGTGCTGCACATTGCGCTCGGTAGCGAAAAGCGCTTGTTTTGGACAAAATCTTGCATTTTAAACTAATTTTGGTTGCCAAATTTTGTCTTTTTAATAAATTAATTCTGGATATAGTATTTTCGATCGAATATAAAAAGGGATTTGCTCTTAGGCTACTGCAAAATGAGAGTATAAATTATACCGTATTAGATGTTATGTTAAAAACATATAAAAGAAAATACCGTCAAATCGGTTTTAGAAATCTAATTATCGTTTAAATTATTTAATATATCCCTTTCTTTCATTTATTTATGTGTTTCATGAATAAACTACTAATACACAAACATTATGTTTGAAAACTTCTTCTCCATTTATAATAAACATACAACAGAACTCATAATACAAACATCTTATACAAATCTCGGAATGTTGTAACCCACTGTGCGTTCTAACCCTGCAGAAATCATAAGAGCGAAAGATCAAACGCGCTGGCGGTCGGTATTTTTGACCCCGATAACAAAATGATACTTTTAGATGCACGGTGGCCGCACCATCCGTCTGCGAATTAGAGGGTTATTGTGCAAATTGATCCTTAGCTTTGTAAGAGGTAGCATCGACATATTTTAATGAGGGTTAATAACAAAGTATTTGGTCAATACATTCCAATTTATTCAGATCCTAACGTATTTTCACTTAGCATAATTTTCTGTGTTTTTGATTGGCAAAAACACAGCATAAACACAGTCATAACTTTAATAAAAATTGGATAATATACAACAGATAAATATCGAGTGAATCTGGCTTGTAAAATATTTTCCGTCGCGTCGTTTAAAACAAGGATTGGAGAAGGCAACAGGTGGAATGCAACGTTCTTTAGCGAGTTTCAAGTTCATTAGCTACAAACCTTTATAAGGAAAGTCGAAAAGAGCCGTCTCATCAGCGTATAAATTATTCACTCGTTTATAGGTACATGGATATATGTAACTGGATAGTTGCACGTATTTTTGTGCATCAGATTTTTTACATTTTTTATAATGATTTGACAAAGTGACTAAAATGCACTTCTTCATTATATTATGTTACAAGCTATATTATACTATATTACAAGCTGATGTCGGTTTATTCGAAATCGGATATTACAAGCTAAAACTGAAACACGATACACTTACTTGTGTCATTATGACTGATTTTCCGGGTGTTTTGTCACCGTGTATGGTGGTCGTTATCCAGTTAATTTCATTAATATGTGAATTGTGCGTATTAGAACACTAACGTGGGCGAATACGCCTTGCATGTAACTGGTTGGAGTGTAGAGTTCCGCAGCAGTGTGAGCAAGCAGTTCGCACAAAGTCACTCCGTCACAGCCGGCAAGGCCATCACAGCATGTCAAGTTCGCTGCCACCACGTACATATTCCGCTAAAGCGCTGCTACAGTAACAATAATGGCTGAGTCCCCATTGTTTGGGCCCGTGGCACATTACGCTTTTGTCTCTGCCCTCTCTCGTTCCTCACAATGCGGCCAGGAAACAAGTGAGCCTTTATTTCGCCTCTTTTTGTCTCGGAGTATCGCTGCTTATTGTCTTCATTCGATTGTTCGGAGCTCTTCAGAGGGCACATTGTTGTGGAGCCCGTCGTTAGTGCTGAGCTTGCGGATGTGCAATGTTCTAAGTGTCGTTTGAATTTTAATACGGCTTTGGAAAGTGCGGATGATGTCTTTCCCTTTGAGCTATGTTGAGGATAGATAAAACAAAGGTGATGCAATGTAGCACCCGAGAAGGAGGCGGTGTTGTGATTTTGACGACGGAAATGATATCAAATTAAATTATTACTACCGCAGAATTTGGTTCATATGGAGTTCATCACGTTTTAAAATGTTGCGTTAGATTCAAAAGTATCGCAACATGTACTTTTACAAGACCAATCAGTTTGTTTAGAAACACTCTTGCACACACATATTGTAACTCTTCGCTCCCAAGCCCTCGTGTCCACTGGCCATTATTTTTCGTTTAAAAGGTTGTCACTTATTATAGTCCACATCGATACCTATCCATCTTTATCTCCAAATGATACAAGCTACGCGAGCTCCTCTAGTTAGCATTGTTCGCGCGGCCCCATTGTGCACTAGCCTTTGTTACGGCACGCCCCGTTTTTCCTTTTCGCCTCCGAAGCAATGCGGTAGACCGCCTGAAAAACCAGCTGACAAGGGTTAAGAGTGTAATTTTTGTGTTTTACATAATGAGTTAAAACTTTAATTTTCTCAAGTCTACAATAGGATATTAAACGACGTAATTAAATATTTAATTGTAGTGTTACTATTGTGAGGTGGCATTTCTAGTTATATTTATTAAAGATTTTTTTATGAAGAATAATAATTATACGTATAAACTGAACGTGAATGTATGTACAGTCATAGGAAGAACTATCAATAAAACACGATAAAAACTGCGCGTGTTGAAACATCGTCGATAGAATATAATAACATTCAATTACGAAAATAAAAATTGAAACTGAACATTCATTAACATGCTTGTATGAAATGGATGTTATAAAACGTTTGATATTTTTGTACAAACACTTCACCTATCACTCGTTTTGGAAAATCCAACTTATAAGTTTAAAACATCAGTCTGCGTGACAGAAAACTCTTCGACTTTTCCTTTAGGACAAGACGCGGCTGTCACGTCGAGTGAAACGCCACCTTTGAAAAAATTAAAGTTTGCGTGATCGACGACAAATCACCTAATATTTCAAGGTGAAGTGCCATTTCATGCAGTGATTACTAATTACGAACCTTGTTGTTTTACTTTCCTTGTTATGAATAGTAATATTTTTGAGAGGACCGAAAAGTATTCCCTAGTTTCTAACTTCCATGACATAAGACGTATAATGCTACTGTGGGTTCAGAATTATGTATACTGTTAGTTATTTATTTTATTTCAAACCCAAGACGTACGTGATAATTGTAGCATACTCGTGATGGTCGAAGCACAGTTAGCTCTTCACAATATCGGCTCCACGGTGTGTCATTTCCCCGAACGGTATTCATATTTCCCACATTTTCTATACACAATATTGCGACTTTGTGCGGCGGCGCGCTCCTCAAGTCTCCAAATAGACCATTGACGAGCGCCGAGCAAACTCGCTATAGCGAATTAACACTATTCATGGGAAGTTTTGAAAGAGGACTACTCTCATACAATTTGGTCGCATTCATAAAGATTCACTCCTTAGCTAACAGGATGAATGGCTTTATGAAATATTCTATATTGAATGTGTTTCAGCTTTTAAACATTTAATTACTTTATTAATCATGGTATGTGTTCATGACATATCTTTGTGATGGTACGTTGTTAATTTAATTTTACCGTAGGCAGATAATAAAATATGTTGATATGCGGTAGCGCCACGCTGTTGACAGTATGACTCACAATGAATGGGCAGGCTCGTCCGGGCTAGTACCACTGTCTCACAGGAAATTGACGTGAAGCCACAACTTTGCTATCGCGTTTCATTCGGTGAGTGAGATTGCCGTATACCCAATACCACTTTTCTCTTCCCATCCTTTTTTTCCCCCTAACCTCCTGATTTCAAAGGCCGGTAACACATCTACGATCCAAGCGTTGTGGATGGTCATGGCCGGCAGTGATCAGTTACTCTGCACAATAGTAAAACCAAATGTAAATATTTTTTTATTTGGCAGAGCATGAATAAAAACAATTTATATGAAAATACCGACGAATTGAAAATCCCCTCTTTTTAGGAGTCAGTTAAAAATGAATGCAACGAAATATAAAGACAATAACTATATATTATAAAATATAAAATGTTTGTAAACGCTCAATTAAAATAAAAAATAATAATTTAAAAGCTACATTTAAAGTAATATTTAAAACAATCTATATCATTTTTAATATCCAAATTAAGACGTATTATAATCAATATAAAATACAATTAATTTTTCCAGAGACCCTCACGCAACCGAGTTCTCCTTAACATGTAAATTAAGCACACAACACTAAGTTTCAGTGCTATTAACTGACTCTCAGCTAGATGAGATGCGGAACAATTAACTGAGCGACAATAGTGCGCTGGTATTGTAAGGCTATCGTTCCAGAAACAGTTGTTACAGCCGCCTCTAAAAGAACGCTCCGCAGAGTGGCCCGGACCGAACAAAAGCCGCTCCAATTGTGTTTCTACACATACATATTTTTGTATTGTCGAATGGGAAAATGCGAAGGATAAACATCTCCTTGAACGCAGATTTGTCTGCATTGAGATTTTATATATTTTGTTAGTTTGGCTATGTGCTTGTCTACAAGTTAAATTTAGGAGTTTTAATTTTATAACTAACTATAATCAGTACGGCCCGGGTTCGCCCGGGTGCAGATCGTTTTTTAAGTCCAGTCCACATCAACAACATATTATAGTTTTCGTAGCGCACGCGATGTAAATAATATTTTAGGTAAGAAATAATTTTTACATCTTGGGTTATATTATTGGAGTAAGGATGTTTTTTGAAAATATAATATAGCCTATGTCACCCGGGGATAGTGTAGCTTCCCAACAGTGAAAGAATTTTTCAAATTTGTTCAGTAGTTTCGGAGCCTATTCAATAGAAACAAACAATCAAATCTTTCCTGTTTATAATATTATAGCCCTCCAACTATCTAGAGGGCCTTACATTCCAGGTGTGCGCCGTGCTGGGGAACTGTCAATAGCCCGGTGAATGTTTTGTTTCCACAAGCAGACATATAAATCAACGCAGTAGAAAAGAGACAGAGAGCATCTCTTTATGTTATAAATACCGCTATGTCCATCCTTCGTGTTCGTGTGGTGTCAGTGCGATGTCATTGCAAACACATTGTAAACAAACATGACGTTTGACACATCGTCGTAAATGAATTAATTTATTTTCGCATGTTTTAAGTATTTAAAGCTATAATAAATATCAAGTGAAGTGTATAATGTCAATATGTATTTATATAAGCAACGATATTAGGTATTAAATGATTATAAAAGCATCAGCCTGCAAAATAATACAGAACTTCCTTTTCATTCGAATTTACGAGTATTTTGATTCATTGTACTTAGAGAAAGAATTCAATTAGTATTTTTGTTTGTATCGGCCCAAATCCAACCCGTGGTATTCGTGATAAATGCAATATATAAAAATCCTACAATAAATATCAAATATTTACGTATTATTAATGTTGCCAACAGTAAACAGGTAATTTTTCATAAATATGATTTAAATAGTTTTTTGTATAAACAATACAATAAAAAAGACATGATTATTATATTATATATTTTTACAGCTTCTAAAATAAGGAGACACTGCACGAAATGAATAATTACATCTGTTCGTAATATATGAGAATGCTCTTAAAGTAAAAAGAGCTCTACACTGGCTATCAAAAATATAATAAAAGTAGCTCTCTCTACTAACCTCTACCTCTGCCCCCACAAAAAATGTAGTAAAACATAATTTTTATAATCAGGATTAACTAGGAATATTCAATTTAAGAATATATCTTATATTTATTGGACAATAAAGTATCGAGTATTATTATTGCCTTGTTTTTTTTTACTAAATAGATAATACAATGTCATTAAATATTAATAGGGAGGTGTTGAAGTATCTTCGACGAAAATCTCATATTTAGGAAGACACTTTTACCGAGCTATCAGTTTCAAGTACTTGGGCGGAACCGCCACCAAATTCACCTAGTAAACAATAAACGCTTTTTTTTAAATATTACTTCGAGATCTCCCCTAAAATTGGGTAATAGTTTTAATCATGCAACACCAAGCGTTGTATTACATGTTAATCGTAAATTCTCTATCTCTCTTGGTCTTTGCATGATAGCTGTCACTGCACACCTCCCCTCACTTCATGCCCCGGCTCTCAAGATAGTTGGAGACCTATAGTATAAAGATTACACTACTAAGTTGAAAATAACACTTAGAGCATACACGAAAAGACTGCGTATTATGAAATGATATATAATAAATGAATAATAAAATTATGATATTTTTCAACATAAGATGTATAATTTATCACGAAGCACAGTATAGCCCTGAAACGTAGAAGATAAAAACGATTTAATATTTGCTTCTAAAATAGACAATCCAACCATCCATCCATCAGCCAAAGGAAGTCCACTGCTGAACATAGGCCTCTCCCAATGATTTCCAAAATAGATAATGCCGAGTAAATATAGATATAATGTCGTCTTGCTGTCAAAGATAGAAATATTGTAAATAAATATTAATCTTCGAGTCGGGTTTGAATAGTGTTAATTTACTATTGAACTGGCACAACTCCCGAGTGTGAGACTTCAATAGAAACCTCGCCCGACATCAGAAACATGAAATTCTATATGGAAAATGTGGAAAACGTAAATAGAGGCAGCAAAAAGCGACTCGAAAGGAGGGTGATTTTCTAAAGGCTTCAGTCGTTTCAATGGGCCACTGTTTAACATTGCTCATTGAGCGATATTTTCTGATTCCTATTCAAAACGCAAGAGACTTATTGTACAAACAGCTACTCTTTCCTAAAAGGGCAATACTCAACTTTTTAAACATATTCACTTGAGAAGAAACTCTTTTGTCTACAATTCGGAAATTCCTTTGAAACAAAGTACAAAGCAGAACAAAAAAGTATAGTATCAAAGAGAATTTCCTAATGATTTATGTAACCTGAAAAACCTATTGACATTTATTAAACTATGACGACTTCACAAGTGTTTGTTTCCTTTTTATTGCATTGATCCATGTTAAATGGTTTAGTTGTTTAATTTGTGATATGTTGGACAAGTATTCAGCAAATAAAAGCTGGTATAAAAATGCGAGTTGGCTGCCTCGTAATTATTGTTTTTTTCATTCTGGAGTACATTTTGAACAAGAGTCATGCCTTTTAGTATAAAGAGGCCTCCTAGCTCATCTCGATATGTGGGCGAACGCAGCCGTGACTCCCAAAAAATGGACGTGAAGTGTATAATCAAGATTGTGTTTCTGGTGATTGTTATTGTTATTCAAATTTGTTTAATTGGTTTATTCTTTTGGAAGTGCGACTATTAATGTTATTATTTTTTATTTATTAGCTTTAAATGTAGGTGTCGTGTAATAAATGTTTAGATTTACTGTGTGAGCACTATTCATTATTATTTGTAAGAAGATACAGAGCATAGCCATCTCCATAAGGCAAAGTGTCCAAGTGGTACACTGAAAAGTCACGTTTTACATCACTGGTAAAACTCTGAAATGATGATATTGTTATACATTCCGAAGCATATATGCCAATCGATCTACATATTAAAAAATACCTCTAAGGGGGTGTGTAGTGGATAATTTCAGGGATAATCAGTGTCAACTAGTGCCACCTACAATGTGCCGATCTTATTTCTATCTCAGCACATCTGAGAGAGTGCGAACCTATCCATTTATTTATCTATTATTTTCCAAGGCATCCAAGTAGCAAGACACTGTATTAAAAAAAATCTTATTTGAATGAATATGTATTATAAACTTGTGAGCAGTAATCAGAGCACGATTTTATCAAATTTTTTGCAACTAAATTATACTGTGCGGTGGGTGTTAAATAGTCATTTGGCATTCAATCGCGTGCGTTGATTGGGTATTGAATTAATATTTTTGATACTCCAATGTGTCGCTGATGAGTGGCTTATAAAATAAGCCAGCGTCTCATGAATGTCAATAGGTTGTAGAAGATGCGTGGGGCAATCATCGCACCCCGCTGCTTTCAATTTCTCTCTATTCAAACGTTTCACAAACCCTTTCCGCGTTACACGTTCACATTCTTGTGTGGAAATTTATTTTTAGGCTAATCCTTTGTGTTAAGTTTTACTTCCTGATTAGTCACTTGCTTAAAATTTTCATAATGCAGAAGAATACGCGTAATTTAGTAATTTTGCAAAACTTGATGAGATGTTCTCTTATGAATTATTATAAAAATTTCAAACAGTAAATAAATTATACGAGACCCAGTGTACATTGAGTACATTTTTTTAGAATTGACAGTTTGTGTCTATCTAGCACGTAGAAACTTCCTTGAATAGGGTGATTTTGAGTTTCTAATTTAGGTTTTCAGAACAGAAGTTACAGTCTATAACTTGAAAACATTCCGCTTTTATATAACAATCCAGATATCTATGCACTGTCCTCGGATCTAATATGATAGGGAGTTTTTTTTGTTTTCAGACATAAATCTCTAGGTCTCATAAAGTTATGATTTTAGCGACTATATAACAGGAGTAGGTAATAAAGTGGTATTTTATTTACATACAGCTGATGCCTGTGAATTTATCCGCGTGAAAATTTCTGATTTTCTGAATGTATTTTCTAAAAAATCCTTTTATGTAGGCGCGACACGGCGCAGGCATTGAGAACGTTACCGCCGACTCCGATGCGAGAAAGACGCAATGTTTGTTTTGTTCCTTAGTGAAAGCCTAAGTTCTCTGTAGAACCTCTGTGTCAGGTCAAGTTTCTAAGCCCAAGCTTTTAGGTTGTGCACTAGAAAACCTAACATTTCAGCCACTTCTTGCCTTTGATGTTTCATCAGGTCGTGTAAGGGTCTTGTGAAATGCTGTATCTGTATCTTTACCAGCCCATATACGTCCCACTGCAAAAATCGGGGCTCCTCTACAATCAAGAGTACGATTGAGAGGGGTTAGGCGTATAGTCCACTACGCTGGCCTACCGCCTAGTACGGGTTGGCAGACTTTACATACCATAGAAATTCTTAGAAATGGCCGTGCAGGTTTACTCACGATGTTTTCCTTAACCGTTATAGTACGTGATGCTTGATCATCAATACATAACTCTGTAGAGTTTTAAGTGTGCCATGGAATTTGAACATGCGACCACTTAAAACTGTTGGCAGCCGCGTCTGGTCCGTTCCCAACAGGCCACCATGTACTTTGTGTTAATTAATATCCCATTTGACTGTGTGTTTTATGTTTATTATTGATCCACTAGACTTCATAACATAATATGTATACTGAATATTAAATTACTAAATGTTACAATATTTATATTACTTTGTACTTTGACGATTTTTTAAATTCCGTTTTATAGTTTGTTTATTATAATAATTTAACACGGTTGCAATTACTCAACTCTTCCTCACACTTATTAAAACTGGGTACGCGATCACCATATACGTTGGTAGAAACTCCATCATAGTGATTTACGCAATACGTGCTGCGTTTTTGGTTCACTCTTTGTATAACTAGATCGGCGTGAGATAATCATTACTTGCTAGTATATACTATAATTTGGATTTTATTGCACTAGCTTTCAGGAGCATTAGTCGCTTTTATCGTGCCCAGTATATCGAAAACATTTAATAATTTCATTGTAAGATATGTTAAAAATACATCTCATTTGAACAATAGACTAAAACGGTGTCTTTATTTAACATCGTAGAACATTGTCCCGTTGTAGGTATTCTTAATTTCTTTGATTCGCGCCCATTGTGGCGTTGATAAAAGAGACACTTTTCAGTTTCTACCGTTTGAATGAATACACCCATTATGTCTACACAAAAGTGGATATTCCAAACAAAAACATCATTGCTGCTGTTGAGCGTAAAAAACAATTCATATTCCATTATGATTTCGAACAATGTACCTATCTAGTTGGTGAAAATATTTTGTCGCGAATAATATCGAGAGAGATTGCCGCTGGCGGCTAGTCGACGGTTATTGTTATTGCAAAAAAATAATTACTTATTTACTATAGCTTTCAACCGTATATTTAATTGGTTTACTATTATGAATTTGTTTTAATTTGACTGTTAAAATTAAATAAAACAACTCTTCATCATAGTAAGTTGCTCTTGTCCACGTCTAGTGTTAGATGTTCCTAACGTACACAGGATGAACTTTTCAAGTGGGCGTGGATGGCCAAATCCGAAACTATGAGGAATATCTATATCAGCCCATATACGTCCCACTGCAGGGCACGGGCCTACTCTACAATCGAGAGAATCGATTGAGAGTGGTTAGGCCATATAGTCCACCACGCTGGCCTAGTGCGGGTTGGCGGACTTACATACCGTAGAAATTCTTTAAAATCGCTACGGTATGCAGGTTATGAGGAATAGCCAAAAGGAAAATATTGAAAGGAGTCACGAGGTCGACTTTGATGAGAACTAAAACTGCGTAGGCTTCAATTTTTTATACATCAATATGCCTGTCCATTTTAGGCGGTAATTTTTTTCCTCCCGATACCTTGGCACCCGGTCGCCTTGCGTTGGGAGTAGAATTTTTGAGTTGATCACATTTAAAAAATCATGAAACAATATACAGAGATGTTAGATTTTGCGATTTTATAGGATTATAATTAATTACGATACATTTAATCTAAAGGAGGCATTTGTACGCTTATGTACTGAAAAAAAGTCTTCCATGTAGTTTCTTCGCTGTCAATCGTATTCAAAACAAAATCTTAACCAAGGACCTTTATTAGAGTTGGTATACTAATTAAGCCAGGCATTTGTAATGGAGCGTTAGAAATAACCGTTCTAAACAATTTTGAGTTATTTTCCGTAAGTCCCACTCCCAACAAAAATAGCCTTGGTAAGGAAAGAAAAAATATTATTTTGCTAAAAATGACCTCTTTCCTTTTATTTCCTGTATGCCATTATTTCCATTTTTGATACTTATTAGCAACATTATCGATTCCTGTTGGAATTTGAGGACTTAGGTTCTCTCGGTCCGAAAATGATCTTCATGAATTATTCGTGGAATCAACCTGTCAATACGTTCGTTTTGATGAAAAAGAAATCACTAAAATCGGTTAAAAGCTGCCGAAGATATTGAATATTTACGTGTTTTATTAATTATCTCACAACCCCTCTCGGCCTTACCCCTTCTTCTTTACCCCATTGTCGCTTTACTTTTATATTGAACATAATCCATAAAGACCATTGGAATCCTACTCAATTTTGAGGAGTTCTACTCTGCAGATTCGAAGATATTGATCAGATTATCATATTTTAAGGTACTAAATGACAAGCATCAGCTTTCAATAAAAAAAATAATAATCAAGATCGTGTCATGAGGTACCAAACATAAAAAAAACTTACAGTTTAATTGAGAACGTCCTCCTTTTTTTGAACTCGGTTAAAAAAAGGTTTTTAAACAACAAATTCTTGGTTTCAGTTGAAACGTAGGGAATCCGATTTGATATAAATTCGAAAGTCACTGTGTCTTTCTGTTACGGTGTCAAGCAACAATTCAACTGGTTCTCAGCTCTCTCATTTCTCTCACTCTCATTTCGTTTTCAGTCACATGGGAAAAAGGACCAAAGCAACTTTTTGTCGCGAAAATAACTAAAAGGGGAAGAATTTTTGTATAGGGGCCAATCATTTCGCAAATTTGACAAATAAAAATCAGCGCCTTTTTATTGCTTAAAATCCGGCAAACGAGCAAACAGGTCACTTGATGGTAAATAATCACTGCCGCCCATGAACATCCACAACGCTGCATTGTGGATGTGATGCCAGCCGATCAATTTGGAAGGAGAGCGTCCGGTAATCTTACTCCCCGACGTTGGAAGGAAAAAGGATTGCAAGGGGAAAGGGGTATTGGGCGTACGGTAATCTCTCACTGAATAAATCGTGACAGCATATTTGTCACTTCACGTCGATTTTACGTGAATGTTACACATTGATCTCCAAATCCGAAATCAAATCCATAACAAATAGTTTTATTTCAAGAAAAATAATTTGTTAGACGGAGACTGCAACGGGTGAGGCGAAAATATTTTTGCGTGCGTTGAAATCTATGCTTGGACCGCAATCGGATACAGAGAAATAAGTTGCAAGTAACATCATGGCAGTTGGCTTTGATAATATCACGTGTATCTAAATATTTAGTAAGGGAAAACTGATATCATTATTATAATCAACTTGTATCTAACGTTTTCATCGCTATAACTCAAATATTTTCCAATCGCTTATATCATTAATGCCTCTCATTTTCGATTCCGATAAATTTTGTAACGGTTTGTAAATAAAAACATTCCCAGAAACTTGCCGAGGTTTAGTGCTCCTTTTAATTAAAATACATGCCACTGTCGATTCTTGCCTACAGGGCTTACCATTGCAGTCTGCAACTAACGTGTTTAAGGGCAGGATAGTCGGCTAAGCGTAAATCAAATTAAAACTTAATCAGTATACGGGTCATTAGCAATTGTCTCTTGACTCTGTCGCTCTCTCTCTCTCTTCAGCCACAGGAAATCCACAGCAGAACAAAGGCCTCCCCCAAGAATCTCCAACCCGACTTGTTGTAACCTTAAGGGCAGGTGGTACTTATTTTCATCATTTTTGGAAAATTGGGAGTACAACCAAGGATCTTGTAAAGTTAATCGTCTCCAAGATGGGTCTCAATTCTTATTTCAAACACGTATGTTACTAAGAGATTCTATCAAAATCATATAAAAGTTTTAACATTTAATTTTTCAATTTAGGCGGGCGTCCGGCATTTCGCTTGCCTGCACGTGGCCTCCACTCCAGAAACTTTCGGCCGCATCGGTCATCTGTTCTTCGCGCTATATGCCCGGTCCTCTGCCACGTCTCGGGGTTACTTTTATCTAAAGATTATTTCCTTTCTTAAAAGATTATTAAACACGGCAAAATATACCCTATACTTACTCGTATGAGATTTTGAAGAACAAAATAAATAATACCCTCATTAGTCACCCACATAGTCCTGACCCCGCACTAATCATCGTCGGAGGAATTAGAAACTACAGAGGATGTTTGGTCTCATAATACTCCAAACATTTTTCGTTGCGGGTATCGAATCCGTGGCCTCTCGTTTTAATCAAATGTGCCGCTGGAGTCAGAAAAGAAGTCAAGATCCTCATACTCGGAACTAATATATGATCTTGTTTTATGCGATGATCCGCCACTCGTCGTCATAAAATAAGTACCTAATTGTTTAGTGAACCAAAAATCAACGAAATACCGCAACAGGAGGAAAACTAAGTTATGGACGGCATAGTAATAAAAAGAAAACAGAATTATATCCCTGCTATTTATCAATTAATAGCATATTTACTGATAATTAAAAAAAGACAAAAAAAAACAAAGGAAATATTTCACTTATTTTATTTTATTTATTTGGGAAAATAAACAATTGTACATTATAAATTAATCATAGTATAAATTGACATAAGAGTATAGGGCTATAGGCAAATATACAATTCACAACATTTTCCACGAATTAATTAAGCACATGTTAAACAATAAAAAAAACTACGTTTAAAAAACCTACTTCAACTACTAAAAAGTATAAAGGCACCGACTTCAAACCTATCAATAGGTAGCACATATAAATAATTGTATTTTATTGATATGAAAGGTATAGGTTTGCCAAAGAGGTGTATTAAATTAAATGTTTATTAAGTTATTTTATATTTTTAGTAGTTGAAGTCGGTTTTTTTAAACGTAGTTTTTTTATTTTTTCTTTTTAGTGTAAGCTAAACTCTATTTTCGTTAACAACGCTCATAAGAGCAAAACGCCTACAGTAACTTAATTTTCTCGCCCCCCTCCTCACCCCCACCCTTTTATCTCTCCCTCACTAAAATTTGACTTTAATACTGAACCTGTTACAAAAAGAAACACTGGAAATCTACTCAATTTTGAGGGGTTCTACTGTATAGGTTCGAAGTTATTCATCAGGTCTTCACCAATTTTTTATAGAACCAAATGGCAACTATTCCGCATCAAACTAAAGAAGAATCACTAAAATCAGTTCAAAGCTGCCGAAGATATTAAGTATTTACATTGTAAACTGTATTGATTTTAGATGTAAATTTTACATGCATATTAATGGAAACTTACTCAATTTTGAGGAGTTCTACTGTCTAGGTCCGAAGATTTACATTGTAAACTGTATTGATTTTAGATGTAAATTTTACATGCATATTAATGGAAACTTACTCAATTTTGAGGAGTTCTACTGTCTAGGTCCGAAGATATTCATCAGTTCTTCACCAATTTTTTTATGGGACCAAATGACAACTATTCCGCATCAAACTAAAGAAGAATTACTAAAATCGGTTCAAAGCTGCCGAAGATATTAAGTATTTACTTGCAAAATGATGGAAATTTACTCAATTTTGAGAAGTTCTACTCTCCAGGTCCGATGATATTCATCAGATCTTCACCACTTTTTTATGGAACCAAATGGCAACTATTTGGCATCAAACTAAAGAAGAATCACTAAAATCGGTTCAAAGCTGCCGAAGATATTAAGTATTTACATGCATGTTAATTTTCTCACCCCCTCCTCATCCCCACCCCTTTTTCTCTATCTTATTAAAATTTGACTTTTATACTGAACCTATTGCAAAAAGAACCATTGGAAACTGCTTAATTTCGAGGAGTTCTGCTTTCCAAGTCCGAAGATATTCATCAGGTTTTCACCAAATTTTAATGGGACCAAATGGCAGCCATTTTGCATCCAACTAAAGAAGAATTACGTAAATCTAATCAGAAGTCTCATAATAATCGGTGAACATACTTAAGAAAGAAAAAAATACGAATTGATAACCTCCTCTGAAGTCGGTTAAAAAGGAAAGAGCACTACAGTGAAATTAGGTTGATTACATATTAAACTAAAAAAATAATAAACAAAAATAAAGTAAAGAAAAATAAAAAGGGTTTAAACTGTTGTATGCCTTAGGCTGTAACACGCGCACATTTTACTTTTAGAAAATTTTGCACATCCGTTGTAATCTAGACAAATGTTTGTGTGATCCACGGGTATTTGTTTTGGGTCTGGGTGTTTGTGAGACCGAAGAGTCTCTCTTACTTTCTGATACCCATGACACAAGACCTGACCTTGTGTGGGTTCGGGAATATTTATGTGACTGTTGGGTGTATTGATTAATTATCTTATTTATTAGGTACTTTTTATGTTCGCGTTTATTTTATTTATTAATTTAATTCTTTTTTGCAGTACAGGGAGATATACAAATGCAAAATTATACAATACAAATAATAGCACAAGTGGCGGCCTTATCACACTAGGTAATTTCTTACAGGCAACCATGGGATGGATATATAAATAGGAGAAAGAAAGGGCAGCCTAAAGCGTAAAATAAATAATAATAATCTACAATGTATAAATATAAACATAAACACATGAATATACTTACGATACATACATATACGTAAACATGATGAATGTTAGGATAAGTATATAATAATATACTTATCCTAACATTCATCAAAAGATTAGAAAGGACAAGAATAGTACTCAGTGACAATCTTGTTGAGAGAGGAAAATAGATATTGATAATTTTTTAAATTGACAGTGTTCGCGCCCGTCTTACCTCAACTGGAAGTGAGTTCCATAGTCGGACAGCTTGGACAGTAAATGATTTGTCCATGGATACTGTGGAGTGCATAGGCATTCTCAATTGGAGGTTCTCTGACGACCTCGAAGATCTCGAATGTGAGTCATGGAGAGAGATGAATCGATCTTTAAGATAAGAAGGCGCGAGAGGATTTTACTTTGTAATTCATGTAAGTTGCGTATAAATAGCAGACCCAGAGGGCAGAATTTGTCCAAAATGATCTAGGTATTACATTTACTAGCTCCATTTCATAGTCCATACAGAAAATGTATCCATGAATTATTCTTTGACTGAAATCTTTTTTTCGTAACTTCCAAGGCGCGCCTAAAGAAGTTTTCTTCAATAAACAATTATTTTTCATAGTACGGGATATTATAAGTCCGTGAATTGTTAACTTTTAATGAGTGGAAGAGAATAATATTTTTTTTTTGAAGAGCCCTACTGGTCATCTTTCTCTTTTATTATTTAACGCCCTTAAGTTTAATGTGATATATGCAGGTAATTTTCTGAACAGAATATTGCGCGCTCTAAAAAAACAGCGACATCTGTTACACCTTATCGTCAACTGTACTTAGCGCCACTGCAGTAGAACGGCATTCTACACGAACTAGATAAGTTTCAGAAGGTTTCAATAGATGGCGCTGTTACAGAGGAAGTATTGATCCACTGTGCAGCTACCATTCACTTGTGCTGTCTTCACTCCTGTGTGATGGAAAAGATGGAGTCTCTTTACATGGCGACTGGCGTCCATTTTGTGACTTCGATAAATAAAATACATACTAGTATTGTATATGAACTTTCTATATTTTAGTATTAAATCTGGCCGTTCTTATATCAAATATCAATTTAATCACAGAATTATATTTTTACATACACATTTTGATTACAACTATGTTTACATTACATTTTAATGATAGTCTTGATGCAATGTTATTATTATAATGTGAGAAAATATTTGCTCATCTTATAAAGATATTGTACATATAGTTGCGAAATATTCAGTTTATTTCAAGTAGTACGACGAAAATTGGTAATTTTATCTACATTATTATCAAGGTTATTATGACAAGATTGTATGTAAACAAAAATATTTTTATCCAACAATTAAAATTACTGGTGAAAACAAATAAGCATCAACAAAACAAAATACAAGTTGACACAGATCATAATAATTTATCGCGACCAAGTCTAATTTCTGTTGTTATTGGCGAAATGCCCGAAATAAATGTTTACGCAGAGAAAACGTGACCAACTTTATTAGTTAACACTGAATAGCTGACAAAATTATATCACACTCAGGACTAAAAAATAACATCCAAACTATTTTAGTATTACAGTCATATGAGTTATTTTGGAGGCGTAGAACTGTAGCAAACAAATTGTGTAGGTGCCACTTTATGCCTCATTTGTGCCGACATTTAATGACAATGAATAAAACAGTATTATACATATAAAAATATTTTATTAAAAACATTTTGGTAACATTTAATAAGAACACTTAGGTAAAAATAAATCGACCTCAAAATCATTTCAAAAGAACAGCCTGGACTGGAAGTTCACGGAGGAAGCCGGAACAGCAAAAAAACTAAAATAAATAAAAACAATGATAACACTCTAGGCAGAGACATGTCTAATTGACAACCAGAATTAAGGCATCGCAAGAATAATTATTTAAGTACGATAAAATACCTACGGCTATTATTATAATTACAACAAATAAACGCCTAGTGTCTATCGTTCAATTGTGTATGCGCCGGGCCGCCGGTGGGCGCGGACGGCGCGCGACCCTGTACAACTCTCTTGGCAGGGGCTTACATCGAGTATTATTGCCGCTAACATTATTCACTTCACTCACGAGACATTTTGTTTGCCACTACGCCGTAATTATACACTACTAAACACTAAAACATCCCAATTATATGAAGCTATGTTAAAATTTTACCTAACTAATAATAATATTAACATCTTCGGCTAATTTTGATACTAGAATGATATAACATCATCTCATATTGTACTCTTAACATTACGCTGAATTAAATTATAAGTGAGGAATAACACATGTTATACATAATATTGCAAGCATTACTGAGATTGTGCACGTTACGTGGTACTACCTATTAAAAGTAACAATTGGAAACTTAAGTTTTAACGAAAGATTGCTTATACTGAAGTCGAAAATGGTGTAGCGAGCGCGCCTCGTCGAAGACGAGCTCTTCAACAGCTACGATAAAGGAACAGTCAAAGATTAAATTACGAGCATTGGCACTTTCAATATTAAATCTTAATTACACTCTCGACATAGCACTGCATATCAATAACCAACTTAAAAACTAAATTCAGATCAGTCATTTATGATATCACATCAAAATAAACAGGGAAATACATAATGTGATCATTGATTGGATATACTATACAATATATATTATTTTTTCAAAAGAGGTATTAATTTTCTTAAGGGTTACTAAAATATTGAGCTCTGCGCCGCGCGCGACGCACTATATCACCATAATACGAGAACAACATTGAACCAATAAAGTTTTGGTACTTGGAGTTCATCTCCGAGTTAATTCTATTTTGCTAAACCTACATAATGCTTATCAGATATACGTAATACCCACTGGAGACGCGGCCGCCTCTGGCAGCGCATCACACCCGACGCGACACGCGAGACCGCGAGTCGCGGGTTGTTCATTATGCCAGAGGCGGGTGCGACGTCGAGGCAAAAACCCTTCATTCTTATACAATTTTCGTTATAAAAATACTGTCATTTGACTACAGTTCAATCAGAAAAAAAATATTTTATCGTATGAATGAACAATACATATAATACAACATATAAATAATGTTATGTATAATATCATGTATATGATTTGACTAAACAAAATAAAATGCATAAAATTGAAATGATTGAAACATTGTAAAAAATCACTTGAAGACACATAGAAATGGAAGGTACTAAATTGATATTTTAGAAAATTTTGTTAAATAAATAGCACAACAACCAAAATATTTGGCAATGTGGATTAAATAAACATTAACAACTACTACCCTCGGCTGCTAACTTAAAAAACACAAAACTGGAATGCAAATATTGCATCGCACCTCGGCCTGTCGCGGTCGCGGGAAGAGATGCGCCGCGGGGCGGCGCCGCGCCATTTGGCCAGCAGGGAATCACATACTAAACTTAAGGAGACATTCACAACAACAGCTAGTCTATATATCTGTGCGTATCGCTCCAAATACTTTCCTATGAACTACATTCGATTGCAGCTTTGTCATATTAATAAGTAAAACTAAAAATAACCTGAATGCAACATTTGATTTAAATATAACCAATAACAACCATTTGTGAGTGCGTGTGACTGAGGATATAGCACACTAGGCAAGCAAAGACACCACTGAACGTTTTTTCTAAATACAAATTATTCGTCAACAAGGTGTTCAGAAGTGACTTCTCACAGAGGCATTATGAATGTAATATTGTTAGCTGCATTCTGAGATCCATGCTATATGTTCAGTCATTACCCACTGAATCATAAATATATAAATAAATACTTTGTAAAGTTTTGCCACTTAAGTTTTGTGTTCATAGCCCAGTTATTTACAGATAAAAACAAACTGAAATAATTTTAACGCGATAATTCAACACAAAGCAATTGATAAAATGCAAAATAAATTTGGATTGCGATAACAAAACAATTTTTGATGGTGATTTTTTCTACTGTTGATTGAAACAATAATATTGAGGGAAAACAATGCGCGGATGTTGGTCCCTTCCAAAAAATTTGGCCAAACCTTTTATGTGAACTCCAATATTAATAGAAAGAAAATTTTGAAAACTACATACTGTATTGTCTCATATCAACATTTTTTTTTTATAAAAATAACTTTGTGGGAAATATGTCAACATTATTGTGTACAAATACTCCAGTTCCAATTTAAAGCTGATCACAACATAGCAAAACTAAAGTTGCACAAAAGGACAGTATCAATTGTTATACATTATAGTTAGTATGTTATACATTACTTACATGTAATTGAAGAGACTCACACTATTAAATATCTTGACTAAATTAAGAGACCACAAATATTACACTTTATATATGCACATTCATAGAGATATTGCCAGTCTGTTCAATGACACTTACTATAATTTCACTAGAAACCCAGCATCTGGGCATATCAATGACTCGAACGTTTTAAAACGGTCCATAACAACTACTAATACCTTAGAATATCTAATCACTGCATTAATTTGTGATGATATGCACTGATAACCCATTATGACTATGTATCAAATGGGCTCGTCATACAATTAAATGAGTTGTTCAAGCTTTCACATTGAGTTGATAGGAAATTGATTTTAGGGTAATGCGTCAAGATCATATCATCTAGATTATATGTCATCACTATTATTATGTAATGTTCGGACGGTACATCCAACAATTATCATAATTACACCTTAAAATTAACCTACAGCTTGGCTTTAAATTCGTGCCTATCTCGTCAAAATCGTAAATTTAAATAACATCCGAGAAGCAGCCTTTTGGTTTAAACAATGACGATCCTATTGATAAATGACTGTGGAATATATCTAATTCATTATCTCTAGAAACTAAAGAATTTATAAAACAATATTTAAATAATAACTATTACATGTAATGGTGGGAAGTACTAGCTTGTTATGACATTGTAAATGTCTAAAATTTAAATATTGCTTCAAGATTAATTGGATACAAAATCCATTGGTCAAAAAGACTAAACCACACTTTATACTAATCAATATAAATTGTGAAGATCAACAATTCATAGTTAATATAATATTCTTTGGATAACAAATTATTAACATTTCTAAGAGGAACTAAATGTAGTATAATATATTACTAACTTTTTAGTTTTCATTGCATGAACAGAATTAGAGTAAAAATTTTAAATTCAATCAAATGTCTTTTGCATTTTTTTAAAGAGGAACCTAAAAATGCTGTCACGGAATAAGTCTGCAAATTCTTTATGGCATTGCAAAGTTCATAAGTGTTAATTAAGCCTAACGTTATCACACAATCAAATAAGTTAAAACAAAAACAAGTCTTATCGTCACGCATTACATTCACAGAATTGTCAAAAATTGTCTTGTTTAAATTAAGATCACAGTATTAAGTCACGTTTAAAATGTAACTCTACGAATGCGCGAGACGATAGCCACATACATATTCCACAGTCATCCGTAGAACCAGGGCACAGCAGGCGAGCACATGCACAAACTACGTTTAGGAAAATGTCACAAAACCACTGGCTTTAGTTCAACAAAAAAAAACTTCATTAAAATTTCTTACAATACAACAAATCACAGTTTATAAGATTTCATACTTATAAATTAGTAGAAATTTGTATAAAACTTCATAAATGGTAATTTAAATAAATAAGAACAACAAAATAAAACATCTACCAATTGCAAAACATTCTGTCACATGTATAGCAAACACTGGCAGGTCATCACAAATTTATCAAGCTAAAATATTAAGTGAACTAAAGCCATTGGCTTATCAATAATGGCAATATAAGCACCATTAAGTGACAGTGAGAGTCGAAGAAGTTGATATGCACCCTGATGTGTCCCAGTCGTACCCATTCAACGTTCGTTTGTTCAAAGTTTATGCTGACACATTGTCACGTCAATCCGTGGCAGCCACGACCCACGTGAATCCGCATAAGCGACAAGTGTCCTTTACGTACTGCGTGCGAGTTCCATACGGTCCCAGCCTGTGGTACTGGGAACGGTTGGCGAAGAACAGTGCAGGATTATTTGGCGGCAGGACGGTGGCACGGTAGCTCCATCGGGGATCAGTGAGATTTGCCATCAGATTGAGGATATCTCGGCCCCCGTATGCAATTTTTACGTCTTCGGCTTTAATCTCCTTAGGACGTGGCTGCGGTTGCACAACCGGTTCAAATATTTTCTGAAAATATCCAAAAGCTATTGACAACCCTGCTAAATCAATAACAAAACTCCTAAAATAACTATAAACACCTTACTTTGTCGTAGGCGTAATCTCACTTTAACAGAAATATTGCCAGTCATACAGTTAGTCTAAACGTGTCCAAGCCAATATGATCTAAATATGAAAGACATACTGTCTATAATAGCGTACACCGTATGGGCGTATTGCTGTAACTTGGTGGTGTGTTACTATGTGCGTCTAAATTCTAATTTAAGTTGCAGAATTAATTTTGGCAAGGACCGATCGGCGGTGGTAGACATCTTGTCTCACATATAAAATCCATTTGCAAATCAAAACATAGTGTGATTTATTAAAACATTATCACCGTCACTAAAATCTTTCCATCATCACACATCGTTAATGTACACAACATTGATAGCGTAATATAGACATTCGCCATTACGGAATATTATGAAAATAGAGAGGTCAAGGACAGGACGTACGCAAACAAAATAATGCAAATATTTAACACTAACCTTTTCTGTTGTCTGAGGACTAGACGGCAGGGAGTCACTGTTTACAGATTCAGACTTGAGCGATCCCAGCGAACCGATACCGCTAGATTCACTGGAGACGGACGGGCTTGGGCTCGTCTGCGACTGGGACAGGCCCGCTATCTCGATTATATGCCCGAAAGAGCTGAACGAGTTAAAATTGTCCGTCTCCAAGCCAGCCAGGGGTAGCGCAACGCTCAGAGCCATGTCTGCAAACCGAAAATCACGTTCGTATTGTAATTACACGTGCATATACCGACACTGCGTGTGAACATTTAGCTATGTTGACAGAATCTAACCAACGCGCCAAACTGTTACGGTTTTACGATCACGGCACTGTCAAAATATCGCGAAACTCACCTGTGACTAGAATATTATTGAAAATTCAGAAAATACACCGTAGCCAAGCAGTAAAACAATAATTACCGAAAAGCGTAATCCCAAAAAGCACAAGCCTCGACGTAGTTGAAAGAGATCGAACATTTATGAAGTGAAGTTAACTGCAAACGCGAGTTTGCGTGTGCGTGATGTCGTCGAGCGCCAACCGGATATAGAACTGTCGGTAAAGCAGTCTATTACGCAGCAATAAATATTTTAACAGACAATTGTTTATATTTCCAATATACGTAACTTGTCCTGTTTAATTTTTTATTTAACGATATAACCATAATCACTTGTTACATTGAATATAATGGGAAAAAATTACATAATCATCATTTTGGTTGCTAAATTTGTATCAGCGTCCTCTAACGGAGGGGTGGAAACTAAATGCGTACGCTCTGGTATTTCATTCACGTCGTCCTAGATGGCAGCATCAACTCAGTTGAAAGGTAGAGATTACCACAGTTTTGGCCAGATGGCGCTTATTTAATTTTATTCATATTGAACGAGAAACAATCTCGGGCGATGTAGGTCAAAGAAAGGATTAAGGAATTAGGAAAGTTCTTGGAAATTGTAACATCAATGCCGTTTGCAGCCGTACTGCTCCGCGAAAGTAGTTTTATTAAGTGTCTAGTTACGCGATAATAGATATTATTATATTACAATTATTTATTTTGTTATAACTTAACTAGGTATCTAATTGCATTAATTGCTAAGATTAAAAGACTATATTATGTTCATGTATATATACATAATATAGTCATAATATATATGTATTGACTTATTATTCAATAAGTTTTATAGAAGCTTGGATCTTAAATTTAAATAAATGTTTCACCCCTGTAGTAGGTAGGTACGCATTCATAACTGGTGATAATAATAACCTTAATTTGTATAGTGACCACTAAAATAAGAAATTACAATAAATTAACAAATTTCGTTATCCATAAAACAACAGAAGAGATCATCTGATACTGTTAACAGTAAATCAAATAATGAATAATCATTTAAAATACATTGACCCTGCATTAGTCTAGTTTTAGCATGTTTGGGCTGTAGTCTAAGTTTAATCCCTGGTGGGGCAATCCAGATTGTATGAGGTTTTGGTTTGTCAAATCTCATATGAGTTCTCCAGGGGTAAAAGTGCTTAATAATTTTATTATTGTATGCAACAGTAAATATAATGAACAATCAATTATTAATCTCACTAAGACATGTATAGGATTATAAAAATAGTACCCTACTTACATTTAAACTCTATCTATTAGAATTGAAAAAGTTGTCTACCATTGTCCAAATGCATCAGCTAAAATTTAGACCTCATATTATGAAAATATAACAACTAGTGAGCTTAGAAATCAAATACTTAAACCATGCATATTTTATTTTTTCGTATTTTATACACTTTGTCTTGTTGATAGAAATAAAGACAGAGTGATAAGATCACATGCATAATACACGCTAAATAAATCTACCCGTGCGTGAATAACATGATATTTCCAAGTAAATTCCAATTACATAGTAATTATGTACATAAAGACGGAATTGGGTATGATAAAAATGTTAACTCATTATTTGGATACTTTTTTAACGTGGACATAATATTTTTTACACACGTCAACTTATTTATATTCCTCATATCGTTATTACCTACGTAATTAACTCGACGTGACAAAATAAACATTACCTACATTTTTAGATTCATATTCAACGTACAGTCACCACGTACAGTCACGTACCAGGCACCGTGACGGTGAAAGAAAACATCGTGAGGAAACCCGCATACCATAACGATATATAATATGGTATGCAAAGTACGCCACCTCGCACTACGCCAGCATGGTGGATTATGTGGCCTAAATCCGCTCAATCGTACTCGCGATTGTAGATCGTGCCCTGCAGAGGGACGAATATGGGCTGATACACATACAGATAGGTACCTACATACAAAAATCTTAACACACAAACTGTTTTCCACTACATAGGACATTTATAAATTTATTTGTAATGTACACATTTTATGTATCTAGTGTTCCAGGATAATGACGTTTGTAAGTATATAAAAAAGCTTAATGAGAATAACTGAATCTTTTTTTTGTTTCATCTATGTTTACTCATAACAAATAAATGCAATAGGAATAAATAAAAAAGTGGTAGAGCCACATTGAAGTCACTTTGAACCACTAAAGGAATGGGCCGGTTAAACTGTGGTGTTACCACTCACAGAAAACGTTGGTTTTGCCTGTTGTATTTCGTACAGTGAGACCCAATAATTTCCTCTCCCATTTTGTAAGGTTGGCACGTGTGACTGTACCGCTTACAAGCAGGTGAGCCGTTTGTTCATTTACCGGACCAACGCAATAAAAAATTGTTGTGATTTTTATTTTTTCATATTTACAAGCTTAATTTAATAAAAAAAATCATTTTTGCGTTTATTACGAAATTATACGTATAAAATAATATTATTACAATAATTTATTTAAGAATCAAAATTCCTACTAAGAAAGCCTTAATTGATTAGGACGTTGCGACTAAAAATGCAATATCATAAAGCAATTAACACAATAATAATATCGATTCTAACATTCACATACCTAAGTATAATAAAGTTTGGAAGGTTTGTAAAATAAACATTAATTTTATATCTACACGTAATCATCAAATCTTTAAAATATTTATGCAATTATGTCTTGTATAGTGGCGGTACTTCCATACAAGCCCAAAAGCCCGGCTTGCCCTACATAATACATATATACTCCATACTGAATACAAACTATTACATTCAATACAACAGTCATTTATTAGAAAACATCTAACATTTAAATTTTTTGAATTTACCGCGCCTCGATTCAATGTGACGCCAGCGCCGAAGCGCCGCGTAATTCCATGCGCGTAATATTCATTCATTAAAACTATATTGAACTTAAAAAAGACGGAGCACACAGCACATACATCTATCCTTTTCTCTCTCGTGTGCTTTTACGGGGCTTCTAGCAACGCGTGAACTGTATGGGGAAATGATATTACTCGATCGCTACGAATGTATAGCTATAGATATATTATATAGCAGTTTACTCTAGACGATATGCCCGGCTTCGGCCTTGGTGATGTAAAAACATCGTGCGTTGCATAGTCGTCACGTGATTATTTGTTAAATCAATTATATCAATTGTTATTAAATTAAGTTGGTTCCTTTTAGAAATTATATCTAATATTTTTTTTAGAACAAATAATGAAGTTTTAATATTTCTTTTAATAAATTGTATCTTTTGTATTGTTTATTTCACGTTTACTGGCAATACAGCACATATTTCTACTAACTTCATTTGTATTATGATATTTTATGAGTTAATGTGAATGTGTTTTGTTTAAGGTTAATGTTTAGTTTTTTAAGTTATTTAAACTTTTTGATACTATTATGAGTTGTATTGTTTTCTGTGATGGTTTGAGTGCGATGGTGAAAGCGTTCATTGCCGGTAAAAAGGTAAATTCATTCAATTATATTGAAAAATAAACCGGCGCGAAACCTATGCCGGGTTTGTACATTAAGTAAGTCGTGATAAATCACTATAGAAATTTCTTCAGTTCAGTTTAATAAACTACGTACTTTTATTACTACATACTCCCTTTAAAGCTATTAAACAATCGTGATTCATATGTTTTTAAACGACACGTCTTGTGTGTTAGATTGTTTGGATTATAATGCTTTAAATTTTCATTAAATTAGGTGGTCCTTTCAAAAGGCAATCTATTATTTTAAATTCAGAAAAACATTTAAACATGAATGCGTTAATAATAATTTGTGCTTGCAATTTCGGTAAACCTCGAAGTCGACCACGGCACCACAGTATAGTGACGGCAATAGAAATGTAATGAATAGTTACGGATACATGTTCACAAGTAATCTATATTAATTGTTTTAATCTTAATATTGATTGTGTGGTAGGTTTGCCGACGTATTATAAATTAATTTTCTTCGTTCTTAGTAACTTTGTGTTTCTAAAACAATATTATTTAAATGTAAAAAAATATTCGGCTTGCCCTACTCCAAAACCCTAGGCACGCCACTGGTCTTGTATATATTATGTCTATGCTGTTGTCGACAGTGGTTTTTTCATGTTTTTAGTTTTTACAGTACTTAAATAATTAATAACTCTTTTTATAAATTACTTATTTCAATGATAGAATATTTTCGAACTCGATTAACTTTTCATTCGTGAGTGTAGATCTAGGATAAAAATAAATTATACAAACAAAAATATTTAAAAATATTTAAGTACGTCAATTAACGGCATTATGAAGTCTGTGTTCTATATATTAATTTCAACATTAAGTAGGCCCATAGGCTTGTTTAAATTCCGTAATATAAAGGAAATGCTTTATATTTCTCGAGGCTTGTAAATGTGTATACAATTTGGCGAAGGAACACTACCAAGTGGCATTTAATTGTAGGTGGGCCACTCGGGGCCGGTAACGAGCTCGCGAAAGAGGCCGTAAGATAGCCGCCTAATTGCTCCAAATCGGAGGCTTATGATTTGTAAATATTCGTTATATGGCGAGCGGAGAGCGGAGAGCGGAGGCGAGCGGCGAGTGTGCGCGTCCGTTCAATAAAATAATAATAGTAAACACGGGTGCAAATGGCCGGCGAGGGGAGCGCGGGGCGCGTGGGGAGCGTGGGGCGCGTGGGGCGCCGGCGAGGAGGCGAGGGCGCGTGGGGCGCCGGGGCCGTGGTGGGGCGCGGGCGGGGCGCCGGCCGGGCCGCGGGGCTCCGTATCGATTCGCGCCCGCGCGACACACTGTATCTATCCTCTCATCGATGCCCGTTTGCCGGCCTCACAAAGAAAGAGATAGGTTTCGCCGACTTTGATCCTTTTGTTTTTGGGCAGCGTCCGGCCGCGCGGGCGGGGGCTGAAAAATGTGAAGGGGCGCTGATTGGCCGGCCGGGCCCCGCCCCCGCGCGCTCATGCAGCCTCCGGCGCTGCCAGAGAGCCTCCGGAGCGCAGTTCAAGGGCGGTTGCCGCGTCGTACGCCGATTTGTTTGGGTTCCCGTCTATTTATAAACTTAATAAAAGCTCACATACAATAGGCAAACGACAATATCAATATCTTTATGGATTTGTAATGATCAACTTCTCATCCGCAAACAATAATTGTTTGATACGAATATTAGTATTTTAATGGATGATAATCGTTATGTTTGTTAGGTTAGCGTCAATAATACAAATATTTTACAGATAAGGCTTCATGATAAGCTCTTTATGGGTGGAATTTATGATTTCTTAAGCACAATACACCTATAGTTAAAGATTTCTTATAAGGTTTCATGGCCCTCATTAAAATATACCAGATCATGTTCAATATATGGTACTATTCGTGTCTAATGTATTATAATATTAAGATAGAGTTCAGTAAGAAAATATGTAAGAGTATGTAGGTACTCATTTATATTATAAAATATGGATAGTGTGTTAACTAATCCGTTTTTATATGTCTTATTTTAGCCGTTTCTTTATATTTTTAGGGACAAAAATATATTTTCAGACTTCAGTTGAATGTATCGGTAGTCGTTATAGAAGTAAATATAATTATAACTAACTGCGAAACCTGATTAAAATATTAGAATATAAATTCAACTAAAGACCGTTTCCATACATTTAAAAACTGAGAACTTATTTATTGTTGTTTCACAATAGTCTTCCTACATTATATTTTTTCTGTATTGCGTTTACAAAAAATATTTACATACAAAACAGCCTACCTCAAAAAAGCAATACCTATTTTCTCATAAAAATATTTCTTTATATTGGACTAACACCTGTAACGATTTAGTACTAAAACACAGTTAAGCCCATACACCATAAGATCGTGAAACCTTATAAATTCTTTATATTTTCCCCAAATAGAAATATAATATAGCAGTATTTTTATATAAAATCATAAAAACAATATGTGATACTTATCTCTGAGGTTTCGCAAGAAGACCCGTTATACATTTGTATAATGCAACGTACACACAAGTGGAGCACGTTTCGGCTATTTATTTACGGCAGTGTGCCGCTAGCCTTAGGTCAACGGCATTGCATTGCGAACATTGTTCAAAAGAACAATTGACACCGAATAAAACTGAAATAACTATTTGTAATGGTTTAAATGTGTGGTGATGCTGTGCGTAGGCTGTAAATAGTATGGTACTGGCTTAGATTCTCCAGTTGGGGAAAGCCATAATGTGTATGGTTGACAGTTTGTAAAATTTGTAACGATTCGCATAATTAACGGCAGTTGATGTTATATCTGCTGATTTTTTCTGTATTTTGCAATATTTTTCTATGTTTACGGTAGAGTCTCACATACCAGTAATCTTGTCTTGCCGTGTTTCAACGTACTTGTAACTCGAAAAATAAAAAATGCGTGAAATTTTTGTATCTAAAATTTGGAAGATTGTTCCGATTCGTCATAATAATCTAAGAGCTGGTGAAGATCTTCTCATCTGGTAAACAGATGAGACTTTTTTTTATCATATATTAGGGATTAATAAACAAACATGCATATGATAACTTAACTGGCTTATTTGTAATATTTTATGTAACGTGTATTTATCTGTAACATTTATGCTGTATGTTTTCCTTAATAAATAAACAAATAACTTGCCTATCGAAAAGTGTGCATAGCTATTTTTGATTGAATTAATATTAATCAATTTTCTTTCATCACCTTCACTCTTGATAGCCGATGGTATTTTAAAAAAGATAATATAAATGTGCCGGTTAACAGTAATTATATAACTGATTTACCATTATCGCGTAAGGAAGAATATCTTGCCATTAGCTAATTGTTGCAATTTATTACTTTGTTTCATTACCAAGTTGTCAATACTCACAGCAGACACTATCTATTTACTGTCTTTGAGATGCTCACCATCAAAACCTGTTTCTAAATCCACTAGAGCCCTACATGTAGGTTCAAGTACATTTAGAAATAGGTCTAATAATTTTGCTGCAATCGTTATTCTTCTGTCACAGGTATCAAAAACTACGAGAGATTTTTCAGTTTCAATAACACCCGGTTTTTAAACCAATGTCTATAAAACAGCCAAACATTTGCCTCAATGCGGGATCGAACCCACGGTTTCGCGTTTTACAGACGGTGTCTAACCAACTGCGCGGTGGAGGCTGTCAAATTCAAAGCATTCTTTATTCACGCCCACCGTACCTGTGAGTGTGTGTTGATGATTTCGTTACCTCGATTCGTTTTAAGAATGCCTTTGATCGTTATATTTTTTCCACTTTTAAATGAATAATAAGTTTGTATTGATTTTTGAATAAAGGAATTACGCTATCTAACGATATGTAACAATAAATAAAGGTATGTACACTAAATAGTCACGTACTTACCTCTCAACCCACGCTAAGATACAATTGTTGTGTTGTGGGTATCGGAAACCATGAGATACTTTTCAGTCTCACAAACACCTAGATCCGAACCAAATACTTGTGCTGCACAATAATTTTTCTCGTTGCGGGGATCTAACCTACGGCGTCGCGTTATACAGACGGTGTTTAACCAACTGCGCTACGGAGGCTGTCAATTTAACTAAACCTACTTGAACCCTGCATGTAAATAATTTACCTGCATTCGTCATTCCCGCTCAGTACAAGTACAAATGGCGTATCATTTCAGTGAGTGTCAATGGCTTCGTCGCGTCGCCTCGATTCGTCTTAGGAATGGCGTCTACGTGTCGTGACTCGTGACCAACAAATGCACGCGTTGACTCGCTGCTTTTACAGTTTTCGTGGCATGCGTGAGTTGTACTTGCTGTATATTTTATGTGGATAATTTTGAAGTCAGTTGAGTGTGTTGAGGAAACATAATTCTTGATGAATAAAATATCAAACAAAACTCTATCACTCATATTTTGGAATTATAATTATCTCTTTAGTGTTGGATTGAGTCTGTTTGCAATAATCTGGAAATAGTACTGTTCTCTATTAGAACCTTATATATACAACTGCACGGATCCTTTTACAATTTGAAATGTTTTTTATTACCTTAAAGTTACACTACGATACATGAGAAGGGTCGAGAGGTAATTTATTGTCAAATTCACTACCTACTAGTGTAGCATCGGAATATACAAACTCATCACATAAACTATTTACCAAAGTTACCTTCCACGCAACACGTTCCTTACACATTGCACAAACACAGTAGCACCCAGTACCCACCATTAGCCACAGCGTAATACCTCCTAAACGACGAAATATTTAAATAGATGCGGCTATCTCCAGATAAAACGCCCCAATTCACATGCGTGAGGCGTTTGATGGATGAGTCCGGCGATCAGACCCCCCCCCCTCTCAAATTTGCCTCCCCGGCGGACGTAAGCCCTGCGAGGTGATCCATTACACTGGCATTTTTGCGTAATCCCGTTTATAAATATGAAATTGAAGGAAGGCCGCGATGCTTAATCGAGTGACGGCCGGGGTCAACCCCGAGGCGAAATTTATGACGATACCGAAACTGTCCTCGCGATATATTGCCCTGGCTTGTTTTGTAAGGATTTTTCGCTGTAAATCAATGTTTATGAACAGTGTTTCATGTGTGTTTAGGGTAAACAATGCGTTTCTTGAGTAATATTATCTACAGAATTCTTTGCGTGTTCCGAGGAATTTAATAAAAATAAAAAATAACATTGTTATTTTTTTATCTATGTGCATCTTTACACATAGAAATACATTTGTCTCTGACCTTGAAAAGTTTGCAAGAAGCCGCAGAATTCTAGTCCTGTCCTTAGCATTTCATTTTGTGTGGCGAAACATAATGATACACCCAGTCATTCACAAAATATTATATAAATATACCTGTACAACCACACAAATCTAATTACAGATCAATAAAAAACAAACGCGAATCAATCAGCACTCCGCATGGGGTAATCAGAGCGCATGCAAAACATAGTAATAGTAATAATTGCATCGCGCGGTGATTATAGACGGGGTATATTCTGATTATAGATAATTATAGTTGGGGGAGGGTGGGGCTCGCTGATGAGCGATTTGGGTATTATTTGCGCTTTATTTGGGTATTTATTGCGCTTGAGTGACGCCGCAGATATATCAGTTATAATGCGCGTCCCTTGAGAGTTGAGGGGTCTGAGCCCAGTGTATGGACATCGATTTACTTTTGATGTTCAAAAATGCTTCAATGATTTTAGTAGATGTAAGGTAGAGGCTTAAGCTCTGTATTTAAATGGTTCTGATGCATTTAATATTTTTAGTGCATGATTTTAAGATTCAAAAAGTTTGTAAGAAAAATTAAGCGTGTCTCGTACCTCTTATTGTCTCTAAAAAACCTTATCGAATCATTCTAACCATTAGTTTCATCACAATTTCTCACAGGATAATTAAATATACACAAATATCCGCCGAACTCCAAACATCTTATTTTCGTATAGAAATCGGATCTCTATATCGACATACATTAATATTATGTTTTGCCGTATATTTGGGTCCTGTATATACCAGATATACTTATGTCTCTGTACAATGTTTTCACGTATATCTGTATGGTATAAAACACGCTGGCCATTCACCGCGTTGCTAGGCGACTCGCGGAACGACGCCAGTCGCCACAAACAGCAATTATCAAGATTACGTCAATTCTCTGTGAACAGTGTAGTGCGACCACTCTAACCCCGGCGTTATTGCCTCGGCCTAGCTTTCTATCGGTAGATGGGCCAAGGTTGTATTTAAAATTGTTTAAGAAATTTTTATTATGCGGATTTTGCCGTTATTATAGGTACTACTTTTGCGCTGTCTCTACTTAATATTGCAATTAGAGAGATTTGATGTGTAAGATATGTACGCGAGATAAACATCAAAAGTGTTCAAAAGAAAGCCATAGTCATAGCAAGAAATAAACCTAGAAAAACTCATAATCGGCTATCGGCGCTAAAATTTGCTGATTATTAGATTATTAGATTTAAAATTTAACTTCAGAGAGCTGACGAAGGTGCCTGTAGGTTTTTGTTACCTTCGAAATTTCAGATGAGAAATCCGAAATCATACCATAAATAAATGCCAATATCATTATAATAATTAAATAAATAAATGCCAATATTATACAATTACGTTTATTGTGTTAATTGGTGATAGAGCCACTACAACTCTACCTTTACGCGAAAACAATATAATAACAAGCGTGAGCGATGTATTTGAAGTTCCCAACGTACAATACCTGGGGCCATGTATTATATTCATTAGCAAACGTAGGGCGAGAGGAGAGCGGGCCTTAGCGCACTGATGTGACGATAAGCGCTTGTTTGGGGGTTACCTCAGTTCTTTCGGCGAATTTTAATGCCAATTAGAGTAGACAATATTGCGTTATGGTTGAATAGGCTGAGACCTTTATTAGTGTCGGATATTGTTACGGGTGCATGCGAGTGGAAACAACATTGTGGTCAAATGCAGATGAGGGTGGGCCGGGTTAGTTGGGGTACCTACTCTTGTTATCTTGTTAAGGATTTTTGTGGTGATATTTTAATTAAATTAATTACATGATATTTGATATTTGTTTTTTATTAGCTTAATTATTTATTTAAGGTTGAGTGATTATTGGTTAGTAATATTATAAATATTCAAGTTGTAATAATTGTTGGACGATATGAATGTCTTTATTATTTTCGTCACTCACAGATCTCGTATAAGGCAGTTTTAGATAATAGAGACTCATACATACATACATACATACATAAACTCACGCCTATGTCCCATTGGGGTAGGCAGAGACTATTGAGCGCCAAGTGCTACGGTCCATACATACCTCTCAAATAATAAAATAGACTCCTATAATATAAATGTGTAGGAAGGGGATTAATAGAGTATGTCCAGGTAAATATTCTCGGAATAGGTACTATAAATAGAGCAACCTAATGATCGATTATTTCTAGAATTGCCGTCCGTATTTACTTCGTAGCCCGTAAAAAATATTGTTTATTGAATTTTATTTAGTTTTAAATGTAGCTATGCTTAGGGTGAATTTTTATTGGTATTAGGTCTCTAATATGTGAGAGGCTGCCTGGGTAGGTACCACCGCAATGTATATTTCTCCCGCCAAATAGCAGTGTAAATGCACTGTTGCGTTACGGTTGGAAGGACATTGTAGCCAGAGTAACTACTGGAAATAATGAGACTTAACATTTTATGTCTCAGGATGACGAGCGCAGTGGGATGTCCAGCATTGCTTTGTAATACATGGTGTTGTTTGGTTTTGCCACTGTCCATGAGAGGTCATATCGCTAACCATCAGACGAACTGCATGCTCGTCTCGGTATTCATTGCAATAAAAAAAACTACCAGATTCATGAGCCCCACACTAAGATACAAGTCGTGACTCGTGAATAGTAGATAATTACGAGAGAATTTACGGCGCCACAAACTGAATCCGGATAAAATATCTATCAAATCAAAATTGCATCTTTAAACATTCTTTGAACTTCTATAAGTACTTACAGCAATTACAATATTATTTTGTCCACCATGCTAACCCAGTGGGATTTGGTATCTTTCAGAGTCCGCTTTTAAAACTCATTACACATGTTTGTCTATTAATACACCTCACAAAAACAAAATAATATTTAAGAAAAATCTTCAAGCAATACACGTATAATTAAGCATATGCGAAACTCAGTGTGAGCTGTGTACGCACCGATCATTCTATTCACGGTAATGTAACGTATACATCAAAACATTAATCTGACGTGATGGATCGACCGCGGATATTCACTAATATCTTTTTTTAGGAATACCGCGGACTATAGGAAAAACCTACTATAGTAGGCGTAGATATACGACGTTTTATTTTGGTTTGTGAATAAATCGTAAATTTTACAAAACATTTTTTTATGATATTTACATTCGGTTGTATTTTTAAACTTTGTAAATGTTGACTTCTTTCTAACTAGAAAGAACTATCTATATAGAAGACAATTTAATATACATATATGTATGTAAATGTTGTTGCAGTGCTATATTTTAAAAAATTACAATAGTTCATTGTTATATTGTTTCTGTATTGGCATGATATTGTGACTAATTGTAGTCACAATGTAATGTGGTGTATTGTCACGTGATAATAAAAAACGATGGTTGTCCTTCTCCAGTCGAAATATTTATGCTGATACTAATATAAACAGTCTATTCACTTGTATGGGTCATGGTTCCTGTTTGTTGTGCTAGCTCAGTTTTAATCCCCAAATTAAATATACTCCAAAAATATTTACTGAATTTTTAATAGGTACAAAACCCCGGCACCGCATCTTCGTTCGCACTTGACAGCTGTTGTTTTTAACAAACCCCTCAACAAGTGTTACTTCTCACGTTGTAAAACAGTTTTCGCGAGATTAATTGCGTTATATCGTGTCAGATAAGTATTAATGGTAACTATCATGGGAGTAACCCCCGGTTTAATTATACCATGCCGTTTGTCATAAGATGCGCCGGTGAAATATCGAGTTGATTATCTTTATCGCTCTGGATTCGGGGTATTTTAAAGTTATGTTGATTGTAAACTTTAGGTTTTTATTTTGTTACTTGAAGTACGATTTGTATATGTATATGTTAGTATATGTTTCTTTAAAAGTGCGTTACAAAAAACCTTTTTTCGTAAAACATCTAAGTAAAACGATTCTTGATAGATGTAATTACCAAAGCACTGATCACACCTGAATTTTACAATAACTTAAAACTTCTACCTCCGTATTTTATTCATTACATAAACGCAATCAACACACGCAAAGTTATAAACACGATATTACGAGTACTGGACACTTACAGTCCGAAGTCGTATACCTTGCACTTTGCATATTCAAAATATGAAAATATTTAAGGGGCGACATATTATGTTGTTGACTCGTATGTTTACGGTGGTATCGGTCATCTAAAATCTATTGGCGTGTGGCGAAATTTGGAACTTAAAATAAAGTAAAAAATACAACTATTTAACGCATTGTTTGAGATATGTTTTTATAACACGAGTATAAACAACAAGCACTCGTAACTTAAAAGTATTAACAATATCCAATGTAATAAAATGTGAAGAGAGAAAAGCTATTCCTATTTTTTTGATAACAACGGATTCGGACGCCAGAAGACCGTAGACGATCTATTTGATTACATGTTCCATATTCAAATTATGAAAATATTGAAATGACGAAATAGTTACGAATCCCCAGAGGAGCAGTAGCCGGCCGGCAGTCGCCCGGCGGTGTCCACAGGGCGGAGGGCGACGCGAAACATTTCACGAGCGGCTGCCCGCCTGACCTTTCTGCCTCCGGGGGCCCAGCCAAATGCCATCATGTTTTCATTTTTTCTGCCGCCCGCGCACTCGACGACACTCGATTAATTTTTCACGGTACACTTGTCAAAATGTGATTTAATATAGCACGCGAGGGGCGAGCCCGGCCGCGCTTTGACGTGTGATGCGTGCACTTTCACATGTTTGGCCAAATTTGACGGGCCGTGCCAGATTTGGAACGGGTCAGTTTCTGCACTAAAGCATAGACAACTCATGTTTATGCTATTTGCTCGTATTGCAATTTTATAAAAAGTACACACCGAAAGTTTACTTTTTTCAGTGCGTAGTTTATTCCGGAAAATAACGTCGAGTTTAACTTACAACGCGGCGATAACAGCACCAAATAAATGCAAATTTCGCGGAAAATTATTGTCATTTCCCGAGCCAATGTTACAAGTGGCATTATCTATCAATAACGCCAAAAATGGAACCGCAATTTCCAATTTGCTGCGTCACTCCGGATTCCAATAGGAAGCGGGGATAAATGGAGTCACATTCCAATATGTCACCGAGCGGGCTCCCTCCAACCATTCGGCTTTTCGGCATTCGGGATTCGCGTTTTGGGATATTCGTAACGCCCGTGCATTCGTCGAATTGTGCCCGAGCGCATTCCGAACTTGCCCACTAATGAGATTCTAAACGTTTGTTCCACGTGGATGTCATTGGTTTTTCATTATCTTTAGGGATGCTATAAAAAATCTTTACAATATGAGTGAATAACAACAGCTTGATTTTTATTAAACTAGATACATACATACATACATAAACTCACGCCTTTATCCCCGAAGGGGTAGGCAGAGGCGCCACCAGGACACCCACATTTCGCCTTGTATGTTCCGTCCCATGATGTGATAGGGGGCGAGCCTATCGCCATATCGGGCACAAATTCCTGACTCCGGGCTGATAATGAATAGAAAAATCCAATACCACTTTGCCCGACCCGGGATTCGAACCCGAGACCTCAGCTTTGTAGCCGTACCGTAATACAACTACGCCACCGAGGCAGTGGAGACTAGATATTATTTATGGAGGTAAACTAGATATTATGGAGAATACTATTACGGAAACTTAACACTTGTTAATGTTATAGCCACTTGCTAGTAATTTGTATTTAAGCATTTGGTGGAGTGTACGGCAAGTAATATAATTAAATAAATAAAAAAATGCAACCAACAGTCACACACATAGTCTTGACCCCACACTAAGATCCAGTATTGTGTTGTAGGTATCAGAAATTACAAAATACATTTGATCTCACAAACACCCAGAACCGCGCGCGGGGCGGGCATCGAACCCGCGGCCTCTCGTTTCACAGCCGGCGCTGCGTCTAACAAACTGTGCCACGGAAGCTGTCGAATATACCAGGACAGTAGATATTCGTTTAGTTCCTTAAGCCTATTCAACGGCGGATCCAGCTTTCAAATCAGGGGGGGTCATATAGTTCTAGATAATTTAAGTCAGAACACGGGACGTACTCGAATTCGATTACAATTATACATTTAAAAGTGATTATTGAAAAGTTTGTTACACCTGTGATTAGTGAATATGTTTACGATTTTTTTAAGTGAAAATCAGCAATATAGGTATTTAAGAAAATCTGTCAATCTGGAGTCAGCCCAAGGGGGTCATGACCCCTATGACCTCCCCCTTGATCCGCTCTTGAGCCCATTGGTGATTTCTTACGTCTAAGATTTTGATTTAAGAATGCATTTATTAATACTCGAAATGTCTATTTCTGCATCCAACACATTACAGCGTAAAGTCTACTGTGAGCATAGATAAAGATGTTCAAAGAAGGCTAATGTTCAGAAGTAGACTTTCTATCGATTAAGATTTTGATATTCATAAAGATCTAAATTGATATCCTATGTAGTATAAGCTAAGGGACATGTGCATTGCATTTGTGGTATTAGTACCTTTATCTAAAGGACTTTTTTGTTAACAATATAATCTTATGTAAAGAGCCTAAGGATTCGATTCTACATACATAGATATATATTATATAAAAAGGCGGGCATTTTCAAAACATAGAGCTAATAAATAGGGTGAAAAGGGCCGAGGAGGCTTTCAGCGACATATTAGGCAGGCGGCACACGGCGCATGCATGTCACGTCAATCGTTATTGCCTATACGGAGCTATTGCTCGCTCTGATTTGAAATATTTCCACGAAACCACTTATTGGCACCTCGCAAATAAGAGAATATAGATGCCGGAAGGTTTTGATCGTTTGTATTATTATTTTTTGGGTGATTAAATAACTGATATAACTATCGTAAAATAATATAGTTTCGCATCTGGAGAAGGTGAAACTTTTAAGTGGTATAAACTGACTAGATCTCATTTCAACTAATTTAAGAAGAGTAGGTCTTTGCTATAGCTTGTTTAGATTACAAAATAACCATTTTGTTTGCCTGTATGTTTAAACATATTTTTTAGAAGTTTAATATATTGATGCATTTACACCAATTTCTTAATGTGCAAACACTTAAGACTTGTTTCTGTAAAGCAACTAAAATATTATTAATTAAGAATGACCAATCCTTAAAAGCCTTGATACCTTTAAAGCAGAAATCATGTGGCTTAGGCGTTGTGTCAATTGGTTGTCATGAAACTCAAAATTACAAAAACAATATGTTTATAATACATTTTATAAAAATAAAGTATCAATAACATTCGCGACAGTATAATGGAGTTATGTGCTAACCTCTCACCGGCGAGAGGGTAATCGTTTTGTAGTGGTGCGTTCTGTGAGGCATTGTGACTCGACGTATTCCTATCGCGTGCCTATTCTAATGGAGAACACGATATATCCTGCCATTCGACAATCATATTATGTGATATTTTTAATGGTAATGAAACAGGCGTGTGCGGAATAGGATCTTATTCTGATAATGTTGTTCTTCGTGTTGTATAAGTGTAGCTACATTTATTGAATGTAGGTACACTTAATACGTAATACGTTGGTGTAGTGGCAGTATGGGTGGGCTGCCAACAGTGTTGTGGAGAGTTCGATTTTCAGACAGTCGTCTTTGTGTGAATTAAGGGAGGATTTTTCAACGAAATGTTTTCGGGCAGTTTGTTAAACTGTTGCAATTTTTATATTGGATTTTTTCTGACGAAACAATATGCCTTAAATATACAAATACAAGTATATTAATTAAGGAACTAAGTTAGTATGTGTAAGTGATTTTGTTCCTTTTCTATACATCATCATTAGAAAATGCGTAATTTTGTGCCCAAACGAACGACAATATTTAAGTGTGACAATATCATTGTAATAAAATATTTTATACTGTTTTTATCGCGGATTTGGTTTAAATTTTTTTTTTTACTTCTCGGCGTTTCGTTTACTTTACAGTTTTCGTACACAAATTCGTGATAAAATCCATAAAAATAGTTTTATTTCTATGTGTTACATTCGCGTAAATCAAAGAAACAATATGTGACAATATTTTTGCTATTACAAGATGTTTATCATTGTCTAACAAAAATAAAATGCAATTAAAGTGTGTCTAGAAACTAATAGATTTAAGTGTGAACTTTGAGCAAAAGCTATGGAACAGCTGGGCTAACAGCGGGAAGCCGATTGGCGCGAAATACCTAAAGAACTGTCATCATATGAAGAAAAACGATTATAATCTTGCGCAAGCCGACACAGGGTTTTTGTGAGGGCAGCTGTGCGCGTGCTTAGTCACCTGTCCCACGTGGCGGAATAATGGAGACGATGCCAACCGAAGCCATTGTTGCTAACTCTAGCATTGATTTAACGATGATTCCCTTTGTGTTGGATGTGACATAGTTCTGGGTGCATCTCACCTGTCCAGACTTGTATGAGTTGTTTTCTTGGGCAATCTCTGGTGGTAGCAAGGAATTCAAGCGTTGGTAATTAATTTTTTGCCAATATTTAAGAAAGATTTGTAGATCGGTAAATATGTTTTAATATGAAATAAGCGGAGAGTCTTTAAGACACCATTCCAGTATTAAAAGACGTGTAAAAATATTTTTGTAACCTACGGAATCCTTCTCAAAAACATAATATAAACATAGGATAGAATTAGAAACTGCTTAAAAATGCTTACTTTGAGTATTTGCAATATCTTTGCCGGGCCTATCGATAGTACATTGTAAAATTAGAAGCAACATTAATTCTCAATTAGCATTGAGTTGTAAGAAAAATATTTTTTTTACCTGATACATTGTTTCGGCTGCGCTAAGGATTTTGTGGACTCGACCGGTCGGATCTTATGACCATAAGAACATGACACAGCGGGATATCCCAGGTGATCCTTTACAGTTGATGTACCCCATTGTACAATACTGACCAGTACAGTTCTTAAAACCCATTCATTCATCACGCAGAGACATTGGCCTCATGAATCAACGTATAATTAAATAAGGTTTCAAATGATTCACTGTAGCACGTAATCAGTCACGTAAATATGTAATTTATTGCTTTGAAATAGGTGTGATATTTGCGTAATTTTGGTGATATGGTGGTATTTCAAGATCCTGCAGAGAAGAACTGAATTACTCCAATTGTCATTGTAGTAGTGTTTTATACTTGTTTACGACATGTCGTATTTTAAGTTTTTCGTCAAGGTGGGCTAGGATTGTCGTTTTTTGTGTCAAATTTTACTAGATACAAGTCAGCTGGGGTAGTTAATATTTCAAAAGTAAGTTTTAAATAGTTTATTTTATATTTTTTCTATTCATTACCAACATACTATATACCAACATATTTTGATAAGCTTTGTTGCACATCTACAATTATGTGTAATACTAACGAAAGGATTAAAAGCGAAGTGAATCGTTATATTTTTCAAATGGAATTATTTTAAATGAATTATTTCTGTAAATCTTATTTACATATTTGCTCATTTATTTTGGTGTCGGTAACAGTATTGCATCTTTGCCTAACAGTAGTCGTAATTCAGGTTGGAAATAAAAAAATATTTCATAGTGCAGTAAATAACATTAGTGGTTAGGTACTAGGTATACATATTGTACCATAAATTATCATGTATGTTTAAACAGCGAGGTCGTAAATCCAAGTGGTCGCTTGGCCCGCCTACCTGGCCGGCACATCGCAAGCGCCGCGAGCACTACTCAGAACTACAACAATACTGCGTTTTTTTTTCAAGTTAAATCGCAGTTTTTCGGCGCAAATTCCAAAGGCACACCTGGTCGGAAACGGACCCCGGGGGTCCACGCGATTGTTCACCTCCTGTCACAGTTTTCAAATCACAATGTGCGCCCGAAACGACTACGGCGGCTAGGAGTCTGTTTAAAACAATCAATGATCGAATTTTATGAATGAAATGTGAAACGAAAAATGTTTTTGTGAGACAGGGTCGGTACTGAGTCAGGTGAATTGACGAGACTGTGACAATGGACAAGAGATAGCTTCGCTTTTGACTTTACAACTTTTATAGCTCTCGCTTGGTTCTTGGTTCTAACTAGCTTGACCAATCGCATAAAAAAGTCTCTCACTACCCATTGGAAAGTTACGTCCATTCTAGAATAATACATACTACTTCTGTGCTCAAGGTGTTGAACCGCTCTAGGCCATTATTGTTCTGGCTGTAGTTTACGATCGTTGACATTAATGTGGCAATCAATATCTGACATTACTGATTAGCCTTACCAGTGAGACGAGAGACATAATAGAATTTTTTTAAAGAAGTTTTGAGATAGCCTACATGATTCTTATCTACCTAGTACCTATCTATTTTATAACATTTATTGAAAAAGAAAACAAGATAGGAGACTCAAAAGTATTAAAACATTTACTTACTCACTTAAATTCCTCAAGTCAAATATCATTAGAAATTTTGATCCAGACTTACGCACGCGAGCTGCAAACAAAAGACGGCGCGCATACGGAACCAACAATAATTTGATTGATCTCTTAATGAATATGCAGATATGTTAAGTGATGATAAGCTCCCGCAAATAAAGGAAGGCTCCCTGAGGAGTGATTGCCGGCGCCTACCCCGCCAGCCAGATTTTAATCTCAGATAAGTAGAGCTGCGAGCAGTTTACATAAATTCCGGAGTTAGTACCTTGTTAACAAACTGCTGAGTTTGATTTTAAGATTTGTTGATAAGTGCAATGTTACGTTTTTTACTGTAGGGTGGAAGTGAGGATGGCAACGTGTTACTGTTTTTTCGATTCGATATCAAGCATGTGTATTTGGCTGTCACGTTATATACCCCGATTTGGTGAAATAAATACCAATAATATAATTAAGCGTTGTTGTACTTATCATGAAGAGTAGTCGAGTAACACAAGAGCCAATAGTAATTCCAATTAAACGCCTCTGCACACGCGTTTTAAATACAAAATAAAGTTGTTTCCTCTGTGAATTAACCAGCACATTTCGCGTCCAAAGCATAAACACTTCGACAATAAATTACTGAAAGTGTCGCTAATATTTATCATGAAAGTTTACTTTTCCATTTTTTTAAAAGTTTCATCGCAGAGAAAAAAACGCCCTCCCCTGACTCGAACGGGTAAAAAGCAGACGAGAAAGAAATAATGAAATATCTTCATCCAACCCTTCTAATTAATAGCCATCAGTGTCTGCTCCACTCTCGAGGGCTGACAACTCTTTCATGTTTTTTAATATGCTTCCTCACCTCGGTAAAACTGTGAAGTATAATTGCGTTTTGCCAATGGAAACTTTGAGCCAGCCCCTGAGTTTAATTTTGCCACAATAAACTAAGTATCTGTTTTTAAAGGACCTTTTTTATGAATATTTTTTTAAACTACGGTGTCGTTCGTAGTGTTGTACAGAGTTTGTGTGAGATGTTGGTGACACTTTGAGAGATGCTGCATGTGTGAAATACTCAGTTGAATGAACTTATTAATATTTTGAATGGTAGCTAGTTTTATTTTGAGAAAATTACTAACGTTAGGTAATTTTAGTTTGCGGTCATATTTGGTCGTACTTATATTTACGGATCTTTTCCCAATTGATAAGAAAGTTTAAATCGAGTACAATATCGTGATCAGAATAAGTGAATTTAAAAAGTATGTACTAGTATTACCATTGATGTCCCATCTTCCAAAGTATCTTGTAATATTGGGATGTAAAACAAGTAGTGGCATCGGACAAATGCTGCCTAACAAATTACTGAGAAGGCTCTAATTAAAGATTTGGTTACAAAAAGGCTTTATAAAAATAATATGTAAAACATAATAGGTACCAACAACATTGTATTAAAATGAGTAAAAACATAATGTATTTTTAGATATGTTTTACAAACATACCTACATGTACGAGTATAAGGTTACTTACAAAATAAATATTACAATAAAAAAGTATAGATAAGCCTTTTTGGCAATAACTAGTTGTAGCGGATCAAGACGAGGTGATAAAAAACGTAAGTCTCAGACAATCCTTTTCGATTCAAAATTGTATACTTGGATTAGGAGACCTATGGGGGCTGCATTAGGGTTGAACCGAGGTATCTATTTTTTCAAGTTTTTTTTTTAAATATTTTAATCTAGCTTAAATAACGTTTGGATTAAAATCAATTTTGGTACGAACATTATAATGCCTCATTCTTTTTTTTTTTCGTAGATAATTTTATTTTTTGAAGATAAAAAAAATGTGAAATTAGGTTTTATATTTAATTATCGGCAACTGCAATTAAATATTATTGTCGAAACTGAATTATTTTTCTTATTTTACTTTAATAATAAAAGAATATTCACAAATCAACCCTACAATAATTCCAGTAAAAAGCAAAATCCATCTTATCCTAATAACAATAAAGTTAAAATTAGCTTAGTAAATTCGCAAGCCAGCCCTGATAACTCAATATAGCAGTGGGCTCAGCGACTGATTACGCGCACCATTGTGCGCCGGACATCGAACGCAATTAAGTATTATACCAAGTTAACCGGCTTCCACTTTCTTTACTTTATTTTGTACGGAACACTGTGTATTATTGTTTTTAATTAGCTTTAATTGATTTTTCTTAGGTATGACCTATGGTAAGTCATGGTATCAATTTGTCAGCATAAAACTAAAAAAGCTTCTACAGCCTTCTCAATCGAACTCTCGGTGGTAGAGTGGTCCTGTTCTCGGCTGTGGGCTATTATGAGCAGATTTAGTATAGTACGAATTAGACTAGAGGCGCATTAAAATTGGTGCATACACAGAGGACAGCTTTCAAAGAAAATATTATTACGACTGCCTCGGTGGCGTAGTTGTATTACGGTACGACTACAAAGCTGAGGTCTCGGGTTCGAATCCCGGGTCGGGCAATGTGATATTGGGTTTTTCTATTCATTATCAGCCCGGAGTCAGGAATTTGTGCCCGATATGGCGATAGGCTCGCCCCCTATCACATCATGAGACGGAACATACAAGGCGAAATGTGGGTGTCCTAGTGCGCCTCTGCCTACCCCTTCTGGGATAAAGGCGTGAGTTTATGTATGTAGAATGACCTGGAAACGCGAAATACGTAACCTACGTATCGTCTTTGTCTGAGCACATAAAAATGTTCGACCATCAGCAGGTGCCCTACCACCACCACTTGCCCTATATCTAAATTAATACTGGTATTCTGATTCCTAATCCCGAACAAAAATATATAACTATATCCACCACCTGTCTACAGAAATATGATTTACCACCAATTAATATAGGTAAAACTAAACAAGCCCGAACTAGTTAACGAGTGCAGCGACATCGCACGGCACTTAAGTGGTAAATTCGAGGAAGCTGTCATCTGAACAGAGCCGGTTGCAAGCCGTGAAGTGGTCTGCTAACGAACACGCGTGTCAAAGCGAAACACTTCATTAGGTGAGCGACGCTCTTCGACGCTCCTCGGCGCCCGCGCCCCGCCCCCGCGACACCCCGCGCCGCCCGCGCCGGAATGCAAGGAGTCGCAACCTTAGGGTTACCATGGTCCTTAAAATCCTGTAGTGTCTTTCTTAGACTATTTTGTGTATTTTTTAGGGCTAATAAGTTTGAAAGTGTTTTTAAAATTGGAAATATAAATAATATTATTTGAATACATTACCTATTGAAATTACTTGTTTCAGATGTGGATGAGAGGGTTATAAGTTAACCACGTACCTACATTAATTCGAGAACAGCGATTTTTCTTAATAACAGATTTTCGTCCAAGATGCCAAAAATCCCGATTTCTGTCACTCACGCATTAAATCATAATTCATTCTAATCGGTAGGCCGCAGTTTTTGCTGGAATACGGTTTTTTTTGTCCAGCGACATATTTTTTGTTAAAGTTCTAATCAATTATTTGTGTCTTCCATATCAACCAGTTTTTCAAATACATCATCAACATAAACCCATGTCACACGGGTTAAACCATAATCTCAATACAACTTGCACAATTTATGCAAATTTTTAATATCTAATATTGTTCGATACTTCGAAATTTAATCACACATTACCTAAACCCGATCCGCATTTTAAAACCTGCACTGCGGAATACTGAACGTAATGCGGGAAAGACGCTGGATGGTGTTCCTACTGCGTGTATTTAGTGGGCGTCTTACCGACACGGCGCTAATTAGACGAACGGCGTCTCTTCTCATTAGTGGCGAAATTATGCAGTTGCCGGAATTCGGGTTAAATGCGAGGTCGAGTGTTTGAAAAAATATATTCGCCACTGTCTGCGGTGGATCATCGCGTTCGAATAAGACTTGCTTATTAGAGTTGGGTTGTTGGTGTGTGTTGTGATGTGTTTATGTTTTATACTTGAAGTACACTACGAAAGAAATGCGCCTGATATTAAGAAAATATGATTCAAGTACGTACAAAAACAAAGTATAAGATTTTTTAAATTTGCTCTATGGTAACCATGTCTATACTTGTAAATGTCCATTTATTCATTAAAACTCATTTTGATATCACTGTAATTTTTATCCGATTTCTATGCTACCCACTGACGTATACGTTTCCCTTCACACCCTAAGTGAAAATTATTAATATCCAAACGCGAACCTGAGCAACACAATCACTGTGATTAATTAAAAGCGACAAAGATGCAGCTAATTAAAAAAATTACCTTGTAAAAACGTGTCCGAAAAACGAACGATGAAAATTCCCATCGTATTAGGCACAGGCATATTCGTAGGGCAACGTTCTGCCGAGCGAACAGCGTTTATCTACAGCACATTGGGTTAATGAATGGGGGAGGAAGAATGAGAAGAAGGCATTATTTTAATTAGGAAAAATGGAGCTTTTAGGGTCGAAATATAGAACGTGGCGACGCGGGCGCGCTACTCGGTATGGAATGGAAATACAACTGTGTGACGTTGTTCGTCAAAGATTATAGTAATAAAAACTTATTATCATTTTACTCCGTTGCAAAATTGTGGGTAGTTGTTTTTGATAAGATATTGCATAGTGTTTTTTAACATTTCACTGTATCACGATTACTTATCTATCGTGGATGCGATTGTTTTGTTTCTTTAGGGGGTCCTGTCTTTAATAATATTATTACTTAAATATTACATATGAACTTATTCTTATATGGCATGAATACTTTCCAAGTTTATGAAGAGTAATTCTAGGCTATTCCAAACATTCTCAGATAGTTGTAAAACACTATCTGCTAGTAATTTCGATATATGATCTGGGTCTCTTCTTTTTTTATTCTTTTGTTAGTAGAGAATGTTAAGCACCGGGCTTAGTGTGGCTGAAGATGAGGATAATGAAAGGAGAGTGTCAATTCTTATTATTTTTTTGTTTATTTTAATAAAGCTCCCTCCAATTGACATACATACTCGTGTATAACTACCTAATACCTATAGTTCCTGCGATTAAGAAATTCTTCCTTTATATTGATTAAACTATCTGTGATCAAATGATAAACGGAAAATGTTTTTCTTTCTTGACGTTATAACAGTCCCAAAGCTTTATTATATTCAAATCAAATGATTTATTTAATATAGGTACAGGGTTAAAATAGTAACATTTACAGCGGTCCTCGCACTAGGCGACCCTGAATCGCGGGGAAAAAAAAACGATTTACAGTTATTAGTAATTAACCTAATCGATAGAAATTAACATTAATGTCTAAAATAAAATAAATATGTATCTAATATTTACATTTCGAAAGATATATTATTACATTTACCTATTACATTACATTTGCCCATATTAAAAAAAATATTTCGCTAATCTTGTCAACATGACATTGACCTTATTTTCAGGTGGAAGTAAAGAAGCAATTTGCAAATGAGTTTGTCTCTGCAAGGTAACGGATATCATGCATGTATCTTTTAAGAAATTTTTTTATAAGGGTGGCACTATGTTAGTGTCTGCTTTGCAACTTAAATAAGATAGTTAACTACCGAGGCCAATTTTCATTTTATTTATGCAATAAAAACCTTTTGATTATTATTTTTTTCATATGATTACAGTGGTAGTAATTACAGTAGTTATTATATTACATAAACATAAGACGTTATGTTTTCGGGATTGATAAATTCTTATACTAATTCGAGTTACTTTAAACGTGATAAGACCGACCTAGATTGGATAATTTCTTGTGAAATCACAAAGCAGATCTATTTGTAAATATGTGGGTTAATCAATAAAAGTGAAATAATCATGGTCATAAGTCACATGAATTTCAAATCTTTTCTTAGAATTACAAGGTCGAAGGATAACTTAATAAAGCTTGTGGAAGTTGCTTCCAAGATTGATCCAATTTAAATTTTAAAGTATTTACAAACTTTAAAAATACAAATAAACATCATTATGGTGATTACCAGAATGCGTACTTTAATATTCGCCGCTACTGTAACCTGTCCATTAGGCAATAAATAACAACAAAATACAAAATTTAGCTGCGTTAACGTCGCCCCACCCACCGGCATCGACAACAAAGCGAGCAAGGTAGCAGCAGCAAAAAACGCCCTATCATACTCAAATCATTTACGAAATATTGACAACAATAAACGGGCATTTTAAAAAATGCCAGTTATTAATATTTGTTTTCTTTGTGTCGCACCACGTGTCCCGGCACCTGAACTCTGTCAGTGACATCGACGAAAAAATTGCAATATACATATACGTGGCGAAAAGAGCAGAGGCGCAAACAGACAACAGGCAGTTTGAATGATTGCTTCCCTGGAAGAGCGGCAAGTCCATTTTTCACAAGTGCCATTCACCGCGTTCGCGTCGTACTGTGTATTTTTATATATTTTTTTATTTATCGGCTCCCCCGCCCTTCGCTCGGTCCGCAACCAAATTGATATTCGTCGATTCGTCGAATGCGAATTTACGGCGTCCAATTCCTCACTGTTTTATTCATTTTAGTGATTTCTCAATGGTAAATACACAGGTAGATGTGTTTAATTTCGAAATGAATGTTTATTGCCGCGTTTCCGTTTCGTTTTCAATGTTCGTTGTATGCAGTTGCAGAGCCGTGTAGCCATGTTTGTATTATGCTGTTACATTTCGTTTCTGTTTAATTAAATTTCTTTATTTGCAGAGGCGAAATTTACCTGCTGCAGATCGTGTAGCTTTTAATATATCATTTCTTTCTCTCGTTCTTCTTGGTTATGTCTGTTATACTAATAAGCAACCTTTAGATGTATCAATTTGTACTGATAAATGTTAGTTTAAATCTTTTTTTTATTTAATGTAATAATAAGTTTATTTCTTTCCATGTTTATTTCTTAAAAGTTTCTTCACGATATAAATTTCTGCCTGATATGTTGTACATGGAAAATATACTGCGTTAGATTAGTGTAGTTCTTAGAACTATAAAATTTCAATACATCATTATTTTTGTTCGATTCTCCTTAGATACCACTTCAAAGAATCGAGTATCTTTGTGTTAACGCTGATTTGTGATTGCTATTAAATATCTACAGCTGTATTTTGTGAGGCATTTTACAACGCAGTCTAAAGAATACCCTAAATATAGTATTTTTAGAAATTCCTAACCCTCTCAAATATTTTTATAATCGAAGTGACAAAAGCAGTCTTTGAATGAAGTCCATAAGGCCGGCACACGTGACAAGCCATGGAAGACTGACAGCTCATAATCGGTTTAGCGTAACCGCCATAAGTCCATGATCCGGCCGATGTCTAATGACGTAAAAAGTATGTCCCCCGCGTAATGCCGGACAAGGCCGATATAAAGAGTATACGGGTGCAGAGCCGACGTAGGTTGGATGTAATAGATATTAGTAACAATATTTTAATTTACAATTAATAAAACAAAGACCTGACAATGCTATAGCGTCGTTGTTATTATATAGATACTAAAATAGTAATGAAAATATTTTTAATGCACTAGGTGTAAGAAAACGTGTTGTGAATTCAAAGGAAGAAAGAATAAAATAATGTCGGTTAAGTTTATGTTACACAGAGATTTGTATACAAAAGCGGGTAAATTAAAAAAGAAACTTCGCAGCAAATAAAAAAGCATTGTAAAATTTTTACCATCGTTAATAATATCCAAACGTCCCAAAAGAAATATGGCACCAAAAATTCGATTATTCAATATGCTCCCTTCATTATGAAAGACTATCGGCGTTAACCTATACCTAACTAAAATAGGTTTTAAAACTGTGTATGAATCAGACCTTGTGTGTTCAACCAACCAAAACAACAAAAATTGCATACCCTCATCTAAATTACAGCCTAACCTTCCTATTTCGTAGGTAATAACACATCCTCTAACTAATCTGTGACCGCTGGCCATAGACAAGGCAGGGGTCGTGAAAGCACGTCGTCATCGCATGGCAATTTGAATGCGGTCGCTTAGCCGGTGTCGCCGCTATGACTGATGGGGAAGGGTGAAGATCGCCTGATCACAGCCCGTCATCACCCCTTGTATCATTTTGCATGTCGCTTTAATGTGGACACGGGTTTAGATATGATATGGTTAATGCAGGTGGATGTTGTATTAACATTGTATAAGCTTTATTGATATATGTGCATTTGGTGTGGCAGTCACGTGGTTATTAAATGTGCTGTAAGCTTGAAATTTCGTTTCATCTACATAGGTAACCTGTTTCAACTACTTGCACAATATTTGTGGATCACATCAAAATTGTCTCGGTTCGGAATCAAACTCGCCTTTTATTGTACAGCCTACTTCTTAACCAACAACTACTTCTTTACCATGAAATTATGCTAAAATGTCAATACAACGCGAGGACAATATCCGTATCTCTTAAATTTAAGCGCCATTTTCTCTGTAGGCCATATCATAAATCCTCTTAAACACAACTTAACACTAAAACACTAAACACAAGACAGCTACTAACCTCAATAATCATGCTAGTTATCTATGCACGAAACAAGCCCCAATCGACGGCCACAATATCGTGCGCCCAATCAATGGAGAGCGTAAATATCGGCTGCGACGCATTGTGATGCTAACCGCGCCCGCCCATGCAAATGCGCTTCCGACTGCCCGCGCGTCTTCTACCCGACTTTTATATTGTTCTATATGTGAGTTTGGATTCATAGCTTAGAGTAGGTATTCGCAGAATGTAGATATGCGTACAAATTAAATGAGGTAGGTCAAGCAATCTTATTAGCAGTCTGTTGTTTAAAGTCGGTTTTTTATTTGACGGTCAGGACACAGTAGACCTATTCAAATACAAGTGTGGTCAAATAGGTGTATTCCTATTGTAGTCAAAGAAAGCTATTTTTCCCATTTTTTGTTATAAAGTTTATTAAAGGTGTCATGTCCAATTATTTTGAATATAAAGTAGATAATCTGCAAAACAAAAACCGCAACAAAAATATTTCCTTTCTACGTTCCGCAATCGAAATAGGTTTTATTTATTGGCTGTAGGGACGGTCTTTACAAGCCAAGGTGCATTCCGCAGATTGTCCCAAATATATACAGTTGCGAGTAAATTTGCCAGCGCGCCGTTGAATCGTCAATGAGTCGTGGCGTCGGCAATCGGCAGAGTCCGTTTGCGGCGACGCCAATTCACATTCATTCACGGACCATTGCCGTTGTCGGCTGTTGCTCCTAGCCCGCCGGCGCTCGCCTCACGCCTCCATAATATATTCCCTGCGTAATTTGAATTTAGAACAAAAGTACTAAATGCGTTTGGAATGCTGTTCCGATATCAAATTGGCTATGAGATATTTACTATTTGAGTCTGCTGGTCCAATATTGGCTTTATGATTTATTTAATAATATGGTTTTTAACTTCGGATATACTATTTGCTGCTGGTTAAATAGTTCGTAGTGTAAGTAAATGTTTTAAGATAGCAATGACATGAATGAAGATACTTGAAGAGATTACAGATTTAAAAGAGACTTTTATAAAGTAAGAAGATTCACTTTTGTCCAAAAATATTCGACTTTATCTTATGTAAAATTCGTCTTCAACGACACTTGGAGGTTACTTTTGTTTTGTGTTGAAGACAATGAATTCCATGCTTGAGAAAAACTAAAGAAAAACGCCGAATACCGGCGGTTACGTCACCCAATTTCCTCTCATCACGACCATTATCTAACTAAATATGAAGGTGCGAATTTCCACCAAGGAAATAAATTAAAAACGCAACAACAAGCTTGTAACGAGCGGCGAACAAAGCCATCCAATAAATCAAGGCGGGCAGGTGAGGCAGCGAGTGCTGTTTGTGCATTAAGAAAGGCCCGGTTTCCCGGAGGCCTTTCTTGGCCCTTTCTTCGTTTTAAAAAGCAGTCGACGCCCGATATTTTCGCCAAGTCATCGACAACACATAAATATTGGAAATGGGGCGGCCCCTTTCTTGTCTCCCCAGAATAATTAATGCAGCGTTGCTTCTTATGTCGCGGGTTGGTTTTGTTGCCAAAAATTATCACTATCTTACTGAGTTTATATTGCCTGCGGGGCGGGTTATTGCCCCTCTTGGCTTTCTACTTTAAATTTATTTTGTTCAATATGGATACAAATTATGCATTGTCGTAACTTGGTTTATATAGCTACTTCAACCGTCATCCCACACTTATATGAGGTCTGTGAAACATATTTCTGCATGTTGCAAAAGGAATTGGGTCGTAAACTTTTGACCAACGACTGCCTGCTAGACATAAACTTTTTTGAAGAAACTATTTTATATTAATTTTGTACTTCTCAATTCTTTCAAATTATTATTCTTTCTTCTCGCTATTCAAGAATCGTATTTCTAACCGTACAGTCAATTTCTCTCCTATTGTATACCGTAAGCTGTAAAATTACGATATTTTATTCAATGAGACACAACGATACGTAATTGAACACCCACCAACTTGAATTCTACAACAAACATCTTTAAAATAACATTAAACGCTTGTAAAGTTGTGTGTAACTTTTAACGTGAACTTATAACAAACTGCGAGTTGATATCTGTGTCCGAGCGTTGGAAAACACGAAACTAACATTAAAATAGTCCGCAGTTGATAGTGAAGTTTGATAAAACACCGCGGCAACTTCGCCTTGTAAATATTGTTCGGCCGGCGTGAATGAAAAGTGATAGTTTGAAATGCCTAATCTTCTGTACCATTTCGATACTTAATTTCGCTGGCTTGTTTGAAGGTTTCGTTTGAAATATGTTTATGTGTTGGTTTTGGTGGAGTGGTTATTGTAAAAAAATTGTTTTCATCATTATTGATAAGGACATAACGTATCAGTGGTAATATTAATTATATACATACATAAACTCACGCCTTTTTTCCAGAAGCGGAAGGCAGAGGTGCTACCAGGAGACTCACGGTTCGCCTTGTGTGTTCCGTCCCATGATGTGATAAGGGGCGAGCCTATTGCCATATCGGGCACAAATTCCTGACTCCGGGCTGACAATGATCAGAAAAATCCAATACAACTTTTCTCGACTCGGGGTTCGAACCCGAGACCTCAGCGTTGTAATCGTACAATACAGCAACTACTAAGCTTACTTTCGTATTCCCTGAAGGGGTGAGCAGAGATATTACCAGTGACACGGTTTGCTGACCTTATTTCTATTCTAAGATATTATAGGGGATAAGTTTGGGCTGATATTATCTGACGTATGATGGGAATTGAAAATAGTACTTCATGGTTCATTACCTACATGTTATCATTTGATCTATCAATTGGCCAAATACATTGCACTATATTAATTTACATCTGTAGTGAAAACAACAATGCTGTTTACTGTTTGCATCTAAACAAATCCAACTCTGGCGAGACCGAGCCACTGGAAAACAAAAAAGAATTTCCTCAACAAAAAAATTAGCTTATCTCACACACGCAATTTGCGTCGGCAATTTTCGACGCTTCCTCTCATTACCCGCCGTGATATATTTGCGTGTTTATTACTGCAATTACTTAGAGTAAATCTCACGTCCTTCCTCTGCCCCCCGCGTCCGCCTCCCCACCCCCCGGCGGGAGGGTCGCGCCCTACGCCGCCATTTTACCCTCCTTCCGGCCGGCCCTGCCCTTAAGTCTTATGTACGTCGTAAGTTTCTTCGCGGACTTGGTAACCGGATTCAAATTGGGGCGAATTTAGTAGCAATTAATTATGAGCCGAGGAAATGTTCTTAGTATTACTCGGCCCGTGATTTCGTAATTAATATTATTTGTGAATAATTTTGTGATTTAGTTGTTGGGTTTACGATTTATTTATATGTGTGTTTATTGTTTATGCTGCCTATAGTTCATAAAATAGACCCCATTAATAAAGTATTTAATTCAAAGTGTTTGGTTACGTAAGAAATTTATGTAGAGCATTTTGAAAGTTATGGATTTTAGAACTGAGTATGGCAAAACTCAAGTGACTTGTAAAAGTGTGTGAAAAGTCGATGGTTTGAATCCCGGTGCGGGACAGTTATTGAGAATCCATTGTACAGGATGTGTCTTTTATAGTTTCTAATATAGATACAGTGGAATCATCAATATAGTGTAAATGATGCTGAATTCGTTGCACCAAAATTCAAAAATACGGCTAGTGTATTTGAAAATCTAAATTTGATTTTGGGTCACCTATTTTTATTTAATTACTAAATATCTAAAAAAGATAAATAAAAATGTACATAATCGATAAAATAAAAAAAAATTACGTAACAGTACTTGGTACTCGTAGTCGCAGCAGTGCAATATTAAATTGGCACATAACGCTATATAGCGTACCCTCGCCAGACTTGGCTGTAATTAATTAACGAGCTTAGTTTAAAAGCGGGGCCGTAAGACTTGACTCGGGGGTGGCGCGGAGGGTGGGGTATTCTTCAACCGGGAGGGGGGAGGTGTAAAGAAATTCGGCGAAAGTTTATCATATTTAGGCGCAAAATGGCGAATCCTCGCTCGGATGCCGCTCACAGATTAATATCTGGTTTTAATTCGCTGCGCTGGATTTAGATTGTGACTTTGTTACGGTTTCGATTGATTGCATTGTAAGCAATATCTTGAACGGGGCTAGAACTATATATGTGTTTAGATTACTATTTGGTTCATAACACATCACTAATTTCGTATGTAGGTCGTAAAGTAGTCCGATTTCTAGGTCACGCAAACTGGTTTGCGATTTTTTTCTATTAACTGGACATCGTTATTTATTCGATGCCATATTGGTGTAGGAATAGTTTGGTTAAATAGTTCGGTCAAAATCAAAAGAAAAATTGCTTAGATATGTTATTGTCTTCTTTAATTCGTCTTTAATTGAGTCGTCGCACGTCGTTCATGTCTTCTATCGTCTTCCAAACTGTTCTATCTTATTCCGTCCTTTCATATTTTAACATCTTAATCATTCATCTTCTAACTCTTTTACTCTTTAGTACTTCCATTCATTATCTCTTTCACATAAACTACGTTCCATATCAGTCATTCGTCTAATGTTTCATTCTACTCATCTTTCATCATAACTTTCAAATCCTACATTGGTGATGAATCATAAAAGTAATAAGGTACTTCGTTGTACTTCGTTGCGAAGTGATCATTACTATCAGTCGACACCTTCATCAAATTAGTTCGTTTTTTATTACTATATGTGTTCAAATGCGTTTCGGAGTCAAAATGGAAAAATGTTTATTTTGGAAACTGGGGTTTAGTTACATTGTATTAAGCACATACAATAGCGAAATTAAACTTCTATCACTAGCATGCCTGTTTATGTGAAAAGGCCAGTTCTAATAACATGTATTTGGATGTTTTAAAAATACTACAAGTAAGATAAGAAAATGATTCTAATAATGTAGAAAATGTTTTCATAAAAATATAAGTAAATTTCAAGTCCGTTCAGCTGGTAGAAAACTTATAAAAAACACAGCGATTTTGTCACTCGTCTACGGCGTAGCCGCGCTGCGAGTCTACGTCGTCGTAGCAACGCCAGCGGGCGTCTACGCTTAAAATATGAAATATCTAGAGAAATTACAACCCCGTTGCCCTCGGGCACGAAACCGCGCCTATTCCGTGTTATTTTATTTTGCGCTCTCTTGAACGTAAATCGCGTTAGTACTTTTATTTTTTTTTCACGAACTGGTTTATGAGTTGTTTGGGTTTTGTTTTATTTGAGTTCAGTGGTGAGTGAATGTGTTGGAGTTTTATTAATTAATTACATGTACTGTACGCGTGCTCAGCATTTAAATGATGTTGTATTAATAATATGAAAGCCGTATTTCACTGTACCACTTGAAATTCTCTGGTGTCAATTGCTGTTAATGTCTTTTCAGAGCCTTCATACTTCGCCGGCTCGCATTTTTCCTTTTATACTTATATAATTCTAAGACGTTTAAGAAATTATTAAGAACTTATTAACACTTTATAACTACATTGAATAAGCATCCGCATTGCAGAGAACAAAAGGAGGCGTGAAGTATGACACGGGCGGCTTGTTACCAGGTACAAACAAGAAAATCAATCGAACCACGTCCCGTCCTTTGCGAACTTCGTAAAGGTCGAAAGGCCTTTAATGTCATTTGGAAGTTTAAAAGGATTGTTAGGTATTATTATATTGTTGGGTGTTATTATACACAACGTATCGCCATGAGGAACCGCGGTCGTTGATCTTGAAACAAAAACCTTGAAGGTGTTTCTATTATGTATTAAATTGAGACTTCACAGGGATTCGAGACATTTGTACTTATTATGTATTATCCGCTTACACGGCAGTCGGCGGCACACAACGCGAAGCCGTGCATGTGCTCGCGAGATTAAACAACAAAATTTGCTACCGGCGAAACTTTGCCAAATTATTCATAAGTTAACACGTCTTTGCTTTTTCACTCATCGTAACTCGGTATTACGATTTGAATATTAATAATTAAGGAGGCGGCCGCTTAATGACACGTCACACAAGTTTTAATGAAACGGCCCTCTCGTCTGCGAAGTTGCTTTCGAGGAAATTAATGACTTATTTCAAAATTGATTTTGTGTCAAAATTACTTCGCTGTTTTTGGGGTTAAGTGAGAACTCTACGCTGTAATCAATATTAAAGTTTGTGCATAATACAATTTTAAAGGATATATAATTATTGCTGAGTAAGTGACAGCGCATACAGGCTGAACCTTGAGGCCCTGGGTTAGATTTTCAGGTTCGCAAATCCACTTTGTGTGAGTTTTTCACTCTGAAAAATCCTTTATGAGTTGTCGGGGCAATATGTCTATTCGCTATCAAATTTTCATTTATAGTTGAAAGTATGGTGGTTTTTTTTTTCAACAATAAATGTATTTAAAAATTCATTCCCAATCATGCTTTTCTATTTCTGGTCTGCAACAAAAGTATTAGAAAATACGTAGTAAAATTTGAGTATATTTGAAATGTCGGTGAGGTATCGTGCGGCGCTTCCGTTGCGTGGCGGACGCACGCCGTTCGACTCCCGGACGGAGACCGGACGCCCGCGCAGGAAACCTATTACGCCCAAATGAATTCCCTGCCGTTTCCGGGCCACGACAAATCCGCCGCGCCCGGCCGCCCACACCTCAGGCCCTTCTTGCTTCCCAGGGCTGGAAAAATGTGGAAAAATGATTAGCATTTTGTATTAATAATACATTGTTGTTATTTCATTCTAAGTTGTGGTTTTTGAAGAACATCGATAGATGTTATCGGATTTTTTATGTATTTCCTAGCATCACCACGGAATTACATAGAATTTTTTGGAAATTTATGCATATGTTACACTGGTTCCTTTTGCGTGTAGCGAGAGATGTTTTAGTCTGCGCGAAACTAATTTATCCTAGAATCGGGTGATGCTGGTAAAATATACATATAACCTATACTTTGGAGAATGTGTGAATCTTTTAGTTTTGGTTTCCAAAATTAAAGGATTAAAAATTGATAGTTCGCGTCGAAAACTAAATAGAGGGAGATTTCCATCAAAGGAAAATAGATCTTTGATGATAGAAACGATGATTTAACTAGTGTTTTAAATATTATCGATCCGTTCATCAATTGGGATTATGCACTAAACTACTTATTACCATACTCTCAATAGTGGATTATTCGCTTAATACCTAATATGTATCTAGATACAATTACGGTTGCGCTACGTATAGAAAATATTTATGTGTAGCCTACACACTGCTATTCTCTCTTTAGAAGCAAAAAAGTTTCTTCATTTATTTTAATGTCAAGATTAAAACTTCTGCCGCCTTCAAAATAAATACAATTACTAATCCTTAGTCTGCGATTTTTTAGTGAGTCGCGTTGAAATTCGGTAAATAAATCCACAGGATTCTACACCCATATATTTTTTCGAGCTAAAAAGTAGCCTCTATCACTCTCCGGTCAATCGAAAGTTATAAGGATATACAGATCGATGCAGTAATCCTTAAAAGGACAAACCAACAAACACGCTTCCGTGTTTATAAATGGTAATCGCTTTACTCTATCATCCTTTTCATAACGGAACAGCAATATTCGTATTTACAACATCGAAAAGGGAAGCTTTACTTTATAAGTTTTCGAAACAATTGCTATCTGCTCTACTCGCAATAACTTGTTCCAATTTCCCGTGAAGTGGTACATTTTCATTTTGCTGAAACAGTAATTAAAACTTGCATATTTATAAAGCGTTATTTTCGACAGCCCTGGGCGTGATCAAGTCGACTGACGGAGCGGAATTTTAATAAAATTTCTAGGAATCACTTTCTACTGTATTTAAAATTATGTAGTTTGTTATTGATACATTAATTTACCCAGCATGTTCATTATGTAGACTAGGAATACAAAGGGGCCCAAAATGGAGTTAGTATAACTCCTTCTGGCCTAATTTGACAAATATGAAACATGACAAATATGATCCAACTATTGTTGGATTTAACTGTAGATCTACATTGGAGCATTGCAGTCACCATGTCGTGCCAGTATAAAAAAGGTTTTTATACGACAGTGACAATTTAATTTATCGTGTATAGGAGATCAAAGAGTATCAACAGTATTAATTTGCTCAAAATTATGTACAGTGTATGAAAGTCGGAAGGGGTGGAGGGGTGCGGGTGTGACGTCACTCCATTGTGACATCGCGGCACGGTGGCAGTGTGACGACTGGCGCGCCCGTCACTCTCACAAATCAAAGCCGTTTCCCTTTCACAGAGCGTCGCATCAATCTCCCCGATATGATTTATCAACCTGCGAGCCGTTAAAATGCGAACGCTTTCTCATTAATGTGCCCAACAGGTGAAAATGTCGAATTGTTTGATAACAGATGTGGTATGTAAAATTATGTTGATTTTCAAATTGTTTTTTTACTTGATTAAGAAATAGGCAGGTATTGAAATATCAAAAGGATTAATTTGAAAGAAAACCAGTTATTTGAGCATACATTTTTAATGTGCACATTTCACTTATAGCAAAAAAATTAAATAGGCAAATCAGTCCTAATTATAAAAGAAGTAGGTGTAACCTGAATCAGAAATAATTTATTTGTACGAAATATAGGTAAAATCATAAGGTTTTAAATAGTATATATGTAGGTCCAGTACATTTTGCCATCTGGCGTGCAAAAGTTAGTATTTCGAGAACTTAATAAGTTATTAGTAAGTGAATTTAGAACCATCGAAAGGCTTACTCATTACGACAATGGATATCCAGTGGAAACTAATTTACACTTTTAGTTATCTATATAAGTAAATTGCCGATAAAATTCAATGAAACTTATATTACGAGGTATATTTAAAATGCCAGTGAACCTAAATCCTGATTAATAATGCGTTAATAATGTCAGAGAAAATTTACTAAAAAAAAAGTTTATTTTCGAAGCTAGATCTTTTCCACAACCATTTTACAATACGACACTCCAGCAATGATTTTAAGTCGAGAAGAATAAATAACACAATACAACTTTGAAAAATCATAAGAATTAAATAAAATCCCAATCAAAATGTATCGCATCCAGAAAAATCTCGAGTATTGTGCGCGGAACAATCTTCTGCACGCTTTAATTGATTTTTAATACATCCGTGGTACATTCATTCGTTCTACAGTAGAGGATAACGCGGTCGCCATGGCAACGGAGGGGAGTCCTTGTCAGTTATATTCACATTATAAATACGTATTTCATGATATCCATATAATGTACTTTGAAGACAGAAAATTACGGAGTTCTATTGAGATATGTGTAAATGTAAGTTGTAATTGTCTTGGTTCGTACTAACCATGTTATCAAGTGGGAAAAGAGTGTACAATTTTGGACGATATAGGTCTGAGCTATTCTAAATTTTTGTAGGGTTATAGTTGCCGTATCTCTTAATACGAGCAACATACTATTTCTTTTTTAAATAGTATAAATTTGAAATATATGCTTAATAGTAAAAAGATTTTCGAGTTAGTAAGCTGCTTGTGTATAGTGGTATTTCATGCATTCATGCTTTCACTGTGCAATTGTGGTTATTAGTATCGTATGTGTATGTTTTCGTAATAATTACATGTATTGGAGTTTATTTTTATGATTGTTTTGTACTAATTGTAGTCAAAATAAACGTTTTTCTATCTATCTATTATCATTTTGTTGGTTTTGGTTTGGAAAAACCACAGTTCTGGTTAAATACACCGAAACATTAAAAAGATCGATATTCCCAATCTATTAACCTCAATCTGTCGTTAATCAAAAATATATTTAAAATCCAATCTAATACTATTGTAAAAAATAAATAGCAAATTACTTATTGAAAAAATCAATAAATTCATAAGCGATTATCACACAATAACTAAATAGCAGTGACGTTAATAGGAAAACTTCAAACTCAGCCCGGATTTCCATAAAGCCGAGCGACAGGTGACAGAAAAATAAATAGCTACTTATAATCCAGCGAACCGACAGTTTGTAATTTGTTTTCTATCGGGCGAGTGGAAATATCAAATGAGTGGATACGGCAGAGCGCGATTGGATCGAACCTTTTCATGCGGGCAAATTGGTTTTCTTTTTTGGCCGCCGCTGCTTCGGCTGACGAGGTGGCGAATTTTGCAGGGTTCCGTGAGCACGGCCGCCGGACCCTTGCGAACAATGTTAGAAATATCCACGCTGAATGCTAATTTAAAACCTGCGTGTGTGTGTTCTCGGTTATTGTTAAAAGATAGGTTTATGTTGAGAATGAGTTTGATATTAACAGGTATCTTTATTTTTAATATGTGAGAGTTGTGAAATATTAATATTTTACAAGAAGGAATTACTGTTCCCTCTTTTCTTTGCATTTATTCTACACTTTTGTTGCGTCCTCGCAGACTGTTTTAGTTTAGATGTAAAATTATTCTACTAAAGGTCGACTGCCTGATGAACTCTTTCGGGAAATTAAAGATATTATTTGGTGTTCAAAATTCATAATATTTAGGTTTACCAAGTTATCTAGATTAGTCACTGAGACAATATCCTAATGAAGGCGTCAGTCAAGACGTAGGCTGGTGGTACTCATGTATCTGTTTAGTGAAATTATAATATCTCGGCTTTGACAATACACCTGCGACATATGTAATCTATGTAATGTTATCCAATCATCTCTTTGTTGTAGTTAAAGATATTGTCTGTGGCTTACAGTGACCATGGTTGTGTTAACATGTTACATCTCTCCAGGAAATGTATCAGAAGTCTAAGTCTAGACCATTTTGCACTATTGCAAGCAAATATTTTTTATGAGTAGTCAATATATTTCTGGCTTTATCATAATGCCTACACTGAAAGGAATTAAAAAAATTGAAGGCATTTGATATGTATATACATAAGCTACCGCCTGTAATTCTAAAGGGATACGCAGACGTCCCACTGTTACTAACGTTAAAATTACAGGAATCTGATTTATTGTTTCATTGTGTACTTTTTATAAAATACCCAATACCCAATATAAATAAAACAAAAACAATAGAATGCATGGGCTGGCAATCTAGTCCACGTCTGGATAATGAGGTACATTTATATTATATTTCCGCCTACAAATATTTATTTCGGATCTAGATGTTGTAAGACCGAAAAGTCTTGTTGTGATACGATACTTGTGTCCTACCGTAGAGTCAGCGCTATGTGACTGTTGGGAGCATTTGTTTACTAACAGCCAGAAGGTTAGTGATAACTACAACTATTTAGGTAGTACAGAACCCAATGAAGTTGAACGGCGGCACACTTGACAGACTTTTTCCAGTTGTGTTTCCTTTTCACGTCGCTCTCTCGTTTTATGGGTCATGCGACTATGTGCGACTATTTTTAATGGACCCGAGAGCGGAGTTTTCATTTTTCCCGGTGATAAATTGACTCCATGCTCGCGATGGATGGTCATCTTTTCCACGTTGAAACGTTCATATTTTTGTGCGAGCTTTTAATTTCTCTTCTTGTCTTTCTCCCGTGTTGTGATGTTTTCAATTTTGGCAAAACATTTTGTGTCCCATAGATATTTATATATTTTGGGCATTTTTTGTGTCCTTGTTGTTCAGCCATTTTGGTTTTTCCACGAAAGGATTTTTGTTGCATCCTAGCCAATTAAAATTGAAAAGAGAGATGCAAACATTTTGAAATTGATTTTATATTTTGATTTGTTCTAAATAAACGTATTAGTTTAGCTACATCTCTGAATCGTAAATGAATCCATTAAACTATTTAAAAAATAATCTTTATATTTTATTCAGCATTAACAAGTTCAGGCGTTTCCCGTTGGATACAGAATTAATTATCATGTTTATGAAAAGGTGATTTTCATTTGATTTCAATTACTCAATGTTAATTATGAAAATATTTAATGAACTTAACAATATAACCACGTTTCAGAAGCATATTAATCATAAATATTTAATGCAAAAACTCTGGTACATTGTGATTGCATACTAATATGGTTTCATTATTTAAATTTTACTATAACTTTATTTTTATAACATTGTATTTAGTACATCTATTGTTTTGCGTATTAATTATGTTCTTACTTATTTATGTTGCAGTTGCCTAATTTAGAATAAAATAAATTTACAGTTTTTATACTATCTAAGCCATTATTACCGATACATACAATCCAACACAGCACAACCCAAACTTCAGGATCATCACTAGTATGCGCAGGCGCCTTCGATTTATTAGTTTATCCCCGAGTGATTGGATGTCGGAGCCACTAGCTCTGCCGACGTGACGCGAATGCCAAGCGGGACACGGCGCAAGAAGTACTAATGCCCGCCTGATAAAAGGGTTTCGTTTAGTTCGCGATCGTGCTTTTAAATTCAACAAAGCTATGTAGCATGGTGAATATTTTTCCTGTTGTATTTTATTGTAGGAATATAGATGCGTCGTTGGTTAATTAGTAAACTTGTTTTTTTGTAATGTAACCTAAAGTATTTGACAGGGCTGAAGGTCGAGCCTAGTGGCGTACTATAGGGGAGTCCTATGTCCAGCAGTGAACGCAAAAGGGCTGATGATGGTGATGATGATGATGACATTTTAGTCATGTTAGTTTATAGCTATTGAGATGGACTGTGAACATGCAAACAATAATTTCAATGCCGAGCGTTACGAATTAATGCATAATTGCTCGTCGTTAGATTGTTTTTCGTAGGCATAATAAAGCTTGATTGTGAAATCTTAAGATTAATATTATTTCACCGATATCACGCATTTAATTGTGCACAAAAGTAAATAAATAAGAAGATTTTAAATGTTTCAAAATAAAAAGAGTGAAACAAGCTAAGAAAACAGATCCCCAACTCACAGAATCTCTTTACCACGCATGGGGCCGAGATAACAATTGTTCGAGACGCTCGCTATCTCGAGCATCGTGTCCTGCAAATTGATAAGATCGAGTGGCGGGAGGGTGCGCAGACCCCGCTGCTTTACGTCGCTATTAGGCCAACTGGCATCCGGCTTCGAGATTTGTACCTCGTTTGTACCGAGCCTAACGCAAACTTGCCAGAGTTATGGCAAATTTATGTCAGGTATTAATTTACGTTAGTTGTCGCTTGGCAAGTTTGTTCGCGGGTTCCGCCCGATGGATGTAAGTTTCGCGACGTGCCGCTGACGGTTCCTTCGCTCGGATTAAATATTTATTCTTGTTACAAATGTAGGGGTAACTTTGTTAAACTTTACACTTATTATCTTGAGGTTGATGTTTCATTGAGTATTATGTTAATGTGAGGTTACAAATTATAAATTGTGTGTTATGTACACAGACACGGCACATTGTCATCCCTGTATTCAATTTGTGAACATAACCATCTGTTTTAAAGGCAGCTAGAGATATATTGGGACATGGACACCGCCTTAAATTAGTAATTTTATGATAAGGTTATTTAATTATTTTCTTTTATATTTTATAAAAAATGTATGTGAAATGTCATTATGCCTCGCCATACGACATGATTTTATCGGTCCACTTAAAACCAGAAAACTCGAACCCGAAAGGCGACTAACGTGGGTTATCAAGGCAGGTTTTTACCATACCTCACGCTGCTATCCGGACGGAACCAAATATTTTATCACCAACATTACAATACAAACCAAATTGAAGTTTCGCAGCGATATATAATTACACTAATCAAAAGCAAGTTATATAAAAGCAATCTTTATAGTTCAGGCAGGTATAATCCGAATATCGCATCACGTAAGATAAATCGCAGGGGATAAGGGCGTAGCGCAGGGAGGTTATTAGGTAAATAAATTTGCTCGCACAATATGCTTGGTAACTCGATTTAATGGCGATAGAATTGATTCATTCAATTACGAGGAATTTTTAGTGCCCCACTGTGCGGGGTAACTTTGTTTTTGGGGTGCAGCGCAGGGGATTACATTCTCACGAATAGTGTGCGAAATGATTGTTTGTCTGTACTGATCCGGATGTTCAAATTTTTTGTTTTTGAGAATCATGGATTGATATTTTGGAAATATAACTGGTAGGTGTAAATAATATTATGGCTTTAACTTAGTTACAAATCTCTGCCTTAAAAACTATATGTTTTGTGTAATGCTTAAATTAAAACAAGTCGGTGGATCGATGCTAAAAGACGAAAAAGCACTGGTTAGTTGTTTTTCACTATTAAGGACTCTGTGCACTATTCCGTCTTAGCTTACTATTTTTATATAATGGCCGTACTGATAGCGTTAAAAAAAAGCTTTGCATAAAAACATGGTATTTTTAGCCTCATGTTATGTTGAAGGCATGGTCCTAATATGCTATGTTATTTCTGAAATTAGACAAACAGTGATATAACAGGAAAAACCGTTAAAAAAAGATTTCAAGTAATCAGTGCCTAGTTTACCTTTCATCATTACTATCAGACCTTCTTACAGTACACGCACACATCTCACGTGTCCTAAATTTGACATAAATTTATGTGCAGACGTCACCGTCCGTGGCCATTAGTGGCACTAATGCTCCATTACCGGGGCGCCCCCCACGGCATCTGCCGCTTGTTTTAGGTAATTTATGGGCTGTGTCGACAGCCCAGCCGCTTGGGAAAGGTGAAAGAGCACGGATGTAGGAGGCTGGATGTGGCTGAATAAATAGGGAATTTAGCTAACCAGAATACAAGATAATATCTTTAAGATTAGAATAATTCAATGTGTAATATTCGCGTGAAATAAAGAAAGTATAAAATAGTTTTTTGAAGTTTTGTTAAGTTTCTTAAAATGGCAAGAAATACTTTTTGGGCATCGTGACTTTGGTTTATTAAAGCTTTAATATGAGAAGATTGTAAATTGAGACGTGTTGGTTTTAATACTTAGATTGATTGATTGATTTCATTTGATAGTTTTACGATTCTGAAATCCTGAGAGTTGCTGTTACTTTCTTTATGGTTTGACAAATAGGGAGATTTGAATAGGCAAGCCATTTTGATTTAGTAAGTCAAGTGAGGGGTGGTAGAAAAAGAAATAATACACTCAAGAAAAATAAATATTACACGGGGAATTCTGTGTAGATATTAATCAAGAGTGAATATTATGTATTTTTTCACGTTTGTATATATCATATTCACATTAGTATATACAAATAATAATATCGCTATTCGAATTAGTGCAATATTCTTGTCTTAATTAAATTGGCAATATAATGTATAACCACCATAATAAAATCTACCGATATATGTACGTTTATTAAACATTTTTAACCCTTCTACCGCTTCCAGCAACTCTCCAATCATAGGCGGTAAGATTTCGCACTTCCGAACATTCCTGTGTGTTGCGTGTTAGTAGTGAAATATGGGTCGGCATCGGCGGCACTGCGGCGCGATTACAGACCCTACGTGTGAACTTTGATAAATACCTGCATGTGCTATTCAATGTATTTCCTGTAAGGATTTCTTGGGTACAATCTACCCTGCGTGGGGAATATCGCGCCAAGTTTGGAGTGTTGTGTTACGGATTAAACATGATTGTTTTGGTGTTTGATGGTTTTGTTAATAAGGAGTTGTTGTGGAATAGAGGCAGAATTTGAAAATTAATTGAAGTTGTCTACAAAGTATTTGAAGTTTTACAATACTTTTTTACTTCCGATTAACTCAATATATTTTAGAATGATTTAGCATCGCAGTTCAGGTGAACATCGGTTCCTTTGTTTTCTTGTTTTGTAAATGTGTTTTACAATACAAGTAGTTATCTTCCGAAATAAAACACATAAACACTCAGTATGTATATATATATATATATATATATATATATATATATATAGAACCCAGATTGTTTTCCTAGTGGTATTTAAAATTAAGCTTCACTTTATTTATCACCGATCTTAATAACAGATAACCAGTTGAATTTATTAACAGTACATCTGAACTTTCAAAAAGGTCTCCTCATAATATAATTAATTAAATAGCCAACTGCAATACAATACCCATGACCCATCTCAAGACGCGACTAAAACCACATACATTCCATACAGCGTATTCAAACACAATAGTCCAACTCGGCGTCCGCGAACTTAGGCGCATTTTATTTTTCAATTACAATTGTTAACGGCATAATCAGGAGATATCGCACAATCGCAGTGGGCCCGGCTAATCCAGATTTATACGAACAGGGCCGGATTAAGGTGGCGTGAATTACACATTTATAGGCCATAAAGAGTGATCCGGTGGCGTGCTGTACCTGTCCCGTGGTAGTTATGATGTGCACTCGCCCGATTCTTGTATACAGGCTGCTCTCGGTAAATTGTTTGCATTTTAAAATTTGAAGTATTTTTAAATATTCGTTTAAACCTTATTGTGTTGTTTTGTGTTAATTTTGTTTGGTTGGTAATCTTTTAGACCTATATTTTTATATTAGGATTAACAATACGTCTCACTTCATTGATTGTTTTTCTTTCGTCTGAGTAGATCTATAGTGGTGGGAAAAGGTGTCATATTATGTTTGGTGTCACGGTGTCATTGATAGGTGCTGGAACGGATATGAATTTTTTACTATACTCGTTGATATCCATAAACTCCCAATTGCACTTGTATTCAATGCACACACTGTTGTCCACCTTTAGAGGATAGTGGAGGTAAGGAGGTATTATTGGATTAAACAGTAAATAAGATCGGAATACCTGGTTATTGTGAGACAGTTCGGCATAACTGGCCCACACATACTATAATCTAAAGAAGCTATTTGTAGACTTCTCCGAACATGGCACTTTTCTTGACGATTTTTTTATTGGCAATATAGTATGTGGTGCAGTCCAATATGCGGACCTGGTGGAAACTGGATATACAGACTCAAGCTGCTATTATCTTTTGGGTCTCCGGAAACTCACTCACTCAAAAGCGCTGTTTTTCTCTTACACAGTGGTATCAAGTTCGGTCGAGCCAAGCCATTCGTCTTATAGCCTTATCGACTAAGAACACGACTGTACCATTTCTGTTGACTACTTCTATTTCTTCTAGAATTGACACTTTTGAAAACACTTTGAGTTAATACTTTTGTTACCTAATTATTGTTAAATTACCATTATACTATACAAGGAGCAGCCTGTATCCTCGGCGACGGTATTTAACGGTGGCGTGCACGCGTCTTGTTGCGCGCGAGTTATGTGTCGCCCACGCGCCGCGCCTGCGCACTCGGGCGCCTGCGAACCGTGCGCTTCCGCACCTACTGCGCGCATATAAATTGCTTATTAATACTACATACTAATGTAACAAATATACAAGATTGTAGTGTGTTTAAAGCAAAAATATTGAGAATTGAATTACCAGTGACATTGTGATTTTTAGGGCTTTTATAAACACAGAAAAATAGACACACATACTGATGCCTTTGTCCCAGAAGTGATAGGCAGAGGTGTTACCAGCATACCTAAATTTGCCTTGTGTGTTTTTACCACGATGTGATAAGGGGCGAATTTATCGCCATTTCTGGCACAAATTCCTCACTGAATGAAGAAAAATTGAGTTTGGGATTTCATGCGTAATTTTGTTGGTAATACTTGAAGTGTACCCTACACTGTCTTAGATGTCTCTACTGTTACAGCTACTGACAACAAGGAATGACATGTAGGTATAGCCTAAAACAAGCAATGCAAGTTGCATTGCTTGCTTAATTAATAATATTAAAAATGCGGGAATTGGACACATACTACATTTATCATTTATTTATTATTTATTTTATTTATATCTTCAACCGTTAATAAAAATATTGCAATAAACCAAATCCGACAAGACGTATTGCAAACCGATCGCGGCGCACGCAAGATATCTCCAACAAAATTGTTCGCGGTACTAAATCATACCACAAATCTTTGACTAAAAATTTAATAACGTTCCCCCAACTATAAATAACGGTGTCCTACGCCAAGCAATCTGGCTTGCAAATAAACCACGCTTTAAGTGGGGCTAAAACGCACTCGGATGTTCAAATGTCGACGCCATTTGGGCTTGTAGCCACTCTTGTAGGGATTTTGCGGTGAGCACCGAGGGGGGCAGGGAAAGAAAATAATATTCAAGTATGGAATGCATATGTATATTAGATGGATATTGTAAAAATATTTTAATATGCCTACGTTTCTGGCGAAACTATGAAGTGTATTTCGGAATGGTTCAAAAATTTAGTTTCATAATTTACAAGCCTCGGCAAGGATCTGTTTTATTATTAAAATGTTCATTAAAAAGTTTCCTCTAAGTGATACGTAAGAGGTTAAAACACTTGTTAAATCGGCTGTGGGAGTTTATTACCAATACCAACTTCACCTAATGGTAAACTATATGCTCTTTTGCAGGATCTCTAGCAATAAAAATATCTTATTTTCCATTTTACACGATCTTAGTATAGACATAATTCTTTACTAATTAAGAGCAATACAAAATAATTACGTATATTAATCCTCATAATTATGTAAAATAAATTCAGTACATAGTAATTACAACTTTATATTTTGATTCAGCTTTAAATCCACGATTATTTTATATTGTGCGCCTGCGAAAGAAATGTAGCACAAGCCCGCGCTCAAGGAGGAAAAATAAAGAAGTAAAAAAGACAAGATGTTATTTGCATCGCGCTAATGGCCGCCGCCGTAATGCGAGGGTAGGTGAACAAATATTGCTTTATCCACTCTCACAATTTATTCAAAACTCGGTTTATTCGCCATTCCAACGGCAGAAGTCGGGAGGGAAGTCGAAAAATGGTGGCATTTAGATTTTTTTAAGTGATTCGCAAATCATTTCGCTTAATCGAATGACCTTGTTTGTTTGCGGTTTTCCTCATTTTCAAGTTTGCTGTTTTATTTTCTATATTGGGAAATATTTACGTAAGGTTTATTTACAACAACAACTCACATCACATAGCAACAAAGTTTGTAAGAAAGTACTTAGGGTGTTATCGCATTGGGGGCGAGGTCACGAAAATGTTCTTATCTAAATAGCATGACCGCCCGATACCCACTCTTCACCTGCTGACTTTATGTCTTCCCCGGGTGAGTGTGGCTCCGCATACAAATGACTACAACCCTCTTCCCTCGGACTATCCAAAACTCGTAAAAGTTCGACGTGTAAACACATTGCAGTTTTATGTGAAAAAAGCGTCAGTAGCATCACGTTTTCTTACGAATTATACGAAAAATGCAAATTAAAATAACTCTCAAATCTCAACTCAACCGTGTCGGAGCTTAATCCGCGAAGTGACAACGGCATTCTGACGAGGCGCCGGAGCTGGGAATTATTAAAACGAACGCCAACTTTTTCACTAAGCCCGTCGCAAAGCCGTTTCAATTGCGCTGCGCTGAAGATAATTCCGACTGACGTCATCTTTTTTTCAAATTCTCGACTCGACTCCGTTCTCTGTGCAGCAATTATAACATTTCCACCGACTGGGAAAACAGAAACACGTGAGAGAGAGAGCGCGTCGGAACGCACCGTTCGTAATTTAAATTTAGATGGAAATTTAATGATGCATTCACAAAGGGCGCTCGTAAAGTCGGTTGCGAGATATTTTTTACGAGGATCTCGCGAACTATTGCGCGCTTAACGACTCCGAAGCAAGATCTCCCTCCGCTTTAATGAGCGCCCGATAAACGTGTTAACTGCCTCGGCCTTATTTTTATGCCCATGTAAATTTGCCGAGGAACGTATTCATTACTACGATTGCGGGGTAACGGCTACATTAGTGGACATTAAATTTGCAAGAGAACAGTTGTCCTAGAAACGGGCCTAGTCACGTGAAATAATAGCCGGGGCGTACGACAGAGTCGACGGAGGCTGGCTAAGGTAGACCTGGTCATGTTTAATATATGAAGTCAGGCGACGCAGCGTCGGTAAACACGGGCCAACCTTCACTCATGTTGGTCGGTGTTTGCTCACCGTTCCAGTCTCTAGAGAAAATATGTTTGCTCTGTATAACTAACCATAGCTTGCTTAGAGGCTGAGCGCCTCTGTTTTCCTCCGCATGTTTCCTCGGAGGCTCAACAAATATTCCACGCCGAAATTTTAAAACATTCACTACAATTTGTATGTTATACATTTTTATTTTAGCTTTAAAGTTTAGAACACCGTTTATTGCTTTATAATCGTAAATTACATTTTTGGAAAATACAAATTGTAAATGAAAATGTATTATATTATAATTGTTTTCCCTACTTATTTAGAAATACATTTCCAATTTAAGAAGTTCATTAAGGACTTAGTGGATTAAGTAGTGTATTACAAAAGGATATAATGCCGTTGTAGGTAAATATTTGTACACGCCGACAAGAAATAACTAAAAATGAAACAAACAGTATCAGCTCCGATATTGAAAAATAAATTATACATATCCTTTTATGAAGCCATGCTCTACCAAGATACTTGCCCAATTATGGGATACTGATCCTCGACAATACCCATTATAAATCTTCACAATAGACACACAGATACGTTAAAAATCTCGAAGTATCGTTGAGACTGGATCGATATTTGAAATCATAACCGATGTTTGTTGAAGTACTAAGCTGACGGCTATAATCCTCTCGGCCGCGTACAACTCCACTTAACAAACGTATAAATAATATTCAAGGCGAGGGAACATATTCGAGGGTACGCTTTCGAGGGTAGTTTGACGGCGTAACGAATCGAAAAACCAAATCATCGAGTAGCACCCCTACTGTACACCGCTACATGATAGTTTACAAACGAACCTGTGGAGTCGACATTTAAAAAAATATAATTTTATACTTCAAATATTTCATATTTCACGTAGATTTTTATACTCTAGTTTTAATAATACGCTGCATTATCTATTAATTATATTAATGGATGCTTAAGTAGCGCGAAGATCTTGCATCGCCCATGGAAAAAGAATCGCCCTGATACAGGTCACTTCCAACATTTCCTGTGCTATTGTTGATGAGTGCTTGAGCATGTGCTTTAACCGGGATGAGCCCTAAAACACGTAGCGGAATTAGCTAACGGTATAGATGTTTCAAGTTCCTATGTATAAAAAATTCAATTTAGTATGTAAGTGTTTTTAAAGTAGGTACACTTTCCATAATATTCCTAAGGCGACTTGAAAAATTTGTCAATGCTTTAGATCAAACATCCTTGCTTGGTAGAGTCACCCCCACCAAGAAGTAAAGAGGTTGGAGGATATTTTTTCTTTTTATTATACTGTGCGGTGTGCCCTAATTAACATGCTCTGTGAGTTGCACATATTTTGTGGAGTGAGACTACTCCACACATTTCTGTCGGGTTAAATCTTTAGGGCTGCCCCTTAGCGGTCTGTGGAGAGTGCTCGTCGTAGTATTTTTTATATATTTTAATTTTAATTTCATATCGGGCGCTAATGGTGGGGCCGCAGCCCTGCGTGCCGAATCGCACCAAGTTCAATGTATTCATGGCGTAATAAAACTTAATGTAGCGAATGAACTAATATTGTTTTATTCAATATTTAATTTTCAAATATAAATTTAGGCAATTTTTGCGAATCATAAATTTTGTTGGAATGTTTGATATTTGGAGGGTGTGCGAGATTGATTTAAGGCTTTCCTTAAGGTCATTGACATTGATATCGCTTGCGTGTGAATTCAAATCTTGTTCTTCCAGTTCTTAGGCAAATTGAAATGTTTATACGAATTATTTACGTTCCGGAAAGCCACAATCAAAATAGGGTGTACAGTAGCGAGAGATGGTTATCTTTTGGCGGTCGAAACAAAAATGCTGCCCACCTCGAATTTGGATGCGCCGCTGAATCTGAAACTCATATTATATGGATCATTATATCGGAATTTCCGGGTTGTGTAGTAGGCGCTATTTAGAAGGTACAATGTCTTACTACCAGCAATCATACACACCAATAGAAACAAAACAGTAAAGCCATTCTTCTAGAGCCTTGATACCGATGTTTTATGGTAGTGGTACTAACCCGGTAGGGCTGCTTTATACGTAATGTAGTGTTTATTAGTTGCTTAGTCATGTGACTGCCTCGGTGGCGTAGTTGTACTATGGTACGACTACAAAGCTTGAGGTCTCGGGTTCGAGTCCCGGGTCGGGCAAAGTGATATTGGGTTTTTCTATTCATTATCAGTCCGGAGTCAGGAATTTGTGCCCGATATTGCGATAGGCTCGCCCCCTATCACATCGTGGGACGGAACATATAAGGCGAAATGTGGGTGTCCTGGTGGCGCCTCTGCCTACCCCTTCGAGGATAAAGGCGTGAGTTTATGTATGCATTTTGACTTGAACAATTTTACTGGCTTCATTTCATTTAGATATTCGTCACTTAGCTATCTTTTGATCTATTTGTGCATTGCATGTGACCAACTGATCTTCATACCTGTTACTCACAATTGGGCTGCTGAGAAAAAGTATGGTCTTGATTTAAACTTACTCATGATCCTTAGCCACATATACACCAATTTTTTAAGTTAAAAGTAGGATCATTGTCAGCCCCAAGAAGTCCATTGCGATGTATATTGGCATTGTAAGAAATGTTTTTTTATGACCCTATATTGTTGAACTGCTGGGCAAATAAATTATTAAAAATCCGTTGCGTAGGTGCAATGATTGATTTCTGCAGAGGGAGAGTAGATGTCTCGCAGCATATGTGCGCGTCGTACCGGCACCGGCTAAACGATGTTTGTCCTGCACTGTTTCAAATAACCTTTAAGCCATCACCCCTCATGTACTAAACAAACATTCGAAGTCAAATCAGCGCCGAGTTAATCCGTTTAGGTGCGCGAGCCCACTTGATTAAGTTTAATTTATTTTAAAAATCAGCGCGAGCCGCCTCGCCTCCGGCCGTCGGCTCCCTCCGAAATACATTATTCAGTGTTTTAGAATAATTTTCAAATTCGATTACATAGGACCGACCCTCGGTAAGTGGGTGGGCCGGGCGCGGGCGGCTCGGCGCGCTGCGGCGGCGGGTGTATTTAGCCAACACGGGGGTCTCTGCCGCGTGCGATTCTGATTTGAATATGCGTCGCACGTGGCGTCCCGCGCCACCGCCGCGCCACCGCGCCCCCGGGACCGCGCCGATCATATTTCAAACGTCACCGGCGATGTCTCACTCAGATACTATCGGCCGATAAACGGCCAGATACAGCCGGCAAGGGTGGAATAGTTCACCCGCGCACCGCCGCACCGCGTCGCGGTACCGGCGTCGCTCCTACAGCTATTTTTTACCCCGCGATTATCGCCTGCAGTTGACACCTAAATATTACTTTTCGCTCAACGCGTTCCTATAGCTCTGTGTACGTTATACAGGCATTTTGCGGTTATACGCTGCTCGCGAGAGCTCTTCAAGTTTATTGACGTGACAAATTTCACAGCGATTTTCAGTGAGGTTTTTTCATCTGGTATATCGCCCTATGAATAATGCAAATTCATTTAAACGGGTATTTATTATTTGTGGACCACAAGATTTACATCAAAATTATTAAGAATAATGTATAGAAAACAACTGTATAAAGTATTATGTCATCGTCTCATAGTCACAAATCAAACACTTAATAATTTTATTCCGTTCAACCAACGTACCAACTAAAAATTATTACAAACCTCATGACGTCGCGTCGTCGACTATCGATATTATCAGCACATTTAACAGCTCAAATATGAGTGATGTGTGTCATGGTGCTCAGCGCAGTGGTGGCGTGGTATTGGAGTGTTTCTCATGGTAGTGTAGAGTCTAGTAGCACATAATCGGTGGGAGTGGTGGCACGCGGCGGCGCGGTGCGTACGTGGTGCGCGGGCGCAGGTCGCGTGTTCGACGCCTGCCTCGCACGCGGCCGCTCGGCGCCGCCGACGCGCCATTACCGCGACGACGCGCCCACGGTGGCGAACAGGGCAAATATTGTCAAAGAGTATATAAGAACAGAAACGGCGATATTACAGACGTAAAATTTACCCCGCCCATGAAAAAAATAATAAAAAAAAATGAGGGTTAATAGATCTTTAATTATCGACTTAAGTAGTAAATGAAATCTACAGATCAATATAGACTTCTCACGAATATTTTTATAGGCATCGATGTGTAAAAGCTAATAGTGGATAAATCATATTTAAAAATGCGTTTTTTCGCTTGTAAACGTACACTACCTCGGGGCTATTAAATTATCAGTAGCAATGTTAGTCTTTCTGGTAATGTAAAATGCCTTATCCGTTGTCAGATATACTTAAGTTTATTGATTTTTTGTCACGTGTGTGATGATTATTAAGATTTATTTCTCAATAAAGCATCATACTAGCTTATTTTCTGCTGACATATCTGCCAAAATTTTAGTCTTTGCCACAGTCGGACAGCATTGATGCGATTGCTACCGAACGGCACAAGCAAATCGCCGAGTAATCCGCTAGTTGTATCGCGAAATCGAGATATGACGGAATTAATTTCGGTCGCCGGCCATGGTAATTGAAAATGAAGTCTTAGCGTGACAGATGTAAACTGGAGATTAAAAGTAATCTGGATTTAAGAGATCGCGACGAAGGATAAACGTTTTAGTTGAAATCAATTTCTGCGTAACGGTTAATATTCTCTGAAATTGAATAATGCGTTCTTTAGAGTCAGCTATAATGGTGTGGAATGGACTGTCGAGTTGCAGGTCTTTAGTTCAATCTCAGACATTTTAAGGTGAAAGTTTATGATCGCTCGTTTTAGGAAAAAGCCACAAGGAAATTTCAAAATCTGTTAGTTATCTATCATCATCATAGAATGCCATAACTTTAGAAAATTCAAATGTACGTAAAACCTATGCGTACTGTGCTAGCGAGATGGATTAGGACCTGGCCATTCCTAATTGGAGAAAAGGCTCGAGTCTGTTATCAGAAACCAATATGAATAACTAATACAGTATCATAATGCTGGACCCTAAATGCCTAAATTCAGGCTGACACACTTACAAACCCAATACTCTCCAATCGTTTATTTTAGAAACGTATGAATACACGCGGGTCCTACATGCACATTACATTTTATATATTCAAATATAATTACGGCAAAATTTTCAACGATCGTAAAAGACGTAAGGGTTTATTGAAACCAAATTGATTTAATAATTCATGTTGTGATTGAGCAATAGTCTAAATGAAGGGACAAATCAAAAATGCAAAGAAATTCAATAACCGTCCGCGATTCTTTGGATTGTCACCCCAACAGTGTATTCCTGGTCCAACTTTGCTTTACGGGTGTATTATTTAATAAAATTCTAATTGTGTGGGGTTAGGGTTGATTTTTGCTTGGTAGCGGTGTGGCCGGAGGTGTAGTGCGCCCCAGTGCTTACAAATCCCCGAGATTGAGTGCGGGACACCACGGCGAGGGCTCGATTATTACTCTAGTCTCGATCTCGATACACCACTCGATGCATCGCGGGGGAGCGGCATTACACCGAGTGCGTCGCTGCTCGCTAGCTTTCCATTCGATTTGTTGACGGATCGATCTGGTTCGCTGCGGGAAAAGTTTGTGAAATGTTTGTTTTATTGAGAATGTTGCCATGTTGCGGATGAACGATGTGTTTTGAACCACTATTTTTGTCGAGTTTTTATCTGTAGTTTTTGCATATTTTGTTGGTGAGGCGATTTTTATAATTCAAGGATTATTAATACATTAATGTTAAAAAGAAACTAATGATAACTCTTTGGATGACTTAACAGTGAAAATCTAAGGAAAATTAATATCATTTTCAAATCACTTTCGTATCTTAAACTTCGCAAATTGGTTAGCAAAAACTATCATAATTTTATTATAAAGAATACAAAACATAACAATCACCAAAAACTCTTAGAATTTTCGTCTAAATCCACCAACAAGTTGCGCAATAAATCTTCAACAATCGCACATGTCCACATCAATATACAGTCTGGAGGCATATGTCGTACGGAATTTATTATTTTATTATGTTTTTATTTACTTAGTCCGCCGAGACGCATGTTTAAGCCGACGTTTATGATATTCTCCTGTGGTTTGTAACCGAGGGGTGAGTTGCGTTGATGTACTATTGTTTAATTTCCACCCTCGTTCTGTCAAGTTAGCTTAAATCAACTGCAGAAATTGTGTGTACAAATAATACGAAAAGGTGTCTCGTTGCTTAAATATGTGGTTTTTATATTTCATGTTATACGTATATTGATGTCCACTACTGAGTATAGAAGTTTTCTTCAAGCGAGAGTATAGCTGATAAGATTTATCCCATAGTTCAAGAAATTTTCATAATTTTCCAAACTATAAAGACAAGGTGGAAGGTAAGAGATGCGCTGGACAAAAGAAAAAATCGTGGCTGCGAAATATCAGCATCGTTGAACAACTCACCTGGCTAAAGACCAGAAAAATACAAGAACCTGACGGCCAACCTTCAACACTCAAGAGGCACTCAAAGAAGAAGAAGATAAAGACATGCTAAATCAATGGCTGAGTCTGGACATAATTGGAAACTTACCCACTTGGATTGCAGTACATGAAATCTAGCGTCCGACCGAAGATGCTATAGCAAGAAGTCAACAATGTGACTCGTAACCCATGCCTTTTCTAATACATCAATAAGCATACCCAAAGTTATCTAATACCCCATCCACCCATTTCAATTCCATAAAATTCAAAAAAGTAATACCGACAAGTACATGTACAATTTTGATAAAAAAAAATCCGCGCAATATTTACAAATTGCTGTCTATTGTTGGCCTCGGCGGATAGATCGGTTGAAACTGTTCCCGGTGCTATCGGCATACGATTTCCAATGATCCGAGTACAGAGCAATAATATTTCTGCGCGGTACAAAGTGCAACCGGTCCATCAAATCACCCCGCAAATGGAACTCATGAATATTGAATTTAAACATCCAAATATCTGTTGTAGAGAATTACGAATGCTGTTCCGTTTGTGTTTTATGTATTTAAAATTTGTTTAGATGATTTACTTTTATAGAATATGCAAAGAAGATAGCGAGTGTAATAAAATTTGCGATATAATTAGTTAGTCCAGAAATGTATGCAGACAGTTTATAAAACGTAATGAATTATTTAGAACACTTAATTGGACACAAATAATTGTTGTTATAGCTTTATGAAATCCTATTTATATTTTGTTTAGTGATGTTAAACGTGGTTTACATCTATTTAATATTTAAACATAAACATATCAATCCCAACAAAGAAGGAAATAATGAATGCACCCAGCAAAACATACCCTGCGAAAATTAAAACAGAAAATAACATAGCTGTCATAAAGGAAAGCCGAAATTCATTGACACAACTGATTGACACGGTCATATAGATTCTGGAGCGCCCAGCGGGGCACCGCAAGGGTTGTAAAAACTACCGCCAACCGCCTTGCGCACCGCAGATTGGGGCGAGGGCATTGTGTTTGCACCGCTGTTTTATTTTAAGATAAGCACGATTATATATCTTCGGATTTTTATTATGTTTACTTATGCATATACCTAGAGCTGTAGAGTTTTAATGAAGAGGTTAAGGGTTAGAAATGTGAAGTTGAGGTGTCCCCGAGAATTACGGTGTTTAGGATTGTTGAACTCATAAGCTTTAACTAATTGCCCATCTAATTCCAAAAGTTCCTCATTACAGAGAGACATTCTCACTTCTCTTAATGAGTTCTACTTTGTAAAATGAAAATTATAATTGAGACTGACTCAATTGTTTGCTTTCCAATTACGAAAGGAATCAACATTCATAACGAAACGTATACGCTTCACTTCTCAAAAGAACCCATGGCGTTGTTTACGAATAGCAAGGTGATTTTTAGTAATAATTAATAATTAACAAAAATAAACGTCGTTGAATCAATACTAAATATCCCTTATCAATTTCTAAACCAACTCCGCTGATATTCATTTAAACTAAAGATGGTCTGCGCGTACAATGCACTTGTCAAAACGGATAGCCGATTTCAATAACAGCTAAAAAGACTGAGAACCCCGTTCAGGGGTAGCGCACCGGAGGGTCCACAGATGTAGATAGATAATGGAACATGTCGCCACGGGGTCCGTTAATAGATGAAGCCTTATTTGAATATTGTCCTCGATTGGCGGGGGGTAGTGTAAATTAAATTTGTGCCAACAGTGCAGGTGCCCTGTATCAACTCTACGACGTGCGTAATTAGTATTAAACAATGCGAATTCATTTTATTTTCATTGATAATTTATTTTTGGTAGGTATTGGAAAGATGATATAGAAATTTGATAATTGGAAGTGACCTGCAAGTTGTGTATTGTGTAAGGATTGATTACTAAGCTTTAATTTTAATTAATACATACATAATATACACAACTTTTTGGGAAAAGATTTTATAGGTATTTGCTGAAAAGACATCAACGCAGAAAGCGTTACTAACAAAAGTGAACTTAAATCCTATTGACTAGGAATTTTATCGTTTAAAACATATAAGAATATTCTTACCATCTTGTTACCTAGTATGTGTATATTACTAGACTGCTTAACTTATACTAGCAGTTTAAGGTTATATTCAGTTTTGGTGGTAGTAGGTATCTCATATGTGAGAGGCTGCCTGGGTAGGTACCACCATCGGGTCTATTTCTCCCGCTAAACAGCAGTGTAAATGCACTGTTGTGTTCCGGTTTGAAGGACATTGTAGCGAGAGTAACTACTGGACATATTGAGACTTAACATCTTTTGTCTCAGGATTGCGAACGCAGTGCCAAGCATTGCTTTGTGATCCATGGTGTTTTTTGGTTTTGCGATGATCTATCGCTTACGATTATACGCATAAGGCGAACGTGGGTGTTCTGGTACCACCTCTGCCTTCTGGGAAAATGGCGTGAATTTATATATGTACTTATGCACATTTCAACATTGTCATGTTATAACGCGATACACTTTACAATTTCAAAAACAACTCTATTAGAATGTAAAAACCGTGGATATGTGAAGGAGGCCGAGTGAAAAATGAGCAGTTTGTGCGATAGAAGCGCACCGCCGCTCGCCTAATGAACTAGAATGCGATAGCGTGACCCGCACACTGACGCGGGAATTAGGGATATATTAGCTAACAAAATATGTGGGTGTTAAAAGGATTAATATTATTTTATTTATCTATTATAATTGATACGTAAATCCGCCAACCCGCACTAGGCCAGCGTGGCGGACTATATGGCCTAACCCCTCTCAATCGTACTCTCGACGGTAGAAGAGGCCCGTGCCCTGCAGTGGGACGTATTTGGGTTGATACAGATACGTAAATATTTTATTATAATATACAGGAGTGTTTAATGTTTAAGACTGGATTTTGTCGGTACGTCTATGGTTGATGGCTGGACAGAGAGCACGATTTGTATAAAATTTAAACTTTTAATTTAATTGACAAAAAATTAAGTGTAATTTAAAAGTAAAAGTGTATACTGATTAAATAACTATTCAATGTAGAATAGTAAACATCAAGCGATTCATACATTATTTAAATTTTAGCAGTAATAGGATACGATAGTAACGTCGTTATTAAACTGATTTGTTGACTTGGTTCTTTATTTTCATGGCAGTGTTTAAAGTCATCAAAACTTCATAAGAAGCACCAAATTCCATTCTCACATATACAATCAAAACTACACAATTCCTGTATGCTCTTAAAATACGAGCACCACGATAGTTTAGCCAAACAACTCATTATTAAAAATCTCCCTCAGCAAGTATTTTTACAAGTAATTACCGTTTGATAAAATGGAAATAAATGGGTGCCGGCCAGGGGAAAAGATGTCAAAATCCATCGCACATGAGCCAATAAGCCAAATTGAAATACCTCCGCGCTGTACGAGTCTTTCTGAGTAATTGGTTGACGGAGCTTTACTCTCGATTAGTGATGGATTTGCCTTGACGTTTTGCGTGCTCGCTCTCGATAGATTTTCGAATATTACGAAGGCGGGTGAAGTTATTTTTAACTGAGGAAGAGTATATTATGCTGTGTACTCGTATCCTTTACTTTCGGGGGAATTTATTAGTGTCCGAAATATCTTCAAAGGTTGTTAGATCATTTCATAAAAATATTATAATATTATACCTAATACACTGCTTCTGCAAATGTGCTCTATCTAAATATTTTTCATTAGACCGTTTTTACTATGCTGCCAAACATACGCGTTGGTTTTTCACAAAGAATGCTATAGTGATATGTTAGAAGTAGCGTCCATCTATGAATTTCCTGCTATTTTTATAGTTACACATAAAAAACAGTAAACTTCAGAACATCGACAAACCCTATCGATACTCACACATCACGTGCAAGCGTTTGGGACCTCTCTTTGATTTGAATAGAAATACCTAACATTAAAAATATAGGGTGTTCCCTGAATAGGCTCGAGGACAGCCGGGCCAGCATTCATTCGCTAAGTGAAGTTCTGAAGCGGCTGACGAAGATCGCTTCACGCTAACTCGACGATTCAGGACGTGAAAAGGCGTAGTGAAAGCACACGTACTCGCGCAAGTTTTGTCTGTGCCATGTAGGTAAAGGTCGCCTATTTTATATCCGCTTTTATTAACTGCGCACTTTAAATTTGGATTTCAAGTAGGAACTCGAGTTGGACTTCAGATTATGAAAAGACGATGTCGGATATTCAAATATCAAAATTGTTCGACAGTTATTTTTAAGTTCCCATTTGTAAGATTTGTAGATTTCTACTTGAACTATGGAATATATACATATGTATCTACATAGTACATAGTTCAAGTAGGTTCTCGAAAAATATATACTTATTTATCAAACTTTGCAAGCCTTTAAAAACGGCTACTCACCGAATTAGCCGTACAAACTGAGCTTATTACCCATTCCACATTAATAAAGAATTGATATGGCATTTTATATATGCATAAAGTGTTCGCAGGGTGGGGTGTGTGCAATGGTGCATTGGCTCGGTCATAGGGCCCAGTGATGTGTTGCGCGACGCTTCATCACGTCCCGCTGAACATTAGCCTTTAGGCTCCAATTATATATCTACTTACCTAATACCTAGCCTACTTCGCGCGTAATGTATGTGTAATTACGTTGTTGTGTGGATTAATGGGTTTGCGGATTATTTTTTTGCATATTTTTTTAGAATTATTGAGGTATTTTCATTTGCAATCTAAGATCCTTTACTTAATTAATCGACAGAATATGTGACTTTTGTCGATATTACATGATTTTATGTCATATATTTTCACTTATAACATTAGTTATTTTATAGCACCATTGTGGTCCACATCACTTTCACTATTATCAATTTCGCTGTTAGAATTTAGCTTCCCACTATTGCTTACGATCGTAGGCATCGAAGCGAAAATAAACGATTGCTTTTTATCGTATTAGTGTAGAATATGACAAAATTTATTTAAAAAAATCTTAGTACGACTCAATAAAATAATAAACGAAAACGTAATTTTAAACCAAAAGTAGTAGAGGTATAAAATACTGTCTTGTAAGACAGAAAATATTTTCAAAAACAATTCTAAACCACGGCCAACTAAACCGTAATTTCAAGTGAAATTCTAAACACAATATTGTGCCGGGTGGACATATTAGCGGCAGTTTTTCCTCAATTTCTCGACGGCACTTGATTAACTCTGCTCGATCGTAATTATTTCCCCGCCCCGGGTAGCCGCGAGGGATTTGTATAATCCTGATTGGGTACGTATTGCGAATCGATGGAGTGTGCGGACGCACGTGTCGACCCGGCATTATCTTCACTTTGCGATATTCGGCAAATAGCACCCCATCTTTGATTTACTTCAACGAAATTGGAAAGTTGATTGAATGAATTGTTGGCGCATGTTGACGCTTTGTTTTAGATATTGGTACCACATATATGTTAACGGCTCCATATTGAACAACTTGTGTAAAACGCGCGAATATATTATGCTACTTTTTTTTTTTTTTCTTAACTGTAACACTTTTATTCATTAGCAGTGTTCATTACTTTCTCTCTCTTCAGCTACAGGAAGTCCACTGCTGAACATAGGCCTCCCCCATGGATCTCCACATAGACCTTAGCCGTGTTCATTACACGAACATTTAATTAATTTATAATTATTTCAACTATCTACCTGTCAGAAAAAAAATACAAATAACAGTGATAAAGCGAATTCTTTGGTATAATAAAAAATAAGTAACACAAACTAAGGGCCCTTTGAAACTCTTAATATTTCCCGCAGTGTAAGCGCTGTACTGCCGGATTAATACACCAAAATTCCGAAATTAAATAATGGGGCACTCAAACAGCTGTGAAATAAAGGCGTTTTAAAGTAGTAATTAATGAAATAGCCGAGATCAAATTAAAAATTGGTCTAATAAAAAGAGTATTAAAGTGGTCTGCGTGCTGCGACTAGCGAGTGCCGAGTCCCGAGTGGAGCGCGGCGATAACGTCACAATAGGAATTTGCTGTTCGCGCCCACTGCCCGCGCTCTAACCTAATTATAATCACTTTCTTTCTTGTAAACTATGTGTTTGTAGCAAATTATGAGATTTTGCAGCAATCTGAGTTTTTTTGTGAAATTATTTAAGCAAAATATATTTGCGTAGAATTCGCTGGATGCTGGCCGCTTCTGATAAGTCCTTATGGAGATTCTTCAGGAAGGCCTACAATTAGCAGTGGACTTCTTGCGAATAATGATGATGATCTTTTTCAACACTTCCCTATCTTTTCAAGTGAATTATCTCTCACTTTTAGAGTGAAGGGAAACGTTATGAGAAAACTGCTATCCTGAGAAGTACTTTCAAGAATTTTAAAGCTATGAGAATTCCACCACCCGTTTCCCGTACTAAGCCAGCGTGATACATTAAGCGCTGGAAGTCTCTCAATCGCGAGGGAAGCCACTGCTCAGCAATGGGACGAATGAAGGAAGGCTCATGTACTTTGTGCATTTTATATTAAAACAACGAGAACAAAGTTTGAAAACAAGGAACGATGTTTTTTTGGCAAATGTTAAAAAGTAAAGTATCATTGATACGTAGAAATGTGCTTACGTAAGCAGTTTTAGCGAGAAACCCTCCGGTGATGTTGCCAGCAGGAGTTAAACAATTACTTTGTCACTTACAAAAGACACATAAAAAAGAATTTTAAGACTTTGTTTAGTTAAACAATGTTCAAGTGAAGGGGCTCCGCGAAATTAAACATAAAAACTCGCCATTTTTCCTTTAATTCTTTTGGCGAACTTTGTTAAAGTTGTTCGAAACAAGAGAAGTTTGCTAAGATCGTGCCCTTTAGTTGTATAAGTGACATTGTCCGTACAATAACCCAACTGAAAACATCTGGTTACCAATGTTAACCCATTGGAATTGTGTCGCGAATTATTATAATACGTCGATTCACCGCGTTGAAAGCGATTATGTTTCGAGTTCCTTACGACTTCCTTATACAGATCTGTTCAAATTGACTAGTATGGGGAATAGAGCCATTTATAATATGTTAAGTGGCTTAAGTAGGGATTACGTCAGATGTAGATTATTATCTATGATTGTATATAGTAATAATCTATTAAAACTCATAATAAATAAATGCTCACAGTCATACCTGTGTTGACCCCACTGTACACCATGTCAAAACACTGAGGATTGCGGGACCGATGTATTTCATATATCAAAACTAATATGATTCTGCAATCATAAAATCTTAAAATAATGGAATAATAAAAAAATATGACCCTTTTTTCTTATAAGACCACAAGTAGAAAGTCATTGAACGGACTAATAAGATAAAAGAGATATTGCAATGAAATTAAAAATCAATACTTTCCAAAATGTGCTTATGATTTAATTTATCCGCATAAAATATTTTCATAAAAGACAATTGTATTGTAATAATAATTATCGTGTAAACAAGAATTCAATGATTAACATATGTAATACAACTATAGTAGTAAACACCTACTATGCATATGACAGTAAAAGTGTAAAAATGTTGACAAGAGACAGGCGACCATTGGTAACAGCGGTTTATGCCCTAGGCTTTCAATAAACAATTGTTCACCTTTGTGTATTCGCAGTAAGGTTAATAACAATACTCTCATTTTGTTGGTTTCAATATTGTTCCCAAGTTTCGGTAGTGAATCGGCTTCTACTGACGAGTTAGCTTCGCGACTCAACTTGTTTGCCATAACAATTTATTGTTTATTTATTGATAGTGCCAAAACGTATCTATTTTTGCTTTGTTTTACGTAACCGGGTTTTTATTTATGAAGATTTTGAGTACTTTTAAGGTTTGTATACTATGCAACGATTTTATCATTACGAGTATAATACATGTTACATCGAAACCATGTCACCATTGCGTTGGTCCCTATGATGTGTTTTCCATCATTGTGTTCAGTGGGCGCTACCCGGGCGGATACGAAGCGACGAAGCGATATCAGTTTTAGTCTCCGTTCCTGAATACATCTCACTGCAAGGCTTGAAGGCAGCAAGAACTAGCAAGAACTAGCAGATTGGCCTACTGATGGTAGGTGGTATGGTATGGCACTGGTCATGGGCGTCAATGAAAACTTTCAAATTCAAAGGAGTTGAAATTTTTTTTTTGTAATAAAATGAGAATATTATCATCGCGTGATTCGTGAATAACAATCTGGGATATTTTTTGCACAAAAACAACCCAAGCTTATGCTGACTGTTGAGCTTGAAGAATCCAAAAAAAATAATTAAATTTTGAAACATCAGGAATGTATCTAAATTTAAACTCAAAGGAAGCATACCAAAAATAATTCCATGCAATGAATAATAAGAAAAGACTTGATCAATTAACTAAGCGTATTAATTAAGAGCATTTTCCATTAAACGCACCGGCGAACATAATTAAATATCGCGGAATAAAAGTCAAAAGAAATTAATTTACATTGAGCGTTCGCCGAACTGAAACATAATGTTTTCTCATTAACGGTAACAGCAAGATTATTTAGCCATAAGCCCCACCGCAATTACTAATCACGGCTTCAAACGGTTCGCGTCCCCGCGCGGCCCGGACCGGCTAAATTGAAAATGTATAACTTCACACATGGACTGCCTAATAGGTGTTTAAAAATAATGGACTGTTTTTTTTTGGTATATAATTATTTTTCGTTACAGTTAAAGTAATGTAAATATGTATGCATGACTAAGTAAGGAAATGTCTTTCCGTCTCTACAACAATATCAAAGGTGCATGACGCCCAGCAGAAAGACCAGGCCTTAAACACTCTCAACTGTAGAGATAACCTATGTCTAACGGTGGAGCTTATATGGACTATTATTTTTTTAATTTTCGATAGAATTTATTATTAAATAATAATCAAGCATGACCCAAGGTAGAAACTTGTGTCTAGTACTGGCCTGCTATGGGCTGATGATAATGAAGTTTTTCACGGCTGTATTATCGGAAATTTTGAATCAGATGAGAGGATTTAATGAAAGAGTTATGTTCAATTATATAGTGGCATAACCTCAATGGGATTGTACTCATGTGTTAGGTAAAAGTGCTTGCTACATCCACTTCTAGTTCTTTAACTATTGAACAAAGTACATCGTACTAGCTTTAAAACAGCAGTCATACCATAAATAATTACAATTTATAAGATAAAAATGTTTTAACAATGGCATTTTTACGATAGAAGATTTGCAAAATATTTCACGCAACATAATACGCAAACAATGGACCGTCGTCGGTGCAAACTGCAAAGCCATTTCCAACGGAACGGCACGATAAGTCCGCACTCCCGCTCCGCACTCCGCACGCGTCTCGCTGATTTCGTAAATGCATCGCGTTTTTGCGCAGACGGGCAGCGCGCCTCACTCCCAAGATATTTTATAGTGTTCAGTTTTTATTGGCACTGTTGAGAGCCAGCTAACTGAATTACACGAACTATTTGCAATCGAAACTACGAAAAAGACTGTTCAATAAAAGCGAACGGGGCGCTCGGAAACATTTTCTTTCGTTTGTTTCCTTTCACATTATCGCAAGCGAAGGGGATGAGGCGGGTCCGGCTGGACGTACGGGCCTCGCATTTAAAAGCGATATAAAAAACTTGGGCCTTTATTTCGCAGGATGACCTAAGTGGCCGGTCGGACTGTACAAAAACCCCTCTTGGACTTACCTGTATTTTTCCACTTATTTATCCGACGTTTTTACATTCGCACTGTTTGTTGGTACAGCGCGCTTTGTCTGTTCGCGAAGATCCTGTTTTTTAACGAGTACTTAGGGTCTAATTAAAAGGAAAGCTCCACACGGACAGTCGAGGCCTTTTGATGCCTTCTGTTATTACGTTTCGTGTATAAATTTAATTTGCTTGGATGGAGTTTCGAGTGGAGAGCCCACATTACGTATTTTGGGCGTGTTATTGAATGTTCTGAAGTGGATGTGCCTTGAGAGCGGGCTCGTATGGAAGCTAAGATAAGTCAGTACGTATGAGTGGATACTGATCGTCGCTGCTTCGCTGTAATTTTATTATTGGTGCTTTTTGTTCGGTTCAATACATGACTTTGAGACGGAGCGTCGGTCTCGGCAAGGTCGGTGCGTGTGAGCACATCGTCACACTGTATTATCGCCCGTCACAGTGAGGTATTAGATTATCTGACAAACGTAATGTCCAAAAAGGCGACCATTATTTTTAAGGCGTGTAATAAATGCTTGTAGGCGATCTCGGCTGTTGCAGATAACAGTGGAGTTTTTTAACCTATGACGAGGATTTAACGTTCGTAGACTGGTAGAGACGAACTTTGTGATTAAGTGACTGAGTTGAGAATTACGAATTATAATTTTATAAAGTGCATCATTAACATCGCACTTATAACATTCACGCGCGCTGAGCAATAAATTGACCGGCGGAGAGGTAATGAGGAAACATCATTGCTCGCAGCATTAACAGCGACTTAAGTTACATCGCCACTAAATGTCAATGCGAGATTGACGCGGCCCGAGAGATGACTCCCGCTCGACGTCATTACAAGTTTTATCTCCATTATGACAGATGGCGCTATAAAATTTATTTATTTTAAATCATGAACGGAGGAATAACTTCAAATAATGAGAAAGCACGTGTCCCGGATCATTATGCGATCGAGTATTGGACGATTCCCGAGATCGCGCTTTGATTTACTGCCTTACTTTTGAGCGCACTAAATCATTTTTGTATGGAACTTGAGAAAACTATTAGCTATTATTATCGGTGAACTACGAGAGCCCTTTGTGTGGCCTCGACCCGTCCCGATGGATGGATGATACTTTTTTATACGAACTGCTCGATTTTGTGATTTGCGTGGCGAAATATGAATTGTAGAAAACTTTTTCGTGTAATTTATGGGAATATGTATCAGATTTATGTTAACTTTTTTAGGATTTAGCGGACAGTGTTTATTTATGATACCATTTATAAGTTTTGTTACATTTTAATTCATATGAAATATGGCTTTATGGAGAAATATACTAGCTTTATTAAATGACTTGGCATTTACTATTTGTAGTAGTAGTGAGGCTTAGCCACGGTATGTTTATCACCAACATACTATATTATAAAGTTAATGAATTGGTTATCTGTAACTATAAAGTATGATTAATTACTATGTTATAAGCAATATATATGAATGTAACGATTCTGTATTTAATTAATTGACAAATAATGCGGATAATGGATTATTTTACTTTGAAGTAGATATGTTACGCGTAATTTACGTATTGTACATGTTATATCAAGCGTAGATAATACCCGTATACCGTCGTATCTTTTCATATTTCAGTCAAAACAAACCAAATTCCTAACTCGAATTCCAATGAAGGCCATTAATAAGGATAAAACAAAATTCATTGTTAAAGCGCAATGTATTTGCTTGGCCGAGTGTATCGTAAGTTCACATCTTCATATTAACACGTCTAATCCATTATCTCATACAATCGCGCACATTTTTGTTTCTTTTTGGGTCGAAATTTATGAATGCTATTAATTATCGCGCGTTGGCGTTCTTGTGTTTGACGAATATTGGTCCACATGTTGGCTGCTAAATGATTTTTCAATCTTACAGAAGGGTATTTCGTAATTTATCGCTTATGGTCTACTTGATTAATAATTTTATAATTAATTAACTAAAAATGATTTGGCTTTTCCCATAATATCAAATCTTAGTAGACTAATAAATTAAAATAGAATAATATTGGCAGTAATGATTATGTGTAATATGAAGCTCTTGATTTTTTTCATGTGCCTACTTTCTTCTTCCTTTATTCTTTCTTGATTAACTCGTAACCCTTGATGACTGAACAAACAATACACTCTGTGCTATGTTTTCGATTCGAGAAACATAAATTGCCTGTAATTGGATAATCTACATTAAAAGTGACTTTCGTCAGGTGGCCGAATATAATAGTTCAGATCACTTCTAGCTTTTTTGGATGATTGTATACGTCAAATGATAGCGACATGCAATCGCTTTTCACCATCGGTTACGGTGATCATTATCAGGATGGGTACGAATATTCTATTACAGCTTATATATCTGAAAAAAAAAACCCTTTAAACAAAGGGTAACAGCAATTCTGGTCTTAAAAGTTAATGTTCTATAAGAGAGTGGAGAACCTCGGTACCTCTCTACCTCTAATGTGGTATCAAAGACCTGCCACAAGGCTTTCCTCCTTATACTTACAACATCATCATCATCATGTTCATTAGCCCTTCTGCATCCACTGCTGGACTTAGGCCTCTCCTATAGCACGCCACAGGGCTCAATCGTCAGCGCGTCGTCTTCAACAAGATCAAGACGTAAGTGAACAACCCTACAAAATTTAATTTTTGAATGTTTGTGTATTTTTTATTGCTATAAAACAGTGTGCTATTGATGTGGCGTGCAAATGAGGAGGCGTATACCCAGCAGTGGGTTGACGTGGGCTGACATAGATAGATACAACAGGGACTTAAAGTAGTTTTTATTGCACATATGCTGCAAACGAGCAAAGGGCTCACTTGATAGAAAGTGATTACCGCTGTCGAGTAATGCCTTCTAGCCTCAAATACTTTGTATATTGTACTAAACAAACTACTGTATGAGACAACCTACATATTATAATTCTTCTCACAAGATTATTATTTTGTCTTAAAATAATATCCCACATAAACCTATAAAAATAGTCCTAAACAATATTTATATTTTTCCCATGGTTATACAATTATGTCGCGCAATAGCAAATAAATACCAAACATATTCCAAATTTATAATAACATTAGTGTACGCCATTGTTGGATCCAATGTTGTTTTAATGGGGATGTTGGTGCCGCGCCGTCTGCCCGCTTTTTGTGGAGCCACTGACCCCATGCGGGCCGAATCTTCGCGAAAACCACTTTTTATCGCTTCACACTGAATTCAATTTTGCACGCTTAAAATAGCCTGTTTGTTCTGAGCATCTGAAGTTTTTTGAGTTGGGTGAATATTTTGCTACGTATTACAAAACAAAGAATAAGATTAACGCAATTATGATATCAAATTAATATTTAAAAATCCTACAAAGATCATAATTTTACGCTACTACAATAGTATTTAAATGACCCACCCACGTTCCTACCGTTGGCTCCCCTCGCCGCCCAATCGGCTCCTTTGTGAACGTAACTGATCGAATTACAATACTCCCAATAAAACTCAAACATTTTATTATCAGTAATTTACTACATCGCTCCGCTTTTAATATAGAAATGAAATTAAAAACAAACCATTAAACGATTTTATACGAGAATCCCTAACAACGACGCTTCCCTTAACCGGATCGGGAGCACACCTGGGTACTCGAAATTTACCCTAAAAGGTCCCAAACGACACACATGCTTACTACCAAATCGTATTAACCGCCAATCGACGCGCAGGAAAATTGATTCAATAATGTTAGTAATACGGCTGTAAATGCATCAAGCTGTTTAGGATTGTGTTAGTAGCATTGGACATAAGTCATTCCGGAAGCAAGGAGTGCCGAGATGGTAGATTTTAAAAATGGAACGTTTGATTTGCATTTGAATAAGAGCCCCCGGCGACCCAGGTGCGCGCCTGTACATTCCTACCGAAAAGTTTGTCAACATTTTTTGCGCACATTCAAGTTGGCATGGAATTAATATAGATGACCAGTTGTAATCGACAATGTTGGCCGAAAATTTACATACGTTTATAAAGTTGTTCGCAGTTCGGATTTTTGAATATGGTGTGATGGAAAAAAAGGTTTTGTACGCGTCTGTACCTACTGGTTGTAGATCCATGTGATTTCGCCGTTCGACAATATGGCGCAAAGGTGACATAATACACGTGTGCTGCGTACACAAATAGATTCTCACAAATACAACACAATAATGATATTAGCTTTGACACCTAGCGTTTACTACGCTTACAGATAGAACCACTAAAATATTCACCTGTAAATTCATTTAATACACGTTTTAATTCTTTTATTAGGTTTGCAAGACTGCAATGTATTGAATGAATATACATTATCAATTTGAATATAATAGTAAATTAATTGAAATACTTAGCAACATCTTCGGTGAATATTTTAAGTTAATAATTATGATCATCATCAAGTTCACCTATAGGAAGTCCAATGCTGCCCGTTATTTTATCCCAAGGATTAAAGGGAAAATTTGTAATATTTGAATTTGTGATAAAGTAATGCAGTATGTATTTTTTAGTTACCAAACGGAATCTTGAAGAAGTCATAATGGCAGACATCATTACTTAGTCGTTTGTAGAATAAATAATAAAGTATTATGTTGATGCTTGGTATTATTCTCTCAAGTTCGAAATACAATTACAATACAATATGTATGCAATTGGGTTATATCCCACATATTTATTGATTTATTTATTTACATAGCTGAATAGACTAACTGTCACAATATTCTACAGGATTGAAAATGAGTCTAGAATCGACAGATTCCTTAGATACTTTTTTCAACTGGCATAAGTTAATAAGAGTTAAGAGTACAGTTTTATATGTTATTCAAATAAACGTATGGCTTATTTAAACTACAAGGGGAATGTAATAACCAAAACGTGCGCAGCCACATATCTTTTATCTGTCAAGAGGTACATTTTGAAGCGGTTGTATTGTCTGAGTTTTTATCACGCAGAACAAAGGGCGCGTAAACGGTAGCGCAGCCATTATCAGCGAGCATGATCAATCTTATTTTTTTTGTTTTTTTTGTTTAAGTAAGTCGAGATGTACCGCCGGCCGATACGCGATACGACGCGCCTCTGATAAATTCGCCCGTTCCTGATTTTGTGGTTTCAAGTGACGTATTCCTGTTGTGAACAGCGCTTTTTATGCGTGGGAGTTTTTTTCATAAAAAAATTATCGCTCGAAAATATGTTTTACACGCTTACGTGTCAGTGTTGAGTTACAGCTCCCAGTTTGCGATGAGGGTACGTAACTTTTGTATAATTATTGCGAATTTTAAAATTCATTTGACTGGATAATTGCATATGTAATATGAGAGATTGTATTGACTCGTAGCTAATTAGTCTTTGTGATACTGTGATCTGAAAGGTTTGACTTGAACGCCGATTTGACCGCGCCTTTATAATCCAACACAGCAATAAATGGCAGATTAATGACAAACGTAACGAAGCCATGCCCAGTGGTTGCACAAACAAACCCAAAAGCGTTAGGCGGCAGGCACAACAAAAATACCGTGCAACTTGTTACCGGCGTGCTTCGAGCCGTGAACGTCGCTCAACTATTGACCTCGTTAGTTCAAACAAAACGTCACCGTGGCGCGTGTAAAACAACCGCGCCACTTTACGTTCGCCTTTTCCTCTCGAAAATAACTCATCTCGACTTTTCACGAGGTGTCATTAATTCAGGGGCTTTGTGGCGGCACCTGCAACGCGCTCGCGAACCTGCGCCCGCCCGCCCAGCTCTAATGACGCGGCACTCCACGCCTCTGTTATACTTTACCTCATTAACAAAATGTCGTTTGACGCCGGATGCGGCAGACGTTGCACTTATTAAACCGCAATCAAATTATACTAAGCTTTTTTAATTTGTTTGAGCACGCTCTAATTGATTGTACTTAATTGATTGTTAACTGAAGTGTGCGGGATAATGGGCTATTGAGGTGTAAGAGTCTAGACGGGATTGTATTGGCGTGCAATTGCTAGCTTGTTGTCTGAACATTTTCATTGTGTCTACGTTATTATACATGTAAAAGATATGAGTATTAGTTCTGGAGGTAATGTACTGGCCATATCAACCAGTATATGTGTATTACCTCTAGAGTAGCAGCAGCAGCCATATATATTATTTAAGTTAGGGTATAAGCCTCCAATTTTCATGTTCTTGTCTCTTAGGCCTATCATATAATTCGCTTGTACCAGATGTTTTAAATTATAGATTTCTTTTCAATAATAAATTATAGGAATCATGTCAAATGCTCAAAGAGATACCAAGACATAAAATGACAATTGTACACATCCCAGTACAAATTGATTTACAGGGCCACTAATATACAAATAGGCGAATTATAAATATTATTTTCCGCAAAAACATTGGTCACAAAGAGCGTGTGTGTGAACAATAATAATTTTTGATTTTCCCGGGGCGCGGCCGAGCCCGAGGCCCGCTGAGCTCGGCTCTTTTAATTACTGCGCTGGGCGGGCGCCTCGAGAAAATATTTAGCCGCGCGTCCACGCCAGCCCTCCCGTAATTACTAATGAGCTTTACTTAAGTACATGTATAAGAGACACTGTATTTAACTACATATACCACTGAATGAAATTATTTTTAATGAAGAAAATATAAGATTTCATAATGCCGGTATTAATTAAATTTAATTGCTCGCGTTGCGTGATTGCGTGCCGTTGCTTTCAGGTGATCACTCAAGGTATGTGTTTTGTTGCTCGAGGACTTAAATAGGATGTTTAGATATTTAATTTGAGATGCCAGACATATTGATGCGTTAATGACAAAATCAGCTGGGCTATTTTGAACTGCCTTTGGTGTTGTGAGTAGGTTGTGTCTTGACGTCATTAGGTGGATAAAGGCCTCGTTAATTTCTCGTGCTTATTACTAGTGATTATAGTGGGATGCAATCCCCCGCCCCGGGCATGCGCTTGTTCTCGTGAACGCACGAGCAATTCATGTCGATGTGCCATAACGAGCGAATAGTTTTATTCTAAATTACAGACAAACACACTTAACTCAGACAATGCTTGAATCTTCACTTCATCATTAATATTGTGAAAGGGAAAGTCTGTTTTCTTTTCATTGGAGAAATACTTACAATAGTTAAAATTTGGTAGCTTAAGATTAATTGGTAGTGTGGTAAGCATATTTTTTTTGTCTCTAGTACTTACTTGTTTTACAATATAAAATTAATCAATATACTTCCTTTGACTATAAAATGCGGGAGTGAGAGGCAACGAATCCGACGTAAAATATAAGCTCTGTATATGCTTTTGAATATATATTTTAATATCAAAAAGTGCTGATTTTGCTTCAATTCAATTAGTAATTAACAACCACACCATAATTAACTGTAACACCCAACAAAAAAATATTAAAACAGCACAAAAACAAACACGAGTTGAATAAGAACATTTCACTTGTGCGGATGAAAGATTCATTTCAAGAAGTAGGCTGCAGCCTACAGGGAGGCGACGGGGAAATAAGAGGAAAATCTCCGGGAGCAAATTAGAGGCCTGCGAGTTCGTAATAAGAGTGGACCTAGGGACTCGCTGATAACGCCCTGCGCCTTGTGCCTATTATTTTTTCATCTTCCCAGGCTATTGTTTGCACTTTGATGACATAAGTGATGTGTGAATGTCGCTTGATAAAACTTGTTATTGAGATTGTAATTAGTGATTAAAATACAGGTAAGTTTGGGAATGAAATCTACTTCTTAACTACTATGGTAATATTTATGTTTTATTGTTTAATTGTATTCTGTTATATTTCGTATATAAATCTCCGGGACCAAATAAGAGGCCTGCGAGTTCGTAATAAGTGGACCTAGGGACTCGCTGATAACGCCCTGCATTTTGTGCCTATTATTTTTTCATCTTTCCAGGTTATTGTTTGCACATATGTTGATTTATGTGATGAGAATGTCGCTTGATTAAATTTGTAATTGGGATTGTAATTAGTCATTAAATGAAAATTTTAATATGCTTTGGAGTATTATTTCAAAAGTTCTTTGGAATCCATTTGTACTAAATAAATTATAATATTAAAATTTGCTTAACCACTGAAGCAATGAGCGGTTAACTGTACCAAAAAATAACCAACTCAAGAGATAGCTACCTCATTATGTTGTTTTGTATGAGAGAGCTTTATTCTTATTACTTTTAGATAACTTTCTTAGTTTAAAACTGTTATTCTTTTTCCTAATTATTTCATGAACCAAAATTAATAAAGTGTTTATAAACAGTAATAAGCATTATGTCAAAAATTTACTGCGTAGAAATGAGAAATTAAAAAAGTTTTATTTTGAAAACGTCACCGCCACCGGTAGTTAGACACACCTCTTCACATTAATTTCACAGCAATTATTAAACACGAGCATTCGATAATTAATTGGTGCAAAAAGAGCCAGGGATCCGGCATGGAATCGCGATGGCATCGCGGCGGGATCGCAGTAAATCACGTTCGCACAATGCCGCCAGGTGGCGGCGGCGTCGCGCGATAATGCTCGCGTTTAATTACGCGGAATAATTAGTGAACGGAATATTTTCCGGGCCCTAACTATCTCCGCCGTCTTCCGGCGATAACTAGGCGGTAATTGCGGATTAACCTCGCATTCAGAATTTAATAGGTGCTCGAATGGCACGCGTCCCCGCGCCGTCCCCGCATCGTTGCCGCGTCGTCCCCGCACCGCCGCCGCACCGCGCCCCGCTCGCATAACGCTAGCACCATTCTCGCATACCACTCCGATCATGCTATTTGTTTAGTGAGGCCGAATTAATTGTTTCCTGGAAAACATTTGACTCGAACCTATCAAGTTCAATAGAGTATACGTAATGTAATTAGGTAATTTTGTAATTAGGATTAATGTATGGCTTGTGTGGCCATTGTTAGTTTGTTGAATTGGGAATGTGGTTATCCAACCTAATTCATTATGAATAATTTGAATAGTGTTACTTACGTAGAGATAAACTGTGAAAATTTGATTTACTTTCAGGTTTTCCTTCAACTTTATACGTATTTAAAATAAAAAGTTTGTAAAATTATAATCTATAGCTATGATTGCATAAGTTGTTCATTTTTATAGAAAAAAATGTACAATCATATTAAAAATGGGATTTTTATATTTTACCGTGTCCCTATTGGAGACCTATTATTTATATTTTACGGAAAAGTCAAACTGAATAAAAAAATCATTATAAATAAATCATTATAATTTTGTCGACTCTCGCTGGTTACCACGGTAACAGGTTGAAGCTGATCCCGAAACGCGGCACCTAGCATAAATCACTATATTAAGTTTTCCATCTAGATTTACACTGGTCACTGACCGGATATCAAAATCCTTGCACCCAAATAGCGTTAAAACTGAAACGAGGATCTGTTCAGTAAAGCATACGGTGCGGCACGTGCTACCAATGTAATTTGCGCTTTATGGCACGTGAATAATTCGCGATAATCTTCCACCCTCCTGCACCCCGCGCACACCCCTCCCACGCCCGCCCACGTTCCGTCGTCCAGGCGACTTTTGATCTCTCAGAAGGTAAAAAATAATAATATAAGCGCATTTGTTCACCTGCGACAATTCGTCCGTAGTAGTTATTGCCGGCCTGGGGTGGCTAGTTGAGCGTGAACTTTTCATATCGGCGCGAAATATTAATTTCTCGACGCCAATAAACGGAACGTAATGCCGGCAAATTAAACTAAGTGCCTTTAATATTTGCAGAAATATTTAATTATGTAAAACGATTTTCCGCATGACAGACACTTTTTAGACCTTTGTGAGTGGATAGAATTGGAACATATTTAAGTGTTCGGGGATTAAAATAAAAAATATTATGTTGTTTATCTATATCGTTATTATTTTTGACGTTATATTAAATATTGAGAGGAAATTATGCTGTCATAAATTGCTTGAACACGGCAGCATAAAATATATTAAAAACTTTTTTGGAAATAATATAATATTATGAAAGTCTAAGTACATATATTTCGATTAAGCAATCAAACTTATTCCTATCCTTTTGTCTGAACTTGCGATACCTGAAACATAATATATTTTTTACAATTACGCCTGTGTATAAGTGAACAGAAGGTGGCCCGTATCATTACCAGATTGCACAAGGAACCCACCTATTCAAATCCAATATATTCTTTCAAACAGCAAACAATAGGCTTATCACTTACGGTGTAGCTTGTCATTTTAGTGTATGACTGGCGAGCAATTACCGATATTACTTTAGCAGGGAGCGTTCACTGAGCACGCCAGATGGCAACGGCGATCATTTAAAAATCACTGCACATTGTTCCGAGCGCAACTAATTGCAGGGAAAGTGGGGTTCGATGGACTCCGGGACTAAATCATTTTCTAACAGGGGTGCCCGGGAGCCAGTGCTTTCCAGACCTGATTAATTTCTCTTTTTGGAATTGTGATTAAAATTATGATTTTTAGGGTGGAAAGGTTGGACGTTTGGTCTGACCTTACTTGTTTGGTTGTGGGAGGTTTCTTTGTACAGATTGGAGTTATTTGGTGTCGATATTTTTATTATTAATTAATGGTTGTTTTATTTGTTTCAGGATTAATGTTATGGATTCATCTCACAAATTTTATTATGTAAGTAAATACTTTTATTTAGCAATTTAATTTTATTATTATAAAAAATGCAGTTAGACTTAAATATCACTTTGTTATTTTATAAGGACGATATTCGTTTGAAAAAGCTTAGTTATTTCAGCGTTACTTATTTGTGTTCGTGGAAAACACATTAATTGAGGTAAGTATAAATGAACAGAGTTGCTTAAACTGTTTGTAAGTAATCACGCTGGAGAGATGCGAAGTTTACCTTCGGATTGACACGGAAGATAATTATTTTTTCGGCAAGAGTCCAACAATTAAGGACAAATATATTTTCGAGTAAAAAAAAAAAATATTACTGTTACGGCACGCCGGCATACTGATAACCAACTAATGGTAAGTCGTCAATGCCTATGAATCATAAAAGAAAATTTTGACATATCATTTAAAACACGATTCATCACAGCCAGCGACACAGCAACACATTCTCTCACCCATGTGTATATCACGTCACCGGCCCCCATATCCATTTAAAGTAAGTTAATGCGAAGTACTTACGTTCTCATTGATAGTTAAAACTGTCCGTGATGGTTCAGCGCCAACAATGGCCGCGGACAATTGAATCAATGTCCTATTTCCTGTGGATCAGATTCATTTCCTTTTTATTCGTTCATTTGTCACTGTACATTTCGGTCTAGCACCGTTCATACTAATTTGTTGAGTGATTTTATTACCGCTAAGTGTACTCGAACTAGATTTTTTTGGGTTTTGTGTTCCCGTGGCCTTGTTAGATGTTTTTTGTGAATTGCGCTTTGTGTTTTGTGTGATGTTAGGAGGAATCAAAGTAATCATTTGCGTAATTATAATAAATAGTAGATAGTAATAATAAATTAATTTTTTTATTTTATTTTCTTCACGCTGATGCATTATACGATTTATTTCAATGCAAATTGCACGATTTATTTCAATGGTTTATTATCTTATATGTCTTTATTTTTATAACAAGATATAGTTTCAATTGAAATTGTTTTTCGGGTAAATTTTTATCTTTTACTTTTACCAGTAGAGAACCGAAAGCAGATTGTTCGTATTTGCCATGTATTTGATCATGTGCATTACAAGGATGATTATGACGATAAATGTATCGTTATCATGTGTTATTTAAGATTATGAATAAGTATTAAACATATTGGATAGTCTTTACTGGACTTTAGACAGAAATGATGAGTGTGGGAAACTACAAGAACTCAAACAGCACAAGAATGTATGTAAATAGTATGATTAACTAAGCTACTGGTCAGTTACATAATCCAATATTTATTTATCAAATCAGTAACCGTAGTATATAAAGAAAACATCTTTAATTCCCGAATCACCGCATTGTGAAAAATTATCGTTCCGCGGGAGGGAACCAAACTGCACTAAAACCAACTGAAGATAATCTCGGCGCAGAGAAATTTCCACTTTGCTTCCGCGCCATCGCCGCCCAAATGCTTTTTTAGCCAAAAAGCTTTATCACTTCCGTGGGGACATGGGCTATGGGCAGCTAACACAGATGTACGCTGCTTCTAGAATAGACATAGTTTTGTACTTGTATGATATTTTTTGCATTGGTAGTATTTTTACTATGGACACATTTCACATTTTGTTTTTTACGTTCTCAACAAAAATGCAATGCAGTAAAGTAATTTCTAACAGTAGCAATAATGGAATCGTAGATTTTTTGGCATTTTTATTTCTCGGAATGAGAGTTTATTTTATAACTTACACGCTTCGTTATTTTCATGGATTGTATGTAGTATTAGCTACTTACTAGTGACAGCTAACTAGTCAAAATGTTACCTCTTAATTTAAAAAGTCCTATTCAGCTTTTTCTGTGTGTTGTAGTAACATTGATAAACTTTTCTAGCCTCCAACTGTAATTTTTTGTACCAATTTTACCTATAACAATCTTGTAAATATACGTAGAAACTATTGCCTAATTTTTACGTATTTGTATTTATTTTTTAGATGTTTATTTAAATGCAACGGAACCTTTAGTTCACTTTACGTTGTTATAAAAATATTATTTATAGGCAAGATAAGTGTCGTTTCCAGTAAGTTTGCAAGTGCACTCGATGCACGTCGGGCAACGCTGCAGAATGCAAGCAGTGGATCACTTTTATAGCCGGATGCCGTAAAATAAATGTCGTGGTCCATCGCTGGCCCCGACTAATGATTTCCTACCTACCGACATTCTACGTCACGAGGAGATCGCCAGAAACATCGATTACGTGGCTCGTAAAAAATGTTTCGTGCCTACTTATTATTTTGTAGGTTAGTCGGGGATGATACAATGAGCGATGCTTGTGAAATGCATTGGCGTAAACATAACAAATTAATGTTGTTTTACACTGCAGTGTATACATGTGTGATATTATAATTAAATGCGATTACATAGGTAGAACTTAATTAGCTATGTAATCATTATTAACTATTTGGTTGCTTTGCGGTGTGCTAAAATATCTGAGCTTCAACTAACTACAAAACCATGAGAGATAGAGATAGTTTATTAACAATATTAATTAGGTATCAACTTTCTATAGTAATTGCATCTGAGATACACATGTCTTTCGTAACGAGATCACAAGATCTGTATAAATCAGTTGTAGCATGTTGAGCTACTAGCCTAGTTCAACGGATAGTCTGTGAGGTTATTGCCCTGGAAAGGAATGTAGCTTTTGTGACAAGCAAATATGAGGCTAATCCATGCACGTATTACTAATGAACTCTGACAAATTATGAGTTAACGTAAGTCGTATTGTCAATTGTACTTTTATTTTATGGCTTCAGGAGCAATGTAGGTTCTTGTTAGTAGTTATACACGATCCCCGTGAAGCCGTCAAGACTCGAGTAAAAAGTAGCGAGAAAGTGTGAAATAAACGAAGCCAGCGTGGGTCTTTTTTATTAATTGCATAGTTCAGGCAAACGAGAAAACGGTTCACCTGATGAAAGGGAATTCCCGATGCTCATAAACTTATATAGCACTTAGGTTCAAGAAAGAAATAATATGGTAGAGAAGGAGTGTTGTGTCTCCAGTAATGTGAAAGTTATCTAGCGGTACTGTCCGCATAAGTACTGTCTTTGAGGCAGAGTAAATCTTTTTAGGACTTTTTCATAGTGTATGCTCTACATTTAGCTAAGTATTACCTTCTAGTGACCCAGGAATATAGCCACCAAACCGTTTAAATTTATTAACACTGATATATGAATACGAGATGTACACATATATACCTCGAAGCTTTTGCCTTAATTCTATGTTTAAGACTCAGATTAATCTCAGTAAGTATAAGACATTCGCGGCAGTTATTTACGCGTAGTAACAGCGACGGTGCCGGACGGCGATCGCAATATATTGCCGATTTCCGGCCACCGCTGGCGAGTAATACGCTTCCGGTACGCCCTGCGCTCCGCCCTACGGCAGCTAATGCGTAACGCACGGTCTTATCTTCACGACGCTATTACTATCGATGACCATCGAATAAATATATGTCTCTTTTATTGTGGTAGAGCGTAATAGTATTGTAACAAGAAAAAATACTTTGTTGTAGTGAAAACACGGTGATGGTTCTAGATGTGACATGTTTTCGAGTGCAGTGATAGTTTTATCAACTTCAAAAATTATTTAATCCATACTTAAACTTATGTAAAATACGTTTTAACGAGTGACATTCTTTAAATTCATCAATTCAATTTTAAGCTAAATTAAGCAAGTGTGTTGGACCATGTCATATTCCATGTTTATATATTGTAGTAAAGTGGTGCCGAAATCCTTTAAAAAAATCTTTGTGTTGACTCGACCATCATAATAACACTGCCCAAACACACTACAAAACTGTGCGCTATTTAAACTATTTGGCGACCAATTCAATTAGTACGATAGTTTTATACCAATCTAGCATATATCCTACGTTATACCACGATCAGTACTGTGTAAATTCTGTTTGAATCACACGACACATCACTAGACGCCGTGATTAGGCTGCCTTGGGTTTGTCACCTGATTAATTAAATCGCTCATGCAGTTAATTTTCCCCGGCATTGTAATTGAAAAGCAAGGCGTGAACGGAACGCAGTGCGTGTTCACCTTGGTTCACATCGAAACTGGTCGAATTATTGTTTCATACTTGTATCTTGGTGTAATTATGATAAGGTTTAATGTTTCTTGTTACTAGTTACCTAAATCTTTTATACTTTAACCTTTCTAGCTTCATAAGAAAAAGAGGACGTTTTATATTATGTAGCACAATAAATTCTGAAGTGTAAACCTATTTTTATTTAGTTTTTATGGTACAGCTCGGACAATCCAATAATCGTTTCACCTGATTAATGGCACTTACATATATTCAAAGTATAATTATGAACGTCGTCGGTACTTTTCGGTCTTTGATACTGGATGAGTAATAAAAGCTAATAGGCAGATAGATAGTAATGAATTTTTGTCCGAATTGTAGCCATTATGTTATACTAACTTTGTAATTTTCATTTATAAAATATGTTCCTCCAGGAGTTGTTTATAGGTGTACGACCTAACATAGGTCAGAGTAGTTTTTGCGGTTTGGATTTAATTTTGGGGAAGCCTAAAACCAGCAGTAAATGTATTGCTGCTCATTGCTTCAGTTCATATTGCCACTCATAGCTATTACACCTCGCAAAGACCAACAACTCGAAACAAAATACACAATATTTAAGCTCCACCGTAGACTCGGACGTCATATTTCACATGGCACATTAAGGTCCTGAGCGGAAAGCAGTGCGACCCTAAATAAATACATTCCACGGTTAATCGACGGTGAATTCGACGCAATGAGGGGTAACTCACTGCTCCTCATTTGTAAGCACTTGGAGAAAAACAAAGTGAAAAATGTGCGGGCCTTGACAAAGACGAATGTCTGGTATTTAGCTGCGAAGGAGATTTATCAATACTGCTCACTGAAATGTGAGTTTATCTGCAATACAGGCAAGATCCATCCGAGTGTGAATTCATATTTTCACTTGTCTAGAGAATCATTAGACACAGGAATGTAAAGGGAGAATGAAGTTCCTTTAATTTATATTTTATTATATTTATAAAATAATTAGAGGGATTTCACATATTTTTGCAACGCTTGACTTTGTAGTCCACCTTATAAACTTGTTTCTTTAAGATATGTTCCTTAAGTGTTAAATTGTGCGATAATTATAAAGGAAAACACATGTAATTTAGAGAAGTAAGAGCACTGTTTAATCTATCACTTCTAACACATTCATCATGTAAGTGAGATATTTATTAAAGTCTATAAAAATATATTTAAAGCATCTTATTTATACCTCTATGGTTGGTATCGGGTATTAAATAGTATCGGGTATTGGTATCAACCGGTGCCTAGTGCGTGACTGGCTCGTCAACTTTCGGCCCCGCAATTTCCGTCCCACTATTAATCATTACGCCGGCTTTCTTTTCTGTTACTTTAATTTTTCATTTTCATTAGCCTACCTTTTATGTTTAATAACTTGAAACATCTTTCGTTGTAATGTTATTGAAATCAATCTAATATTAGTTTGTTGGAGTTGTGTTGGTTTGGTACAGTGTTAGGAAAATATTTCGGTTACTTTTTATAGTAATTTAACGTTAATGATTCTTTGTTCACAAGCTTAAAATAAAATGGTGTTTAATAAACTGAATATTAGGTAGGTGTGTTCTAAATTAAATAGGTAATTAACTAAAAATAATGTATGTCATGAAATTATTTTGTAACGGGTACTTATTAGACAGGATTTCGATACATCTGTATCTTAGGATTATAGTAGATTTTGAGCTAAATAACGACATAAGTAGTTGACGCTTAACATTCAATAAAAGCAAGAGACATTATAATTCCTGCATAATAAATACAACCACTATGCATTAGATTCTACAATCTGCCTCACATGAACCCTCACCATTTAATGTTTAATTCGACCAAACACTCACCGCATTTCCTCGTAAGCAGTGTTAATAGCAAATTGTAGTGACGTACAATTAGTACAGGGGGCGGCTCGCTGTACTCAAGACCGCCGACGCACCGCAACTCGCAAATACTAATTGCCTTATTGCTATTAATGGTTTGTTATTGATGGAATTAATTGTAGAAAATATTTTATTGGGAAGAATAATTCAGTAATTTGGATCAAGAAACTTTTTACTACGTATTATCTGTCTATAAATCAAAATCAGTGAATAAATCCGGAAAATTCGTTTCATTATGTCATAATGTAATGTTTTATTTCCGCTATTATATAATAATTGCAATACATCGACGGTCTCATGCATATTCAGTTTTAAACCTTATTTTAATTATCGAATTTTTTGTCCCTTTCGAACGACTTTTGAATTCAGTTTGAGCGCAGGAGTCAAAACATTCGATAACTAAAATAAGATTTAAAACTGAATAGAAATAAGGCCGCGAGAGTTTTATACTCAGCTTCTTGCGGACCGCTGTTGGTTATAGAAATCCCTAAGCAAGTGCTTACCTTCCAGGTCTTAAGCGGTTTACATCCAAACCCATAGCTAGGTCGTCTGCCACTTTGTAGCTGGACGGCTGACGTTTTGTTTGCGGATACAATATTTGAATTTCGCTTAATTACGGCAAACAGAATACCTACAAAATATTTACGCCAATCAAAATCCTATAAAAAAGTAAAAATAAATAATAAACCAAAAATTATCGTTTGAATATAGCAATCAAATCGGAGTATCATAACCGACCATTTCCAAGCTCAAATATATAAAAAATAAAAAATCTGATATTGCTACGTTCGGATGATTGATCGCAGAGGATGATAGCGGCGAACGCAACCGATGGACACAAAAAACCCACTTCCTACTAATGACGGGCTTTTAAAAAACACCATACGGTACTCGTCACCTCGGCGTAATGATGGCTATATGTTACCAGCATCAATCGTCTATTCTGCGCACGTCGGCGCGGCGGGATCTAATTAATTATGGTAATTAAACAGGCCGATAGGTAGGACGGCTCGCTGCTTGTCCCGCAAGGATTTGTGCCGCGTCTGTAATGCGTGTTCGATACGCCATCGGGATTCGGTTGTTAATCAGCGTGAGTTGCATTTTTATATGAATTTCGCGTGGAATATGACGGGGTTTTTGGAATTAAAATTAGCTGGTGATTTTAAAGTAAGTAAATGTAAATGGGCAGGTTAGTAATAAGTATTTCCTAATTAAAAGTACATACTTTTGACCTTCGATCAAATATATACTGACGTCATAAATAAACGTTTAAATATGTATTTATTACCCACGTGGAAAGCTGGTTCATTATGTTAGAATCCTTCCAGTGGTAATCATTGAAAACGTTTCATGGGTTTAGATGACAAGCAAATAGACAACACCGTTTTTTTTTTTTACTTAAAATCATATCGCATTTATTAATTTTTCCAGATCATATAGGCAAATATCTGTAGAGTATAAGTAGTTTAGAAACAATAAATCCCTTTGTTTTTGGTCTGAAATACAAAGATGAAGATATGTAATTAAATAAGTACTCTTAACGTAGAGTTAGGTATAAATTTTAAAGTGCCTACACGTACCGCATGCGTCTCTTTTCAGCACATTAGAATTGTCCAAGTTGAATGAGTCAAGCGATTATGTGCCAGGGTAAGAAACGTAGTTAATTACCTTTTTAATGTAAGTAATATTTTACATATTCTATGCTGTATGCTCTTACTAGTATAATCGAAGTATTATTTATCCGACATTATACTAATTATCTGAAATACGTTTGTTGGTTATTTCAAGCAATAAAATGTACTGAATCGATGTTCCTTTTGCATATATTTTATGGCCGCACACTGACATAAAAGCATGTAGCTTTTTATTCTGAAAGATACATGGCTCCCGTGGTAGCCACCAATAGTGTTCAAGTAAGTTAAATCTTTAGTTGATATTGCCAGCATAACCTCAATATTTTTGTTCTCGCTGTTGCTTTGAATTTCGACCACCCTCCACACATTCTTGACGAAGAATGATGCTTTCGGCTGCTCTCGCGAGTAGGTAGTGCTTTGTTCGAGTGATTAAGTGGTTCGGGACGGCCGCGGCGGCGTTGCTAAGCCCTTCAGCTAATGAGTCGAGAGTCAGTATTAATCATTGGATGACGAACCGGACCGGCCGCCTGACGCGAACGTGGGTGGTTGACATTGATGATTCCAAACATCCTGTGTTCAGGTAAAATGTATCGTATCATGTGTGCGTGAAATTATGTTCAATTTGTGTTTACTTGCTTTGTCGATGAGATATTTTGAGAAATTGTTCCTGTATTTTAATAAAACGTTTCATAAGGATTGTCTCTGTCATGCCCTACAACCTGTATAGATCCAGAACTACCATTGTGGTATTACACCCCAATGAGAATAATATACCTAGGCACTATTATTTATTCCGCTAGCTTCATATCTGTAGTTCATTACTAGCTCAAAAATAACGTTAAGCATATCCTGGCTTTTGCCAATTGCCGCTATGCGAAAACACTGCCACTGGTTAATACACATACATTTCAATCGACTCATGAGACTCATTGTGCCATAATGGAGAATTAGGCGTAGGAAAATAATTTTATAACATGTAAAATGTTAGTAACTACCTGCGTTAATTATAGAGATCTACGATTCGAATTTGTTTAGTGTCAACGAGTACAAGGAAATTATTTTTATACACTGGTAATTATTATTCAACTTTTTATTAAATCAAAATTAATTTATCTGACTGTTTTATTCATAGATTAAAAGATAACTGAGGTTTTATTTTGTATTGTAATTGTGTTATCAAGTTATATTAACGTATTGTTTCCTGCTTCTTTGAAGGCCTGCTAGTGTTAATTAACCTTTAAGAATATCAAAAAATGTCGAAAAAGAACCGAGAAAACAATGACCAAGCAAACTCGCTACATTCTGTTTTGAAGTCCAGAGGTGAAAAGAAATAAATATTAAGACGACTATTAATAATATAAATATTCTGATTCGTATTATATCAAAAGCAAAAATCAAATCATCATTAGTTCACGTGTCAAGAACTAAATAACTGGCAAAGTAAGCATTGAAAGAGCGAAGAGGACGTGTTGTGCCTCGAAATGAACGGATGACTGATCCGTCGCATGGACTAATGTTCCTTTTTTAAAACTTTTTTATTTTTAAACCGCACAAAAGCAAAGACGCGTGAGTTATGCCGACTTGTAGTTTTTACCTTCGAGTGTATCGAGGTGGAGTTGGATTAAATGTTTTTTTATAATTTATTTTATTTCTTTACGTGGTACGTACGTGATGGCATGTGACATTAAAATGACAAATTGGCTAATTATTCTTAATCCGGCTGAACGCTTTGAGGGTATGGTGGAGTGATGGGCTGTCAGTGGTACATTGTCGCTTGTTGTGATCGCGGTTACCTCCGCGTTGATTACCTTCGCCAAGTTCAATGTCATTGAGGATGTTTGCGACGGTTTGTCACTTAGTGAATGTCAATGTTTTTGTCTAGCAAATTAGTTATACTGGGTCTAACGGTAATTCAGCTTAGCATTTGCGCTGCTTGTAAAAACTCGTTTCTTTAATGTCGGATTTGCTAAAGGTAAAATTTTGGGATTTATCTTTGGTTGAGCACAATTAGGTATTAGGTTTCGGATTTTCAATCACACGAATAATATGATTATGAAAAATGAAAAGTATCCACGAATATTATTTGCAACCGTATTGTAAGAACCATACTGCATAAAACTTATGAAAATAATGTTTTTTTCAATCTTCATCTATTTTACTGTAATAGGTTTCGGGAATACTAAATAAATGCAGTATAAAACAGCCGTAATTTATGCAACACATAGTAAAATTTAATATTTTTTAATTTTCAGTTCATATTTATATAACATGGGTAATTAGCTAATTTAAAAAAATTACCGTGCTGCTGAATAATATATAGAAACAAAAGGCAGTACGTGAAATAGAGTGCGCGGAGCTATCCGCTTCTATTATGTAAAAACTAAATATAATTAAAACTTTTTTAACATCAAACAAGCTAACTTGAATGAGATGTGAACGGAGTGGAGTGTACGCGAAAAATTGCAGGTTCCACGAAAAGTTTTTTAGGTCGTGTCTGAGTTGTGCACATTATTATGATAATAACGAGCGGCATTACCCGTTTAGCCTGCCACAGATGCGTTTATTTTTCACTGCAGCCGAACTGGGGGCGCGCTCAGGGCGTATACCGCGACTCACCGCTCTTGATGTTTGCATTGTCACAATATTACCTTGATATCGTGGTAAACTAATATATTTTGTACATAAACGACGAACTGATTGCTGAACTGAATGTTAGAAGTGAAGAAACCAAATTAACCATTATTTTTTTTGTAAAACAATGCAACGCACGAAATAATTATATAAAAATAAAATGTATACGTAAACCTTAAATTAGACAAAATACACTAATAGACAATTTTATATATAGTTATGGCATATTTTAAAAAATATTCATTATCACGGACAGAAATATACTCCCAATTACTCCGCTCTAAATCCTTCGTTACCGGTTCAACTTACCTTAAATCCGAAATAAAACTACCAAGATTATTTATTCGCGTCATAACCGCCGACAATAGACAGGTACAAACGTCGAAACAGACGAGTCCCAGCCATCTCGGCAAGCCACGGAAAACCCGCTGAATATGAAAATAACTCCACGGTTAAGAATGGAAATTGAAGTGATTCTAATTGTGTATTTAGCGGTAATGATGCGGCAAATCCGAATATGGATTCATAGATATGTGAAGCGAGCCGGGAAGCAAATTAGTATTTGGGTTTGATGAGCACTGGTTTGTTACGTTTATATATATATTTTTTAAGGGCAATATAGTTGGTAGACTTTTTAGAAAGTTGACTTTAGAGAATGGAATGACGAAGGTTAAACAGGAAAAAGTTTGGCCACGGACGGGAAAACGTTAAGAGGAATGTAAAAGGATAAACAATAGACTGATTTGTACTAACTGTTTTCTTAGGATCTATACTTGCGGGGTCCGTGCAGTATCATTTGACTTATATGACCGGCATTTCCCTGAGCCTTTTTGAATATTACCTATTTCCGGACACACCACATCTCTTGCGATTAAAAGTTGATAGGAAGTGGTTTTACTTACAAAGAACCTAATCAATAATTTTTCTTATTGAAAATAGATACACCAACATACATATACAAAAAAAAATTGTAAAGAAGCCTTAACTACACAATATATTTCTTTAAATTTCTCATTTTAATTAAAACATACTGGCAACCAAGGCATCGTATGTAGAACGCATCACACGAGCAGTTTAGTCAATGCGCAGCCGAGCCACCACTGAGCTGTAGTTAATTTTGTCACAGAAATACGTTTGTTGTGTGCAGCTCGCCTTTGAGCGCAGCCATTCACCAGTCACTGACCAGGGCTAGCATTGTGCGCCAAGATCAATGTCTTCAATACCTATATGCGTTCAAGAACGCCTATGTGCCAAAAGACACGAGCGCTCCGTCAAATCCATCAATGTTATCGTGCATATAGCGCCGGTACGTGTGTGGGCCGTAGAGGGTCCTTTGTGTGGCTGACCGTTCGTGTAGGCACTTGTGTTGTATAATTAGCGTAGAGCGATTAATTAATAGGTAATGTACGTCTGTGGCGAATTTATGTCCGTGTATACAAGGCTATGTGTGCGAACACTTGCTGTTATGTAATGCTACTTCGGACACTTGTGAATTAGTGCATTTGAGGTAATTTGTTGGTTTTGAATGTTATTGAAATTGGTAATGATTTTCATATGATTTGATGTTTGTATTGCGGATGCTATCTATGTGGATAATTTGAAGGATACTTGCCAATTCAGCTTCGATATATTATAGGAATGTGTAGGTTTGAACCAAAAACCAAGTGGTAAATTCTTAATCTATTTTCGAAGTATTAGAAAATGACACGTTAATTATTTTGCGTTTGGATAAATAACTATTCATTATACCAACAACACGTACTATCTACTTTAGTGTGTGTCGTGCGCATAAAATATTGTATAACGCGTCGGAAATATCTGTGAACCTAGCTAGGATTCGGTTCACATTTCATTTTTTTGTGTTTCCCTATCTACTATGTTATTTTACATTGTTTTCTATTTTAATTCAATTTATTTAACCTTTATTTTGAATTTACTAAACTTATGTTCCAATGACGTCAATTATTCAGGTCCACAGATATTTCCGACGGGTAATAACATTTCACATCAACATGAGCAGAAGTATAGGCTGGGATTTTTTAAACGTAATCAGAAAATGACGTAAATATAAGTATATTTGTATCCACCAATTTATGTAGAGTCAAAAATTCACGCTCTACCTAGCTTTATTTCCTTGATTTAACATTAGTTCCTGAATAAAACAAATTGAGTACACCGTAGCATTATAAAAAATTACAACTGATCATAAACAATAACGCTATAAACAGATAAACCACACTTAACCAGATTTAACGACGTTCGACTAATTCAGAGGCACCCAAACAAACGCTTTGTGAGATTCACCTGTTGGCTCAATAGGTCAATGTTACAGCACACAAGGAGTTTAGCAAAACAGACTTTTGTGGTTGTTCCGTTGAATGGCACGCAGCGGCGCGCCGTCGGATCCATTGTGCGGGAGGACAATACTAACATATGCGCGATTGAATCGTTTGGATGCGACTTGCGTCTCGATTGAAATTGAGAGTACTATCCGATGCTATTTACTTTACATCGTGTTCTGTTTTGTTGAATGTTTATGTTACATTGCCGAGTGTAGGTAGGATGTTTAATAATTTTATAAATATATGGAGCCATCTACTGGTATTTAGGATTGTCAACGTCATTGTTTCTGACATGAATCATTTGTATAATTTCAATTTTTAATTATGTAATCGATACTTGTATTCAATTAATTATATTTAATACGCTTTATATTTTGTATTGTGATAGTAATACAATTGATTTAATTGTATGAAATACATCACTTACTATGAACCTACATATGAAAAATTTATGACATTCATTTAGTTTTTGTTTTATTCAATAAATGATATTTGTCAATAGTACTTCAAAGTTATACGTGGAAAATACCTACAAGGACAAAGAAAGAGATTGCAAAGGGATTGCTTTATTATTTTTTTAAATAATCTGTACGCGAACGAATCAAACTTAAATCGCTTGCTATACCTATACTCTATGTAGCGTTAGAAATCTGGAAACTAAAATATTCAAAAGCTCCACCTTTCTGAACCCTTATCAAACCCTATGAGCTATGTCGCTAAAAGGTTATATCAAAAACTATTAGATTTCTTGGAATAACGAAACACTGTATACAATTCTAGGAATTTCTACGCCTACAAAAGTTACTTACATTTTAAATCACTTTGTATATCATACGCTCGAATGTTCATATAAGACATAATGTACCTATATACCTAAGTAAAATTCACTGCGTTTGTTTATATACAATAAAATTGTACAATATATTATGTTTATTACCTTTTCACCATCTTTCACTATTCAGTTTACACCTAACTGATCGCAGATGTGTTTGTAGATTGTAATTTTTTTTGTAAAACAAAAAGGAGTAAGCAGGCTGAATGGTGAAAAGGCTTCTAAACGATCAGTAATGTCACTGTACGAAATATGAAGCGAAATTATCACAACAGATCGATTCATTATAAGACTGTGGTACTATCCTGGTCTTGTCGACCTATTTCTATTATCAAACTTAATTTCAACAAGTTTTAACCATTTTCAAAAACGTAAATCGAAGCTGTATACATTGAAAGAGGCATAGTTTGTTGTTCTAACTGAATCCAACAAAGCCCCACAGGAAAGGCTTGCAAAACACTTCACCTATAAAAATATAGTGAATGTGGCAGAAAATTTCAACACAAACACACGTATTATATCAGTTGATGAGTAAATATTCCCAAGTCAAACATTTACCAAGAAAACACGCTACTGGCGAGCGGACAATGCCTCCATGGTTCCCTCAAAACCACTTAACATGGGCCTGACAGGTTAGTTCAATCACTATTATACACCCGGGGGCAGCAATTGGAGTATTTTTTGTGAAATATTTTTTTTATCAGATTCATATCGAGAAGTGGTTCTCACGGATTAACTGACGGGAGATTTGCGATTTTAGAATCCGGTTAAGTCGACAGCAGGGGTAGAGTTAATATAATGTTGTATAAAAAATATGGCAGTGACGTGAACACTATAAATGGAAGTTGAAATAAAGTTTTGCACTATATTAAAGGATGGTCGGTTTAGTTTTAGAGAAGAAATGGTCACAGCGACACAACATATCCCGTGTACAAATTTAACAAAACAATCTATTATTGTTTTTACGTCACCATTACATTTGTTACGTGGGTGTGTAAACACACACCCACGCAGTGGCGAAGGGTTCTTACAAGCCGATTCCTAGCAGCACGCCTTTTAATTTAAAGGAAATTATTAATTATTTACATTTTTTTAAACAACTTATATGAAGAAAATAATCAAATAATAAACAATATTAAAATAAATATAAACAATAAACAAATGTTATTTGATATTAATAAACAAAATATTATCGATCAATTATTAATAACACAACGACAAACGCATTGCGCGATGTTCAACGTAAGTACATGCATACGAAACACGCGGCCGCCTAGATCCCGATGACGTCACGTCAGGCTACAAGGACACAGCACGAGTTCCCGTTGCTCTCGCGCTCATTTCCAACGCATTATTTGCCATCTCTGTTACACGTTTGTTACTCAGAACTGCATGCAAAATTGCACCTTAAAACCTTTAGCTTTTAAGGTCTAAATTTATTTGTAGAAATACGACGGTATTCGCTTGTGAATATGCCGGTGGGCCTACGGCTTATAAAGTAATTTGCCAGTTCGCGCCTCTTTTATTTCGTGTTTATAATTAGAAAATATTATTTACTACTGTGTTGTTTCAGTGTATATGTATAATGCGGTGTCTATTTTAAGGTTTGTATATAATTAGTGGGTAATTTATGAAATTTTACTGGTTGCGAAGTGCAAACAGATCTATCTATTTAGAAAAACTTTAATGATGAATGAAACTTGATAATGTCGTATGTATCGTTTTATCTCATGAATTGCATTATTATGGGGTAATTTTAAAAATGCTGCATTTACGTAATTAAAAAACGCACTGGAAATTATATTAAATTTGATAATACATTTAAGTACCAGAGAAAGAACGGCAACTGACAAGTTTTAATTATTTAATAAATATTGTAATGCCGTATTTTTGTTAGCGTTGATTCAAAATAGGACATACAAACATAACCCACGCCTGCATCCCATGAGGGTTGCCAGATTCGATAGATCTCCAGTTAGCTCTATACTGGCATAGTTTAACTTTCGTCCACTTACATCAATCTGTTCATCTTTTTTTTATATATAAGGAACGTTTGAAATTTTTTGTCGATCAATTTCAAAACAGGCTAATGTTGTCTTTTGCATTGAATCGAAATTTACTTTAAAAACGGTAAAAAAAGCACCTAAAGGGCACAGTGCTATTCCGTGCAAGTGTTGTATGAAAATATAGTAAGTATTACTAAGCAAATATGTCGCTCAATATCTTACGTACATAACGGAGTAAAAATATAAGTATGAGTACTTGTTAATTTATAAAACTAGTCACCAGAAGTATCGGCTTCCCTTTTGAAAAAAGTCACCCTTCGCCACTGCACCCACGTAATATTTTTAACATCTCTGACGCAACAATCTTATTTCGTTATGTTTTGTTCATACAATTCAGGAAGCCTTTACAAAACAATACAAAAATAACCCCGAAACGTAAATTTCGTAACAATTTTTGTAAACAATCTCGAAATTCTTGTAAATATAAATCTTACGAAATGTCTTGTTCGTAATAAAATTTGTAAGTTTAAAATGTAGGGACGTTGCCGAGCTGTTATGAAACGTGGCGACGTCATGGGTCGGCTAATCGATCGCCGGAACAATGTGACGTAATACGGGGGCCGGGAGCGGCCGGGAACAGTTCGCACTCCAAATATTTACCCGGGCATATGTTTGGTTTCTTTTCCTTCGCCTCATATATTTTTACTTTGATCGTGTAATGGGGCCCGCAGGCGGTCGATTTGTCCGTTATTAATTTTTCCTCTTCGGTACTTTTTGTATAATTTGTTGAAATTAGTTAATGAAGTTTGTCGTTATTTTTAGGTAGAGGGTTGCAATCATAAATTGTAAACGATTGACAAACTTAAGGGTGGTTGTTGTGTTATCAATTTCTCTTAGTAAATGTTTGTAATGTAAAAATAAGTTGTAATTCTTTAATTTAAATGATATCTCAATTACTGCTCACCGTTGTATGGATGTTTTGACGAATCAATGTATTATGTTTCATTGTTTAATTGGTTTTACTTCATGATGACGCTCATTGCTGAATTGAGTTACTGCTCTGCCAGTGTTTTGGCAATGCATGTTGGTTAAAAAGGGTCCCGAAAACAAAGCACTTGCAAACTGTTTACAATATTATTACTAATGTAATTGAAATAACTGCATAGTAAATTTAAATTACGTGCAAATAGAGCACATATAACGTCCAAATATTTTCCGCTCTGCGGTTTATAACTCCATTTTGTTGACAGCAAAATTGAATGTACGTAATAAAATTTAGCAACCATGTTAGTGGTAGGGTGGCCAAGGTTCTTTTATTGTGTTATTTTTATTTTATTTTATTCGATATATTTAAAGATTGTTTGTTCGCTTTATATTTCTGTGGCTCTTGTTATAAGTGATACAAGGCGAGTTGTACCCTTTTTGAGTTTTTAATCTAGAAATGATAAGTAAAAAATCAGCTATTTTTTGGTGTAGCTCACGATTTTCTATCTATTATAGTTACGGAGATAATTTTGTATTTTGAGAATACTTCTAAATTTAAGAAAATCTTAATTAAGGTTGGTAGTTATGCATAATTTGTGGTCGTGAAATTCTATATTAGTAATATTGCAAACGCCAAATTGTATTTGTTGGCTTGATGATATTTTCGGGGGTAAAAGAGCGAAAGATCAGCAATATCTGTACTGTGCCAGAGTCCTTAAGGCTATTTTTAATTTTGAAATAAAACTATTTATTACGGATTTTATCGCGATTTGGTTTAATTTTTACATTTTTTAACTTCCCGTCGTTTCGATTACTTTACAGCTTTCGTGGTCACGGGGCGAACTGAGGTATTAGTCATCCGCTCAGTGACTGTTTATTTCAATGTGTAACATTCGGGTAAATCTAAGAGGTTATTTTTAATCCTAGGAAAACACGGGGTTTCTGTCGCCTATGTTCATAGCGTATTTTTACGCGAAATTGATGTAAGAAAAACTTAAGCTTAACATGAGAAAAAAAAGGTGTTTTACAGTAAGATGTACAGTGTTTCTTTATTGTGGCGCGAACTAAAAATACATAAAAAATCGACACCATGTCATCACTCATTGAAAACCCACGCAGCAATCAACCCCAACACTATTTGCGTAACATTTTATCTAGCACAAGACTATCCTTCAAACTCTCGACTCATGGACTGCGCACTCACTCGAGGGGCTAGGGCTGTGCACACTTGAATTGTAGGTTTAATGAATTGCATTAATATTGCATTAACGGGTAACTAGCTGCCCTCCCACAGTAAACAATCATTAGAGCGGGCCCGCGGTGTCCGCGTCCCGCAGCCGCTGCAGCGCTGCATAAAGCGCTGTCCGTCGCTGTTTGCGCTGCCTGATTTGTTTGCGAATACAAATTGGTGTTTAGATGATGTTATTTTGGATTATGTATTTTTTAAAGGTATAGTTTAGTTATGTTTTGAATAGTTTTTATTGTGGGGATAAAAAGAAATTACGAGAATTTAAGACCTTGATATAGCTAGGTTAAGATGTATAGTAATACTATGTTCTCGTAAACATGTTTAATTTGGTTAGGACCATTAATATGCTTTTAAATTTCAATTCGGAAATAAATCATTATTAAGGACCTGATAAGATATAGTATTAAATAGTAAAGTCTATTGACTCATACTGTGTATACTCTATTTTAGATACTTCACTACATGCGCCTTATTCTATAGCAAAACAATTTTCCATTTCTGTCAGCAAAAATTGCTGCTACAGGCAGGTAAAATTGTCCGATCCGTTGACAAAGCCGTGTGGAGTGCATGGAAATATGCGGCAGTTACTAAGCAACACCAGTTGTCTAACTAATATCGGCCGTCGCAACCGGAAAATTGGACAACGCCGTCTGCCCAATCACACGCGACACTCCACGCAGATTAGCACGCTCGGCCAATGCCCAGTTTATCCCGGCGCGAAACACGGCCATTTATAACACTTCAACGTACATCGACTTCTGAGTACAATACATTGCACACTTGCTCCCCGCTTTGCCAGAATTGTACGTTGCTCCATCGACAACATCAGTAAAAATACCCAGCGTCCATGCGTACAGGTGTATGAACCTCATACGCTTTTCAATCCTTTTGCCTGCTCTAAAATGATATTAGAGGCAACGCACCCTCTCACGTCACGTTGGAGCTACACGCAATCTCATTAATAAACGTTGATCGTACAAACACGAACAAGGGCGGAGATTGTCACACGGAAAAATTAGCTATGTGACCCGACTCCAATTCAAAAGTGGGGCTCATTAATCGATTCCACTCCACGTTGAAAGGAAGTCTGTAAGCACGTCCGACTTTCGAACCAAAAAAATAAGCCGCAGACGTGACACGAGTAAGTCGACATCACGTTGCGAGGAACGTTGCGCACCATTCAAATCTTTACTTAGCATTCTAAGTACCGTCGGCGGCTTTAATTTTTTAAGGCTCACTACAACGCCCATACCGTATTCACGTCGCGTTCCCACCACTCTTGCCATATGTACCTAGTTAATAGTGGGTTGTGTCGGTCTGTTAACACAACGGCCGATGGACAAGCCAACTGTGTCTTTACAACGGAGTTTTTAAAGTTTAAAATGAGTTGCGCAAGGGGATCACTTGAGATGTAATGGACGTGTGAGACTTCGAGAAGTAGTTTGCATAGTTATGTGCGCGTTTATCTAAGCTATATCGGCGGGTACAGGCGTCAGCGTCGTGAGTTCGGCAGGTCGGACAGTTTGCCGGGGCCTTAATAAATGTCTGAAACATCGGATCGGTTTACCGCACGGATATAATGACACCGGTCATCGTCCTACGGCAAACAAGACGTCCTACCAACTCATAAGTAAATATATAAAACGTATACTAACATTGAAGAAAGTTTAAAGTTCAAAAGCTGGAGTTACAAAAGTGTTTTTTGTTGTTAGGTATTATTTACATACATCGACAAGCTCGAAGTCATTACCCAGCACTTGATGTAAGATCAAGTTTTTAGATAAAGTATAAACTGTCTAACTTCTACTTTTGATTTTAAATTAAATTTGTCGTGATGATACAGAAGTTTTACAACACATCGGCGATGAACATTACGCGTCAAAAATGCTCACGCTGTTCCCGTTTAAAGACAATAACGCTACAGTTCTGAATTTTATTTAATTACCTTCATTGGCTGTCGTTTGGGGGCTTAATTTCAGTCAAAAGCTGGAAAATCAATTTTAAAGTAACTATTCATTGTAACGGATACGTTACTTAATTGTAATTAATCTTTGTTAAATGATTATTTCTTACAATGGTACCAATATTTCTTCTTCGGAACAAACTGCTCTTCTTTTATCATACATTTCGCCACCGTCACAACTCATAATTTTAATAATGTATAATATTTTTTTGGGTTTCCCTACTGAATGAGTTTAAACCTTATTTTCATTTATTTCTTATTGTTAAACGGAGTATACAACATATGTATTTAAATTATCCATCCGTAGCTACATAATTTGCACCAAATTTCATAAATTGGTGGTTTTATATCTCTGTTTCTACATCCTCGTTCCGCAGTTTTCAGGATTAGAACAAAATAGATTTTTTACATTTAGTTCCATGTAAATTGTAACATATTCATAAAGCTGTTAATTATTCAAGGTCATCTACATAGTGTAACAATTTAGTTGTTGCCGACTATGCTTACATTTAGGTAAGTCTAAATAATTGTATTGCATACTGCCCGCCTGATTGCCATTGTAGGTCACAATGTTGATATTAGCTAAAATCCCCAATATACATTAGCAGTACGAGTGTAAGGAGCAAATTTGGCATTCAGTACAAATTACAGCGGCGTATGTCGTTGTATTTACTCCATTACGCGACGAGGCCGGGCTCGTATCAACTATTTATAGTGTTTGAGGCGCTTCATAAATATGCAGCGGTAGGCGCTCGCCTTGCCGACACCAGCTATTCAGCTCTATGTGGGCTTACGGTATGAGAAAACAGCGAGTTTGCACTAGTATGTGGGCGTACTTTCGATACTGGGTTACATTTAATTCCATTAAATGATACTGTAATCAAGTAAAATATAGTAAAATTGGGCGCGACTGTCGTTCCATGATAAGTTTTTGTTGCCAGTTGACTTATTTCAAATCGGTATCATGTTCAGTAGCGTACATTTAGAGGTTCTTATGTGCTTTTGTACGATAGTGGACTGCTACTAAAAGCTGGTGGTAATGATGATGGTGTTTTAAATTAAGGACAGATTTATCCACAACACAGAATTTATACACAGCCAATAACATTTTTGACCTATGAGTATAGTGATTAGGTGAAATCAATGGAAATCAGAGTACACGGAGGCCTATAACAAACTAAATTTTCGATAAAACAATAAAACTAGATATTAGACGACAATAATGTCGCTGACCTGGGGGAGTGTTAAGAGGCTGGTAACCGCGAGAGCCTTGTAGGGCACTTCACTTCGTGTGATTTTTTTATTATTTATGAATTGCGTGAAATTGGATCTTGTGCCTTGCATGGCACAAGTTCAACACTTGAGGCTTGAACCTGTCACATTTTAGAAAGGAAGTAAACTCTGCGAATTAGCCTAGTGCGGGTTGGTGGACTTACACACCGTAGAAACCCTTTAAAATCGCTACGGTATGCAGGTTTCCTCACGATGTTTTCCTTCACCGTTAAAGTGCGTGGTGATTGACTATCAATACACACATAATTCCGAAAAGTCAGAGGTGTTCCCTGGGATTTGAACCCGCGACCACCGTACACATGTAGGCAGCCGCGTCTGGTCCGATACCAACAGGCCACCACGCACTTTTGTGGGGTGTTGTTCTCTTATATTATTTACGGTTGTATTTCTGAACCTCAAAGTCGTTCATTATATTGCCATGTCGGCCAAATCACATTATATAAGGTATCTCTGGTTGAAAGGTACGTTTATCTCGAGAGCCGATATATGAAATGGTTAATATCAAGCTCTTTTTGGCAACATACATGAAATCCAAGTTTCACCCCACATTATTTTATTGTATTGGTCCGGCAAACGAGCAAACAGGTCACCTAAATCGGATTAAAACATACGGTGTAAGAAAACTTTCACTTAGAAGATTACAAGCTAGAGTCTAGAGAGCTAAGTCTATATTGGGGTGATGAGGATTTAGTAGGAAAACATTTTAATAAAATAAAGGGACTCATGATAGTGCCTGTAATTTTAACATCACAAAGGCTTTTGTTTCTACTGTCAAAAATATATTAGGTGCAGTATCAATACCGTGCTAGGATAAAAAATAACATGGCAATTGATCTGCAAGTCAATGAGTTTAAAGACCTTTAAGCTACTTCATAAAACCGCTCATCTCTTATAACTCGCGTCGTCTCCTTAGCTCCACGGTTGGTTAGTTGCAACGCTCCGTGCGTTACCTCACTTTCAACAGAAACTTCGCGATGTATTTTCCAGTGCATTTTTTAGAGTATCGCTTTTGTAGGCCCCGCTTGTTTTAATACTGAACTTATGTGAGATTTTCAAAACAACGTAGTTACCGGCCCACCGTTATGTATTACTTTACAGATACACACGGTTGTGTGGTTTAATGGACTAATTATGCTATAATAAGACATGAATTTATTTTGATAATAGAGATTGATAGTATGTGATATTTCCACAAGAATAAGGAGTATAGAAAGGACAGAGAGGTTTTTTCTAAAGAAGTATGGTTCATAAATTTATTTATATCCTCGTAGTCCAATGGGTTTTCCAGGAATCGCAGTCACCCAGTGAAATACAATAATAAAGCAGTAACTTCAGGTTAACTTTTATGAGACAGTGGTACCACCTGGGCTGATCTAACCCATTATCAACTTTCATCATTATCATAGCTCTACAATTTTTTTTTTCTTTTTCAATTTTTTTTTTCAATTTCTCAGTTATTATTCTTTGAGCCAGTGGTGGCGTATTACGGGGACCACGGCATTATTAAAAATTATATTGTGTTTTCATACGTGTATTAATAGGTGTCTTGGTTGCATCTCTGCCTACCCCTTGTGGAAAAAAAGGCGTGAGGTTATATATGTATGCCTGTAAGTGATAGACGTACTGACTGCCTCGGTGGCGTAGTTGTACTACGGTACGATTATAACGCAGAGGTCTCGGGTTTGAATCGGGCAGTGTTATTGCATTTTTGTACTCATTACCAGCCTGGAGTCAGGAATTTATGCCCGATATAGCGATAGGCTCGCCCCCTATTACATTGTGGGACGGAACATATAATGCGAAACGTGGGTGTCCTAGTTGCACCTCTGTCTGTCTTTCTGGGATAAAAGGCGTAAAATTTATGTATCTATATTATAGGTATTTATAGGAATTGGTGCTCTTTAATCGGTCAAGACTGAAAAAAATATTACTGAACAGTTATCTTATGCTAATAAATAATAGATCTGCTGTGCTAAGTATTTTAAGTACAAACTTGAACAGTAATTCGGTGGGCGTTCAACACGGGTAAACATCAAACCATCAAACAAACCTTAAAAAATATTCACTCCAAGATGTCAGATAAAAAGCGAAAAAAATATTTGTACAAAGTTTATAATAAACAATTCAACAAAGAACGTCTTCAACTACCTGTAGGCACCTTTTCAATAAACTATCTTATCGGGTCAAGTTCTTCAAATCATTGAAGCCAACTCGCTCCATTCATGCGGTTGACATCTCACCTGTCACTAACCTCAGGTTTTTAACGATAATCATCGCCCCCATTCACAGCGAACGATTGTTCGATTTTCAAAATCCGCCCTCAAAAAGGGTTGATAAACATATCAAAGGCACTTTTTAGTTTGGAATCCGTATTTTTTAATATTCCACAATGTGAGTCACCAGTTCCATTGTGCCAGTACAATCGAACACAAATATCGATTATCCGCATTGGATATCAATTTATCGATATTCACACAGACCTCCCGCGAGTAAGAATGTGACAATAGGAGAATGTCTCGCTTGCGGTGTATCGATACAAAAGGGATTTTCTCTTACATTGCCGTTTTGTATTTCGAACTATTGAGACTTGAACTGTCATTTTAAAAATGTGATTAAATTGTCAACTTGACATTAATTCATCGTAATCGATTCGAATTTCAAGTGTTGTTTTTAATAATTGTGACGGTCATATGAGTGATTGTTTTAAAGCGTTATATTTTTAGATTCTTCAGTAATTAAGTAACACCTTTATGTTACAGCACGAGACGTGGTTACAAAACATCGATGTGCAAAACAATATGAAAAAGTAACCGAAATTTATATTGGGGTCGTGTAACGTTCCGAAATAATTAATTATAAATAACTCAACATTTCGTAAGTAAACGTAACGAAAAGTTAGTGGCAAAGGCCGCGGCCGGCCCTTTGCATGTCGCAACCAGCCGAAATACACGGCGGCTTCAATCAAAACCTTTTAAATGTGGAAACTCAATTAAAAGTTAAAAATGTTTAGGATAAGTTCACGTGAATTTCGGTTACATAACGAGCCTCTCGATTAGGTAAGTATGCCGTTTTGGCAACATTTATTTTGGGGCTTAGTCTTGGAATCGCCCTCCATTGTTGTATGTCGGGCAGGCTTCTTTACTTTTACAAAAGTAATAAATAATACTTATATTTTAGGTGAACTTTAGCTCCGCTTACGTAACTCTTGTGGAAATATATGCCCGAAATATCAATGCCAAAACTCTTGCTACAAGTTGATTGCCCGAAAGAGTGTCGTAATATTATAGAGTATTATAAATAATCTGAGGCTTTTTCAGGTTGTGAAATACTTAAAACGGGATCTTTATAATGTTTATTGTATGGAAATACTAATTTAAGAATATATAAAGAGAAACTCTAGAACTTTCCTCTTAAAGAAAAGTGTTTGCTTTTGCTTTCAGTTATTAAAATCTTATCTTTTCATGGTAAATATTGTATAGTTAGGAAAGGTTGTAAGTTATTTTTCACGGTTAGGACGATCAATGAAAACACCTTTGGACTAATTGTCAATCGCTCTACAGAAAGTAAACAAGAAAAGCATATTTAATGAATATGAATGTGTAATTAGTAAGCGGAGTACTGAGTGGGGTGGCGGTGCGGTGACGACGCGGCGGCGATGTGGTAGGTAGCACGCACCGGCGCCGCGGCGACACGTGCCTGGCCGCGCCTGCCCGTGACGGCTACATGACAGAGTGCCGATTAGCCGCCCGCTGCCTGTCTCCACTGCCGGCTATGTACCAGCTTGTAGGTAGACAACTCTTTATGTAACACGCAGTGTTTACGAAATTAATAATCACACAAAAAAATTGTCTTGTGTATGCATTGTAAATCAATTGTACTGTATAAGCCCATAATAGCCCAGTGCTGAACATGAAATTCCTCTACAACCGATAATTCGATTAAGAAGTAACAGTCCATCACGCTGGTCTACTGCAGATTGACGGAGTGTTTGGCGAGATAGTAAAGTACCATGATTTTAACGGCAAAGGAAAACCTTATAAGGAAACCTTTACCTATATCATTGGGATTTGTTTTTATTATTGTATGTAAAATCCACCAACCCACACGAGGCTAAAGTAGAGTGAAGCATTACCTCTTTTCAAAGTAGAGTATCTCGTGTAGGTACAGCAGTGAGCTTCTATATGCTGATTATACTCGTTTGATAATGAACATTATGTACAAGAGTTTCACTATCACCCTTTCTTGGTAAGTAAAGATGATGAATAAGTTGTGATCAGAGTTTTAAGTTGCAATTGCGAATTATGTCAATAAAGTGGTGTTAGTCTTTTTAACCTTCTAATTCCTTTGTTATGAAATAAATAACGTCGAACAGTTTAGACTGACAGGAAAATATCTAAGATAGTTCAGAGAGCCAGAATAAATTACTATATTGTAATTGAAAGTGTAATTTTCCTTGTTTATGTATTAAAATAATTTGCAAACAAATAACTTAATATGAATTTGTACAATCATTTTATAAATGTTAATTTACAATATTATTAATGTCACAGTCATTAGCATACAACACAGCTCAACAAGATATTTTGCAGACCTTTTAAAAGCTTAATCAATTTACCAAAGAAAGAAATATTTACATAATTTAATATGCAATTTTAAATCACTTAACGTCATATTATAATAAAAACATAGTCCTTATTCCGTTGACATAAGGCAGTGTGCGCACAATGTGGAGGACACGGCGTAGTGAATTGAGCGCTGCCGGTGACAGGCGAGCGATAAAGTGGCGATTAGCCTGTCGCTGCCTCCACTGTGTACTGGCCTTTAATAATAAACAGATTATACTATATATTAGTCTTGGTCTTAGCACCGTTCAATATTTGGATAACTTTGTTAACTCGATTTTGGTGCTTGTGGTTTTTTGGAGCTAGTTTTTGTAAAGGATTTCTTGTTGAAATCTAGGTAGGTAGCGGTCCTAAAATGTTAGAGGCCTTTTGCGACAAATAAACTGCACTGAGCCTAACGATAATTGCAATGCTTGCAGATAGAGTCTATGATCTGATGCCTGTAAATACAATTATCCTAGCTTGCTTGAAATTCAATGTATGTTTAGACAAAATATTTAATAGATAAAAGATTTTATAAATATTTACACGATATGTTTGTAATTGTTGCCATACCAAGGACATCTACATGACATTTATAAATATGTATGTGCTATTTCTAGTACTACACCCAAGTTCGCAAATTAAATCCATCGTTATTTTATCCACATCGCATCGCAGTTCAAGTATAATTTCATAAAATCAAAATTCCAGACGGCAAACTCGCGAAACAATTTGCTAACTCGGCGCGACTCCGAAATAGTTTATCTTAGACGGGCGCAAACACGAAGGGATGGTCTGTCGGTCGACAGCACTAAACAAGACATCTACCTACCGTTTTACACAGATCCTTACACTTGGTAGCTTCGTCTCTCTCGCGCTAAGAAAATGAAACGGACCAATGAGGGGGTGGGGTGACACGCATTTCCGGCCCGGCTCCAATCAGCTACTAGAACAAAGGAGTCGCGATAGCTACTTACCTACAAGCATCTACGGCGGGGGTCGGTAGACTCGCGTTCATACATGCACCCGATACTCGGTTTTTTTACCTGCCGCTGTGGGCGTATTTGTTTTTGTGATTATGTGCGGGTGATCGGTTTGCGCTCAAGAAACGCTGCGCTTATGTTTAAAATCGCGACAAAGGTTTGATAAAAAAATATTGTTTAGTAAATATCAGAAAATAGTAGATTATACAGCACATGCTAAGTGTGGTTCATTTTTGTAATGTTTCTTACTCCTTTCTTATATGCAATAGTATCATAGGCATTGGCCATTCGTATTGTTTTGAAAACGTGTTCAACTTGAGAAGATACAAGGAAATGTTTATGTAGATAATAAATTGAGGAAAACTAAGAAAATATTTTTAGGCCACGTGTCCGCCCTCTTAGATAAATAGCAAGACAAGTTTTCGTGAATTACGTAACTATCATTCATTGATTTGAATGTTGTGTTTTCTTTGTAATAGTATACGTTTGAAAAATCTGTCAAATGTTTTTCTGTACAACTACAAATAAATCATGGATTTTACTTAATTCTGGTTGTCTTCGATTTCGTTTTAATTCAGCTAAAAGACCCCAACAGATATAATTGGGGTCTCTACTTTTGTTAAAAACATTTCTCATTTGAGTTTGTGTGACATAGTATCTTATAATGCTATATAGTTAGTTACACAATTAAAAAATTACAAAGCTGAGGTCTCGGGTTCGAATCCCAGGTCGGGCAAAGTGATATTGGATTTTTCTGTTCATTATCAGCCCGGAGTCAGGAATTTGTGCCCGATATGGCGATAGGCTCGCCCCCTATCACATCATGGGACGGAACATGCAAGGCGAAATGTGGGTGTCCTAGTGGCGCCTCTGCCTACCCCTTCGGGGATAAAGGCGTGAGTTTATGTATGTATGTATGTACAATTCAAAAAAAAAGATTTTAACAAATGAAATAGTACTCTAATCTCAGTAGACATTTGGTAAATACATTATAAAGCTTACATAGTTTTCTATAATACTTTTCGGAGCCGCTGAAGAGAAAATAAAACGAAAGAGGTATTATCCTGAATGACATCCTGTTACGGCTTATTTCTTATGTCGACTCTGAGAATCCTCACGTCGTCGTTAAAGGTACATTTTTCTTTTGCAGTTCTTATGTGACGGTACCCGCGTACGGGGACCCTTCCTTCTCCCGTTAATGTAAATGATACCTTATACGCCTTATAAAACAGTTGAAAATGTTATAATTTACTGACAACGCTCTCTGTAAGACTATAATTTGACTATCACGAATTTCCTGCGTAAATGCAGTTACGAAACGTATGATAGTGACGTAGCGTCGTGAGGTGAAGTAAATCGTGTGTGTTTGTTATAGGGTTTGTTTTGCATTGTATTGGTATCGGATGGCGAGAAACAAATCTGCGTAAGGTACATGGTGTCGAGTAACTCGCGTCCTTACCCTCTCTCCTTTGTTCGGGCCGGAAGAGTGCGCTAGAATTACATGCTCAAGTCTGATGTGCGCTTATTTTTTACGGCGCTATATTGTGTTTTGTGAGCTCACTTATAGTTATGCAGTTCAACGAGTGAAGCACTGACGGCGGTTGGGGGAAACAAAACAACTTTACCGTTTGAATTTCAGGTTTTGTGGGAAGTCTTTTGCGATGTGTTAAATAAATTTTGAGTTTCAAGTTATACAGTCAACATTTTTCAATCGAGTGTTCTCTTAAGAAAACCTGGGACTATCAACAGTGGCTTACATCCTTAAGTACTACTTATACAATGATTATATTTTAATTATTTTCGTAATAGAATATCCAGTTTAACATAAAGAGTTTTTGAACTATCTTAAAAATTTGGTTTTTATCTAAGAAATAATCGTGGGTTGCCTTAGCAAGCTCTTACTTTATTTATATCTATATTATTTTCGCTATAAATGCAACAATTTATTCTCTCCGAGGAAACTTACATTTAACATAAACTTCATTCGCCTTCATAACCTAAGGCATGTATACTACAGTATGTATATGTTGTTACATAGCAACTCTGCGTGCAGGTTAAATAAACAAGAGCGAACACAAAAATGTATGAAGACGGTGCAGTGGCCGGTTGAATGATCGTTCATTGGCTCCCACCTCTCGTAGCTGCGCGCCGCCCCGCATACTGATATCTGGATTAAATTACTCCGCCAACTATTTTACACAAAACCAGAGGCCATAATTAAAGTCCCGGCGAAAATAGAGGGAATCAAACGTCTTATCTGACCAACGAGAAATAGCATTTCTTCGTTGAATAGTTTCCACTGAGTCGGATAGTAAGTGAGCGGAATAAATAATTATTGCGGCGATCTAAAGTTGGTGCGGTGCGGCTTCCTCACACGCTGCTAATGAACATAGTTCCTTTCGCCGCCATTGTACAGCTTTCGGTTGTGCATTTCAATGTTTATTTCGTGTTTTGATTTGTTTCCAGTCTATGGGCTTAAGGCTTATATTTTTGTTTCGTGTGTTTTCGAAAATTTCCTGTGACTGCAAGCTATCTCTAAATTAATAGTAGAAAGCTTGTACTAAATATCAGTATAGATATTCTTGTAATCGTTGTCAGGTTTATCAGCAATGAGTCATTATCCTGTTATTATAAAACAATAAAAACTTATATAAGTGCTTAAATTGTCTAAAAGTATATCAACGACTTCATAAACCGGTTATGACTACAAATAATTATTTACTATTTTCACCTTGAACATTTAAGATCTAACATCTAATAAAAGACTCAATCTTACAATCTAACGTAAACTCCATCTTTACCTAAATCGCAACCCTACACATAAACACAGTTTCACTTACGCACAAACAAGGCACGTATCGCAAAATCAATAGCACAAGGAAATACAATTCATTTTCACGGTGTCTGAAATAAACCATTCTTTGCATTGAAAGGGGAATAATCTCGGTGTAGCAGCGGGGGTTTAATCAAAATCCGTGAATTGCTTTAAATCAGGAAAACGCAGGAAATATCCTTTGTGTCGGCAATTTCCCGGCATGCGTGCGGCTAATGCGCTATCGGCGGGTAATGACTTCCTTAATTAATTCGCAATACAGTCGCGACGCCATCTACCGCCCGCGGGACACATCTCCAGCGTCAAATGTTGCCAGTTTAGAAACCATATTTGCCGAGTGTTATAATGATTCATGTCCGGTGTTTGCTAATGAGGACTAGGTGCGGTTAAAAACTACACAGATTTAATGTGGTTAGTAGTTGTGATAGAGCTTAGTACAATATCTTTCCACACCCGTGGGGCTTAGTTTTCGGGAGAGATAAATATACTTTATGTAAATACGTTAGTGGTTTTCTTGATGCTGTAATTATGTGTGTTTTTTGTATTTTTTATACATTAAATTAAAAAAAAATTAATTTGAATCAATATATACATAGAATATATATTATGCATGTAGGTAGTAATTGACTAAATAGAACTAGGCACTACCTAGCTAAATAAACTTTATCAGCCCATATTCGTTCCATTGCAGGGCACGGGCCTCCTCTATAATCGAGACCACGATTGGGAGTGGTTAGGCCATATAGTCCAGCACGCTGGCCTAGTGCGAGTTGGCGGACTTTTACATTCCATAGGAATTCTTCGGAATTGCTACGGTATGCAGGTTTCCTCGTAATGTTTTCCTTCACTATAATAGTGCGTGGTGATTGTTAGACACACATGACTCCGAAAAGTCAGAGGTGTGCCCTGGGATTTGAACCCGCTATCACCGTAAAAATGTTGGCAGCCGCATATGGTTCGTTACCACCAGGCCACCACAAACAGCAAAAATGTAGCTAAATATTTACACTCCATTTTATTTACATTCCAAAATCACGCAAAACAAATCACAATCACAATCAAACCCAACACATAGCGTTATTAAAATCACGTCCCTTCAAAATTAGTACATAAGCAGTACATAGCGATCAAAGTAGGAAGAGGGAACGTCGCCATGGCACCGGAGGCAGTAAGAAGTTATTTTAGGGGAATATTGCGACGTCACAGGCTTATCTTTACGGCAGGTGTTCCGTCCCACCAGGCGGACAAATTTACTAAATATGCGACTTACGCGGATCACGGCTTATTGCTGTCTCATTTGTATGCACTATTTACCTAGTTGTTTGTTCAATAGGACTTATTGTTTTGCTTGGGGACTGGATTTTTTTAAATTATTGAACTCTGTTCTATAACCAGAGACACGGTGTTAAGTTTAATGACAATGACAATAAAGTAGCTTGATCAATGGTACCCACTGTCTTACAGAATACCGACGTAAAACAACAACTTTGGCGTATTTCGTTTGGTTAGAGATTTCTCGAGACGCGAATATCTTTACTTTCTTATCTCTTAGCTGTCTTTCGACCTCTTTCTATATATTTGTAGGTATATACTTGTAGCTTGCGGTACACCACGTGTAGTGCATGTGTATGCACTCCAAAGAACACTCATCATACTGTAAAATATAAAATTACTTTATAATAAATAGTAAATAAATACATCCAACAGTCACATACATAGTGCTGACACCACACTAAGATCGAGTCTTGTGTCGTGGGTATCAGAAACTACGAGAGACTTTTCGGTCTCACAAACACCTGGACCCGAAACAGATGCTTGTATATCACACAAACATTTGTCTCGGTGCGGGAATCGAACTCGCAACTTCTCGTTACACAGCTGGCGTCTAACCAACTGCGCCACGGAGGCTGTCAGGCTTTATGGACAAGGATGATAAAAGTTTTAATATGGAAAGATTCCATAAGTATATTTTAGTCTGCTGGCGTTAGTTTTAAGGTGCAGGTAACTAAGCGCTCAACAGTGCAAGCCTAAAAATAGAAGAATCTAGATCATGGCCACACGTCTGCGGGCGACGTGTCTGGGCCCAGGCCGTTGCTAAGGCGCGCTGACGAAAAATTAAAGTAGTCACAAAATTTCAGTGGTAAAATCATTATATTATATATTTACAAGTAACTACAGGCAAGGATTTTGTCATATTTTTAACTCTTACCATAAAAACAAAGAATTATCACTACTTCGAGATGGATTTATCTATGTGGATCCTAGATCACTTATTGTTTTATATATTTATTCATTCATTTATGTGTTCGTAGTGCACTTTGATGAGTAACTGATGTGACGGCATAGTAAAATAAAAATGATGAGGGACAGTAACGTCATATGCCCTAGATTCTTCAAGCTACGCCCTGTACTCGCGAAACCGCGCGAGATTAAACAAAACTCTTTAATGTTGTTAGAAATTATCAGGATACGCAAATTATTATTACCCATCTATATTTCTAAGATCGACATTAACGTCATCAAATATAACCACGATAAAAGTTAATGGATTAGAGCATTAAAACCCATTATATCAATATATTCCCTTCTTTCTTCCCCCATTATCGTATTAAGTAACATCCAATTACACAAGTAAGCAAACACCAAGTAAAAGTTCCCCTTTACACTACACGCTCTTGTAAGATTTGTACGCGGCCTGGGAACACACGTCACGACGCCCACCCCGATCAAAGCTAATGCGTTACACATGTAACGTCGAAACGCTAATAAGCAATTAAACACAATATTTACACCATGCCGATATATTGACGAACGCGCTTTGATCTCGAGCTCTTCAGAGAATCCAAATTATTGTTTCATAGTTCTGAGACATCAGCAAAGTTCGATTGTGCTAACGTATGCTTCGGTTCGTTTAATAATTGTTAGTTTAAGCCGATTACAGGTAATTTGCGAATGTTAGTAATTCAATGTTCTGTAAGTTGTGATAGTTCTCATTATACGTTTGCAAACTTTAATGGTTATTTCATGTTGTGAGGGAAACACAAATATAAAATACACAATGTCCTAACCAAAATAATCTGTTGCGCGCAAGTTAAATAAAAATTAGGCGCGAGAAGCAGAGCTCGCGGCGAGGGAGAGAGCTCATTGTGGCGGCACAATGAACGCGCCTGATTGGCGGAAGGATGTTCTCACTAAATAAAAAATATCGACGCGTCATTTCGCGCAATTTTCGACGAATTTTCAAACGATAAAACCTGTCATTTCGCTGTTGACGCGCCTATAAAATATTCATGCAGACGGGCGAGAGATGAGCGATTTTTTCTTCGATTTACGCGTCGAAATAAGATGTCATTTTCCGTATCATTAGCGGCGGCTCGAAGCGTCGCGACGCCACTATTTATACGCAAATACGATAAAAATGATGCCCAACCGATCGACTGTTTGACGCGCAATTGATAAATTGCGACCCATTTAAATATACTTATTTTTTTCAATGGTTTTATTCCATTCACACTTTGTTAATGATTTGTTTGAAGTTGTGGAAGCAATCGTATTTGAGTAATGACATTATCAATTATAGAACAACTGCTTTATTCACACACTACTCATTTTAAAAGTGTCGTTAATAAAAATAAAGGTCAGAATTGAACTATCGAGCATTGTGAGAGTTCTATTTATACGCGTTTAGTAGGATAACCATCGGTTTTCCATGGGAAGGTAAATTCTATCGGAATAAAACTCGGCAGCGCGGCAGAGCTCGGCCGTTGAGCCGTCTCTTTGCGGCGAAATCGCGCGAGTAGTTTATCTCGTCATGATCACTCGATACTGATATCCATCTACAAAAGAATGAGGGCTACGATTATCTTGGCTGCATTGAGACTCATTGCGTGTGGAGTTGAAATAAAAATAAAATAAGGTGAGTTATGCGAGGGTTTTGTAGTTTTTATTAGGTTAAAATTTATATTTAACGCTTATTTGAAGACCTTATATTAATATGTAGAATATTATTAGCATCATATGAATGATATAATATTCAGGTAATGAAGGTACTTTAAGAGATAACTATATTTTAACGCGATAAAAACATATGAAATTACCTCTACTATAAAGTAATGCTGTGCGAATAAATGTAAAAGATATCTTCATAAAAATACGGAATGTATTAAACAATGTTAAAAACTAATTGTATTATTTTCAATATTACATGGATCAATGTAAACAAACACTTATGTTACTAGAAACAACGAGTTTCGTTTTCAAATAATGTTCGTGAAAAGTGTGGAGACACAGTTAGCGCGGCTTATTGCCGTCCCACGTTGGGCGCCACTGTACAATATTGCGCGGCCGCCGTGTCCCCGACTAATCCCCGGATTCATTTATTTTTGACAACGCAATACGATTTTATCTCACGGCTTCCGATGCTGTTTGCCTTCTGTTATTACGCTCCCGCCATATTCGGACCACTTATTTATTTATTTAGCGAACCCTTGTAGGGGTGATTTTGCTTTAATGCGGCTTCCCTCTTTGACGCTTGCGTGTTGTCCTTTAATTCTTTCTACTCATAAGGTATCATTTGTTGCTATAACAGTAACTTTGATGTATATTATTTCTTCGTCTTCTTCCTAAGACACAGGAACTTTACTGCTGAACATAGCCTTCTCCTCCTTAAATATTGCCTCAGTGGCCTATTGAAAGGGTTCGTAATTTTTTTGATGGGTTACATTATTATCCGTACCGTAAAAAAATACCTTTCAGATAAGATGAACTAGAAAGAGAGGGGGAGAGAGAAAGAAGCAGATAATATTTTAAGAACATAACTGACTTTATTTATCCTTCAACTAAAAATAATATTCTTCTGTAACAGTTATTATGAGCGATACCAAAATATATCCGTTGTCTCGTAACCAAATTGGCTTCCAGTTTCCACCCGAAGTGCAACAGATTCGTACTAAAGTTCCATAACGGGTTTCTATTCTGTAAATATACATACATTCATGCCCTCTTCAAATGCATATAATAGTGCTTCAAAATTAGTCTCTTTTATAGCTTGTATAACATTTAATAGGAAACATAATTTCACATTTAATGACAATACGTAACGAAATAAAAGATATCAACAGTATTTCCTGTTTTATCAGGGCGACAGTATTGATCGGTTGTAAATTCAGGAGTAGAAGCATTTTGCAATAACCATTGTGGCATATTATTATGTCAATAAGTGCTTAATTGTAGGGATGAGAGCAAGTAAAAAATAAACTTTGCTCTGTCATACTCGAGAATAGGGTTCAAGCTAACCATTTGATGATAAAAAAGTAAACATCAATTTACTTTAAGACTTTATCATATTCGAATTTATCTTAATAATTATTTATTGATAGAACGATGTTCGCTGAAAGTCAAACTGACCTACTATCAGTGCAATAAATGTAGTGTTCTATCAATAGCTCCAGTGGGCTCACGTGGTCCGTTCTTGAGTCCCCACCGGCACTCGATGTAAGTGGGTCGAGCTGGAAGTGACAGACGCCGACCTTATGTATAGTTGTGCCGTTTTAATTAATTTTATGTCGGTGTTTTAATGGGATTGCTGAGATAATGTCGTGCACAGGGTGGTGTAAAAAGGGATTGAGTATTGGGTTTTAGGTGTGTATTTATTGGAACCAAAAGTATTATGATAGTTGATGAATGTATGTACTTCTATTTTCTTCTTTTATTTCTATTTGTTTAGAAGGTTCAGAACAGAATTCAGTTAAAACACATTTCATTGTTATGACTAATTGTCATATAAGTATAACTATTATTTAACAATCACAACTGGAAAATTTGCAAACTAACACATATTTAATAAAATCTGATTTACAGGACAGACCAACTAGTACTTATACGTGTAGTAAACCAAAGAAAACTGCTCAAAATAATATTTTATATCTGAAGTTAAATAAAAATGGAATCGCTATCACCTAACGACAATGAATTAAGTCTTTGCTAAATGGATCATATCTCTTAGTAGCCATAAGACAAGTATTTTACACTTTATTTAGTAAAATGAATGTAATATTTTATTCTACATGAAAGCGGTCTATATTGACGAAAGACATTTCGTGTCACAAAAATTTGCATATCTTATTAAAAACCTCGACGGCGGAGATAAAAATGAAAATGAGACACGTCAAAGAAAAAAAATAACGGACGAAACTCGCACGAGACAATGGTTATTTTGGGCGATACGAAAAAAAACCGTTTTTTGTCATGGAAATTTTGGGTGGACACTTTGCATTTTCTTTATTCCCCGTCCCTTAGTCGGCGGAGAAATCTGTTTTTTTTAATTATCGTGTTTGGTAATTAGTTTCGGGAAACGATCTTCTTTCCGTTTACTCCTGCCGGGGCAACTTGTCTTCTCCTAATGAGCTAATTTATAGGCAAAATACTGCATATTTCGCTGAAACATCGTTTTCCCTATTTTTATTTGCGATAAATCTTGTTTTTTTTTGTTATGAAATAGTATAATATAGCGAGCTTTCTTACGTTTTATTTAACTAAAAAAAATCTCCTTGACCCTGTTCTTTTTTTGTTTGATCTATTTCTATTTCAGCCCATATGCGTCCCACTGCAGGGCACTGGCCTACTCTACAAACGAGAGAATCGATTGAGAGTGGTTAGGCCATATAGTCCACCACGCTGGCCTAGTGCGGGTTGGCGGACTTACATAACGTAGAAATTCTTTAAAATCGCTACGGTATGCAGGTTTCCTCACGATGTTTTCCTTCACCGTTAAAGTGCGTGGTGATTGACTATCAATGGTTGACAATCAAACAATAATATTGTTTGATCTAATGATTTAAAATACGCGTCTTCAGCATTAAGTACAATTTAATTATGTATATTATAAAGTACAAATAAATGTCACTTAATTGCATAACTATTTCCGATAGCAAAAAACTAAATCTTTTCTAGTATTTTTTATTCCTTTGCCCAATTTCCGACTCGAATCGGGATTGTATCGTGCAACCACAAGCCAGCTTTTGAAGTGGCTAAACAAATTGCAGAGCTACTTCACTGAGTCGGTGTTCAGCTTTATTTTCCCCAAATGACACACGTTCTGTGACACAGCTCCTCGGATTATATCGATCGACCCCCGGCTTGGTATTTAGTAAAGAATCGTTTTGATTGGTTCGGTGGTTCTTTGGATATTAATGTGGATAGAGCTAAGTTTTAATGGGTTTTCGGGTGTTATTATTTAAATTGTATTTTTTATTTAGTTTCGAAGCGTGTATATTTTTTAAATACAATGTGATTTATAACTTTTTATAATGATTTGATATTCTATTAAAATATCAGGATAACTGAACTCATATTTTATTAACTGTTCAGTGTCTAAACCAAAAACAATTTAGACTACTTGTCCAGTTCTTACCGCTGCTCTTATGTCCTCACCGCATCATTGTTTCAATATGTTAAATATTTATATCTTTGGGGGATTAATAGCTCTCCTCTGATTTCTTCCCATAATGTTTACTAAATACTTATCTTCCATAAAAAATACACGTAATATTTTATATCAATGCTGGAGATATTTTTATATAACCGTCAATTTTGTACTTACTGTCGCCCTATATTTTTTTACGAAAATTATGGATGTAAATGGTTTCTTAAAAACATAATATGTAAATTTTCACAACTTGAGGTACTATTAAATATATTTGAACATTCTCATTTATTTCCATTGATGGAATAGATAAGAGATTGAATACAAGCAAGGTCCCGGTGTAAACGAGCCGCTATCAATTGAAGCCTGTCCCCTTGTTTTTTACGGAGGGTCGGATCTAATCCGCGAGCTAAGTACGCCTCTAATGCCAAGTAATTTCGAAGCCCTGCCGCGATTGTGGCAAACTTAATGTGTTCGCCTGACGCGCGTGAAATATTGCTCTGTATTTTGTATCTTTAAAAATAAATTCAAGGATTTATATATTTTGCATATGGTTTTTATGGAATTGAATGTAAATATGTATCGTATCTTTATCAATCAATTTATTCATATTATTTTTTGTTTTATCAATTACCACGCACTTAGTGATGGAAAATGTCGCGAGGAAATCTGTACGCCATAATCTTTACAAGAATTTCTATGGTATTTAATGCCCGTGAATCTTTAATAGACCAGGGTGGGAACTATGACTTAAGCCCTCTCAATTAAATTCTCGATTGTGAATGAGGCCTATGCTCAGCGGTGGGTTGAATTGCCCACTAAAGCAAATGTAGATGAGAACCTTTTTGGGCCTTGGTGTAGTCGGATCAAAAATGATTCTTAGTTTCTCATCTTCCACAATCGCAATTGTGCTTTCATCAGCTAAATATAGATTTTAATTAAATCATAGATTTTAATAAAATACGCACAGATAAGGTTTTCAACCAGAAGCGGATCTAGGCATAATGTTATTAAAAATGTACAAATAAATATTTTGAAGAGGCGTCGGCGGCGCGTCGGATAATGAAGGCGTTTCGAATCAAGGAAATTAAAAGTCTCAAACAGAGGGCAGTTACAACAAATCCCGACACTAAAACTCCTATATATATCCCGGCGAATGTTGTAAAAAATCATTGCCTCCATCTACCCTCCGTCCTCGGCGAGGGGAAAAATCTAATCTGTGCATTTTTTGTGGGACCGCGATGCCACAAAGAATTTCATTTCCCACTGTTCATCTATCTCTATTTCACTGACGGCTCTTGTTCTTGGAGCCCCTCCCCCCTCCCGCGCCCCGCGTGCCCTCCCCCGCACCTCCGACGCCATCAGCAGTTTTTTAGATTTCCTCGATCGGAGATAAGGTTAAGCGAGCTCTCCTTATTAGATGTTTGTACGCGACATTCGCAGGCTCATTTTAATTTATCACGGTTCAATGGTTGATTTATTTCTTCATCTTATCCAATAGAGTTGATTATAATTTTTGTTCGATTATTGAAATTTTAATTTATTTTTTGCCGATAACAGATTGTAACTTCGTGGCCACATTATATTAACGATGCTATATATCAATATTTATATTCTTTACGAAAAAAAGCAACGGAATAAATAAATCGGATATGTGAATGTTCAATACCTCCATGATATTTAATTCCTTTGCTTATGAATAGTGCCTGTCACATTATGCATTCATCATTGCACCATAAAAATCTTATGGTAGTGATAATTGGCCAAAACATCCAACGAAGCGAAACAAATATTTGTAAGTGGATAACGGAAACGTTTATGGATTAAATTGCCACACAATAGCCAGAGGTCTGTTTATCATAATAATAAACGGCACAAAGAAACTGAACGAGCAGAAGTCAACTTTTAATTGTATTACTAGTGTCACAATCAAAATGAGCCTCCACCAAACAGAATTACACAATTGTACACAATTGACATTCAAATCTGTGGACATTGCCGCTTTGTCACTTTATTGCCTTTTATTGACGCGTAATTGTCAATAAATTTCTACGGGATCGGAGTTTAATGTGGGTTTGGGTGGAAAAAGTTATGTTTTATTAATATTTTTACGAGAACGTTTAGGAAGCTGCGATAAGATCTGCCGTTTGGGAAGTTTTTTCTTTCAATTTCCGTCACGATTTGTACACTCATTATTGGCGATTCGATGGGGGCGATAGGGGCAGTGGTCGCATGCCATCCACTGTAGTGCGATGTTATCGCGTGTCTCTTAGCGACTTTCATCGGGGCTCTCGATTGTGCCGAGCAGCCGATCTCCCCTTCTTGGGAAACACTACAATAGCATAGCGCGATGTTGCTAGCATTTTATCAAAACTTGCATTTTAGAACCAGTTTAGATCAACACAATTTTATAAATTTTTACTTAATTAGTAGTATAAAAATCGACTGTATCACTTAATCATATTATGTTGATATATTTGTTCGCTTGCTATTGAAGAAGTAGAAAATATTAAATTGGGACTCCCGTTTGTTTTGTTGTTAATAGCAATAATGTTTCACACGTTCAATTTAATTTTCATTTAAATATTATATTATCTAAATCTTGTTAGTTGAAACCTATTAACATTAATACAAAACGGAAGATAACAAAATCAATTGACACTCCTTTCTTAAATAAAACGGTACATATAAAATCTTTCAGGAGTGATAAATGGTTCCTGTGCCAGTATGAGTTGAGTTTAAGGTTATTCATGCCTCCACATGAAAGTGACTCGCATGCTACTTTGTTAGGCTTCAGTGCTTTGGTTACGCTGACGTGAAGTTCAAAGTCAATCCTAAGTAAGTGAGCTATTTCTAGCTGCGAACTTCATTCAATGGATAGCTGAAATTGTACTATAAATGACAATTAATAATGTTAAATTCAATACATAGACTACGGCGGAATTTTTAAAAATATTGTAGTTATTACCTCATTTCCAAAATTTTCAATTTTGATATACTGTTCATAAGCAAAATTTAGAAAAAAAATCTCTGGTAATGTTATCATGGAGTTTCTTTAGGTAATGGAATTTCGTATAATTTGATGTACTGATGAGATCTATACCGTGATTTAATCTTGTATTACCGTAAACCGAACCAAGACTAGCTTTTTTATTTTGAATTTCAATTATCGGGTAATATTGGTCTAACAGAATACAAAAGTAGAGTTTTGATGAAAAAATATGAGTTGAGATGATAGGTTAATCAGAGAACTAGTTGAAGTAAAGGTACGCAGTTGGTAATTTTAGGATATTTGGATAACTTGATAATGCATATAATGACTATACAAAGGATATTGCAAAGTGACTAAGGAAACCCTGAAAATTTAAAAATATTTCTACGGCCCGGAAGGTATGAATTTACGGTATTTGCAAAAGTATATCGTAATTTATTTCTCACCTGTTCTCACTCATACTCTAAATGAAAAATAAATGCGGGTTCAAATCCAATAACATTCACAATGTTTGCGCATAGGTAGTGGAACAAGACAAGATAACGCTTATTAAACACGTCACTCAGGCGGTATCTACCCTCCATCACCCGTCACTGAAATGTTCTATTAATATTTTTGTTTGCACTGGATTTTGTCTTTATTAAGTCAACTTCCCCTATAGTTAGTAGTTATTTAATGAAATTGATTTAAGGCTGCGAATTTGAATGATATTAGTAGGAAGGGATGTTTTTAGGTAGATTATTTATATATACTTTTCAGTTAGCCGTATTCTTCATATCAAGTGTTGATTTCTTCCTTAGGACTTAGACCGACTTTCTCGCACCTGCCTACGTATGTATGACTAACTATAAATTGGCTTATTTTACGCAATATATTACGTTGTAATTTAAGAATAGCTTCGTACCAAAATCCTATTATATTTAACACTGTCACGACAAAGTAACCAATGACACCCCATGACATGTTGAGTATCGAACTTCGAAAACTACGACTTCCTTTCACCAAAACAATTATGTTTGTAAATTGGAAATCGAATAAACAAGTTTGATACAGAAGTTACTAAATCACACTGATACATTAAACTTGAATCTGCATTCAAAAAACAATTTGCCCAATTGGTGGGTATTCTCGCATCGCTCTATAAAAACGCTATGAAAAGAAGCACGCCTCGCGGACGCCCACTCGCGAAACCGTACGACATCAAAAAGTCCGCAGTAGGTTTTTTTGCAATCATCAAATTGATCTGTCCGCACGCCATCTGGCCCGTGAGTAAAACGCTTTCGGGCTCCGTCAGCCGACGAATTAATTCATATAAAACACATAACATTCGTGTAGGGGTTCGATTCTGTGTCCTGTCATTACTTATAAAGTGATACTGTTTTAGTAATGGTGATAATGCGATAGGTTTTTGAGTTTTGTTATTGAGATTTATTAATTCATTATGTAAATTATTTGTAATAATTCTTTTACCATGACAATTAAGTGCTCTTAAAAATAATATAATCGATAGCCATGTGCCTCGACTGCTCATACGAGTAAAAATCGATATACGTTGAGACAGTTGATTAATTATTTTGGGCGTAAAAATTCCAAACATATATAGTGTCATGTATTTTGTTACCTGAGATATACAAATGAATAGTTAATTAAACGGCGTTACAATTTTAATACTTCATTATTTTTGGACCTATCGACGTTTAAGACATTACAACTTAGTCCTATGATTTCCAACCCTGGTCTAGGCAAAACTTCTAAGGTTCGAACACCGGCGGAAAGTTGCTAGACTTACGATATTTTGCAGAGTATTTGCATGATTTAATTCCACCTCCACCATTTCTTCCCAGAATAACAAGAAGGACGACTGGCTACCATCCTTGTGTCGTTAATTTACCTCCAATTCGCACGAAACGATTTGCATCCTTCATTATGCGTAGGGGGGTTAAGGATTGGAATGCCTTACCAAAATTAGTGCTTCCTGAGAGCTATGATTTAGGGATCTTCAAGACTGGAGTGAGTAGGCACCTTCTAGGTAGGCGTGTAACAACGTAGACTAGATCGTCACTTTCTATCAGGTGAGATTATAGTCAACCACTTAACCTAAAGATGTAAAAGAAAAATTGTACGATACATTTTCGTCATTAAAATCACATCAATGTTAGCGGCACACGACATAACTTTGTACCGTTTTAGGAATAGTCCCCCTAGTTTCGTTTCAGATGAAGCCCGCAGATCAAAGCGGGCATCGACAGTTCGGTCACGTTGGTAAGTTTCGCATTAAATAGGTTAGATTGAAGTGATAACGCACACATATTAAAACCTTTATTGCAATTAAAATTATTTTACGAGTTTCTTCTTTACTTATTATGTTAATTACTTATTTATGATATAAAACATCTACTCGTACATTATATAGAGGATACTCGTATAACATTTATGAGAACAAGGAACAGCATTTTATTGAGTTAAAATAATTAGATTAATTTGCACAGCAACCCTTTGTTCATTGCGATTTAATAGAGTAATGTACAAAGTGTAAAGCATTACTGTAGCAGTGTTTGTTTTGCTTACAAAACACATGGTCAAAGTTTCCAACGAAAACTCATTGTGCGTGAAAACGGTAGTTTTACCAAAACATATTTTTAAACAGAAAACTACAAAACATTTTCATATTTCAGCTGGAAATTGTAACTGTTTCCCGGCACGCGGTGCGGGCGGCGTGCGGGCGCGGTGCGGGCGCGGCGCGAGCGGGAGTCTGCCGTAGGGCGGGCGTACACGTGCGCTCATCAACTAATGGTCCGTACGCGGCATTTGAACCGAGCCTACACTCGGCACAAAACACCGCCCGCTAGTCCCGAGCCCGCTTTCGGCGTAAAAATTATAACGTGCAAAACACGGCCTCTTGCATTCCGTGCACGGGATTTTTTATGAATACTACGATTATTATTCGCATTTTAAACACGAATGCGGCGCTATTCTCCGGGAGATATATAGTAATATTTTTAACGAGTTTCCTCGGAGCCGGTACCTAATTTCAGGTGGAGTAGCGAGTGGCGAGGAGCGAGGAGCGAGTGAATGTGCAGTTGCAACAATGGCGCGTTATCGGCGGAGTCCACTTGTGCGAAGTAAGCGAGTAAGCGTGCGATGGCGGAGTCGACTGCTGGAATCGAACGCGATTGTAAATTTATTAGCACGGGCGGCGACTGCGGGAGCGCGGCGGCTGCGGCGGGCGGCGAGTCGTTCCGCCAGCGCACGTACGCGTTGTTTTTACTCTTCATTTATTTTTTTCTCGACGAGGCTCGGTTCCCCCCTTTTGTTCTCAAGTGGACCAGCTGTCATTATACGCCATGTTACTGTTATTTTTTTCGACGTTTTTATAGAGTTTTGCGTGGAGAGGGCGTTCCGTTCGGAAAAATGTTCGTTTTGCGTGCGTCCTGGAGAGTTTGCGTGCCGAGTGACGTCCATGTCGGCGATTGGAAATAAGTTATGGAATTGTGCAACAATGTTACTCTGCGCTGTTGGGAAACCGGATGGCATGGAGTTAAAATGTTTTGCGACGAGTTTTTTGAATTTCACGTTCGTCTGATATTTTAAATCTAGGTTATAGAGCTACATCAAATACTACAAATATAAAACTAGTTGATACCAAAAATATCATTTAAGAACCAATCACAACGAACACCTTATTTGTAATTATTGTAACGGCTTCAAGAATTTGAGTTAAAATAAATAAATAAATCATACAAAAAAGTCCCTCTCAGACGTAGTCTCCATTGCAGGGGAGGCCCGTGTCCTGCAGTGAGACGTATCGGGGCTGATACAGATAGATATAAGACAATGCCGTATGCATTAACAAATGATTATCGGATCCTCGACTCTTTACAAGTCGACGCCCTATTATCACTTTACACGATATCGCAAAGCCTCCCAAATTCGAGAAATCGACAAACAAATCGGCGGGTTGGTCGGCTAGCAACGCAATCACGCGGCCGAAACGTTAACATGTGTCATTGCAGTTTTCAAGTGGCTGCTGTTTGATAATTTAAACGTGCCCTCATGCGCAGGCTCCCTCGAGTGCTCATCGATGTGATGTAGTTTGCATCGCACGTCTGCTTAATTTTGGTTAATGGACTAGTTCAGAACCAATGCTCGTGGACATGTTTTGTTAAAATAAATGATATTGTTCCGATACACTATAGTAAACGTATCAATAAACATTTAGATTCTTAACAGTATTGTAATAAATTTGTAGAGAAGTATTTCTGGATGTATTTGACATACCAAACCAAGACAACAAACAAGCAACACCAAATGTTCATGCGAATACTTCTTCTTTTATAGAGTATGGATATAATAGTCTAAATAAATCTATCAGGATGGATCTGCACTTCCCATCACGTGCAGTCTGCCCACTTCGCCACTATAAGAAATCACAATTACATGTACAACATATTAAACATTTTTAATAAACACTATCCCCTATACTCGCACGATAACGTATCTATCTGACGCGGATCAGCACTCAAGGGCGGCCAATAGAGACTGCACAATGAGTGTTTAGATTGCGCCTCCCTGCCTCCCCGCCTCTCGCCTCCACGCCGATATTATGCGACTTTCTCAAATAAGTTTTAAATCCAACATTATGTTTTAAAATGAAATAACAAAAATGTAGGGTTTTAAAAGAAAATGTTGGGCGTGTGAAACGTCTCCTTTAGAGTGACGAGTAATTTTCCGAGACTATCTCAAAATCCGGTTTTTATTTTTTATTTATTTTTATATCCTGTCAATATGGGCATTGTTTCTAAAAATAGATTAATTAACTTCCAACCTAAATGTTATTAGTAATTTGAAATGCCACGCTGTTATTGATCATCCTTTTTCAACAAAACCCAAGTTTGACCTTTAATAATCCTCTCAATAACTTTTTGTTACTTCAAAAACCGATTAAAAACAAAAACAAAAAACAAAGTCTTATTACTAAAATAATCCGAATAAACAATCGTTAAGAACAGTCTCAAGATCGTCTTATAATTCAAGAGAGAACCGTATTGGTACCGAACCGATGTTTTTGCTATTATTATTGGCCAGATAAGACGGTTCAAGAGGCTTTGCAATCTCAGTATTCAAGTTGCGATATTGCTCGAGAATAACGCTCCACGTTACAATGGAAACTTGAGCATTTGATATGCATGTAGTATAAGAATGTTTCGTACGTAATCTTTGTACCTGAGCGTTTGGTCCTTCGAGCCGGATATGCCCGATGCATTTGATTGTGGCCGCTTGTTTGCTTTGTCGGATTGTTTTCGCATTTTTCCTTTGTGAGTTTGAAAATGTTGAGTTAGATATTTCGGAGACCTTTAATATTTCAGTAGTAGAATGATATAGTGTTATTGGGAGTTCTTTGGCTTTCCGAAATAGATATAGCAGGTTTGAGTCTGGGAAACACATCTTAAGGATAACCAACAAATTGTTTGGTTTTGCTACTGTCCGTGAGCGGTCGTCTAGCTTACCATCAGCCGACTGGCATACCTCTCGCCATTCATTGCAATTAAAAAAAAAAACAGACCTTTTGAAGTTCTGTTAGAATAATCTTAGTTAATTATCGCTTACTTTATTGGAGCCAAAAAAATGTAAGCTAAGTTACATACCTGAAAGCCGTACACAGGATTTTCATAGACCTAATACTTCTTCACGGGCCCATACCCGGCCAAACATAACTATTAATATCTCCCTCTAAATCGAAGCAAATCGTATCCGTAGCTCAATCACCATCTCGAAATCGACCCAAACACGTGACCCGAAATACTATTTCGGTATCCGTATGTTCCTTGGCTCTGTCATCGTGTAATAAACTAAATTGACATTTCGCGGGCCCGACCGCGAAAACTACTCAAATATATGGGGAAGGTACCTGTGCCGTCTCAATCCACTGCATTTTAGGAAATTATTTCTCCATCGCATTAAGGACGTATTGGTGTGCCGCCGAGCGCGCCCTCTGGCCGTGCGTGAGGGAATTCTGAAATATACCTAAACCCTCCCGTCCTCCGGTCCACCCGCCCGGGTCGCTTCGAGATGTCACTTTGTGGACTAATGTCTCTCATGTTGAGTATCTTGTGTTAGTTTCAGTTTTAGGTTGGTATATGACATTGCATAAGAAGGAACACATTCTGTGTAAGACAATTTAGGTAGTAATAAATTACCTATATGATATATTTTTGCCTACCTCGGTGGCGTAGTTGCACGCTGATACGATTACAAATCTTAGGTCTCGGGTTTGAATCCCGGGTCGGGCAAAGTGATATTGGATTTATCTAATCATTATTAGCACGGAGTCAGGAATTTGTACCCGATATGGCGATATGATCGCGCCTTATTACATCGTGGGACGGAACACACAAGCGAAACGTCGGTATCCTGGTAGCACCTCTGCCAACCCCTTCTGGGAAAAAGGCGTGAGTTTATGTACTTTTTTATTATTTTACTTAATAAAATATTGCTTAAAAAACATTATTTTCTATATCATTTCAATATGTAACTGTAGGAACTATTAAATTTGTTGTGGAAACCCCTGGGAGGGGCCTATGTTATGCGGAGGATTTGGCTGACGATGACGATTATGATAGAAATATCCAAGGCTTTTAAAATAATTCATCATAATTATGGAAGTTTATTTTTTTTGCACTCTCTTTTATTATTTATAGAGAGAGAAAATAATAATAAACAAATTGAATAGAACCCAAACATCACACATAGCGGTACACGCATGTAGCCAATCCATTGGCAGAGATTAGTGACTAGTGACCCTGATTTGTAGAGGCATTGTGGCCGCGTCTCGTTCTACACGCCTGTTTATTTCGTCTCCAGACAGCTGCGTGACCTCACATCGCGTTCCGGTTTACAGCCCAGTTGAGATTTTGAAGATTCAATTGTATCAGTTGAACAAAATCTTCGATAAAGTATTTGTCAGGTTTTAGTGTTTGTCACATAAGATATCCACAAAATGAACAAAGGCAATTTATTTTCTACTGGTATGACGATGAATAATGAAATGCAGTTCGATTTGACACTTCGTACAGTGCCATGCAAATAAAGAATTCACCTATGAGAGATGGTTTACCTATTGTTAGTTAACACAATTATATCAAAATGCCTTAAACTGGATAGCAAAGACACGATACACTTACGATGGTCATTGTGAGCGGCCCTCATAATGTGCGGTAGCCGCTATACGTGCAGATACAAATGTGCTAGCCTCCGTGGCGCAGTTGGTTAAACGGCTGTGAAATGAGAGGCTGCGGGTACGATCCCCGCACCGAAACAAATATTTGTGTGATCCACAGGTATTTGTTTTAGGTCTGGGTGTTTGTGAGACCTAAAAGTCTCTCGTAGTTTTTGATATATGATATACTGTGGGGTCAGCACTATGTATGTGACTGTTGGGTGTGACTTATTATTTTATTTTTTTGAATTTTTTGACTTGAAAAGAAAATATATCTCAACATCCCAATGTTTCTCCACACCAAACAGTCCAAGACGTATCTAAATATATTTTGCAGACCCGCGTACGTCCAAGAAAGCACGTACACACGAAGCTGGTCAAAAGGCGGCTCACGGCTATCTTGATGCGATTACGGAGAGTGGGCCTGCGAGGCCGACGTGACTGACGTAGGCTCGCTATTGGCACAAACAACAGAAGGTTTACAGCTCCAGGGTATATTTGCACCGTACACGTTCCTTGCACGATTGGAACGTCTTTGGATACAAATCTCTTGTCTTTGCTTTGAATTTGAGTGTAGGGCTATTCATGTGTGGCGTGTTATTGAATGTACATGCATATTCAGGGTAGGATCTGGAATCTGGATAAATCCGGTTCTGGAATATTTGAAACATTTAGGTGAATCCCATGAAAGAGGTTTGCCTAAATTATAAACGGAATTCATGGCTTTTTTCTTTAGGTCTATTGACGCTACACTACTTTAATATATTGTTTTATGAATTTTATGGTCTTGATACATTTATTTTATTTAATCAAGGAGGTCGAAGACGCCCACAGCTTATACTTACTTAGTTCAACGTGCTTGCAAGGCCTTACTCGTCTAAATCGCACAAATGGCCCATGCCCTACAAATCAACGCAATAAGGGTAGCCTTTACCCACAACTAAGACGACGTGGGCGGATAAAACACTTTATTATTATACACCTAAAGAAGCTAAATTTGAATGAATTAACAACGCAATGCCTCAACAAAAATAACACATTTCAAAATATCTTAAATCGCACGTGGGCTGCTCTTGAAATGTTTCATTGAAAAGAGATTAACATCGATCCTATCAAAGGTTACGTTATACAAAGTGATGAAAATATAGGGAAAGAATAAATATTTTGAAACAGCGAGCGATACAAACATAACTGGCTGTGGTGACGATTTCCGGCTCTCAATATTATTTTTTAAAGGTTTCCAAATAATTTCCCGGCATTTAATTCCTTGGAATCGTTGAGTTCCGAAGCATTTATAGAAATAAGATATTTAAAATTAAGTTCATTTTATAAGCTACATTAACTAAAGCAGGGATAGGTCGAGTGGACCGATGTGGCATTTCTTTCTACTTGGAAAACGACGTAAGATACCATGCTTTTTTGCCCTTTGTGTTAATCTTAACGGCCTCAACTATTATACAGGGTATATCAAGACCGCGACCGAAAACGAAGCCAGGTGGTAGTTTTAGCGGCTACAGACACAATGCAACTAAAAATTTTGCAAAATAAGCGACGGATTTTTTTTTACAATTTTTTAAAAATCATCCTGTTTGAGTGGTAAATACCTAGATTTTGCTAAAATACTAATTTTAACCCTTACGTACCATTGCGTGTTTAAAAATAAAGATGTTTACATGTTTATTCTAGGAAAACTATGTAAATACCACCCAAATACGACGATAAGTAAAAAAACACAAAAAAGAAGTTGGCGATTATTTTTTTTGCGAAATTTTTACTTGCATTGTGTCTGAAGTCACTAATACTACCTCCTGGCTTCGTTTTCGGTCGCGGTCTTGATATACCCTGTATATACTCTAAACTCCTTTTCCACACAACTCGTCTATGCTTAATTTCTTGATAATGCATCTCAAAATCTCACCATAGAGATATCGGATGTGCAGTGCCTGGGTTTTTAAATCGGGCAAATAAATTCAGTTCAACGGACGAACACGATGGGACTGCCATGTATTTCCTATTAGTACAAAAGTCCCTTAAATATTATTGAATAAAAAAAAAAAAAACGGACGAACAATCAGCGAACACATAGACGATGAACAGACAGATAAACAATAATTATACCTACAAACATAGGATTTTTGACATATATATATATAGTAAACTTTAAGGGAGTTAACGCCGCGCCGTCTGTATTTAATATATTTAGAGCTCTCGCAGACATCATCGCTTAGTTTCAAAGCATCTTGCGAGTGTTTATTACAGGTTTCTGAATGTAATGCGTCATCACGCCCGTTACAAATGTCCAACATTGTCGACGCCATAATAAGTTGGGTGAGGAGGCCGTATAATTGACAGTGCCTGCTACGGATTAATATTTTTGTTATTGCAATATTTTATTAAAATCTTAAGTCGGAAGTTTGTTGTACTTTTATGTGGCGATTATTGCTTCACTCTCCACTGGTGGTAGGTCTCTCATATGTAAGAAGCCGTCTGGGTAGGTAATACCGCAATGTTTATTTCTTCCGATAAACAGCAGTGTAAACGCACTGTTAAGTTCCAATTTGAAGGATATTGTATCCAGAATAACTACTGGACATAATGAGACTTAACATCTTATGTCTCGGGATGGCGAGCGCAGTGGAATGCCAAGCATTGTTTTGTAATTCATGGTGTTGTTTGGTTTTGCTACTGCCTACTACTTGCCATGAGCGGTCGTATCGCTTACCATCAGGCAAATGGCATGCTCGTCGCCATTCGCTGCAATAAAAAAAGTCTTAAGTCATTGATTGGGGGCTTTATTACGCGAATGTATGCCTTATTAAACTTATGATAATCCTAGAGAACTTAATTCAATATGGATCAAGTTATCACTATTTTGACCTCTAACTACATTTCCATCGATACCTAAGAAGTAGTCAAAGAACCGACTGGTATGCAGTTTACCCTTGTGAGACTTGTGCTCGCCCCGTACTCCGCTCGCATACAGATCGCACATGACTCACGTACTTCACGCGCCACTAACAACTAATTTATGTTAATTTGTACATCAGCCGCGCCATCATTATGTTAAGCACGTACACATTTCAGTTCGGTCTTCGTGTCTCCTTGTGTGCTGTCCTTAGAAGACGCCTGAGTGGAAAAAAATATATGTTCTCTATCTTTGGTAGTACATAATATGCTGTTGGGTTGTGTAATGGTGTATGATTAAAATCGACAAAGAATACCCATTAATCACATAGAAATATTTGTATATACCATAGTCTACGTCTAAGTGAGATTCCTCCTCGTATTATTCCGTCTCCGGCAAAATTCTCAAACTATTGATCATATCAAGATCGCCAAGTTTCCGTAGTAGTAATGGAAATAGTTCTTCAGGTGACCTCAACAGGTTCTGAAAATATTACATCACGAATACTTGCACAAGACTCGAATGAATGTCATGTCAACCTTGGTAATCAGTTATTTCTACATTTTTCTATTAATTTTATTAGTCACGTTTACTCAGCGATTCAGTAAGATCGCTTAATTTGGAAACATCGGCTCGTTTCTTTATTATACTGTCAATCAATTTCTGTTGAAACACCGCATCCTCTGATTCGACTTTTATAAAATTAGTAATATAATTTTAATATAGCGACATCTACTGGCACATGCTAAAACTACATTTCAATCATTTAAATCAATTGCTATCAAGTGCAATGCTGTCAATGGCCACGTATTAGTCATGAAATACTTACAAATTACCGTCCAAAACAGTGTAATTAGCAACAAAGCGAGCATTAGCGTCCTGCCAACCTGTCCGCCGCATCTGGCCACGCTCGGCGACAGCGGTATGACGCGTGACGCGTTTTAGGGCCCGGCACTCCACATCTGAGACTGTAGTGTCAGCAGTACAATGGAGCATTTCCCGTCGAGTGGCTCTTATCGATCTACTGGCCGTCATCGGGCGATAGCGGCCGCGACGCAAAAAGCGTGTCAGTGTGGCGGGTACAAAGGCTTTGTGGCGCACCGGACGCCGCTCGCCCGCCGCCGTCGCCGCCGTCAGCTTTGTTTGCTGTTTAGTGCTCGCTTCACGCTAAAAGTGGCGATTTTAGTTAGTTTGTCCGCTGAACGCTAATGTTGCGTGGATAGTTGTAAAGCCTCTTGAATGATTGAGTCAGTTGAAGTTGATCATCCCTATGTTTCCCTGGGTTAATTTGAACTAACACATTAAGAATTGTTTGAACACATTAAGAATTATATATGTTTATATTTTTTTGTTGATCTGGCATATGTACTACTCCAACCGCTTAAAACGTTCTACATAATTAGACTACTATGTAATTGTCATTAAAAGCATGCACTTAACATTATTTATTTGTAATATTTGCAGCGAAATCAGGCGTACAGAATTCCTAATGATAATTATGTGTTTCTTTTCTAATATACTTATTAGATGCACCTGCCCACCTTACTTAATTGATACGTGTAATATCTCAGTCAACGCGTTTCGTCTAACATGTGTCTAACTAAATATATTTATATACGATCCAGTAATTGCATCTCCAACTTTCATAATTTTTAGATTAGTTGAGTGGTGTTGATAGCTATCTGAATAGATACGATTAAAGTCCCAAGAATAATTATATGATTCTTATAAATATAGGTAATAACAAAACGCACATATTAGAATAATACAGATGAGCTAACAATGTCTAACGTGTGGCAAAAGCACATAAAGAGGGTGGTATCTCGAACCGCTGCGAAACTTGCTCGCAGGCGACGAAACTCCGATGTTTTTCAATCAAAATAATAAGTTCCAAGACTCGCCCGAGTCAATTTTTTGCGAAACTCGGTGTAATGGATTGTTGGGAAGTTCGATAACTTTCGGAAGCAGCTCTTCGATTTTATTTTGCTAAGGAATTTTTTAGCCAATTTCTCCCGGGGAAAGTTAGAAATCTTCCAGTCACCCTTCAACAAATAACGTCCGACTTATAAATTATTTATTTAAAAACTCATTATTAGATGGCATATTTGGCTTGGAGGCATTTTTCATTGCTTCGGAGATATTTGTTTTGAATATATTTAGGCATTCAGTTTTCGTAGGGCGTGAAGAGCTTGAAATTATTGCTCGTTGATTTAATTGGTTTAAGTACTGTTTTACATTCCTTAACAATATCATCCGAAGTTGTTGCATTCTTGGCCATGCTTCAATAAAAAACAAAACACTGAAGTTCATTAACCAACATCATATCTACAAACACATGCATCATGCTCTATAATTGAAGGTAGAATTAAACCGCACCACACCTTATTCAAAGCATAGAAACACAGTGTCACGCACATTAGTAATTGAATCACACGACAGCGCTTTATTGATGTAACCCCAGCAATTTCTGCCGGTGGCATATTGATGACGCGTAAAACAAATACTATAACACTCCATCCGTCACCGGGGGGCGAAAGTTAATAAAATTCATGTATCGGAAAGCTACGACCGTGAAATATTGAAGGGGCCGACTATTGGCTTCTTTAAAACTTGCCGCAAGATTCGTGTAAGTTATGCGGTTTTATATTACTGCAATAAAGTTGTTGAAATTGTGAGTTGAAGGTGTGTTGTCGTGTTTGGCAGGAAGATAAAAATAAAACCAAATACGCGATAAAATCAGTAAAAGTATATGTGTTTCGCAGGATTTGTTTTTCTTTGCGGCACAGTTGTCCTACAAAAAGAAGAAAAAAAGGCCTGAGCTTAAGAGAGAAATTAAAGAAAACAATTACATAATGTTCGCCTTCGTTACGTAACGATATTTGGGTTAAGAATATATCAATCGATTATTACTGTTTTATTAATCACCTAATTAAATACTTCCTATTTAATTTCTAATAAATAACAGTAAAGCAGTGTCCAGTAGATAGCGTACGGCGAGACACGGCGGCACCGGTCGCATCAGCATTAAAATAAAAATAAGGGTGGCCATAAATACCCGCGTACAAAGACAAGATATACGATTATAGCGCACTGCCTCTGCCCCGTAGCAACTTGCCCGCGCTAGTTATTAGTACCTACGTTACTTATTGGAATGTATAAACATTGCCAATTTGTGGTTGCTATGCCGTAAATAGCAAATTTGGACTCGCTGTTTTAAAGTGTTATAAAATATAAAAAAAAACAAAAACACCTTATTTCTAAATACGTATCAACTATCAACCATTGCAAGCGTCGGGAAATTACCTTTTAGATCTATGTACTACACAAACAATATTTTGTTGAAAACATTTTGTGAAAACTTTTAACAAAAATCAAAATTCTTGTTACTACAAATAACCAGCTTCTTACGTACACACACAATTATATACACGCTTTTGGTCTAAAACAGAAAAAATCCAAATAGTTTACTAAAAATTGACTCACACAATTTACAGCAGTTTAAAAACCCCATAATAAATTGGACGGGAAATCACCCTCGGCTAAGGGTAGGTCATGCCTTCCCGTATTTTTGGCCGAGAGGCTATAGTGAAATAAATAAGAAAGGCTTCAATCGCCGTCAACCCCCATCTACCCTTTTAAAAGCAAAATGATAGATGAGCGTCGTTCGTTATGGTGAAGCAAGTAAAATTAACGGTGGACGGTAGAGCGCCTTGACAGGTGACCTTTATTGACTGATCCGCTACTTTACCATTTAAATTTCAAACATATTTGAAAGGGAATATTTGGGTTTCGTCACGGTGAAAATAAGTTTTACGGTTGTTAAATCTATTTTTATTATTTTCTGTCGATAAATTATGATACATCTATATTTTCAGTATTAAACTTCTTATTTTTTAATCCGTTGCCCCATGCATATGATTTTACCGTGGATATTGCAAAAAGAATGAACGGGGCACTTGCCTAATGTCAACTATAAATGAGTCAATGATATTATAAAATCTTGTGGTGTTATAAAGCTAGATTAGTTTTAAATTTTTCCAACGCTACTATAACAGATAAGTGCTCACGATTTCGAGGAATTAAGGCATAAGTGTACGTTCTAAATCCAACTTCATAGTCGATATGTAACGACATAGATCGTTTCTCAACCAAGCTCCCTCCCCTCCATATAAATTAATCAAAATTATTTTTATAATAAATTCAGGTCACCGCACCAATCCTTTAACAGCACTCACATATCTTTTCAATAAGAGTAACTCGTTATTCCGCTCGATGAAGTATTTTTATGCACGTGTGCCTATTTCCTGTCGACACTACAAAAACATTACGCCTCTATTCTTAAAAAAAGTATTCGTAACGGTCGGATTTTATAGGGCTTGAGTCCAATGTAAGTTGACCTGCAATCGAGTTTTATTTATGCTAGTACAGTTTGGACCGCTTTGGTATAAAACTATAGGCCGTGGATTAAATTTCCACGTCGAGCTGTTGTTGAATGTTTCGGAAATATTTTATGAACGTTGTGGACCAAAGGCTTTGTAGGTTTCGATACCTGCGACAGGATAAATAAGTTATGTTTTAAAAGATTTGTCATGCTATGTAATGTCTATAAAGTTTATTACTAGTATTAAAATATATGTGTAAGTATATACGTAGAGGTGTATACGTATTGGGTATTTCATCATCACCATCGTTCTTAGTTTTACCTTTGCTGTGATTTGCAGCCGGCAGATCGTAGGTATACTATATATAAGGTAAATTGACCTAGAACTTGCAGAAACATCATGATCCACCGACTCCAAATAAATCTAAGATAGACAGGTAGAAGCGACCCATGAACAATAAATGTTTCAAACTCCAAAATTTATCATTGATCAGTTTTTGACATTCTATTCGTCCATAAAACATTTGGTTCGATATGAAACCACGGAAAAATTGATACAATCGAAATGAATACATAACAGATCTTTTATGTTGGTCCCGCGGTAACCCCTTTACGTGCCGACGGATGGGAGGTTGCGCATAAATGGATAAGTCGTGTCGCATGGAGCCGCTTCCGACCAGTTCCGTTGTGACGCGCGACGGTCGCCGGTTGTCGCTTTGCCGGCATGATGCTGATCACGATAATGTTATAAATATGCTTAGAAATGCTTGATTGTATCATTAAGCTTGGCTTGAAGATCGGCGATGAGTAAATTATATTTTGATGAGGAATTTTTAATTACATCAGTCATATAATTTTCATTTGAATAATAAATCCAAATATGTTTTAAGTGTTATATGACATTTGAAATCACAAAAGCACAAGGCCTCGTAAGCATGAGTCTTTCATTCATTTAATTTGCTATGCTTCCGTCTAAATAAAGACGTTTGCGTATTTACTTAGCAACAAATTTCACAGTACTTTACATAAGCATTTTTATCTTAAAAAGTCCTTGTAAAAATCTACTTCCTCATTGTAAAACAAACATATACCCATACATCTTGTCAAATATCTATTTCTCGAGCGCAATAGTCTATAATTTGCGCCATTACATGGAGTGCACTCTGCGATCATTGCCATTTTTACCAAGTGTCCGGCAAAAACGTTCGACGTTCAGCTAATCGTCGGAAATTGTAGTCATTATCGGCGCACTCACTCCAACTAAAATTATTATTGTTCGCACTAAAAGTAGCCATTTAGTAGACGATTGCGCTAGAGTGGCCGGGTTTCTTCTATGTACTTATATTCGGTAGTGTGGGTATTTGGACACATACGTTGCTTATATGTTACGTATTATGGGGAAATGTTCGACCAAAGTTATATTTTATACTAATAAATGGTTAGTTTAGTAACTACTAATGGTAAAGCTGATAACCAGCATATTGATCAGGAATTATTTGGGGGTGTCTTTATTCTGGTTTAAGTATTATTTAGGTAATGTTAATGATGAATTCGGGCTCATGATTTAAATGACATATCATTTAATTATTTTTATTTGCGCTCTAACTTCATTGAACTTCTGTTTTGCCTCAATGCTACGTGTAAAAAAAGCTTCAGGAATTTAGTTCAAATTCTTCAAAAGAAAATAATTTTAAACTTAAGTAATTTTAATTTCAATTTCACTCTAAATGAATACAAAACTACAGCAAATATAAATCAATTACCATTTTCAGTTTTTTTGTCAGCGCATCGGTAATCCGAAAGCACTCCAAAGGTGGAAATTACTTCATTATAATATTCAACAGGGCACTTAGCATCTTGACAAAACCCACACGTCATAGATGAAGCAAAAACTTTGCATACATTATTCAGTATACCTCTGTATACTATATATATTATTACAATAACAGTGGAATTTCCTATAATACAAATTACTGCATATATTAAAATAGTTGCGTATAGATTTGAGCTGTCATATTCAATAACTTAGGTACGTGTTTTTCCATGACGAACGGTATTATTAGTCATGGCACTTAATCGTCAGAGCAAGGCAATCCAGATGGAGAAAAATCAACTGTCGTTCCTCTACGTTCGATTTATATTGATGTTGTCTCTGATTAAACAAAAACACATGGATTGTGGCACTTCGCAATACGCAATGAAGCAAAATTTTCAATTTGTAAATTGCTTTAAAAGCGTATTTAAATTAACAAATATTTTTCATTAAATATGTCTATCACTGCACAACCAGAGAGTTACTAGGGTGAAACCAAATTTTAAAATCCCGAACAAACATCCCGGTACTTAAAGTCCTTATCGAAATAAAAAAATATTTAATTCATGCCATAACTTTCCCTAAAAAATAATTTACTATAATTATCATTATAAGTAACCATCCATGCAGCCGTACTTTTAGTTGCAAGTCGCCTGTGCTTTCCGCGAAGCGTCTGGACACTCAACCCTATACTCCAACAAGTTTTAATTCAAATGTTCACATTAAAATTTCGCAGTCAAATTAAAAAGTAAATTTGTAAAATAAATGCGTCATTTTTCACATTTTGCTTGGAGTGTTCACATTAAATATTATTTCGTGGCGTGTAATCAACACTCTCGTGAGAAGAAACTTAAAAATACCTCTCAGTTGACATTACCCTCGGTCCTCAGAGCCCTCGGCTTCCGGTTATCGCAACACAAAGAAGCCTCCCTGGTCACCCCGGCCCTGCCACCGAAAGGAAACACTACCCTTCTATCGTTAAGGTCTGCACGACATGGTTTCGCTTGAGTTTTTAAAAAGTATATTTCGCTCGCGGCCTTGAGTAACTTAAGTAATTTGCTGTTTCTTGACTTATTCTATTTTTATATGTAAAACGAATGATGCATTAATTGTGTTAGCAATTTCTGTTTATTTTGCGTTTCCGTATACCACTACTGGTCAACAGGTTGTAGGTAAGCTTGGTGGACTACACCCATAGCTTTTTTAATTGAACCCTCAATTGTAGAAGTGTATCGTGTTGAGCAGTGAGCGTATGTTGGTCATATTAAATCTAAGTAAAATAATAGCGTCGAAAACAGTGTCGCAATGTTTTTTTTTCTATTCTTGGAAATGTAGAAAGAACATTACTCTTACTTACATTAACTCCCACTAAAAATAAATTAAAAATATTTTAAACATTTACGCATTAACCAAAACACGACGAAGCACGAAATTCAAATGTACATTTAAAAAACCAGGGGTGACAAGGAGTCTCCGGAAGCGATTCTAATGCATCCGAATGCACCCGGAGGTCACCCTCCCGCGCCGCGTGCCCTTCACCCCGCCCCGCCCGCACGCGATCAATTCATTAGCCGGCTATTGTCGAACACCGCTAAGGATATTCGAATATTATGTGAGCTTTTAAAAATTAACATGGTTATCTGGGACGAGATTGTTGTTTATTTTTTAGAAATAGGTAGCTAAATAATTTAATTCCTATATGTTTACTACATAAACTGGCTACTGATAATATTTGTGACTGTTCCATTTCACAAGCTTATAAAAAAAGAATGAGTTCTTGCAAGTCGTTAGACACGGGTTTGTCCAATAGGTTACTGTGGAAATCCTTAAAGATGACCTTATTTAGCAAATGTTGTTGCTGAAGACGATGATTAATAGGAAACATCAAAGGAATTACCAACTGAAGAGATATATGTTCGAATTTTATTCATAGCGCGTTTGAATGTATGGGCTCTTCATAGACAGAAACGCCAAGCACTTGCTGCCAGTTGCTGCAAATCCGCCAAAATGTTACTAGATGTAACAAAACCAACAAGATTACCATGTAAAAATTAAAACACAGACGCGGCCACTCATTGCCTTACTTTAGAATGTCAAACCACGTTCCCGTGGGATTTGCGGAAAACATATTTTCATAATTCGGTAAAAGCCGCAACCTCACGCTGTAAAACAAAATGACCGCTGGCGTACAAGTTGTCAACCCTGTCGTAGTGATGTGACACGCTCGTTGTGCATGTATCGATATGATTTCATCAGTTTTTAAATTGTTGGACTTTTGTTTTTTTTATTATTTTACTTATTGATGTTACAAAATTATTATGTTTTGTGTGATTTTTTACTTCCAATTAATAAAAATACGTGTGCTGCTGGCAAAATTGTCACAATCACTATATCGAAAATATGTTTTAATTGAATGACCGGTCCCCTATTAATTGTTTATGTGTCTGATAAATAATTTACAAATACACTCTATCTATCTATCTATCAGCCCATATACGCGCAACTGCAGGGAATAGGCCTACTCTACAATCGAGAGAATCGATTGAGAGTGGTTAGGTCATATAGTTACATACAGTTAGATACACTCTGTTTAGAATAAATTTTAGCCTAAGATATTACTCTCTAATGCTATGAAAATTACGGTCTTACTGATCCAGAACATAACTTGAATGAATTTATAATTCTGAGTGACGAACACATTGACAAACTTAAATGATTGTAACCTCCCAGATCGATTATACCGATGGCACACGATTCGTTGCAGGCACATCCCACGTTCCAGACCGGGGTTAGCGTTTTGATAAATATTTGCGATTTATTTCGTTCCTGGAGCCATTTTTTGAGAACGCGTCGTAATGAGGTGGAATGGCGCGCCACGCTCACCCGGGCGGCACTGAAGTTTCGGCAGCGAAATAAAAACGCGTTTAACTTTGTGTTAATATTATATTGTGCCATTATTGCGCCATTTATTATAATACCGCGGAAGGGATGGGGTTGAGAGCTCGTAATGGATGTTTTGTTTGGGTAAAAAATAACATTTTTTAACGTAACGATTTCGGATTAAGGTTTGATGTGATTTTCGGGTAGGGGTTTTGTGTGGTTGTCGGGTGTTTTTTTGTAATTTGATGCGGAATATGCATAATTATTAATACATTGTATTTTTCCTTTCTATCTGATCTTCCCTCAAATTAATCTCGGGTGAGAGTAACTTTATTTTAATATATGATTCGGGTTATGATACAGGTGTAAATACCTTTCTCTTATCAATAAACTACTATCAATAAAGGGCAATATGGTGAGATCTACTTAGACAAAAGTTCTCTACAAAAATGACTTAGTTATCTGAAATATAGCTATCTAGCTACCCATGAACAATTGAAGTGCCTACCTATATGGGTACTTTTATTTGGTCGTGGTTTCTGACTAAGGCATTACCTCCCAGCAGTCGCTCTATACGGATGTAATTCTTTAAAGCTAGATCTATAGATTTTATAAAACGTTATTTATTTATTGACATACAAATTAATCACCGTATTCCAATTACTCCCCATCTTCCTCCTACCTATATGTAGCTACATAAGACAAGAAGAGTCGGGCAGGTCCTTTATCGACCGTGCATTAGGCGGGTTGTCCCGCGTTCTGCGTACGAACAAAAATCATTAATTACCAGTGTAACCGACCATCCCCTGTCCCCCCAAGCCTTGAGGGCATTCTACCCGGCAACTCAGCATTGATTTAAAATGATTCAATTGTGTAGTTTTATTAGCAAGGATAGAGTCATTAGAATGAGTTGTATCGTTGTTTTATTAATGTATAGTAGAACTGTGATTGTTATTCAATTGCTCTTATAATCAAGGTACTTAAAATTGAGAGCAATAGACCGGATTGATAAAAAAGTTATAAGCTAATCTCGGCAAGAAAAACGTATTAAAAAATGCAATTAAAGTACGGTTATACTAATAGTTTTATATGAAGATTTCAAGAGATTACTATAGAAAACATTAAATTTAAAAAACTAATTAAATTGAAGTAGCAGTAGAGTCTCTGAATCCGGACCGCCTCGATCGCTGTGACGCTATTATTTTGGAGGGAAATAAAAATCCTTAGTTCTCGGAAGAAACCATGCTCAAAATCAACCCACTTCCAATTTTTCCCCATTATGGGTATTAATCGCCGACAGAAATTGCTACCCATCCGTTCGACTGATAGTTCGTTTGCTACACTGAAAAATCAATTAATGTATCCCATCGACTTACATTGCCGACTAAAGGTACCATCTATCCGTACTTATCAGTACACAGAGCACAGAAAAGACCAAAACCCCGATTACTTGGCTTCCCCCGCCTCAACACGTAACGAAACACAAGCACACATAAGCACGAATGTGCAGCGGTAGTACTCCGCTGAAGAGGTGACAGCGTGGAGAGCCATCCAGCCGGCCGAGTGCTGTACATGTGCCAATGTCGCCACTGGCGCCTTGCACGAGGTTAACTGCCACCCGCACACCGCGTGGAAATTTAAATGTACTTTTTGTACATTATTACATGCAATTAAGGCTTTTTAAATGGAGACTAGCTGGATAATAAAACTGGTTAGTTACATGGCATTGGAATAAATTGCCTCGGTGGCGTAGTTGTATTCCGGTACGGTTACAAAGCTGAGGTTCGAGGTTTCGAGTCTCGGGTTCGAGTCCCGGGTCAGGCAAAGTGATATTGGATTTTTCTATTCATTATCAGCCCGGAGTCAGGAATTTGTGCCCGATATGGCGATAGGCTCGCCCCCTATCACATCATGGGACGGAACATACAAGGCGAAATGTGGGTGTCCCAGTGGCGCCGCTGCCTACCCCTTCGGGGATAAAGGCGTGACTTTATGTATGTATGTATGGAATAAATTCGTTCAAAAAAGGAATGTTCTTATTCTGAAAAAAGAAGTTATCACTGAGCAGTTACATTTTCATTGCTGGCGCATAAAGTTAATATTTTAGAAACATGATTTTTTCTCTATCTATCTTTATAAATAGTATTGAGATGAATTATACGTTCAAAATTAAACTTTAATAGTCAACTAACTACGACGCTATAGCAGGGTATATACATAACATGTTGTGTCGCAATCGTTGTGTTGAGAATCATGAGAATTGAGATGAAAAAGTTTATTGTTTTTCACACCTTAACCTATACAAATATTTCTAGTTCACACAATATCAAAACTACGACCTGTCATGTAACAGTTAGCTTTTCATTTATTGCCCTATATACTCGACTGTTGATTCCCATTTAGGTACTGTATTATAGATTATTCATCTTAATAATATAGACATATACGACAAACTTTTCATCCATATTACGAAGGCTTGGGCAGCCAAAAAGACGAGTCTAACTTTGACCTATTAATAGGGAGTATAGTGGGTAAGCTAGTACAAGGGTTACGAACTGGAGTAGCCTACGGAAGATAAAGGCCGGGACAGCGCCCCCTTCCCGCTCCGTCCCACCCCCCTCCCCCAGGGCGGGCGTCACCTGCCGAGTCTTTAATTGAATAATCCCGCTCATTAATCATAGAGCCCGTCTGGAGGTGAACTTCAATTATTTTCAGTCACTTCTTGCGACTGTTGGACCGAAGTTATACCTGCGTTTGTTGAAACAGTGATATGAATGAGTTGTTTTATTAAAATTAATACTGTCTGGTTAGTTGGTGGTGAGATATTTGTTTGTGTCCGCATGGATGGAATATCATATCAATCATAATTATGTTAATTATGTGGGAACGCAAGTGCTTATCATCAGATGTATGCCACTTTGTTGTTTCTAACTCCTCCCATTAATTTAACTTTGTGATTGATTTCTTTGCGGGTTAAAGACAAGTTAGACATTCCCGGAGACCCGCTGAGCTTCAAAGCTCAGTATCATTAAAATGCGTGCCACTGTTGATCCTGGCTTACAGGAGTTGCATTGGCGAGTGTGAGGACGGGACAAAAAAATGCCACTTTGTCGTACACGAATTTTTTTAAATAAATACCATGTCTGTGATGGCTTTAAATATGATCTTAGCACCAACTAACTTTTTTATATCTTCATCCATGCCATTGATATTACATCAGACAAATGAAACTAACAAACAATTTAAGTCGTGTCTGCGACACTACCTCCATCTATACTTTTAAGTTTACAATAATTTACCATCGAACTATTTAGCTCCAAAGTTTTCGATCAAAAATACCTTTTTACGTCCTTCAAAAAATCGGATATTAGTTATAAAGTAAAATTTTTATTCAAGCGTCAAAGAATGTAGAATAGTTTCACATGTACAAAATGGAGTACCTACTCATATACGTACGATGTCCGTCGGATACATGCAGGAAGCCCTGTCTTAACGCACACACACAAACCACCACATGCAGCGAAATCGCACTCACACACACAATCGCCCCTTTGTCTTAGCTAAGTGTCAACCAATAAAAACAAAGGATTCGAAAATGGAACAAAAAGTGTTGGCCAATCGCGCGGCGCGTCACGCGTGTTGATGCACGGCTATTGGCTTGAAAAAAATCCGTGTAGCTGATGACTCCGGCTAGACGTTGAGATTTAAGATCGTCGCGGCCGAGCAACACATTTACTCGCATATTCTTATGTAAAAGAAACGGTATTAACATTTTTTAATATAGAAAGTTTAGATAAATAAAATATAATATTTAGATTTTTATTTGCGCTTTCCTTTTTAGGTATTACATTTCTAAACTGATGTACAGTCTTTATGATAAAAAAGACAGTGACTTTATTTTATTGATTTAAAAGAGACAATTTTATACCGTTCTTTTACTTCAAAAATACTATACATCATCAATCTTGTCATTTGGATACATCATTTCTCTTTTAAATGACGAATATTACGTTAACGTTTGTAACTATGCTATTTCATTTTAAGTTTTGATATCATACGCATGTCACAAAATGTTGGTCGCTGCTCGGAGGGTCGAATTTCGGACAGCCTCCGTGGCGCAGTTGGTTAGACGCCGGCTGTGAAACGAGAGGCCGCGTGGTCGATCTCCGCGCTAAGACAAATGCTTGTGAGGCCCACAAGTATAATATATTGTGTCGGGTCTGAGTGTTTGTGAGACCGAAAAGTCTCTTATTGATTCTGATACACACGACACAAGACTACATTGATCTTAATATGGGTTCAGGACTATGTAGGTACATATGTGACTGTTACGTGTATGTATTTATAAAATAATAGCCATATAAAATTTCTTTATGCCAACATGTTGTTTAGATCAATTCCTTAGAAACCAATTAATGACCTTGAAGCCTGTATATTTGTACTCCTAAAATCACGTGACATTGATACTAATAATATATTTTTTCTTCGAAGCGGTTATCTTTTCTTAGACAACCAGAATGAGGGAACACCTCACAACGTGTGTTCACGTGTGAACGCGGGGCGAGGGAGGGGGGTCATGGGGACGCGCGGGGGGACGTTCAGAGGGTCATTTATCATTCATATCATCTTCGCTCCACTTCGCTCGCCGCACCGCCGTAAATAAATAAGAACAGACTCATCTTTTACAGCCGTTCATTGACTGCACAAACAAATATCACCCCTATGTTGCGCATTGTAAGGGCTTTTGTTTAGAGTGAAGACGGCGTTACTTAAGACTTGTAGCGCCTGAATGTTTTGTTAGCAAGCGAGTAGGTAACTATGCATATTATGTTATAGATGTGTGTAGATAATACAGGATACGCGCTGTGGATGTGTTATAGTCGTGCGTGAGCGATTTTCTTTATAAATATTTACCTCGTACATACTTTTAACCTTTAGAACTATTTTATATTTGAAGACTAAAATAGCTGGTCATTTTTTGTGAACATTATGCATGATACCAATTTATTTGTATACGGTACGATCCGGGTCTACCTAATGTTAAACATCGGCCATGGAATTGAGGGGTATCTCCATATTATTCGATAATCGCAATTTGGATTTTTTTATCCAGATGTCTATAAATCTTCTTATTATGTGGGGTTTCAATAGTAATAGCGAAATAAAATTGTAACAAAGTGACTGATTGAGAACCACAGGAAAGTTCAACACAGCAGTCCTGTTTTGTGTACGATGTGATTTTTAATATCATCATCAGATTTCATTACACCACATTACTCTATTGTTGTACTGTTTATAAAAACCCTTTGATTATTATACCCAACAACATCTTAACTTACCCAGTAAAATAATTTTCAGCAACATTATAATTGCGAGGAGATCCGACAAAGCTTCCAATTGCGATCTTTTATCATGTAAGCATATTAGGTGCTTAGGGTCCAAATAATTCCGCTCGGTCCTCTAAGAAGATTAACAACGATTGGCTCTGCGGAGGTCGTTCTGAGATCCCGACATAATGGCGAACGTATACTTACATAGAGAATGGCCCATCAATTTCTACGAGACTTGAAATATCGAGGCGAATGAAACCCCAAAGTGACTGCTGGTAAACTGCCGTGTTGCGAGAAGGGATTTTGGTACTAAATTTAATTTTTCAGTTTTATTAGACTTCTTGAAATGCTTATGTAAGCCACGAGTAAAAATTATATAAACCATGTATATGAATATAAAAAGTATAGGTTAGAAGAGTATCGCATCCCGGAGTTTGTGTCAATTAGCTAGAGATGCTAACTCTATTTAGATAACATATCATGATAAACCATGAGATCGAGTGTAGCCACAATATGATGATTGTATAAAAAAACAATTCGTTCAGAGAGCTTTCGTGTCTGTTTCTATTAATATTCGTGGTAGAGCCGCAGATCATCTGATATGTTAGATAATCTATTTTATTAAAGTATTTTTATAAAAAGTGTCATCATTGGTTTACGATGAAGTGGGATCACTGACAAATTTTATAACCCAGTCGGGCAATTAACTTTGCAATTAATTGGATACCTTTCCAACGTGTTAACATCAAAAAGGTGGCTAATGATAAAATCACAATGTTTTTACTATATATATTATTTATACGAATGATGATAGACTGCCACCTCATAATGGGGAGATGATAGAATAAAAAATACATTTTAATGACCCCATATAAGCAAGTCACTGTTTTTACTAGTCCGTATAATGCATTAATCAAAGCAATGAATGCATATGAATTTTAATGCAGTTACGATGATTACTACATACGTTGCAATTATTTTACTGGTTTCATTTCAAGGTCATATGATTGATTTACATTATTGCAAAATCGTTATAAAACTATACTTCTGATATGACTTATTATTTGTACTTCATAAGCGTAAAAACCATTGATATGATAATTACCAAAATATCACGTAAGATTATTTGTCTCAATATAATTTTATTCTATACAGCTCATTAAATCTCCCAAAAATCCTCTAGCAACAATCCGAAAGACACGACCGTAAGGCAGTGTACAAACCGATGGCACATTTGTTTCGTCCGTCATAATTGCTCGGCTGCACCTCGGAGCTGACGAGTCGCCGTCACAAAAACTCCTAAATCCAGTTCATTAGGGCTCTATTCACAGCCCACCCCTGGATGGAGATACGCGGTGATTACTGCAACCGCTCCCGACGGCTCACGAATAAAGACTGCATCATAATTTCACCAGATACACCCCCGCGCTTCGGTTAAACCAATACCTACTTTACACCACACTGATAACGTCCAATTTCACCTGGCACCCCCGCACGTCAGTTACACAATGACATGTAAAAATAATGAACAAACTTACGCTTTCAGCGAGGGAAGTTAAGTCTTGAATGTTACGTGGAAGGGTTAAATTCGCTCGGGACGAGTGAAAGGAGATGCTTTGTAAATTAATAGGAGGAAAAGTTTCGCGGGACGTCGCACCGGCAAGGTTGTCGCATTTGTGATTCAATTTCGACGCTAATTTAATGACGTTGTCGCGGAGGCAAACAAATTGATATTCATATGGGACCAGCGCGCGTTTATTGCTGTTTGTATTTTTGTTTTCCGTCCGTTTTGTTAAATAGTCGGATGTATTATGTAATTTGGGACCACGCATCATTGCTCCTTATTTTTTATAACGATCTGTATGCTAAGCGATGTAAAGAGGTTATTCACTCTAACCATGTCTGTGTTATGTGTAAGTTTTTGTTGACTTTTTAAAGGTTGAGTACTAGTTTAATATTCAACTGAACGTAACCTCAGCTTCTTTCATTTCTTAACTGTACCTAGACCGCAACTCTACGGAGATCATCCTACATTATTTCGAATATGCAGTCTCGAGTCCAACAAATGTCTGTCCTAATTGTTATTTTTACTAAAAAATATACTATTAAAGATTTCAACCAGTATCAATCGTTTGTCGTTGGCATAAAGAGCTCTTAGCTACTCACTCCTATTTTCTTATTACACATCTTATTTAAAAGGTTGAACACCTAACACGCGTCTTGACGTACCGATGAAGGTAGTGATAATCTACCATAACAAGTACTTGCTCTTGGTTGCACCTTCGGCATTAAAAATTAAATATGAAAATGTTAAAGCCACTCTGTAGTCTCCCCGATCAATGCACCGGCTAGACCGATGTGACCCTACCATCTCACTAAAACCGACGTGAAGCTTCCTTGCCGCTGCATTTCTTCTGACTGAAGTTTCCAGTGGCTCTGTACTTCTGCCTTTTTCTTTCTTTTTCCTCTCCCATTTTAAGAGGCCGGCACCTAACACATTAGGCTTATTCGTGTTATGTTTGCTTTTTGAGGGCGCTCACTTATAATCAGGTGAGCCGCTTACCCCTCAGGCATTTAAACATGTAGAATGATGAACCATACAAACGTTTTAAGGCCAGCTCAGCAGTACAGTTCCCCGGAACCATTCCCAGCGCATACGCACAAGTAGATAATTGGAGTGGCGGCCGGGCGAGCAGCGCATTGTTGGTGTCGTTACCCTCCATTATTCAATTCAACCACTGCGCAGACGACTGTTTGTTTCGTCCGGAGAGATTGAGGCTAATCTTATGATAGCTTCTCGGAACTTCTTACGGTATGGGAATGTCTTGGATTGATTTTTTGGTTTATTGTTATTTTTTTATTTATACACATGCTGCGGTTAAAAAAGCCCACTTACAATTAATATACACAATTGTTGATAGCAGAGTTTAAATAGTCTATGTCCCACAAAGGGCGACATTAGAATACCACAAGATTTAGTCTAGTCACTTTATTTATTTATTAACAAGAAATCTCGAGATTCTATCATCACTTCAAGATTTAATGTGCTTGTGTAATAAAGAAAGCCGTTCCGAGTCCGATGGAGCGGAATCTAAAATATCCTCCTACTTTCTAACACCTAACATTATTTAAATCCTCGTGAAACAATTTTAATCTAAGATATGACTCAATATATTCACACTGATGTTGGTGTCTAGGTTACAAACTAAATCCTAAACACTCATCCAAATTAATTAAAATAAAATTAACTTAAAAGACAACAATTCGCAATAAAAAAATAGGACAATCCTCATAACTTATGTAGCACATTATCGCCCTTCTGCACCCAGCAAGACGCCAAAAAGTACAAGTCTAGACATGAAATTATAAAGCGCAAAATACGTACGCGTACAAGCTACCCGTAAAACGGGTGCGCATTCACTGTGGGAGTATTTAGGAGGCTAAGCCGAGCTGTAAGGTGCAGATAAACGCGGCCGAAGTAATCCTCTTTGTGTAAAAATGTCCCCAGTGTCGCCCCTACCGGCGCAACTTTATTAAAAAGCACGTAATCCCCACTAGTGGACTGGGTAACGCGATTATACTCTATATAACTCAATACGGCGATATGAAATTGAATTTAAATCCGGCGTTGGACGCACCGGTACGACTAAATTAATATGACACATCTGTCAACATTACACGTTTGATTTTAATAGGTTACGGACGAGCTTTAGTTTTTATTACAGCTTTCGATTCAGGTGTTCAGATTTTACTGTCCGACACTGACTTTACAAAATGACTACATTGGACCTGACGGAATTTAACTGTGAATGATTTCATAGATGATTTATTTTTGTTACTTGAGTATATCAGCTTAGAAAAAGTAGGTTCCAATTAGAATACTGGTTGCATTTCGATTTTTGTTGTTTTATAAGCTGTTGCTATTCAATGTTCATATTACGTAAACAAGCGTAATAATAACTTCAACATGGAAAACATTATGTAGGTATTTAATCAAACATCGCAATGTACACTCAGTTTGTAAGTAAACATTCCAATACAAATAGCCCTAACTCACATTTTCAGCGTATTAAACATGGAACAATACATCAAAAACAATGCCAACATTGGAGCAAAAATTTTTGCGCTAACATAAAAGTACCGTCTAATATTCAAACAGAAGTTGTCATTGCCCGTATCTTGACACCCCGACAGTCAGGAAGCGGGGAGAGGTGGCACACTTCATTTCTCGCACATCAAACAATCGCGCCGCCGCCGCCATCTTGCCGGAAGTGACGTCACTGACGTGCCGCCGCGATCGCTTTGATCCTCACAAAAATACTATTCCCCGAGCGGAGACTGCATCGAGTTTACATTGACGAAAGTACAGCTCCCTTTGTCTGAAACAGGGGTCATGAGCAGATAAGTTGAAATAATCTTTGTTCAGTCAAATTATTTTTATTTTTCCAGGCTAATAGAAGACTATATTTTTATGTCAATTTACCAAACCGGTAACAGTATTTTAATATCCTTAAACAAGTGTTTGATTTCAACTAGTTTTGTTAGAGGACGAATTAATCGGTATATTATGGTGTAGTATAATAATATATTAAGAGTTTTGAACATCATTATACCATAATTTATGTATAAGTATTTGATTTTCATTGTAATTTTCGGGTAACATTACTAATCAATTAAGTCCATAACTGATTGACGTAACAATAAATATATAATGGCTGTGAATGTTATTTGTTGGGATCAATTAACACTAAATGGACTTGGGATATCGAATTTCTCATTACGACTGCGGCTACCACCCCTTATGAGGGTAGGTTGTAACAATACGGATTTATTGTCCATAACTGGTGACGTTACAAAATATGGTGTATTTACGTAAAATTATATGTTGAGGTAGCATGAGTAATTATTGTCTTTGTATATAATTGCAACTACATAAAAATTGAAGGTTTGATTTTCGTTTTAATAAGGGATTGTTTTTGTCTTGGTTATACAGAATAGCTGTGCCAATAGCAAGAGTCTTGTAATATTTTTCTGTGGAAAATTTTTAATATTTGTAAAACAGTCTATCAGCACTCTTTTCTTAAACTGGTTTATCTCTCGACGTATATAATCTTTGAATTAAAAATTTGTATTAAAAAGAGTCTATTTCTTCAGACGATCACACATGTTGTAAGAAGTATTTTCGGTATAATATAAAAAAAGTCTATACAAAAAATATATTAGAAACTAATTCCCTACCAAATTTCCATAACCTCCCGCATTTTGAACCGCCGACAAGTTTTTTCGACGACACCTAACACCAATAAATCGCCAAGACAACAAAACATCACATTAAATCATAGCACCATTCAAAACACTGACTTCCATTTGTAAAGCAAAGAAGTGTGTCATCTTCCTTCAGAAGACAATGGAAAGCCCTTAATTGACCAGAAAAGGGCCCGATAGAGCACAAAGGCGTTAGATGTCATGCCTTATCAACGGAATTAAGGGCATATTATGTGGGTTGAAAGGATTACACAGGTGTCCTGCCAAGCCTCAGGTTACAAAAAATGTGAGAATACTTTTCGATCGCAGTATCACGGTAACAAGAGGATCTGTTTACAATATCGAGGTTGTAGATTTGATCTGTTTGGGATTAAAGTTTGGGATGAACGTGTATTTCTAAAGTGAATCAAAAGTTGTATTAATATACTCGAGTGTTTGTTGTATGTTCGGCTACGTCTCCGCTATTTCTTTAACGATATTTATTTTTTGCGAAACAGGATTTAACACTTTGGTGGTCCGATAATTTTGTGATAATAATTTTGAACAGGATATCTAAAAATCGTATAAAAATACGATTTACTAACTTATTGTAAAAAATAAATTGGATGCACTCAGGCTAAACCCGAAAAACCATCCCATTTGCACGTGCCACTATGACGGGTATCCCACCATTGTGTACTTAAATGCCTATCCAGGTATATACGTATATCCCTCCTCCTCCACCTTGCGTCGTTCTCTTCATTTCTGAGGGTCGTGACCTCTCACTAGGTTCCGTCGTATGATGTCACGCCATCGATCTCGACTGTTGGCAGCCTGTATGGCTTCGTACACTGGTGTCAAGAGTGGTGCGGATCTGATCGGACCACCGTATTGGATCGCATCCACGTGTTCTTGTACGTATATCCCATTACCATCCAAATGATCACCAATCGCTTAAAGTGCGTCACGAAAGTCTTGAAACTTTAACCACCCTTCATCTTATTATAAATACCGAGAGACTATCAGTTATGAAACTATATCGGCTCGGTGTATCGGAGTGCTTTCTGTCATGCGATGCACTTTGTCTCGTCTCGCATTACCTGTCACAGGCAGCCATTAGTGTGACCTCCCACGTTTCTAACTTTACCCTCTCAAACCTCCCTGCGTCTTGGCGCCGGGCCAACATAACTGTGCACCTGAAAAACACTAGTCCGACAATAATATTCAACGGGCAATGTTAATACGGTTGGCAAATAATATTTGGTAAATAGCGAGGCGAAGTTGGACGTATGCGTTGACCCGAAACTTATCATTTGCCGTTAGTTCGTACAATAGTTACAGATGATGTCATGTTAGTAGGGGTTTGTTTCGGGCAGTAGAATTTTGGATTGATATTTGTCTTGGAGTTGAACTAATTTAGTACTCAGATGCAGCTATCTTAATTATACGAGTATATATACCTTTATTGATATAAATTTTCGAAACTTGAAGATGGTTATATAGTAATGCTTTGTCTAGATTGTATTCATGTTAGTAATATAACCAATTTATGGCTTGCTATTTTAAGACCTTTTGCTGTATGTGAGTAAGCTAGATGTAATATTATCTTTAAAATTAGATCAAACCTTAACTTTAAGAAAAACCCACGTCAAGATTAATTCAAAAGGCAACACAAATTATATGCCGAATTTAATAAAAACTTTCCGTGAAATAATTATATTTATATTTACAGACTGTAAAATTTCAAAGCATTTTAAAAACCACAGGATCTTTTCAATAGTGTCGTAGGCCTCAAGGCGTAACTCGTACAGGATTTCATAAATTGCCAACACCGCGAGCGTCCCATTAGACTTTATTAAAGTTGTGAAAGTGTCGAAATTGTCGAAAAACTGTCGAGAAATCACGAGTACGCAACACGTTTGGCGGTCCGCGCAGAAAGAACAATATCGCGAGGCCATTATGCGCGGCCGCCGCAGGAAATGACAATTATTTTTGGTCCAATACTTAAGGGCGAAAGAATGGTTCGTCTTTCACACGCGTAGAATACTTCGAACGAGGCTTTGTGCGGACACGGCGCGGCGAGACAAAAAATGTCCATTCACAAAAATAGGTTAGTCGCGAAATTTATTTGTGGGACACTCGTGGGATTGATTGTTTTTTCAATACGTTATACTTTTGGAATTTGACAATGGAGGTGAGAATTACGTAACAGCTTTGGAATTTTGTAAATATAAAAGGGTTAGTAAATTAAGCGAGTTATGAATTACCTATACGTTAGATGTGTGCAATCAACAACTTTGAGAGTGAAGCTCGTAGAAGAATCCAGTTGGGCTGGGTAGCATTTAGGAAACTCCATCGAGTTGTCTTGTCGCCAAGATAGCAACGCCTGAAGCGGAAAGCCTTCAATCAGGGTATCCTACCCGAAATGACATACGGTGCCAAGACGTGGACACTGACGGTAGGACTGGTTCACCAATTAAAACTCGCTCAAATCGCTCAAATGCTCTGTGTTTCTCTGAAGTATAGAATCAAAAATAAATGTATCCGACAGAGAACCAACGTAATCGACATAGCTCAGCGGATTAGCAAGTTGAAGTGACCGCAGTTCAGTCACATTTGTCGGAAATAAAAAATAAATTGTTTAATAATTGAATTCCGATTTATCCATCGGCCTAGAAACATCATAAACAATAGTCTACAGAATCCTTAATAAAATAAAAGCTAATGATGCAGTACTCACCATGACGGTAGACTTCGTTCACAGCGTTCAAAATATAAAAAAACAGGCAAAGGAACAATGCCACGCTGTCTGGCGGCCGACAGGTATATGACGGGGCACATTTTATTGGTTTTCCGAAACATTCCCTGCCCTATTAATAAATGAGTGGTGAGAAAAAAAACCGTAGAATCCATTTGTCAGGAGTCTGGTGATTTATGGGCGACGACTTTCGGTGTTCCTAGAAGAAGGACGAGTTTTGTTCTATTTGCTTACCTGTCACATTGATTTAGAAGGGTATGTATGTACGCGGTAATGGCTTTTTAACTGTGACACTTAAAATTTTAGTACATATGTGCCTAAACTTAAATGTAATAGCATCGAACCTTATTATATCGCTCCTGGAAACTAGTTGAAGGCGTACCATGAATTTTATTGATATTTGATCTTTCTATGTAAATCAAAAGATAATTGTAGCATTATGAACAAAATATATAAGTTGAAAATTATAGAGTTATTAATACAGTTTATAATATCAATTGACGAAGAAATGACTCTGCAATAACCTAATAGTTTTGTACAATAAATTCTGCTTAAAAACATTTTACAGAACGCTCGTAAAAATTAAGCAATCTTTTCTAAACTATTTATGGAATTTCTCACGCACGGTAATAAATTACGTCAAAATTGACGACCAATGAAAAAACCCAATATACTCTTACAGGTAGATCTCACATCACACGTCCGAAGAGTGAGATAGCAAATGCAATCTCAAATATTTAGAATTCCACTAAAGATTCCCTAAAGCTGGCAGGAGTTTCGTATCCGCCCTGATAATGACCGCCATACGGGATGCTGGAAAACCCGTGACAGTGATCCATATAAGTAGACTTTTCCGAAATTTATCCTGTACGTTCACAACACTAAAATATTCATGAACATTGTCTTAGTTGCTTGTGATTGCCGATTGAAGAGTTAAAGTTAGGTTTCTTAAATCTAAGCCTTTATTGAGGATTTTTGCTCCAAGAGTTAAGTTTCTATATGCTCTTTCTCTCAGGTCAGTGAACTTTAGGAGCATATAATATAATATGGTCATACTACACTTTGGACTTTGCACAAATGTACTGTGTCAGTCTATAATCGCTCACAGCTGAGCACGGGACACTTCAATTATAATCTGGAGTTCCATCGGGAGGGCTTACACCGTAGTACACCACGCTGACCTATTGCGTCCACGTGCCACGTGCTACGTTAAAGTCTTGTTAAAAATTGACCATAAAATAAAATCTGCCATAATGTCTTCTTTCTCATCAACGGTCTTCAGGTCAATTAACTGAAATCGCAAGTCCTGATATATATCCCATACATTATCAAATCTCACTTTCAATACAAAAAAACTAAATCAAATAATGGCATTCTCTTGATCCGGACAGGTCATGGACTGGCCATAGCAGCAAGTCATGGCGATAGGATCGATACGTCGTCGGTATCACAACGCGATCGCGCCAGTAATCTGCTGACCTCATCGACGTGTCAGACGCTCCGAATTTCTACAGTTATGGCATTTTAATTGTGTGAAATGGTTGGTTTTTATTGGTGTCAGTTTGAGGCATGTAATTGACGTCATAATGGGTATTAATTGGGAACGATTATGGGGTAACAGCGGATTGAATAGCAGTAGGTGTATTGGCCTTGGGAAGGCCAGCTCCAAGTATGGTAGAAGTATTCTTAAATGACAATAAGATTCGGTTAGAACTATTATCGGAATTTACTTATATAGGTATGTATATCATAAAATAGATAATATGCCGTGCTAAGTAGTATTATGAATTCATACTAAATGCTCCCGATTCAATCGGTGTAACTACAACTAATAACATTCTGGAAATATTATCTTATTAAGGTTTACTTACATTTCTGAGAATTTCCTAGATGTCGTGTTAATAAGAAGACACGCTAAGTTCAGTAAGTAAATTTGATCTGAGCTTATCCAACGCAACAGCTAAGATCAGCAGTCCCCGGAAGCCCATTGTTCAAACTATCCAAAATCGGTACGCGCCAAATCTCTGGTTAATCGAAAAACGTTTCAAATTTTACACCAACAAAAACTAGTTCGCTAATCCGCGGCCCCTTTGACTGCACCATTCAAGAATATGTTTGTTTCTCAAGAAATATTCTTAAAAAAGCTTGGGCTTATTGATTTCTGCGAAAACTCGTTGGGCCGTAAGGATAATGCTCCTTTACGGGCCGGGAACGAATTACTCGTTGAGGGATAAACTTATCTCTAATTTCGCCATGTATCGCAATCTCGTGAGAGCAAGATTACCTGCCTGTGCTACCTACAGACAGCATTTTGTTTTCTTAGTGTATCGAATTCATTTGTTGTGATTGACTTGTCCCTTAGCTCTACTACTAGTCCTGTATCGTTGTTGGCAAATCTCATTTTCGCGATAGATTCGGAATGAATTGAGCTTGGATATAAAACAGAGAAAACGAAGAATAGTTATAACTTACAAGTAACTCGTCCCTTGCCACATAATTTATAGCATAGCATTGGGCAATAGCAAAAATCGATTCTCACAAAAGGCCAAATAATGGTTCCAGGATTTAGATATGTTGAGAGTACTATTAAAGCGATAGCGATTCTGAAGAATTTCTACGGTATGTAAAGTCCGCCAACTCGCATTAGGCCATCGTGGCGGACTATATGACCTAACCCCTCTCAATCGTACTCTCGTTTGTAGACGAGACCCGTGCCCTGCAGTGGGACGTATTTATCCTGATACAGATACAGACATCAAAGGATTTAAGTTATAGTGAAAATGCAGTACGTGTGGAATTTGAATGGAACGGCGATAAAATGTTGGAGCCACGTTTTTATCAAGGTTGCGATGTGAATTACCAGGTATAGCCCATGAATCTAATAAGTCGTCTGCATTTTCGTCGGTATTATAAAATGTATTAATATACATCATTGTAGAGGACAACTAGACAGATTAAATTAACAAGTTTTAACACGAAAATATTAATAAAATTAACTGAGATCAAGTAAAAAATCAATGGCAAAAAAATGACGTCTTAGGTCGTAATTAATAACTTGAACTGAGATAAAAAAAACCATCGGATCCTTAATGAAATAAGATAGAGCGTGATCGATCAAAATAATAATTAATAATAGACCGACATGAAGCCGGCGGCGGCCTCGCACCGAGTCATCGTGTTTAATTAAAAATAGCCGACAAAATTAACGGTTATATTACAAATTTTCAAGTATCACTTGTCATTAACACGTTGATCACGAAATTATAATTGCTTCAGTTGCATCAAGAGAGGTCCTCGGGAACGCAGACCACGTTGCGTTATACTAAATCATCAATCAAATGAACATTGCTTCGTACCGACACACGGTGTCGAAATGACGCCGTTTGACAAATCGTGGAGGCGCTCAATTAAAATCATCGGCCGGTGTGCAATTACTGTTATAATTGCGATAACCTTTCGGCCGATGGAATAGGATGGCTGCTAGTGAGTCTAGACGGATTAAATGTGATGAAATATAAATTTATTAAAATAAGACATCAATGTCAATTGTTACTTCATTGTTGACGTACGTAGGTTGAAAATCGTGAAATCTTAATTTGTTTCTAAGCTAGCGAAACTTTTGCATATGTTTTTCGATTCATTTAAAAAAAATGCACAAGTTTGTATTACTTCAGATTAGACCTACTAGAACTGTTATTACTTAGTGGATTGAAGATAAGTTAATTATCTCCAAGGATTCGTATGTCTACAGACCCCAGTGGTATTCAGGTTGATCATGGATCATAAGAGTTACACTGGTAGTTTTAGATGCGGCAATCCATCTGTGAATAGAAAGGCCTTTACTTAAATAACATTTACATATCAACATTTATTCTGAAATATACACGGATTCAACCTCTCCTCTTGGCCGTTACTCGTCAAACGAATTTCGAGATAATTTCATTAATTCCCTATCTACCGATTATCACGTACAAGCTGGGTGCAGTTACATAATTGGATTATAGTATCGATAGGGACGTTTAATTGCGGCGCGCGCGGCCAGTGATCGACGCACGCCGCGGGGCGCTGCGCTGCGCCCGCGCCGCCCGGCCGCAATTAAATACTGATACACATAAACTGGACATGATCTTGATCGTATTTTATAATATAATTTTTAATACTAATATTGTAAAGGAACCAAAAGTGAAGCGTCGGACGTCCACCCGCAAGAAGGATGGACGACCTAAAAAATAAAATAATTCGCGCCTTGACTCCCAAAGGGTTGGGCAGAGAGCCACTCACAGTTCGCCGATTTTAGCTCCGTCTCAAGATGTGAGGAGAGGCGAAACCGCTGAAGGCCGCGCGTTTCCTACAGGCATCTGAAGAAAGTCTTGGGAGGTCCATAATGATATATAATATGTAGTTTATTTCCCGTGAATGAAGATGATGATGATGATGAAAGTAAGTATATTGCACGTGTTGGTAACTGTAAAAGTAATGATGCTAGTCTTCCTCTTCGAATGTTGGAATGTTTTTTGAATAAACATGAATTATATTGTAGTGAGTTCTACAATCTATTGACTACCACCATAAATATCAAGGAAGATGAATATTCTAGCACCAAAACAATCATCATTTCATATTTTCAACTGTTTAAGTTGTCTGTCAAGGGCGCTGAGATGAAATAAAATATGTAGACCCTAATTCATTCCAAAATGGTTATTCATCATTTTTGTTACAACTTATAAACTAAAGATTTAAATGTCATATCGCAAGCCCATCGTATGCATTCCGAAAAGTCTGCTGTCTTTCAACTTGGGATACCCTATTGACATATTTAGAATTACGATATGAATTGCGTCACATTCTTGACGCAGGTATACAAATGTCAAATCAAACTTCGTAATTTCTAGAATAATTACTTTGGGATCATTTATGATTGAGATAGATGTCAATACAACTTAGGGCTCATCAAAACGTCATCACAGTTTGAAGATAGCAATCACTAAATGGGAGCCTAAAAATTCACATTGTTGCTATTTAGTTACCTTTATCTTACGAATTGCTCAAACAATTCTAAGCAATACAGAAATAAAACAGTGACAAAAGAACCGATACCTACGCTAATTCAGTTTCATAATAGCAATACCGTTTTTAAACGATATCGTAACCATCTAGGTGAAATGGTTATATCCACAGTAAGAATGCGTTGAAGGCAATCTGCGTACCGGCGGGAGGTGTGCCCGATCGTGTTAATGATAACGGCCGATCGACGGATTATAACATTAAACTCAGTTTATCGCACACTTCTACATCGAGTCGACACTTCGCACTTTCGCGCGACGAAATTGCGTCACTTCTTTGTCGGTCTAGTTTGCAACTGTTATGGGTATTGAAATATTCAAATTAATTAAGCAGCTTACGTCCTGAATGAACCAATAACGGTCAATTCATAGTAAAAGTTGTGCTTTTATACTGCATCCTTCGTGGTCGTCGATTTGAATATATTGGCAATTTCAAAACATATGTGCGATGGTTATTGTTTTATTCCGCCTGCTCATGTTATTAGCGGCCTTGTGCGTCAGACTGAATGGTCACGTAACCCACGTCACGCTGGGTTCATATCATATTTTGAGTAAGACTGTTTAGAAATTGCTTAGTCTACTCTTGGTGCTTACTGGGTGGAATGGTGTGGAAGTAGTAAGGCATTAAATTAAAATCAAGTCATTCAAATCTGCAAACATAACTTGATACCAATGATTAAGGGAAACGCATTCCCAAAGGCTAAACAATATTGCCCACATCATGCAGTAGTCGAAGAAGTGATTTGATACGTAATATGGAATGAATGCAATGTATGGAAATGCATCGCGAGGCCTTTGTCTTCTCTCAAAGTAATTACGCAAATAAGTGCGTATTTTCCTCATAGCGTTGATGTCATTGCTTCTTAGCAACTCAATTCGCTCAGCTGTCAGCATCGTCAACAAAGTGACGAAAAAAGAATCCCATGGGCGTCCGCGAGTCCTCGAGTCCAGGCCGGGGCCGCGAGGTCGATGAATGGCCGCCGCGCGGAGACGGCCGACAAAGGCTCACGCACGGCCGTAGACAATCCGCCGAGTATCGATCTCCTGCGACCCTTCGAACGAACACCGACCGTGGCACAATGCCGCGGCTCTTTATTATAGCATCTCACATTGTTGTCATTGTTATTATTATGATTCTTTACCGCTTTCCATTGTCGGTCCGCGTTGCGGCGGTGCTTTTTCACGGCTCGCGTTTAGTCTGGGCATTGGGAGCGCGACGCTCGCACGCTAGTCGCGGAAAACAGTGTTTTCCTCGCGGAAATTTTGTTAGTTTTAGTGTTTTGTATAATGTGTGCGCGCGCAAGGCGTGTGTCGTGCCGGAGCCGAGCGAGTGGAGCAGGCGAGTGGACCGGCAAGTCGCGCCACTCGCCTCGCACATACCAACAGCTATAGCTATAGCCATAGCTACCTACCTATAGCCTTGTATGGTGTTAGTGACGCTAAGTGTAGAAGTGTGTTGTTGTTTAGTCATAAGTTTGGTTCAGGATAGTATAGTTCCAATACGAAACAACAGTAAAATATAAGTTGCGTAATAACTGTTTCATTGTACTGATCTTATTAACAATCTGTCTTCTTTGTGTTTGATCATATTTTGTTCGTAAACTTTTTGTGCCTTTCTTTAAAAGTTGAAATGTTGTTACTAAGTTTTGTATACCTACTTGTAAACATTCTTGCGGTATGTTTTGTTTACTTCTTTAATAAAACACACTCCGTCTTCCGACGGCAAAAAACAATTGTTTTCTTGTAAGACTTCTTTCAATAAGAATTCCAGCGTACGTCACTCGTAGTAGGTACGTTTATAAGAAATACTTACAAACAAATAATTAACTGTATTTCAATAATGGAGCATAATAGAATAAGGTAAAACAAATAACATATTACTTTATTTTCATAATTTCAACGTTGTATTTATGTATTGTTAATTAAACCTTGTTTCGACCAAAATTACGTAAAGTTACTACATATTGCGCGTATAATTGATTTGAAATAGATAATGTACTAACTTTGTTAATAACTAAATCTTTATAGAATTGTCTTTTCAGTTAATAGAAAGGGTTAATGTCGAATTCTGGATGTGTCCTAAGTAATACTAAGTCTTTATTGCGCTAATTAATCCTTTCTGTATATAGAAATTAGTAGCAATATAGTAAAATACTATAACTTATGAAAAATAAGGAAAGGGCCTCGTGGTCCTTTCCTTATTGGATTATATGGATGGTTCCTCTGGTGTTCCGGGTGTTTATTTCATGACTGCTACTACCATTAAGTAATCTGTACACTAATTTTCCTTTTACTGCATAAAACTCCGCAAAATGTTTACTTGAATAATAATATGAGGAAACCTGCATACCAAAGTGAGATATATGAATTTGTATTGTATGTAAAGTCCACCAATTAGACTATATGGCCTAACCCCTTTCAATACTCTCGATTGTAGAGGAGGCCCATACACTGCAGTGCGAGGTCTATGATACAGTACAGTAATAATATGACAGGTGCGGGTTAGGTTATGTATGTAGGATATTTAGTGGTCCATGATGATAATGGTGATGTCAGGTAGGTCCGTGATTAACTTTTCTTCTTCAGGTAAAAGATCGTCATCGTCATCGTATTTTTCATCATTGTCTACATATCAGCTTGATTCGATTCGTTCATTCGGTGTAATCACGCTGGACGCAATTATTAAAATCTTAATAGCAGCTAGATTCGGTTCTGTGGCCTAAACTACATTTTGACAGAAATTAGTTCAGAACTATGCGTGGCACTAGTTGCACCTCTGCTTTCTCGTTCGGGAATACAAGCTCGGGTCTGTAGTCTGTGGAAACATAATATAGTTCCATTACTAGCCGTTTTATACAATGTAGTCTAACAGCCAGAATTTTAAATCCGATATAAACCTCTACGGTGGTCTACGGTTTACCCCCTCCAAGCTTAACGATGCCCATGTCCAACAGCAAGGCGTATGAAAACCAGCTTTGCGCTGTGGTTCGCGCCGCAGTGCAACATTAAGCTGAGTGGTCACCTACGTGTCTCATCGATGCGACGTGCAAATACCTCCTTTATTTTGTATTTTTATAATGATGTTTGTATATTTAATTGCGAGTAAGTGCGTTGTCATGTGTGTGACAAATAAATATGTTTTTCATTCTTTTCTTTTTTTTCTTTGTGTATGAAAAAATTAATTAAGCATCATCTTTATTATATAATATTTAATTTATGTGCAGCGATATTGTAACATGAGCCTACGGATATAAAACTACTAACAATAATAGCTTTAAAAATCTAATATCGCACGAACAAAACGCCTATTAATTAAATACCAACAAATAAAGTTGTTTACTCATAACTGTTTGTCAGTGGTTACAATGAGCTCGAACAATGCGAGTAATTGCCGGAGTCAAAGGTCTCGCACACTTTCTACTAAACCACTATCCATTTAATTTAGTTGCATTATTTTAATAAAATCTATTTTTTGATTGATGTTTATATTTATGTCGTATGTAACGGCAAGTCCGTAATTATTGTTATTGATCAAGCTTGAAGTTTAATTGAGATGTTTGCCGATTACTTTATTCAAACGCCTGTATCGGAATATAATATAGTTAAATATAATAAGTTGTTTATGTACGCAATTAGCGTGGAAAGTTGACTTTTTGTTGTATTATGGCCGCGTGAGTTGATAGCCGTGGCTAATAAAAACCATTGTGGATACACCCTTTTATGTTCAAACAATTTTTCCTTGTCGATATGTTCAATAACATATTAGTTATTGAGGTGTTTATCATACCGACTTTTACAGAATTAATATGTGGGTTTAAGCATTTGGTATAACTCGTACAAGACAGTAATAAGAATAGACTAACCCCTCAATCTTTGTCGTAAACGGAACAGTAACTTATACCCACAGTAAATGTATAATTACAGTGTAATACCGTAATAGCATTGTTATTTGACATTAAATGTAAATTGTTATCAATTTGTAGCCCTCTATTCGATATCTTAAACTAAGTCTACACGCAATATTTGATGTGTATGGTGCTGCGGTATAGTTGTTATTTCGATTGTTTTGTATAATACCCAGATTAATAAGTATTTTATAGTTGGCAATTTGTATTATTAAGTTTGTATTGTATTATTCCAGCCAATATACGTCCCTCTGCAGGGCACGGGCCTACTCTACAATCGAGGTTACGATTGCGAGAGGTTAGGCTATATAGTCCACCACGCTGGCCTAGTGCGGGATAGCCGACTTTACATACCATAGAAATTCTTAAAAATCCCTATGGTATGCAGGTTTCCTCACGATGTTTTCCTTCACCGTTACATTACTGTAATATTTTGTGTACATGAATAATTTCGTTTTAAAGTGTGTTTCATCATAATCAACACACAAACTATTAAAAAATGTTCAAAGTATAATATAAATTACAATATGTTGTACATTATTCAGAAACATCTTTACTTTTTAATTTCCTCAAAATTCCTATATCATTCACACACCCCAGACACATCACTCAAAACCCACATCTAAGTTATATCAACAGCATGTATAGTCGGTCCGTCGCACGTTACTATTTAATTTGCGGCCAGCTCGGCTCCAAGATAGGCCTGATGAGACGGAGACAGCGGCCGGAAGAGACCCACCATGCCCCCCACCCCTGGGGGGTCGCACCACCCCACTGGACGCTGGATATGTACTAGGCCTATTCAAGTGTGACGGGTCGGGGTATTAAAATGTCGGCAGTGTCTACATTCAGATGGGCATTCGAGATTTTGTTACTGTGTGTACTCGCCATTTTATTTTTTATTTAAAAATATTTGGAATGTTTTTTTCACGTTCGTGTACGGTTTTTAGTATTTATTCTGGATGATACAATTTAATCTACTAGAGGATTTAGTTAAAAAAATATTTTATTGTGTATTCATTTTGTATCTTATGCAAGGAACTCCGAGGCACGAAATAGTTCCTAGACACCTTAATCTGTATTACTTGAAATTGGTTGTTAGAATTTTATCAAGTAGTTTGCATACTACTAAGAAGCAAATTTAAATAACAATAATCATACCTGTATTGCGATTTAATTTCAACGTTACTAAATTTGTTGTCGTAATTAATATAATAAGCACTGGATTTAGGGATCCTTCGACCGGATTAAATGTCATAAGTACAGGATTGAAAATGCCATTATGTAGTTTTGCTTTAAAATAATTAATTTATGATCCCTCTAAAATTATTTTAAATGTCATAAGCTGGTGTAATTAAATCGCTCCAAGAAGTAATTACTTACTATTTTTTTATTACTAGCAGTAGTTGTATCGAAGGTAGATATGGGCTGTTAATTATTTGGTCCTATCAGGCTACACGTATAAAATTCATACTCAAATTTTAAACATGACGATTTTGTTTTTGTTGTGTACAACTTGCCTATACTACCATATTTTAAGGACAAGACCCACCCAATAAAGATATTGTAAACTCTACAGAAGTCGTCAAACAAAATGCAACTTAAAAACTAAAATTTAAATTGCTATGAAACTTCTAATAAATATATAAATTCCGTAACTGAAAATTTGCCTGCAATACTTGGCTTTAAAGACGCGATATTTATAATCCATGGGATAGGTAGACATCTACGCGTCATACTAGTGGGAGTAAGAAAGCTCCCTCCCACGCGTTATAAGAACGTATTCTTAGATTTACCAATAGCATTAACACAAAGCACGCAATTATTAGTTCGTATATGCATACTGAAATAGTTTCAGCAATAGGCTGAGGACGACAAATGCAGTGTAAATGGACTTTTGTGTACCGGTTTGAAGGACATTGTAGCCAGAGTTACTACTAGACCTAATGAGACTTAACAGAATTGTGAGCGCAGTGTAATGGCCAAGCATTGTTTTGTAATTCATGTTTGGTTTTGCTCCTGTCCATGAACGGTCGTATCGCTTACTATCAGGCGAATGGCATGCTGGTTTTGCCATTAATGGCAATAAAAAAAACACGCTTGTGTCACCTAACAAATTATCACGCCAGAAAATCAACGCAAACATTATTGTTTCTTATAATCAACTCATTTCATTACAAAAATAGACTTTTCACCTCTATACATAAACGCTAATATAACGTAATAATGACGTAAAAATATAGATTTTCAACACACTCCATACTCATAAAGCATTGTACAATAGTATGTATAGGTATCTAAAAGCGTTCGAGGGAGGTAACACACCCAAGGCGAGATGATAGCGCCCCCTCATGCGGTCTTGTTTGTGTCCACTGGACTAGTGCCCAGTCCAATATTGGCCTTTCATTATCACGTACCGCCTCCGAGACTTCCGACTTGCGATGCAAAGCGATGCCGGATAATCTGCATGATGTATGTCGGGCGAAAGTTAAGTTTGATTGCTCACACGATGGACGCGTTGATTATAGGAAATATGAATAAGATTGGAAATGATTTGCAAGTGAATTAGAGTAAAATAGGTTGGGGTAATTGTGACGAATGGCTGGAGAAACGTGTTCAATATTCTGTATTAATCTTACTTACTATCCGTCGTGGTACATTCATTTTGACGATTGTTTTTTTTTTTTTTTTTGTGGTAAAACACAACTTGCATAAACCTAACGCACAATTTATAAAGTAACTTACGCAAACTTTTGACAAATTGTTTGAAATTAAACTGTTTCAGTACTAAGTACAAGTCTTGTCTACAGCTGAATGGGTTATTTCGTTGATCACGAAGGTTGTCTAGATTTTGTAGGCTTTGCAATTCCTAACACCGCGAAAGTAAATTTTAAACAAAATATCTACGTATATTGTATGCAGTCAGAGGTCTCTTTACAAGTTATACCTAATTAAATATAAAGTATATCTCCACGAATTAAACGTCATTTATATTTGAATATCTATTGAATAAAACGAACTTAAACAGGCGTCAAAACATAATAAAATGTAGATTATTGAATTTCTATTTATTTTACATTCCGTGATGCTTATTAACATTCTTATTAAATACAATAATTATTAAGGAAAACGTATATATCTTATTCTATTCCCAATAAATCTATAATATTAAAAGTCTATTAAGCAAGTGTTACAATTATTCGATTGAAAAATATAAAATTCGGTGTAACAAAAGGCAATGTTGGCAAACCATCTCTTTATTGAATACGATAGCTCAAATGTTTTGAATATATTGTCGAGTATTGAATTTCTCTGTGAGACTTCTGCGTCTTTTTACTAATAAAAATATGAGCTATTTAATTTTTAAAGGTTGATAGCTTTTTCGCATATAAGCTGCAAGACGTGGGGTTCTAGGTTTATTACAAGATCCGATATTTAATCGTAACACATGAAATTTTCGGCTTTCTATACCTAGAAGGGTGACATTTGGCAGGTAATTAATTACTTGCTGTACAGAGATAGGTAAAAACTGTCTGCAAATTTTAAATAAAAAAAGTTTCCCATTGAAAAAGTTAAATAAGAACAACGAGAATTAAAGATGATAGACCATCCAATAAAAAATATTTCTACTTGAAATAATTTTTATTCTCGTAATCGTTATCGTTTTTGTCAGACTTTTTAAACTCCTTGTGTTATCCTTGATACACGTTTCTACAACATGTGGCAGGAAGTTTGGATTTCTAAATAATTTGTAAGTCTTGTAGTTTACTTGGTTAAGTTATTTTGTTTATTACAAGTATTTATCATTAATTGTATAATACATCTATCAATTGACAAACTGTACTTATTATGAACATTTCATTTCAATTATGTTATGTGTAATAAGTTTATATTAAATATATATGTATAAACTATATAATACTACTTTTGTATAACAGGGTGCCTCACAAAGCCCCAAATAATTCAGAGATATGTATACCGCGAGATGGCGCTGTATGAATATACTGAGACACAAAAACTTCAGTTCCGATATTATATTTACTTGATCAGAAATTTCCTAATTAGTTTAAATTAGTCGAATGTTTACTTTTTTTAATCAAATATAAACATAATATTATAAAATCTACTTACCCATACTTATTATTATGCTATTTTGTCCTTCTACGCACATTTTGCCAAGACCCCACCGCGCCTACCTGCGTCCGCCCACGTCAGCGCCGTATCCAGTTAATTCAATTTACATAATTTGAATGTTATCTCATTAAATTAATAACCGATCATAAAACTATCGTAAATGTCTGGCGTATTGTATTGTTAAGTATTGATTAAATTTACAGTTTAATTTACGATTCAATAAATGTCTTAATTTAATAATCGCAAATATTGAATACGTTGTAAATAACCAAACAGAAACGGCGCGGCAGAAAAAATTAAACGGTTTGTCGACCGTTACTTTTAAAAATCTTTCCATCTTACCTCATATAAATAGTGGGATGTCTCGAAATTTCAAAGATAACTTACTAAGTTCTAATTACCGCATAAGTGCTCGATGCCTATTATTGTATAAATTCGCAAAAAAGTCGCTAACTAAGCAGCCTAACTAATCGAAAATTAAAATAATTACTTGGCGGCAACAATGCGGCGGCCATATTGCGACACGTCACATCAGTGTTGCCGCGCGCGATAATTGTTAATTTGCAATGCGCCTCTCGGTGTAGTCGCGGCCTCTCGCAGCCTCTCACGCCTCTCGCCTCTCCCGGTGTCATTAGTGACACCTCCCGCCAATTAGGACGCTCAGGAAGTTTGATGGGCGCTTTTTTATTTAGCACAAGCGTTACCCCGGCAATTATTGGATGAGTCGCGTTGTAGTGGCTGTGACGAGCGACGCAGTTTTATATTTAGGTGTTTGAGCGTTGCTACTCTTTATTGTCAGTGAAAATGGAATAATGAATGCAACATATCAATTATCACACACTCATACCTTCGTACAAAATGCTGATTCACACTTGTACGGCGGCGAATAGATTTAACTTTCTGGTAATTATCTACGTAAGATGTGTTGCTGGTTTTATTGCGTCACGTTAAAATTGCGGTTTGCTCTTCGAGGATTTATTGGAGATTACTTTATTGCTTGCAAAGAAACTAATGAAAATCATAACGAAAATTAAAATGTAGGTTTTGAAAGATCAAAAAGTAGCAGTATCAACACTGTAAATTGACTATAGTTGGGCAAATTCCTCATCGTCGTTTAGGAAGAATACAGCTAATGCAGTTTTAATCTACTACTCTTGACTAATCTGGTCAACAGACTTAGATTTTTTTACGACATACGAAATATAATAAAAATCTTGTATGGATCTACAATAACTACGTAAATCACGACTTTTACTACTGCCAAAAACAACAGAAGCGGGCACAAAATGCACCTACGAGCAAACAAAACCGAGAGCGTTAACTGCCCATTGCCCAATCCCTTGCGGTATACAGCAAAGATTATCCCGGGACACATCAAGGGAATCCCGAATTTAACGCCATGACTCTAAACCGGGATTCATTAAATTGAAACTGGAGCAAAATGGCGCCGACGCCACTCAGCGCGAAAACCGTTTCACGCTCTGACAGTTTTGTAGTACGAATGCAGAATGGACCTAACCTATCTACGATCGGCTTGTGTGCCTTGTGCCCACTGCGCGACTAAAAGGACTTAGTTTTTTAAACGATTATTTTGTTCCGAATTTGAAATTGTTGCGTTTTGTTTTTTTTTTTTTTTTTTGTTTCATGCCAGTATTATTTAGTGATTTGAAATTATTGTTGAACCTTTTATGAACAATACAGTAGAATTGGAGTATGTTTATTATTATTTTTTATTTTAAGTTTTGTGTTTTATGTTAATTGAACAATTAAGTTGAATTTACGGGATTTTATCTTAATGTATGATGTATGCAAATATTTTTTCTTTGTTATAATATACAACATAATATTCATGGAGAAACAACTGAAAATAAACGTCCATGTCGTAATAACATGAGTAATATATTCATTATAATATTTAGTTAAAATTACCGATAAACATCATTTAAACAGTTTCAAATTTCAGAATAATTTAACATGAATTAGACAGTGCAATGAATAAATGATGCAATCTATAAACATATATATACGTAGGTACCCGAGTTATTCAGATTTAGAACTATTTTGTATTAATTGACAAAAATACTCATTAATTGTTCCAATAAAATGAATATTTGACACATACTAATCCTATTTCATAGTTAAGCACCATTATTTTAGTTATAGTTATTATTTCAGTTTGAATAATTTCTGTACATTCCACATGTATTCTTTAATTTTGGAATGAAAGTAGAATTGAACATGAAACTATGGATAATCAATATCTCAAAATAAGAATTAATGTTTTGTATTATGCAATTAAATAATAAACTTCAGAATAATTATTTGGTATTTATTTTATGTATAACTGTATTTTTATGAGATCCTTTTCGGAAATAAAGTAATATATATTGATTTATGAGTTTTATTTTTCCTTCCTTTGTAGTAGTAGTGAAAGTGCTACCAATCGCCGTAAACGACCGTAAAAATAAAATTTAAATATCCTAAACCATAAAGCAATAAATCTTTAGTTTAAAACAAAGAACATTTAAGAAGTTGTAAAGTCATAAGCCAATACTTTATGACTACTTAAGCCATTATAGTCCTTATTGCTGGGTAGATAAAGAAGATAGTTCCGTGGCTCCTCCCACTAATTACTTTCTGAGAAATCCTTTACCTGAAACCACATAAAAAATAGCTCAATCCTTTTTTTGCGACTTAAAAATAATCTTTTAAATTATACGTATTTTAGTTTAATTTTAATCCTTCATATTAAGCAAAGTCTTCTTACTTAATAACTAGGTTCCTAAATATTATGCGGATTTAATTATTATTATTTGTAGTGTATGTATTTTTAAGGATTGATTGTGATGGATACTTTATAAGGATTAGAATAGTTTTTACGTAGTCTAAACTCACTAGAAACTCACTAGGAGCCGCTTCATGCATTAAACTTCTAACATTCGTTGTACTTAGGGGAGGTATTTAATGGACATCTTAACCCTGATGCTAATAATATGTCTTTCAACTCTTTCAAAAACCAATATACCTTCCTATTTATAATCTGGCAGCAACTGGATGCGTAAAGCAGCAGACCGCGCTCTGTGGCGTACCTTGGGAGAGGCCTATGTACAGCAGTGGACTGCAACGGGCTGATGATGATGATGATCATGCTAAAATTAGTATTTGGTAACAATACGAACTAACGCATTTTATAGACGTCAAATAAGAAACTTTATCGTACAAAGTGTACCAATTGGAAAGTTTTATTGCAGTCTTATAGACTTCAAATATTATGTGACTTACCTAGTATTTCAGTATATAAGGTACTAGGTATAACTTATGGTATATATTCAAATCCTACCTAATTCTTTTATTTACGATTCTAGAAGATCTGATTCTTTAAATCCTCCTTTAAATCGACAGCCTCCGTGGCGTAGTTGGTTAGCTGTGAAAGAGAGGCCGCTGGTTCGATCCCCGCACCAAGACAAATGTTTGTGTGAACCACAAGTTTCGGGTCTGTCTGATACCCACGACTTAGAGTGGAGTCAGGACTATGTATGTGACTCTTGGGTGTATTTATTTATTTAAATAATTCCATTCTTGATGGTTAATGCATTTTAATAACATTGGAACTTTAGAATCACAAATATGATAAATTTATTAATAAAAAAGAAAACATACGGGTTATTTTGATTAGCGAGTATTTTAAGTCCTGAAATAAAAAATCAATAAATAAATTATAACAAATTTGAATAATGACGTAGTCCACTCGGTCGCAAATCATAATCATCTTAAGGTTAAATACTACAATTACCCTTGTGTGGTTATTTAATTAATTCGGAAAGCGAGATTCCATCCCTATCAGCTGGTTATGCTCTCAATAGTGAGATTGACTCAATTATCTTTTCTATGCATTCCTGTAGAATCAGCTCTGCAGTATACGATACCTACATAGGAACCTACAAAAGAAGATCTTAATATTTCCTTAAATTCAAAGCATTTGTTGGCGATAGTGACAACTTTACTTCTCATTTAGTACTGCTTCGACAACAATACATATAGGTATTGCACACATCTTATGTCTCCGGGTGGCGATGGCAGTGGATTGCCGAGCAATGTTTTGTTATTTATGCTGTTATTTGGTTTTGCTACTGTCCATGAGCGGTCGTATCGCTTACTATCAGGTCAAGCATTAATGTATTTATGCTAGGTTATTTACCTCTTTAGTTCATTGTTTTGTCACCCGCTTTATTAGGGAGGGAAGTGGACAATAATTTATTTCCAACTCCTCCTATTACTTTAACTTTTTGATTGATTTCGTTGCGGGTTAAAGACAAGTTAGACATTCCCGGAGACGCGCTTAGCTTCAATGCTCAGTGTCAATAAAATGCGTGCCACTGTTGATCCTGGCTTACAGGAGTTGCGGTGGCGGGTGTGAGGGCGGGACAGCCTCTTACCATCAGGCGAATGGCTTGCTCCTCTAACCATTAATTGCAAAAAAAAAGTATAAAAAATCCATTTATTAAATTAACTAATATTGTAGTAAATACAATAAGAACTTTTTAATTGCCATTATGATGAATAAACCCATTTCATAAAAAAAGGTTATTTTATTCATACCGGCAAATTCGTACGGTAATTATACAACGTTCAGACAAATCAAACTTGTACCAAATTACAAACACAGGACTTTTGTGTAACTCCCAGTGCGCAATAAAGAAATGAGAAACCTTACAAGCGGCGATCAACATTCAGTATTGCAGAACTTTTTAAAACTTTAAATGCCAATGGTTTTTTTTTATAATTGAGAGGGATTCGAAACAATATCAATTCATTTGATGGCGAATTGATTAGAAACCACATAAAATGAGAAGCTTTATATGTATTATATTTTATATGGATTTCAAATGGTTAATTCTTGAATATTGTAAAGTAGATTTTCATACCTATAATTATATTCAAACTATGTTATTACAAAATAAATAAATAAATAATACACCATTAATGAGGTATTGTTATCAACACTAAAAATAATAAAGATTATAAGCAACTTTTCGTATTATTACAAGACTATTAATTATTCAAATTCATTTGAAAATTTTAATTAATAAAAAGGAAAAATAAATGAAATGGTGAATGCTGATATTGAGAAAATAAATTATTATATTAGTATAAAATTTTATACTACTTAACATTCCTCTTGGTTATCTTCATAAATTAGAGTTCAATGAATAAATTATAGAATAAATTTAACACTAACATCTAAATAAAACGCAAATAACTAACTTAAGAAATACATGTACAAAATTTCTCAATACTAGATCCTCTCCTTGTTAACACCCTACTGACAAGGTGCAAATAGACACTAGTAACCAAGATCATTATTTCAACGTATTCAAATGTATTTACAATAGCCGAAATATGATTATGTCGATTGTGTAGACATAAATTAGTAATTTCACATAATTGTTTTGTCTTATCAATTAAATAAACTCATACTAAATATGAAAATAACTATAATCGAATACTTATAAATAATTTGAGATAAATGTATTTACCATTGACGAAAATAGATTGGCAAAAATATAACAAAGGAATCAAAAGAAATGAAACACTTCGTAATTAATGCATAAAAATCACTATGTTCAATGTTCAAAAACATTGTTACTAAATCACTACGTGGTATAAACATTTCTTTCTATTTATTTGTTATGTAAAATCCGAATGATATAATTTGTCACCCTTTGATGCCTAGCAGTTGTAAATAAATGGTGTATTATCATGTAGATAAGCTTTAAAATATAATAGCCGAAGTGGCCGTGTTCAGCAAGTGTTACTAAATACATCGACCTTCAAACAAACGCCACGCGCTGTGAAATAGTGAATACATTGACAACTCATTCCTCGAGCCACAACCAACAGTTCAGGTAACAATCTTTATGTAAGCGGCGCTCTTTCTGGCGAGTACATACTGATGCCAACATTGTCACGGGGCCTTGAACTTACGGCCACTACACCTGAACAAACTCCAATAGACACGAGTACGCGTACGTGTAGCTATGTACGAACCTACATTCTGTTCTAACTCGACTTCACCAGCGCCACAAACCGACCAAAACTTTTTCCTACAATTTCATGCCGCCCGTTTGCATATTAAGAAACCGTTCACTCGCTGTACATTTTTGCGAAATGTAGGCTGTGTGCCTTACTTATAAACGTATGAAAAATACAGAGTGGTCGGCGTGTGGCTTGTGTTGTGCGGTGTGTAGTGGTACATGCAAGTCATGCGTTGTTTACAACATAAAGTAAGGCCGAGACGGTGCAGTTACCGTCGGCAAACAACATTGAGATTTGCATGAGGCGGCGGCGAGGCGTACGCTCACCTCGCTTGCCACGCGATTAAAAATGCAGGCCGGTGCGGGTGGGAGAGCGCGGGCGGGGCGGGGCCGCACCGCGCGCTGCCATTGGTGCGCGGCGGGGCGGGCGGGGCCGGGGGCGCGCGCGCGGGGAGAGCCCGCTGTCGCCGCCGCCCGGCCGCCGAGCCTCCTCACAACGCACGTAGCCTCCGCGCCGTACGGTCCCGCGAGCGTTACATCTGACGCGCACCGCCGCGAGTCCATGTGAGCGACCGACGGTTCTCTCGTTGTGCACGGTGAACGAAGGATCGGCAAGCTGTACGCGCCGCAGGAAGACGACATGTTGACGATGGAGACGGACCTCAAGGGCGGCAGCCTGCATGCCAACGTGCCGCCGCATCACGCACTGCAGCACGGCTACGGCTCGCTGGGCGCGCTCGGCGGCATGATGGCGCTACCGCAGCAGCAGCCGCTGGCGCAACACCAGCCGCTGCAGCACCAGCACCACCAGCCTCTGCCGCCGCACCACGCGCAGCCGCAGCCGCAGCACCACCAGCCCACCAACAACAACAACAACACCACCAGCAAGAACTCCAACACCGAGCGCGTCAAGCGACCCATGAACGCGTTTATGGTGTGGTCGCGCGGACAGCGCAGGAAGATGGCCTCAGACAACCCCAAGATGCACAACTCGGAAATATCCAAGCGACTCGGCGCACAGTGGAAAGACCTCTCGGAATCCGAGAAGCGACCGTTCATCGACGAGGCGAAGAGACTCCGCGCCGTTCACATGAAGGAACACCCGGACTACAAGTACCGACCGAGGAGGAAGACGAAGACGCTCGCCAAAAAGCAAGATAAATACCCCCTTGGCGGCGGCGGGCTACTGGGCGCGGGTGAGGCACAGCGCAGCGCGGCCCCGACGGCGCAACAGCCGCGCGACGTGTACCAGATGACCCCCAACGGATACATGCCCAACGGATACATGATGCACGACCCCAGCGCCTACCAGCAGCAGGCGTACGGGTACCCGCGCTACGACGTGTCACAGATGCAGCAGAGCGGGTACGGCGGCGGTTACTACGGCGGCGGGCAGGGCTCGCCGTACCTGCCGCAGCCGCCGTCGCCGTCGGCGTACGGGCTGGGCCCCGGCTCGCCGGGCGGGTACGCGCTGCCTCCGTCGTGCGCGTCGCACTCGCCCAGCGGCTCGTCGGCCAAGTCGGAGCCGGTATCGCCGGGCCCGCCGGGTATGAAGCGCGAGTTCGCGCACGAGCCGCCGGCGCAGCTGAAGCGCGAGTTCGCGCCGCACGCGCAGGCGCACGAGCAGCTGGCCATGAAGCGCGAGTACGGCCAGCAGGACCTCAGCCACATCATCAACATGTACCACGTGCCCGACGAGCAGCGGTACGCGGCCGTGGGCGAGCGCGCCATGCCGCTCATCTGAGAATCACCGTTCGCGTGCGACATCGACATCCCGCCACTATGAGCTGCTCGTGTCGCCGCGGCCCTCGCCACCAGTGACTTTGTCGCCAGACAGTTTTCGCGTTAGGACAGTGCTCGTTACTCCCGGCCGTACATACTCGTGGGTATGTCGTTCATTTGTTTTGTAATGTACCGTCGCCGTAGTGTTGCGGACTGTTGTCGGTGGCTCGCCGTCGGCCGCGTCGCCGGCGGCCGGCGCGCGCCACCTCATTCAATGTTGTTGATGAATTATCTTGTATTATATTACGATTATTGTATTTTTTCATGGTTTAAGTTAAAATATTTTAAGTCGTGTCGTGCGGAGGGATGCCAGGGTGTGAGTGGAGACGCGTGACAGAAGACGTAGTGCATGCGGTAATTCGAATACCAAAAAAATTTGAACAATTTGTAAATATAGTGTTAAAGGCTAGAGTTGACGTTGGAGTTAGTCGGTAATGTAGGTAGATAGCGATAAGTCGTGCCACGACGCCACACTCGTACGCCCGTCGTGCGTTGTACAAAATATTTGTTATATGGAAACGAAACGTTATAAGCCTCGAAAGACTAAAATATTGTAATACGAAAATGTACAGTGAGTGTTATATAGTCAGTGGACACAAAAGTATATTGAAGAAAAGATGACGTTATCAATAAACGACGCGTTAAAATTGTATATGCTGTTTTGTTCAACATTCCCAAGTGATACCCTTACGACGCGTCTGCGATAAACACAGACACACAAAATGCATAAACTCAATGAAAATACTATTTAACAAACACATTATACACAAAATTTAACAAGAAAAACATAAATATTTACTTTTCACAAATACACTTTTAAAGTTTTCTCTACAACACTCACCTCTCATAGAAAAGACATCAACGAAACTAGGAACGCAAATTACCTACATTTTAAACGATTTTTGTTATGATTTTTTTCTTAGTTTCTACAGTTTGTTAGACATAACACTTGATTAATTAAAAATAAATTGAATGATTTTTTTTCTAATACTAATAAAATATTGAAAATTAGACATTAACTTAAATATTAGAAGTAAATTGCGTTGAAAGGTACTTTTATAAATACATTTTTAGAAATGATATATACTTATTAAAAAAAAATACGCTGTATTAAGTGCATACATTTTTATTGCATTTGAAGATATATTTGTAACTCTTAATTAGATTACAAAATAAAAATTTCTAGTAATATCAATTTTATTTATTGGTATTAACTAAACAACACATGATTTTTTCAGATCATGTCATCTTTAGTCAGGAATCTTTGAATATCTTTTGTTTTATTTAAATATTTAGAAGATCTAATTTAACATATTAAAAATACACCTATTTTAAAAATTAAATTTGTGTAAGTGCTCATAATTAAAAAGACAACATAATAAACTGCCGGGAAATAATTACATACAATTAAATTAATTTTCATAGTAATCAATGTCTAATATAATATATTTTATTGCAATAAAAATAAAGCAATTGAACGTCATAAAATGAAATATTCCCTCGCTCTTTTGTGATTTATTTTTTTACTGTATGTCTTTCGGTACCGCAATTTAAAAAATGCTAGATCTTTTAAAAAGAAAAATAATTTGACTCACATAAATTTATGAATATCCCAATAATAATGATTTTTTGTTTTATTTACTTTATATACTAAATTCGATACAGACAAACTTAATGCCAGAGGCATTCTATTACAGTCTACCTGTGGGTGAAATTATTATTTACTTGTTTACAATATTTCTCCTTATTTTTTTTTTATTTTATATTCCAACAAATTAAACAAACATCATCTCATTATTCAATAACACTAAAACATAAAACAAACATAAATAAATACAATGAAATTAAAATTAAATCAAACGCACACAGATTACGGAGCAGATTTAATTTACTCTCACTAGACATTAACGTCAATTGGCAGGGAGTCTCGTTTCAATCAATTTCTGTCAACACGCAAGGGGTGAGGTTTTTAATCAAATCCCTCCGAATAGTTGATAGAATTCGGCCACTTTTTCCTCCCAAGGGATCGCACGAACTTAATCCAAAACGCCCCGATGTTTAAGCGGCTCCATTTAAAACACTATTCTAGGGTGTGAAGTGAGGTGTGAGTTGTACCGTACTGCACTTCATCGTTAGACGCTGTTAAGAAATTAATATAGATTTTTTCAAGTATAAGACATAGAATAGACTGTTATGTACTAGGCACGAGAGTGTCATATTGTTTATTTTATATTAATTAGTTTATTCGCGTAAGTGTTGAATAACACAGATGTTGATGCATTGTATCAATACATTTGTTGTTTCATAACGCCATAAAAAATCATGTTAGTGCTCGTATAGTGTTACATTTTATTATTTTCGCGTAAGTATTCATAGTTTTCGTCATAATTACTAGTAGTAGTAGTATTAGGTATTTTATTTTAATTTCAACCGTAAATACGTTGGGAAGTTTAAGCATTACCACAATCTTGATATTAAGGATTTGGCGGACTTAAAATTTCAACTAGAATATAAGCTAATCTTAGGTTTTAAGCTGTTTTTTTTTGCCTTGGCTTAAATACTTTTTATCATTAGCTAGCATTTCAAACCGCAGCTTGATAACTTCCTTAAATTGTTAATGTTAAATAACTAGGTCACAATCTCACAACAGCTTTAGGATTCAGTCAGTTATTAAAGATAGGCCGCAGAATCGTTCCCCTACCGAGACAAATATTTGTCTGGCCTACAAATATTTGTTTCGGGTCTGAGACGAAACGATCCGTGTCTAGGTGAAACCTATTTATGTGTGATATTGATGTGTTCATATTTTATGAATACTAAGAAATCCAAGTTTATTATAATTGTAAGCCAAGTAAACTCTGCTGCTGAACATAGGACTAAATATTATTTCTTATTTAAAATTATTTGTAATCCACTTGCTTATCTTTTTCACTGGTGGTAGGTCTCGCATATGTGAGAGGCCCTCTGGGTAAGTACCACCGCAATTTCTATTTCGCCCGCCAAACAGCAGTGTAAATGCACTAATTTTTTTTTTCCGGTTTGAAGGACATTGTAGCCAGAGTAACCACTGGACATGATCAGACTTAACATCTTATGTCCCAAGATGGTGAGCGCAGTAGAATGCCAAACATTGCTTTGTATTTCATGGTGTTATTTGGTTTTGCTACTGTCTGTGAGCAGTCGTATCAAATACTATCAGGCGAATAGCATGCTTGTTCATTAATCGCATTAAAAAACACACTTACAACGTAATTTGCATTACAAAACCATAACAATTTCAAAATAAAATTCTGATGCACATGCTTATTTTAGTTGTGCACAGCATTCACGGAGCAAGGGTAACATAAAATGGAGTAAAAACATAAAAAAATAACTATAATACTAAGTTACTATGATGACCTATCTAGGTAAATTTCTCAAAATTTGTGGCTAAGTGATAAATATACGCCATGTGAGAATCAAACCCGAAAGTATAGGTAAAACTTAAAATTAAATTGTAACATAATAAGTATGTTTACAAAGCAACCGTGAAGTCTGAATCACTTATCCACATTACACATGACACAATAATTTTTATCTACGAAGTATATCTTCACGCTTATTTACTTTAAGTACAGTCAGAAAAATATTAAAAGCTTCCATACTTACTAGAACTAACTTAAATTGAATTTACAGTAAAACATGTAAGTTAATAATGTAATCTTATGATCTGGAATCGTCGCTATATAATAGGCTTCTTATGGAATTCATCCTCGTATAAATCGAAAAATTTAAAATGATTGCTGATTTTGACGGGATAAAAATGTATTCTACTCATTACCAGTCCAATAAAAATATATATACAAAAAAATAAGTCAATTACTTGCCTAGCAAAATAAGGATAAATCGTCATTCTCACGTTAATATTTTTACAAAAAACATATCATACATATCGGTTCTACATTCTTATTAATACATTAGATATATATACATTAGTTATACATTAGATAGTCTCATTTAGTTTATTTTAGACCTAAACAAAGGTCAGAGAGGTCATGTGCGTTATATCCTTAAATATTGTCATTTATTCTCAGGCATGCATATAAAGTGCTTAGCGAATTTTGGTCTTAGTAGTAACCATCTAACTCTAATGAAAACTGTTCCATATAAAACTTCTATGTTTAATTATTATGTATTAGTACCAAATATTAACAAATTTATAAAACCAAAACGCCTTCACACTTATTTACTCGTATAAATATTATATTCGACACACTTGTTGAATCCTAAAAATGACAATCGTATATTGATACTAAAATATCTAATTACTTCTATCAAATACAACGATTACAATCATGAAAAAAACAATTGCGGGTTAAATTCATTGGAATGCTTTTCTGTGTATGTTCAAAGGGTTTCCCATAATATCTCGCATTGCAACGAATCTACACGAAAAAGTCATCTAACCACGCAAACATTCTATTCAACATAACCCTAAAACAAAACGTTATAAGCATAAAGCACACTCGTTAATTTAAATAAATTAAAACGCCGACAAAATTAATAGCTCACACGAAAATATGAATTCCGGATGTTAGAGGCAACTCGCGTTTCGCACCCTACCGTCACGCGGCGTGGGCCGGGAATCGAACCCGGGCCGCTGGGGTGGGCAATCACGGTTCCCACGGGGTCGATGCATTGCTTTGTCTCACGGTTCGCGACATGTCATTGCGATGATTGTTGAGACACTCGCTACTTTCTAATCATATGTTCGGTGTTACATTGTCTTATGTTTTCACTAAGAATAAGAATAGCCTAAATGCATAAGTATGTATGTACATATCTGCCTGCCTCGGTGGCGCAGTTCTACGGTACGATGCTGTCTCGGGTTTGAATCCCGGGTCGGGCAAAGTGGTATAAGAATATTCTATTCATGATCACTACGGAGTCAGGAATTTGGGTCCAATATAGGCTTGCCCAATATCACATCGTGAGGTGGAAACCACAAGGCGAATCGTGCGTGTCTTGCTAGCACCTCAGCTTACCCCTTCTGGGAAAAAGACGTAAATTTATGTATGTATGCATAAATATGTAATAATTCTATCCCAAATATGCCCCACTGCTGAGCATGGGCCTCTAATTTTAAGTCTAGGTTAACGTTCCAAGGTGGGGAAATTCATTTCGTTTTTTTAATTTAAACAATCACATATAAATTGCCCTGGAATGGAGTTTATACCCGGGATTGCGACGGGCTCGTCCCCTAACACATCAAGGGTAATTAGCTCGACTAACTGTGGGTGGCACTAGAACCTCCTCTGCCTACCCTCGCAGGGAAAAAGGCTTATTTGCATGTAGATACATCTTAGTCTACTTCGTTGACCGAGTGGCCTGCAATGATATTATATTCACAAGTATGTAATGGTTAAAACGTAACATCGTACAAATAATTTACTTATGCATTAAAATCATAAATATCAACAAATTTGAGAACTCTAAGATTAGTGGTAAAACGGGATGAAAATTTCTTACCATTTCAACGTTATAAGATATAAGAACAGGTCCAAAGATATTAACGAAAACTATTTTTAAGAACGGCATCTGTGAAATTGTCATAAAAATATTTTTGAAATTAAAGATATATAACACTTTATCATGCAGTCAAAACCTCGAAAATAACTAAATTATAAAATTATAAATACTAAAGATTTATATTCACAATGTTTAATACTTATATTTCGCTCCCATTCAAGATATTAAATTACAAATTTAAGTTAATGCCTGGTGCCTGGTGGCCTGTTGGTAACGGACCAGACGCGGCTGCCTACATGTTCACGGTGGTCGCGGGTTCAAATCCCAGGGCACACCTCTGACTTTTCGGAGTTATGTGTGTATTGATAGTCAATCACCACGCACTTTAACGGTGAAGGAAAACATCGTGAGGAAACCTGCATACCGTAGCGATTTTAAAGAATTTCTACGGTATGTAAGTCCGCCAACCCGCACTAGGCCAGCGTGGTGGACTATATGGCCTAACCACTCTCAATCGATTCTCTCGATTGTAGAGTAGGCCCGTGCCCTGCAGTGGGACGTTTATGGGCTGATATATAGAATATATAAGTTAATGATATTTATTTAGGGCGATTCTTAAAATAAACTTGTATTTTATATTCGTATAAAAATATTTACAAACATAAATATTATCAATTTAATTTGATAATTTTATAACTCTCATTATAGAAAATAAAATATCATCCATTAAATCATATTTACTGTACAATACATTATAGTTTTTATGATCTATTTACAAATAAAGTTAGCTTAAGCAATTAAATTTCGTTTTAGTATGCCCTAGATGGGTAATATTACGGAATTATTATATTACTATTGTTTCCCTTACAGACTCCACGTTCAACCTAAATATGTATTATTAATAACATATTGTATCGTGGGTATCAGAAACTACATCGGTATGACAAAACCCAGAAATATTTTTTTGTGAATCAAAAATAACTTTTTCAAATTGCAAAATATTTTAGCAGCTTGACCGAAAAACTACAAATTATGTATTAAACCCTTGATTTTATAATCTGTTAATTAGCCATAAAAACACAATGCAGTCTCTTGTATGAGCATATAGGACACATTAATGGCAAGCGCAGTAGAATGCCAAGCATTGCTTTGTGATTGATAGTGTTGTTTGGTTCTGCTTCTGTCCATTAGCGGTCGTATCGCTTACCATCAGGGAACGACATGCTCGTTTCGCCATTCAACGTAATGAAAAGAATATGTAAGCATAACTTTTAAAGTACTATCGCACTATTGACATACATTTACACGAAGCAAACACTATGACTTTTATGAGAGATTCGAATTTATTACACAACTACTCGTGCCGGCAAAATAAGTGCGTTAAAATCATAGACAAGTTAGTGCATGCATTCGCGACCGCCTTCGACCATCCATCATATGGGCCGGCGATTAGGGCAGACCTATTATTTGACGCGCATTGTCGCGTTTTGCCCGCTTATGTCATTCACTGTGTGGCGATTAACAACATTTTCCTACTGAAGCTAAGAATTTAATGTATGTATGAATGCGTTACCTGCGTTCCATAATGCAGAAGACTTTGAAGTATTGTATTGAATGGTTATTGATGGAATAAATCATATGAACTAATTGAGACTTGAGAACTACTTTCATTTAGAAGCTAATTTAAAGTAATAGTGTTGGAGAAGTGACAGTTGATGAAGCGAAAGAGTTATGGATGGACCGTAGCACTTGGCTTTCAATAGTCTCTGCTTACCCCAATGGGTCATAGGCGTGAGTTAAGTTAGTTTGGTTGTATTTCCTTCTATCGGTTGTTTTACAGCTTATAACACAAGTCCTGCGTTTCCCATCAGCCATTATTCTATCCTTAAAAGACAAAAATTTTGAACAAGTACCAACCATCCCTGTAAGGTCATCCAGTAAGTATGATTATTTTCCATTATATATGCAGGTTACTTAACTGCCATTCAAACGCACTTAAGTCATATAAAAGATAATAATACCTAGGTATAATACTAGCCGTAGTTTCACCTACGAAACATTCACACGAATATTTCAGAACAGCTTATTACCGCGCAGCTGCGAATTCTAAAGAAACGTATCACATACCGAAAAATAATTACGCACAAATCATATCGAATCGCACGTCCGTAAACTTCACAGCTGCCCGCTCACATCCGCCGCCAACATTTGGCCCAACTGTGGCCCATTTTTTTTCTAATGTCGCAATTTCCCAGGCGGAACAGTCAACACTAAAGTTGTCACGTAATTCGTACGTCAAACATTGGTGTATTTGTTCTTGAGATCGACACCGGCCCGCCCCCGGAGTCGGTCCCTTTGTTTTTATGTTGCACGCTGTCAATATTTGGTCTCATTTGTCATTAAGTGGTTTAAATGATGCTGTGGGTGGCAACATGTGGGATCTGTTTGTATTTGTCTCTGTTACGAGATGGGGTATACAGACGCCCACTGAGGCGCCTGGTACTTTCTAGATTAAATTTACAAGTGTTTTTTATTTATAAACAGACTTTATTTTACCAGATGAAATGTGAATATGTAAATTATAACTACTGTACAAAACAGTCCGATCTCAGTAATCTTGTAATTTGAAATATACGTACAACATAAAGTTGGCTTTCTAGGCCCAAGATTGGTTGGATGCTTGGCCCCTATTTGGGCATTAATGGATGTGACATTTGTGTTTGAAAAACGCAACCAGCACAGAGAATCATAATACCTTGTACATAATATGTACAATATTTGATATAATATTCAGAGTATTCGGTATACAGAAAGAAAATTATCAACAAAACGTAAACTAGGATTATATAAACGAGTCAAACTTTTTACAATCAAATTCAAGTTCACGAAGATTTTTGCACGGAATAAAACAAACGATGAAAAAAATAATTCAGCCTTGGTGAAAAATTTGTGGCGTTGCTGTTATGTGCCTCGGCGAACTTCGTAGAAAAAATTAAGTGGAATTTTAGCCTTACTTAATGCGCATGACCTTCTCGGAAGCGCTGCCGAGCTGTTAAACGCTGGTACTTGCGCCGTAACGGTACATCCTAGCTCAGGTAGTGAGGTTTTACACGATACAGACGCGCACCTATTTACTTTAGTTTGTTTTATATCATTTCATATATATGAGGATATGTATTGTGATGTTTAACATGTCATTGTAGCCATCTGTTTTAGGCCTACATATTGTGAAACTAAATTTACGGCGCCTGAATATCATAATGGTTATAATGTTATATAATTGCTAAATTACATTCTACGTAGTTATTCGTATTTTAACCTATTGGTACGTATTAATGGTTCGCAGGTTCTACTCTCCATATAAATTCTTGTAAAGATCTCAATATTAGCTGATTTTCTTGTGTAGTTTTTCTTCGTCGTTAAAGTGCGTGGTATTTTATGTGTGCCCTGGGAATCGAACCAGTAACCACCGTCTCCGCATTTCACGTCTGGTTTATCAGTTGCGTATTGTTATTCACATCTAAATGATATCTTACTGGCTTGGTGGCGCAGTTGTACTACGGCATAATTGCAAAGCTGGAGTCTGGGGTTCAAGTCCCGGGTCGGGCAAAGTGATATTGGATTTTCCTATTCATTATCAGCCAGGAGTCAGGAATTTTTCCCGGTGATAAGCTCGCCCCCTGTCACATCGTGGGACATAAAATATGTACAAGGCGAAACGTACGTGTCCTGGTTGTACCTCTACCCCTTCTGCGAAAAACTTCTGTTTACCAACAAAAATATTACCAAGAAAATGAATTCAACAATATTTGTTTACAGTAAATACGTAAACTATATTTCCTATGAAATCAAAGATCCTTAGTCACCCCACAAGGGTTTCATCTTTAAACATAACCCTAAAAATTCCAGGTAACACTTTCTGGAAAGTATCGTAAAGGGGTATCCGATGTCGTAAACCAACCCCGGGTACAAACGCGCTGCCTAACTGTACATGCGGCAAAACATCGCAATTATCACGTAGACGCTATCCACAACTGTTAGCCAATCAGGATCCCGCCCATGTATGAAACTTGTTTTAAGTGTCTATTCATGATTTAATCATAATATAGCAATGAGCGAATTTACTTTAACGGTGAAGGCAAACATCGTGAGGAAACCAGAATACTGTAGCGATTTATAAGAATTTCTACGGTATGTAAGATCCGTGCCCTGCAGTGGACGTACATGGGCTGATACCGTATATATGAGTAGCTGTAAGCTAGCGATTTTGACTGACAAAGATTGGAGTTATAAGTCTAAGTCCACTTTTAAATTCTTGTAGTTTTGGTTGAGGTTCTCAATACGATTCCCAGCTTAGACGCTCCAATTTGAGTAAACTTATGTATTTGTGAAATTAAATCAGTTCTCTAGGATTGAAATATATGCCCACATTGTGATGGAAAGCTCGCTCCCTTGCACATCTTGAGACGGAAATAAACTGCTAACTGTAATTGGTAGTAGTGTGGTGTATACTCTGCCGACCCTTTTAGGGATAGAAGCATGAGCGTATGTATATGTGCATATACCACCAGTCACGTACATAGTCCTTACCCCTCATTAAGGTTAATAAGTTTTGTCTCGTGGGTATCAGGAACTACGAGAGACTTTTCGGTCTCACAAACACGCAGGCCCGAAACAAATACCCGTGAATCACATAAATATTTGTCTCGGTGCGGGGATCGAACCCGCGGCCTTGCGTTTCACAACCAGGGTCTAACCAACTGCGCCACTGAGGAAGTCGTATATGTCGAGCCCCTTATACCAAAATAATTTGCGATGGCCTTGAAGCATGGCAATTTAAAAGGGGTCAGGATCGTGTGCGTAGATTCAAATTGCGTGCGCATTAATAAACATTGTGCAACAAATTCCCCTACAATGCGCTTCATAATGACAGTATTTTAACGTATGTTTTAAAATAAATTGAGTGCGTAAAATCCTATCAAGAAGGCCATAGATGTATGTATGTATAAATACAATTTTGAATAATTCCTTATCAAAAAGGTATGTATAATTTGGCCGATTTTGTACTTAATGTTACAGACATATAGCAACCTATACTAATTAGCCGGTAATAACAAACATAAGTTGAAAGAAAACAGTTCATTTCAATTACATAATTTACAAGGACTTAATGTAGAAATCGTCTCATTGTCTGCATCCGGAGCTATTACTTTCGCTTTTGGTAAAAATTTTTTTTTTTCACTCGTACTTATCAAAACCAGGTGCTTTCTAATTCATTATAAAGACGTTTTTGTGCACCAGCTAATAAAACTATTATTTAGTTTAGATTTTGCTTTGCGAGAATCACTTTATAGTTGGCGGTATAAATTAAATCTATTAATGCACGGAATATCCAGACTTGAAAAAGAAAAAAATACTGCACGTGAAATAGGAAATTAAAACACGGTAAATTACATTGTATGTCCATTCTAACTTATGTAGAAAAAAACTGTGCAAATTTTTTTTAAAACCACATGACGTGACTAAATAAATTAATCGCATATTAATGACGCAATCTTTTAAAATTCATAAAATTTGCTACGTACGTATTTCTCTCCGATATTCTATACTTTACGGAAGTAACCTTTGCAAACACATAGGAAGGTAATAATATAAGGAAGAATAGTAGATAAAATAGAATGGCGAGATCGTTGACAAAGTTTCTCCTGTGGCATTGGGACTAAACAATTCACATCCCACGTAACTTGCCTCTAAAAGTCTAAACCAATGACACAATCTTAAAAATATCACAAATAAAAAAAAGCTTTTTAAAATATTGTGTATTGCATAAAGTAATAGCTTAATATAAACATGTAGCAGGTTTAGTTTCAAAGATAATAAGTACAGGCGGCGTCGTTGATGAATCCCAGTCTGCAAATTTGGGTAAATTTTTTTTAGTAATTAGCTAATATTTTTTCGAGAAAATTCGTCGTTCCAGGAATTCTATAAGCGGTGGATCGCGTCCATTGTTAGTCTGGGAAAGAGTAAGCGGAAGCCAATACGATACCTTTTGTGGTAGGGTAAATAATAATATATTTATGATTCACTCAAACACTTGCTTTACGGTTACGCAGTTACTTGAAATGATAATGGTTTTATAGGAATGAAGATATTTAAATCGGATTGCAGAAACATATGAGTTTATTACTAAGCGGTTTACAATTATTTTTAACTTGTTTAAAATGTACGATTTTTTTTTTAATTACGTATAATTTGTTTTTTCTTCTAATATAATATTACTTATCACTTGTCCTTCTAAATTGGTAAACTGTGAGATTAACTAAGGAGCATGAGAGTTACAATATGTTTCCGTGACGTAATCAAACTGCTACCTTCTCGTAAATCAGTCCTAAACTTGAGTTCGTACAAAAAATCTTGATCAACAAGTATTTGGGAATAAAAAACAAAAGGGCCCGAGGGCTGGTTATAAATCGCGCGCAATAGAGTCATTAGCTGGGGGCGGATTCCACCCACCGAATAATTAAAAACGAATAAACACGACACGGACTACCTTATCGAACATCTAAACGCTCATTCGGTTTTCAGTAGTTTTAAAACGTTTTTTTTTTTTTGTATTTGTTTTTAGTAATCTGGAAACGTGTTAGTTTCGGCTTGTTGGTGCGATATGGATGAGACAATTAAGATGGGTTTTTATTAACATTGGGATGGGTTCGTTGTTTCTCATACATTTAGCAATGGTTTAAGCGACATCAAATGATCTGAATAAGGGAATTGGAATTGTTGACATAAATATTTTAAACAAATTACATAAAAAGCGGTCTTCAGATGTCATCAAAATCGTGTTATATTTAATTAGTAATTGCGTATTAATTCTTGGTATTATTAAGGCAAATCTCTTCCGCAAAAATAATGCGTAAGCACCCACTAGATTCAAATTAATCAAACTACTAAATAGATGATGAAACGAAAAACACATGTTTACGATATTTTTTATAGTTATTATTTGTACCACTTTTATATGCTAGCGTCATTCCAAGTAATGAGTTGTATAAAATTATCTTTGCGAGTTTGTGTTTACATCAATTTACAATACAACCCAACATAATAATTATAGTGAAATCTGAAGACTTCTTTGAAAGATCAAGGTCGAAATGTATGAGGTTCTATGATAAACATATTGTTATAAGCAGACAATATTTTTCTAGTTTTAAATATTACACGTCTTATAATTAATTTTAATGGTCTTATCTCGTATGGCAAAAGATCGTCAAGGGACGGACTTGTATTTAAAGTTACTACAAGGAATGTCATAATCACTTTATAGCACTGTAACAAACCGTACATTATTAACAAATTACTTAAAAAAAATAACTAACAAATTTCAAGTTTGTTTGATTCTAGCTTCGGCCCTGTATTCGCGTGGGAAGAGAACGGGTATCCGTACATACAAATTCGACAACGTTTACAAATGTCACTCGTGCCACGCGGCGCCGGCCACTGTCAACTTGACAGCCAAACTGTCCACTGTCATTTGTTTTAATTTAATCAAAATTGTACGGCTGGACAGGGTACAGGTTGTCTCAGAAATGGTAAAGAAAAAAGGCTTGTAGTGTGTAGTGAGTAAGCAGTATTTTGTTGTGTAAATAATACTTCCTTTATTAAAACTGATATATATTTTTTTAAATCAAATATCGATCCCGTTATCTATACAAACATTATAATATTTTTTTGTAAGTCGATTTCTTAGCATTTTTAGCACTTACTGGTTGTGGGTCCCTCATATGTTAGTAGCCAGCTGGGTAGGTACCACCGCAATGTCTATTTCACCTGCCAAAGAGCAGTGTAAAATGTAAATGCACTGTTGTGTTCCGGTTTGAAGAACATTGTAGTCAGAGTAACTATTATTCATAATTAGACTTATAATGTCTCAGGATAGCGAGAGCTGTGGAAAAATGCCAAAATAAATATTTTATATTAAAAATATATATATATATATATTTTTGTTTTGCTGCTGTCAATGAGCGGTCGTATCGCTTACCAACATGCGAATGGCTTGCTCGTCTTGCTATTCATCGCAATAAAAAAAACGCGGATTTTTCTGTGATATATAGTTTGCCGCATAGTACTTTCCTTAATTTTTTTGCCACTTTTAAGACACCCTGTATACTTGCGAGTGGTAAGCCCGCGGTCAGCTTATTCAAATGCTGTAAAGTACGTCATCTTATAAGGCACAAGGTATTTACGTCTGACGTTGATTGCTGTTTTAGGATACTTTGTAAATGCCGCGGCAATTAATGCGCTCATTATAAATTATATAAACAAATCCTTTGTACCGTATTTGTGGTCAGGACGTGATTAGGGGTGGCGAATAAAAACAATATTGGTTTTAAATGTTTTTTTTTATCATTTAGAAAAACATTATTACCAAATATATTATGTAAACTGACAGCAATTGTTCCCTAGTAAACGGTACGTTGACTGTGAAGCCAGAAGCTGTTACTTTGATCTCGAACCGAGACATAATATATTTTATATACCACAATTATTATTTAACAGGACAGAAAACTCTGAAATAAAAATATATTTCTTAATACCCACGGCGCGTCTTCTAGGTTTATTTACTTCATACTATCAAAATAACTGTCTCGGTGGCATAGTTGTACTACGGTACGATTACAAAGCTGAGGTCTCGGGTTCAAATACCGAATCGGGCAAAGTGATATTGGATTTTTCTATTAATTAATTATCAGCCTGGAGTCAGAAATTTGTGCCCAATATGGCGATAAGTTCGCCCCCCATCACATTGTGGGATGTAACTTACAAGACGAAATGTGGGTGTCCTGGTAGCCCCTCTGCCTACCCTTTCTGGAAAAAAGGCGTTTATATATGTATGTATCAAAATAATACGATTTTAACACGCAGAATGATTAAACAACGATAGAAATTCATAACAAAAAGTTCAGTGTTGTGAAGACGGCTTGATGCTAATCGATATGATGATGACCACTCGACAAAGCTTGTCTTGCGTTAGTTCTCATATGTGACTTTATTCAGTGTGGCCACTTTATGAACATAAAAAATGGCACGTTCTTGTAATAATGTGATCGTATGTACATCATGATGGGTTTTCTGAAGATTTCTTTTTTTTTTGGCTGAAATTAGTAAATCACACTTTTCATAAGAAAAAAAATACAGAAAATTTCGTAAAAAAATAGAACAACGTTTTTAGACATTGGAATAGAATTCAAGGACTACGTCCTTTGTCGTTGCATAATAAAATCTCCAAAAAAATCCTTTGTGCTTCCTCGAAAACTTTTCATGTTAAAAAAATCTCAACATAAATTGAGCATATGAATTCCCTAAAACATCACATTAATGGTGGAAGAGCGAGGGCGGTACGAGTGTTTGTACAATTTTTGTGTGAAGGATGCTCAGAGCGGCAAGACGCGTCGGCGCCGCAACCAAAATATTACATGTCGATAAAACTCGTGTTGTTATTATAAATATTACGAATCGAAACTGGATTTAAACGTGCCGGACTTTCTTGTTGTGGGTATACATTTGTATCAAAAACAGACATTAGAAGAAAAATAACTATTGGTTTCTTTTTGAAATAAATACATATTAAGGTTAGTGTAATGGAGTATAAGCAATACCTTCCAAGGCCGAGGAAGAGAAGATAGACTGTCTACCCGTCTGCTACACATGGTGAGTATTGCTGAACCCTTCTCTCTCATTGAAAAGTAGAAACACTTGATGATGGCCTAAAATCTAAGGACAGCAGTTAACTTCCTATGGGTGAATATCATGGTGATGTTGAATCGAAATACCAAGAAATAGTAATAATTGTTTCTTAGATTTACGCAAATGTTACACATTGGAATAAAACTAATTTTTAATTAAACCAAATCGCGATAAAATCCGTAAAAAATAGTTTTATTCCAAAAATAGTAATATTAATTAATCAGTTCGGCATAATCGTCGAACAGTTTGATATCAATCTAAACGAAGTGATGAATAGTTTTTAGAACAGACAATCGCCGGAGTCAACGTGTCCTAAAGCAAAGGACTGCGCAAAAAACCGAGAAGACTTCAAATAAGGTAGTCCAATTGTCGTAGAAATGCAAACGGTAAAATAATACGAACAAAATACTTAGTAGTGTATAAAAGGAAAGGTGTAGCTCCAGCTGAAAACTTAAATCAAATATTTTTGACTGTGTAACATAGGTTCATTCAACTATAACCCGCCACATTGGCATACAATAGAATAGTAGATAATTAAGGTATTTATTAACTAATGAATACAACACTAGTCAAAATAAAGAAATTAGTAACAAATTATAAAAATCTAAAACTGCAAACCTTTTTTTCTGATACGAAATAGTGATGGTATTGCACCGTGTGGTAAACGCAACGCTATCCAGACAGAGCATCGAATGGTGGTCCATGGCATTAGACACAATTAGGCTGACTTACTAAGTTGTTTCTTCACGCTACGGCAGAAGAACCCAGGACAGGAAGGAGGGAACACGAACGAGGGGATTCCTATGTGGATATCCATATACGCTATGATTGAAGCACGCATATAGCTGTGCAAGAACTTATTTTAAGTTTAGTTTACTCTAGTTAGCTCTTTATTACCATAAAGAGGAAATGGAATATAGCAATTAAATGTTACTGAGAAAATTATGCTTCTTTTATAAATCTTGTCATAATTTACTCCAGCTTAAATCCACCCACTTCAGACATCTCTGTTATGTCTAGCACTTCTACTTCAGCTCTGTTTTGATCCTTGACTGCGAGTGACAATTTATATACAAAGTATATTTTTACAACTATTTACATTAAAATATTGTCGCTTATTCCAATATTACGTGTATATGGATTCACACAATAATATTAGATATTAAAATCACATTGTAAATTTTTTTAAAGGTTATCATTTTCACACAAATTCAATTAAACTCTAATTAAATTTTTGTTCTTTTTACGTTCATTTTGATGATTCAAAATATTGTTAATATCCAAAATATTTAAAGTTAACATAAATGCATATTCGTCGTGGTAACAGGTTGATTGTTAGTGGGAATGTAAGGTGAACCCTAAGAAACCCAAAAGTACCACGTGGCAGACCTTAATGTAATCAAATTAACAGACTTGCACAGTAATGTAACCGTTAAATTACCCACTAGTTTGCTAATTCCATTATCTTTGAACCAAATCAAAGTAATAGAAGTCGGTAGCATAAAGCAACTAAGTTGAGGTGGCTAATGTCTAGAAACACCTTATTTGTGTTCACATTAATTCATTGTATTAAAAAATAAGCGCCCTATAGTATTAAAATATTTGTTGTAAAATGTTACGAACGCCAATTAATAGATATTACTATTTATTTTACACCGGTGATGTTTGTGAGGCAAACGGCGGCTTTATCGCTCAAGGTAATCATACTACCTGGGATGGATGTAGAAGAAAACAAGAAATATATTCCAGTAGTAAACTATTCACTATTCAACAAAAAACTCGGCGAACATATTCAGAAATAACTTCAAAAAGAATAAAATATTAATGAAACTAGTTCAAGTTCACATCGAGTTCACTTCTCTTTGATTAATCTAACCCGCTATATTTTGTCGCTTGCATCCAACTAACCTTTCGTCTGCCTCCAAATGACCTTTCATTTGCATCCGAGTGACCTCCCGCTTGCTGCCAATCTGGTTATTCATGGAATGCAATAAGATGTCCTGTTTTTACTGAAAATATTTTTTCTTATATTTCCTTATGCCGCACTTACGTATGACATTTTGTGAGAGTTATTTAGATTTATTATTCAACAACTTCCTACCTGACTACTTGTGATAATACGAAATGTGTCGAAAAAAATAACAGCAATTCAATTTGCAACCAAAGTGTTCATAATTTGATAATAATATATTTTCTATAATAACTCCCTCCTACAGCTTAAGCGTTCCTAGAACGGATTGCTGTACGTTTGAAATTATTGTGGGTCAGTCTTAGGTATGCTGCTTTCCTAAAGATATTTTATATGCTGTTATAGTTAGCTTCAGTTTATTATGAATACAGACATGACTGCGTCAAGCCAGATTTGAGAAACAGTGAGTTCGAATGCATCGAATTTATCTCTTTCTAATCTATCGCTATCGCACATTTTAATCAAAACAAATAACAAGAAAATAATACGTGGGAACTTACAATGATTCAATTTTCTGACCGCAATTACTCCCGTTTTAAACATAAGATACTTTCACAAGCACTGCAAATATTTTTGCAATTTCACACTCTGAAATGTAAACGTGATAGGTGAGACCAAAATTTAGCGAAGCAATCCTCGAGTAACAACCATGTTAGTGTTAATACACGGCTGTTACCGAATTAATTTATTGAACGGTCTGCGCTAACGGTACCTCTGAAGACTCTTCTGCCAGTCACACAATCCACACTATTCCAGTTGCAGATACGCGCAACTAACGCACCCAAAACAAAGAACATTCCACTCTAACTTCTGTACAATAGAATTCACTTTCGCTCGTATGTTCCCGTATATCAGACTTATACACTCGACGCAGCACGCAGTAAATAAACAGTCGATACTGACTACACATCATTACATCAAAGAGATGAATAGCCATTGTGATAGGACATTGCACTTTATGTCACAACGGGTAAGTGTTAGAATCAAATGTGGTAAGACGGCAGTTTCTTCGAAGAGTGGGTTAGTGGGAGCGAGCGCAGTCGGGTCAAACGGTTAGCAAACAACTAAGAACGGATTCGTCTTGGTCCATATTTGCTGGCTGTACCGTGAAACGGTTGCAAAAGCGCGCCGTCCTATCACTGTATATTATGTCGAGTCCCGTTTCTCTGAAAGTAGCAATGCAACTCAACTTGCTCTTGGCACAGGCGTTAGAATTAATACTAATTAAATACATAAGTACGGTGTAGTTGTCAACGGAACTACTTTGTGATTTCGCGCAGGCAATATTTAGATACGTAGTGGATCTACTCCCAGGTACAATAATAAAAGTCGGTGTAAAACACAATAAAATTATATAAACAGTGAAGCGTAAAGCGGGATTGTTATTATAGGCTAGCAAAACAACTCGGAAGCATCTCCAGATCAAACCCAAAAATAATCGCCCATCAATCATCCGTCCGATTGTAACAAAAAAACCCTTTGTGAGAATAATGCCGGCTGTAATTGGCGCGGGGGTTAAAAAACAAAAGTGGAAATTTATAACGAGACGGAACACCAAAATCATTCTATTTAGTGCGAAATTATAGCGTTTTAAACTGGGCGTTTAGGTGATTTGTACGACTCTAATGGTCGGGTATTACGTAAGTGGGCCGCCGCGGGACGGAAAAGTGCGGCGCAATCTATTAGCCGCACAAAAAGTGAGCTTAATTTCACACCTGTTTACCTTTAATTCCATAATGATGCGGGAGCGATGGGCTTTTTGCACGCGCTTCCGAGATCGTTTCACTATCGCTTATTTGTACACAACATTCGAATGGAGAAATTCATTATGAGCATCACGAAATCGAGAACGATTTCTTTTATAACATTTTAATCTATTAGTGCAACGCCAACATGGATCGATCAGATTTATTTCTATTCAATTGACATTTGTCACGGGTGGAATGGGATATGCAATGGATTAATTTGGACGCCCAACGGGTGATGGTAGATGATGGTTGATGGTGCCTATTGCAGTAGATGGTGAGACTGTGAGTTTGTGAGGTGGTCAGACGGGAGTGACGTCACGGCGTGGGTGCCGACACGTCGCCGTCACGCTCCACAAACAGCGAGGTTAACGCAGCCTTGACGCCGTCCGCGCCGCCCCACATTGCGCACCCGCTCAGAACCGAAGCAGTTTTTTAAGCAAACATCACATCTCAACATCGAGGCTTCCAACTCAATTATACGGATACTTCCGGGTAGCAACACTTTTCGAAGCAGTTTCACGAAGACCTGAAATATTGCGCATGCGAAATATAAAGTATTTTACGGCAGACTTCCTCTCAAAGTAATTCTGCGATTATATTCATAATCCTATAATTAATACATCATCAAATTATTCACATGTCCAGGCATACGTGTTAATTGAATACATGCTAATTGAACAAGTAAACGTCCATAGAAAACATTGCATTTGCATAATAGCACCAATTACAAGGTGGTAACATTTGCATACCATTTAAGGGACACCGTCATTTCGTCGCCTAGCATGCAATATATCATGGAACCCATTAGCAAAAAAGAAAGATTGAACCATCAGCAAGCTAAAACAAAAGGGACAGTTGTAAACAATTCCCGAAATTTTTAAAATGTTTTGACGTCTTTGAAAAGACGGTCCTGATGCGGGGCATAGCTAATCAGGCGGACGATGGTCGAGACAATGGTGTCAGCGTGAAAGCCTCATAAAACTACGGGCCCCGTAAAACCCTGTCCAAAATATTTACGGCGCGTGACAAACAGTCCGCGCCTTTGTCTCGCAAGGATTGTCTCGCCCATTCGTCGCAGTTAATCTTCAGAGTGCGTTGCAGCGGACATCTGCGATGTTACGGACTCCATCGACACAAGAATCGATTTTAAAACCGACTTTTTTGTACTCATTTAAATAATTAACGTTTATGTCATATTCGAAACGCAATTTAGAGGAAAATTAGCACTGAATATTTATGCATCTCGCATTAAGTATTTAACACGGAAGGGGTTTAAAATTGAAAGGAATTAGAAATGGGTAATAACGCAAAAAAAAATTGTAAAAATGTATTCCACAAACATAGTTCGGTCCGGTTTGTAAAATAAAAAAGAATATATTCCATTTGCGAGAATTTTACTAGTTATTGTTGTTTTTCGAGTTAACGATTGAAGAGGCACGTGCCGTCACATAAAAGTTATGATATCGAACGATCTCGGATCGAGCCGTTGATTCTTATCTGAAATTAAAAGGAATAAAACAACTTTCGGCTCTTGTCCGTTTTACTTCGCGTTAACTATAAAATTCCCGATATCTGTGAAAGTTCACACAACAATTTGGGTTTTTAACACCGGCTTGCCACCGCGTTGCGGGCTGGCTCTCATTAGTCTGCGCCTGCGCAGTGCCTGGCTCCGCGCCTTGTCGCTAATCATTTTATTGTTTTCACGAATTATTGGAAATTACGCGGGCATGTGGAGAATTCCTTACCGTTCGTGACACGCGATCAAATAAAAAATGTGTTTAATATTGTATTGCTAATTTAACATTCATTAAAGTGTTGAAATCGAGGTCTCCATTCATGTATATTTGTATGAAAATATTTTTTATGTACCGTAAATACTTACTTCAATAAATTATCGATAGAAAATGACACAATGATTAATGATTAATGTAGAATAAATTACTATAAAATGAATACAAATAATAACGGCTCACTTTGCATGTAATTTTTACTTTACATTTTTCATTTATAAACCAAATATGCACATAACCATAAAATTGGCCACGTATCGAACAGCAACTGATAAACCGCACAACGAATTTTTATCACAAATCAAACATTTCATCATAGACAATTTTCCTTCTCGTATAGTCTGGTAAAAAAACGACCTCCATTTCGAATGTCATTTGCACGGCGTGCCGTTGAAAAAGCAATTATTTCAATATCTTGCTCGGGCACCCAGCGGCCGGCAAAAAGCGCGGCCAGCACGCGCTCCGTGACGACGACCGGTTGCAAGAAAGTTTGGAGACGACGCGAAGGACACTAGCCGGCCGCCGATGGGCACTCGGCTTTATTTTGTTTTTACTATAAGGAATGTTGCTTCTATGTGGTTGCTAGGTATGTTGTGACGACATTAGGCCCTGTACACGTTTGATTTTGGAAAGGAAATGATATTTTATTAAATACAATGGTGACGAAATGTAGCTAGCACGAGGTGCGTGAATACGAGTATGGCCGCTGGTAAGAAAGTTTGGAGAAGCCAAACGTGACCTCTGCTCATGGAGCCTCGGTTTTATATTTTGTTTTGTTTTATGCTTTTACTATGTTGCAACGATATCGCAAAACTGTATACACATTCATGATTTAATACTTAAGGTAAATAAAACGGAATCATTACATTACATTCCATTGGGTGCCGTAAAGGAGCTAATCCACGACAACTTACTTGTACTTTACACAAACAATGATATTCGTACATATATTACGTTTTTCGAAATTTGAATATCCTTTATACTCAAATAAGCTTCTATATAAGGAAGTAGGTGCGGGGTTTGCTAACAATAATACATAGGCTATATTTACGAGTAAAAAATAGATCTTCAATTTGCTCTATGTTGCTGTGACTATTAATTTCAATTTGATTAATATAATCCTAAAAAATATACTAATTTTACAACTTGACATGCAGTTCTATACATTCATAAGTGCACATAGAGAACACCATAGACATTATTTCCCAAAAAATAATACCATAACAAATCCATAGCCTATCAGTTTTTCCATACTTTGAACTAACGAAACAAACACCAATAAAATGGCTTCCGCTGATCAATTATATTTTTTGTTTATTTAAAAAACCAGTCTCGCTTACAAGGTTTACTGGCCGATTAGACACGTAGAATGATAAATAATATTTTACAAGCGCAAACCGCAAATCATTTTATGATAGCAATGCATTATTGCGTTAGGTGCCATTGCCGGTATCTAGTTTATTAAATAGGTCAAAATTTATTGATGTAATTTTATACACACTGACTGGGCATCAATCAATAACCGTTTAATATTTTAGATTTAAGAGAGAGGTTGGTAAGCGGATGTAAAATTTATAATAGGTATTTAGCTGCATCAAACTTCTTTTAATGTCCACTGCTTCTTTAACTTACTAATCTGCTGGACTTTTTCGGTTATCTGGCCGAATAGCAACTGTTTACATTACACAATAGTGGACAACCAAACCGCCTGATCATTATAAACATACGTACTAGTATAACGCGTTTAGATTTCAGCCTATATATGTCCGGCTTCGAATAGACCAACATAATTAATTTAACTGTCGCAACACAGTGTGCATTTCTAACAATCCTGCTTTTTTACAAACGCATATATTTTCAATTCTTATGTTCTTCTATTGTAACCTTTCATCAAATATTATTTAATATCGTATCGTAACGGCCCATATACGTCCCATTACAGGGCACTGGCCTCCTTTACAATCGAGAGTACGATTAAGTTAGGCCACTTTTTTTATTTAATATACATAATTAAAACCAGTATTTACAGTAACAAGTGCAGTGGATCCGTCGTCGGTGAAGAGGCAAACATGGCGAGTCTCTCAGCGACGATGGTGACGTGGAGTGGCCCCGCACTCTACCATTTGCACGCAGTTACCCTTACGCGGGAGTGTTAGTGTGCTCCTGTTATTTGATAATATGTTACAATTCGTTTTGTAGTTAAGAAACTTATTATTGTACAGAAGCCTTTTTTCTCCATCTAAAAGGCATTAGAGATGATGCATGCTTTACAAGGCTTCTTTTCACATAACATAATGACAAAAAAATACTTACCCCTGAATAAAAGTAAATGTAAAAATATAAATTCAGTTTTAGTAATAAAATTTTACGCACAGTTTAACAATATTACGCATACTTTTGAATAAGCTTTAAATATAACCTATTTAAGATCTATTAATTGAGTAATTTCGACTGCCAATAATAACTGGAGCACAATTTATTAAGATTAATGAATTTATTTTCAACACTTTGATATATTTTGATAGCGAACGCAGTTAACAGTGACTTATTGCCACGATCAAGGAGCTAAATTTATAATGCTAACCTTAATTTATAATATTGGTACGACAGAGTGAAAACGTATAAAACTTACAACTATTTCTTATCGAAGTCATCGTTAATCTGTAATTACACAAATATTATGTGACAGGTTATTCACTCTGGAAAATTATGTGTAGAAGCTCAAAGATTACAATGATCATGATAGAGGTACTAAGCCTAATCTTGGGTAAATTATATCCTTAAATACGTTCCGAGGCCAAATTGTTGGGAAATTAAATCTCATATTATTTTCTTTCCACTATCTCCACTTGGTATCACTATAATAGGCACTACCATGCTAAAAAAAAGGAAACAATAAGCTCTCTTCGCGTTTATAAATACTTTTTAACATAGGACTAATATTTATTACTATAAATAATAATTATTATAGAATAGTTCCTGCGCGACATATCTCCATCTCCCTTGGTGATAAGATATTCATCCGGGTAGTGATAATGGTACAACATGGTAGGGGGGTGGAAAATCATCGTTGTCATTCACACAAGTGCGTGGCGTCTTATGGCCGTCACTCACGTAACGATATAACATTGCAAGTCTGAATTTGCACCAGTAAACTGGAACTTGTGTGGGCAAATAACTGCGTAAACTTCGTTCCAATTCTCGTTTCGAGATTGGTGCAAACTGGCGTTTGCGCAAACGGAATCGCAATATTCAGTTTCGGGCGACCAGTATAATTTTGTCAACTAGCGATAGATACCTGACATAGAGGATATTGTATCTGTACTGCAATACCCTTTATTCAGTTGCATAATATTAATTGGTGGTTACGATCTTTTAAAGACAAGTGTTGGCTGTTTATACATAGGTCTTTTGTAAAGAAAAATTTTAAACAAAAAATTAAAAACTCTATTATCAAGAAATGCGGCAATTTCGAACTAAATAATTTCTCAGCCAATGAATAGCGTTTCAGTTCTGCGAAAACACCATTTGAAAATCCAAACGTCATTAAAATGTAACTTCCAATGTGCTTCGAACTCGTACAATTGAGTTAGGTTCACCACAAATTACCACACAAAATGAAAGACAAAACTATTTCTATACCACAAATGTTTGAAATCAAATAACAATTGCACAAATATGTTTTAATATTGTGGCTGGAGTTATTTGTAATATAGTAATTGTTTGCATGAATTGAGCATACGTTACATAAAAAATGTGTAATTTTTACCTTGAACTCTTTTTTTTTAAGTGATGAATATAGAAAATTCCGGTTGAAAGCAATTCTTAACAAAAAGTTTGTATAAATTCTGTAATCCAGGTAAGATGAGAGTGTCGCTTGGACTAAAAGACTTATAAACTCGTAATGATACTAACAAAACAAGTGAAATTAACAAAAATCTAAAATATTAAACTGTGTACCGTAAAACTTGCAACACATACATAACTCCTGGTGCGGATATCCTCGCAGCCACCCGTTTCACACCCACCTTCGACACCAACTATACCAAGATAGTAGATACAAGGAGTATTTTCCAAAAATACAGTACGATGTATATGCTTCTAAGACTAGAAATTTCTCTCTTACTCCAGCCACAGTAATTCCTCTGATTAATCACTGGGCCCTTAAAAACATACAGCTGGTCATAAAGATCGACAGAATATCAATAGAGATCTATATATCTCTTTTTGTTTCTTTAGCCACAGGAAAGTACTGAGCATTTCTTGGCGAGACTAGATACTTCGCCTGATGATAAGCGATACGACCTCTCACGGACAGTAGCAAAACCAAACAACATCATGAATTACAAAACAAAGCTTGCCATTCCTGCCATCCTAAAACATAAGATGTTAAGTCCCATTATGTCCAGTTACTCTGACTACACTGTCCTTCAAACCGGAACAGAACTGTGCGTTTTGTTTGGCGGGACAAATAGACATTGCGGTGGTACCTACCCAGGCGGCCTCTCGCATATGAGACTTACCAACAGTCACATATGACACATACCACTATTTACGCAACCAAATAAAATGTAAATAGACTAACGCAACACACTGAGAGTGTACAGTAGAACTACAATAAAGTCCTCGTGGAGTTAACGCGCTGTCACCCGGGGAAGAGAAAACGTCCGTGGTACATGTCGAACGCATGATATATGATAAATGTTACTTGTAGCGTACTCTCGTAGCTGCGCTTCGTGCACATGGAATTCATAATGATGGATCGGGCTGCGGATATATGCACATCTAATAATGTATATTGGCACATACTATCCCGATCCTGTAGTTTATAATTGTTAATTATGTAATGTTGATATTTCATGATTTGCTTATATTATAAAAAATAAAAAGCAACGGGATAGTTGAAAATTGCAAGTTGAAGCTCGGGCAAATATGTATTTTTGTCAAACCATGGTTGTCCGTAGTATCTTTAAAATAGTACAATTCTTGAACAACAAGAACAAGAAGTTTAAGTTCGATGGGCATATACCTGATGAGCCAGCAACTCTTGCAATACTGTAGTCCTTGAACAGATAGCATTTTTTTTGGTGTGCCTGGTTTAATTTCGTGGGTATCAGGGAATGTTGCCCGCAAAAAGCGACTCATATTTTAATTTAACTCCGAAAGTATAAAGCTAAACTTACTCCATCGATAACAATGCCAATATCAAAAAAGTCTTTAATTTCCGACTCAAACCAGCCTCACACATCAATCAATAAACAAATTCAAAAGCCCAATCCAGTGTTACCAACATCCCGATGTGCCAATCAGCCGCGTGCCCAATGCAGGTCGTCTGACAGCGAGGTTAGAGCTTGCCGATTCCTTAATTGCCGTGACGTTTTGGTGTCACATACCACGGGCCGCAACACAACTTAGTTTAGTAGCTCGTGTGTGAAATCGAATTATTGCGTGGCAGTTTTTGTCGGAAGGTTCTGGAATATGTTTAATTTGGTTGTGGGCTTATGTAGTGTTTTTTTGGTAGAATAGTGCATGCATGGTAGTGAGTGCATTAATAATCGTCCCTAGAAAACGACGGGGTGTTCGTGTTCAGGTTTTGATAGAAAAGCTCTTCTGTGAATCTCCAGATATAGCTAATAGACCTTAAATTGATTCAAATTCTAAACAAAACTAACAAATGTCGAAAACATATGCTGATAAATATCCCCACCTTTTACATATACCTTTGTCTTTGTGAATGTGTATATACGTACACATTAAATATTATATTATTTTAATATTATAAGAATGCAGATTCCATTATAGTTAATGTACTCACCTGCAATTTTATTTATTTTTATATATTTCCTTTGGTAGGAAGGGTCTGGTTGTCTGCACAGCATCTTGCCATGCAGTTTTAGTCCGTATATTGTACCTATATAGATTTAACGCACGATGTTTTATCTAGCGTTTCTCTTAACACGAATTCTAATTGTTAAACTTAGTAATCATATAGTCATTTATACCTTTGTATATGTTTGTATATGTCCTGTTCCAAAACTGTAATTGTAAGTAAAGTCTTGTAGTTATATAAAGTTGTTGTTATACTGGGTCACCGTTTAAAAGTGCTCAGATGCCTGGGAGTCTTTTTCTGTGTACACTCGTCAGCGGGACGCGAGATATTTATATTTCACTACCCACATCTGAGCGGATATTGCTATTATTTTGTTTTGTTTTATTTAATTTTATTTATTTTTTGCTTATTATGTTTTTGGCGCTTGTGACGTCACTTACCGGCCTTGCGGAAGACCAGCGTTGGTTTACACCAGCACATGCTGAGCTTGAGCCGTTTTGTTGACAAGCACTGTTATACGAGTATATGTATGTTTTAATTACTTAAATCTGCAAACCATTGCTTGTAACAAATAAATGTTTCTTTCTTTCTTTCTTTCTTTCTTTCATATACAATGTAAAAATTCACAGACGCCTCTTGCAAATTCAAAATGAATAGCCCCATAAAATACTTACTGATTTTTTTATTTCAATATAAGTAAATTTCACACAAAATAAAAAAGGTTATTCCAGAACAGAATCGAAAAATCGACCAGGTTCAAAAACGAGCTCGTTTAAACTCAACGAGACAGTTAAAAGGGTTGACTAACAGATAAATTATGTCAAAATCTATAAGATGTGTACAAAACATAATTATTTGGAGTCGGACGAGGCATTCACACATTAGTGACGCTACTCGGCGGCTCCGGTAATTATTGAAAAAGATATGAAGCCTTCCTTCGTTACGAGTTTTTTTCTTTTTTTGTATATATTTTTTAAATTTGGAGTGTCGCGGGCGCTAAGCAGTATTTATGTGGTACCCAGCGGCGCGGAGGTGGCGCGGTCGCATGACACTCGCTCTTGGATTTTAGTTTAGGTTGCCGAGTGGTATAAGTTGCGTTTTAAAAGTTTTGGGAAGGATTAATATCGGTTTGATGGTTTTGTAAATTTGGATGTAGTACTTATTTTGGGTGTTTGACTATTTTAATATTATTTTAGAATATATATGCTATGATAAAAGATTGGAAGTTTCTACATAAATCAGGTTGTTTTATAAACGGAATGAGATAATTAATTAATAATTACACCATTTTTGTACAACCAAACTAAATTCTATTGAATGTTTCATTTTTGATAAAAAATATTTTCCTAAATGCCTTTCAGTATATACTGAGATTATTAAGAGGTAATATAATTCCTTTCCTATCAGATAAACTTCTATAGCTGGTGATCTATCTTTAATATTTAAATTAAAAATCTATTAGTACATAACTACAGATAATTCGCACGTGGTGTATTTAATATATTTGCTATTGGGTTCATTGCACCTCATTATTAAAAAAATCCCAATATGACACTTACTCCACTTTCTTGAGGGCACCGATATAAATTCTGTTGCGGACAGTTGGGAGCGGATCGCCAAAGCTAATTCTGTTTTGATTAATGCTCCTTGCACATTTCCTCCGCACTAGCTGATACTTGACAACCTTGCGGATTCACCAAAAAACACTTCTGTGAATCCAAAAACCACCCTTATTCCCGACGCTATTAGTGTCAAAATTGCGAATAATTTGGCAGCATTGATAGTACATGGATATTGGTAGGGTTGGTAGTAAGTGGCTACTGGCCGGTTGCGTTTCTCACGCAACGGACACCGATTAAATAAGGTACGTGTTATAATATTAAAACAGTTGTAACAATTACACACACAATGATATTTCGTATTCATTGTGAATGACATGAATATTTGAAAGAATGTCGCAAATGACCGGTAATGACTCTATTTGAGGCAAAGTTTTGTTATTTGAAACAGTAGGTACCGATATATGTATATATGCGAACAACAAAATGTCTAAAAAAATATTCTAAAAAAACAAATGCACAAATTCCACTGGGTCGTATCTGATATTCAATTTTAGAACCACAAGGGTCAAAATCTGCAGACGCTGTCACTAACCCAATGGGGCTGATTTTTTATTAATATTCCATATTCAGCCTTTAAATTAAAAAGCACTCGAAGACATTATTTTTCCAGTTGACAAGTGTTTAGGTCTATATAACTCGGCGTGTAATTAAATTTACCAGCAATTAGCGGTACAAAAAGCCCGTACTAATCACTAATTATATTATTCGCGCCCTACAATTTCACGCCGTTATCGCCCATCGGACCGCCTCCGACTTACCGGTCAAATTATAGTTCATGTACTTTTATGCTAATTCATTCCTTTAGCACAAGTGCTCTGTTTATGGATTCTTATTTAATTTCTTTCGAGTAGTGACAATATTGAATCATAATTGCAAGTATAATGAAACTTCTTACTTGTAGTAGGTCTTTCATGTGAGAGGCTGTCTGAGTAGGTACCACTGCAATGTCTATGTCTCCCGCCAAACAGCAGTGTAAATGCACTGTTGTGTTCCGGTTTGAAGGACATTGTAGTCAGGCGTCCATCAGGCGACTGGCATGCTCGTCTCGCCATTCATCGCAATAAAAAAAATCGAACGAGCTTGATTTGCTGATTGGGAAATATTGGGTTTTAATACTCAACTGTAAGCTTTTTATGGGAAAATCTTCTTAGATCCCTGTTTACCTTAAAGATTGCAGAACCCGCCGAAAACACGACAGTGATCATAATATGTTTGTTTCTAAACTTATATAATTATGCTATATAAATAAGCTTCCAAGTATCATCATCCTAGTAATAGTGATATCAAACGTTCACACAAGTATAACTTGCCCACTATATAATTCTTAAATAACTATCCGTTGTTAGAATTCCAAAATTAAATATTCATAACAGATAAATCGGCTAGATATTATTTTTACTCGATTATTACGCAATCGATCATTCAATCTCGATACATATCGGCCGCATTTATCTGCCTAATCGAATAGAAAACGAACATTTATCAAAGCACCCTTCTGTCGCCAAGCAAAGTTTTCTACACGTAATTTCATATAAATTACTTAAAATCAAAAGGGATATTACGGTCGTTACTAATGTCCGATTCGCATGTCGTGCTGTTGTTTTTGCCAGGGACGTACTCAGTTGAATTACAGGGGGTCAACATCGCATATGAAATTGGGTCAACGCAAACTTAATAACCTACCTTCGATATTACATAACATTAGTTTGTTATACGAAAAAATAGAAATATTTTGTAATACAAAAATAGGGGGGTAAATTAAAAGAACCCATTACAAGTTATAAATATTCCTTAATAATTGAGTGTGAAATAGTCGTGTTATAACACCTGCTGGCAGAAAAAGTACCGCGAGTAGACATGCAAGTCTTAAATCATATTTTTAATAAGCAATAAATTTATATGACAAGTATTGACTGTACAACCATAATGTTATTAACACTGTGCCATATAAAGTACTTTTATTCTATTTATGTGACGGTTGGGTGTATTTATTATTATTCTATTTCATATAGTTTTTATTATATATTTTCTATACTCCTTGGATTTTTTTGTATAATAATTGAATTTTAAAAACACTAAATCCGTCCCCGGCAATTTCCTATGTTATTTTATTTTATTTCCTATTTTCCGTGCAGTGGGCGGTGTGCGTTTAAAAGCTACGCGTCGAAACGCGTTAGGATGGTTACAGTAATCGTTATAGTAATTATTCGGGACAAATGACTTGTTCAACATGTGGTGAGTGAATCCGGCCTAGTTCCCACGCATACGCACAATGCTATCAGGTATTCTTACATGAACTCGTCTTTGAGATTTATCCTTGAGTCTGTAGTGCATTTGTTTAATCCAACACCTTTAGAAGATTTTTTAATTTCATTCCCTATGCGGGTAGACTAGTCATTTTTAATTTTTTAATTCCTCGTAATTCCTCGTAATATTGTTTTCAGAATTGTCATACGTACATTAAAGTTCAAAAATGTATACCTTAACTCCTGAGGACGGAATAACAATACCCACGGACCGATACCTCCACTATACCATAACGATACCTCTATCTGAGAAAGGTGCGGGAAAAAGGGTACGTGTATACCTGTATTTAGGCAATCTCATCTACTGAAAGATATTCGCATATCGGAACATACTACACCTCAATTTTCTAAGATAATGGCACCTCACCGATCAAGAATCATTCCACTTAGTCACAACTGCCTATCTTTATATAAATTATCTAAAAACAACATCTAATATAACTACAAAAACATATTCACACGCGGCAGATAAAAACAATCCGAAAGCCCACTTTCCCCAGCCAATCATTCGCGTACCTTGACCGATATCATTAATTTTCATTTCATTAATTGACACATGCTCTTCCCGGTAATAACAGAGGAGATGTGGTGATTGACGCGCCTTGTAGTGCCATACTAGTAATGTTATTATAACGGAACGCTTTCTGCGCCGCTGTGAAGAAACAATTATTTTTTCTTGTAATTTGATTATTAGACATTATTACAATGGAATAATGAAGGTGACTGCCTCGCCGGTGCTGTTGAACTACGGTACGATTAAAACGCTGACCTCGCGGGTTTGAATCCCGGTTCAGGCAAAGTGATATTAGATTTTTCTATTAATTATCAGCCCGAAATCAAAAAATTGTTCCCGATTGGCGATAGCCTCTCCCCCTATCACATCGTGGGCGAAACACACAGGGCGAACGTCGGCGTCCTGGTAGTATCTCGACTCTGCCTACACCCTCTGGAAAAAAGGCGTGAGTTTAGATGCAAACTGCTTCCAACAGGACGCTGTGACAATTCTTGGAATCCAGCAATAAACATTCTGTGCCTGAGGATTATAATGTTTATATTATATAGAAGTCCTGCTTCGTATAACTCGAATAATAAGAAAAATATTTTTGTATGGATATTATCTCACCGATACTAAAATATTGTTGGATTAAACAATCTTAATAAAATATTTTAATTTGCATTTAAAAAGACCTCAAAAATTAAAAACTTGTGAAATGGTGATTAAGTGTAAAAATATTCAATATTGTCTTAGAAAACGTAATGAATCACGGATTGATTGAGTCATCACCAAATCTTATCGCGACTGATAATAGAGATAGTCTCGGCTACCATTTGTATATCATTGTTATTTTTATCAGTTGACCCCTCTGCGTCAGTTTGTGAGACGTTTACTCATCAACTTATTTACGTAACTTAAAACGCTCTTTTTCTACCGTACACTATGGTGGAAAACCAAACACCTTGTGTATATCCGGTTACAGTAAAGCATTATTATTTAGCGTAATTTGTCGATGAAAGATTTTTCGCCTGCAAATACTTAATTTTTTTTGTATGTCGCTGAATGATGAGACGAGCATGCGCGTGATGGTAAGGGATACGACCGCTCATGGATAGTAGCAAAACCAAAAAATACCATGAATTACAAAGTAATGCTTGGCATTCCACTGCTCTCGCCATGTTGAGACATAATGGGATTCAAAAGTACGATGTTATTGACATTAGCGTCAAATAAGACTCACAAAATATTCATAAATATATTATTTTAATATTAAATTCACATATTCGCAAGCACGTTATGCCTTTAATCGATACAAAGTGTTATCCATTTACAATTAGCTACGTCTCAACAAGCCCTTCAACTGTACATTACAGCTGATTCTCTTCGCAAATTAAATCATTCATAGATATATAATTAATACCATTCATAAGTAACGGTGCCACAATTGTAAAATCACGCTAATATTAGCACAAATTGAAAAATGCACCATACAAATCCTTTACAGACGATTACTAAAGGATTTTGCACCGTATTAAAATATAGCTAAAGTATAAATTAGTTCATCATAAAAAAATGTTACATACAAATCCCATGCAAGCAATTATCATGCAATATCAAACCTTATTGGGATGCAATTAAAGTTCGTTTTGCTACAAATATGGTGGTATAATATAAATGAATTTGTGGACAAAGAAAGCACAGGACCGACTACCTGGTTGTGTACCTTCCTAGAACACAGTAATAGCAAACTCAGTAATCCTCTTCCACGGAACATGCGATCTGCAAAGATAACTTGATGATTTGGAACTAGGATCAGGGCTGCCACGTTCTTCCATTTATTTTATAGGGCTTTTTTCCCCAAAGTTGTGAGTGCAGTGCATCAAGTATAAAAGTAGATTTGAAAGTACATCTGGACGAAAAATATTGGAATAGTAAGAGTGTTTCGAGATCGATGGGGTCGATCGATAGCATGGTGAATATGTCTCCAAAATCCCTCAATGTATTATGTAAAAAAAAAACTACGTTTAAAAAAACCGACTTCAACTACTAAAAAGTATAAAATAACTTAATAAAGATATAATTTAATACACCTCTTGTGCAAACCTATACCTTTCATATCAATAAAATACAATTATTTATATGTGCTACCTATTGATAGGTTTGAAGTCGGTGCCAAGCCAAATAGAATAGTAGGTACCTACACTCCCCGCGCGTGACCTTGAGCGGGATAGCTTTGTCTCCAACAGTGTTTTTAATCTGTGGGTCGCGACCACCTGCGAGCCTTACTCAAGAAGTCACCATTCTTACAGAGTATAGGTGTTCTTAATAAACACAACAACCCAAGCGGGCAAACGACGCGACGTAGACGGTAGTCTCGAAATATAGTAAAATTTTGATTCGTTGTACCTAATTTATATATTATAGATTTGTATAATTTATCTGCTGCACAAAGGTATATAGTATATAAGTTGTTTTTAGAATAGTAGGTATTCATTATTACTTAATTCCATTATTAGTTTGTTTTCAAAACAGAGGTACCAATACGCAAACCAAAATGTCCTTTTCAGGGTCACAAATATATTCATATATAAGCATAATATAGGTTTTATATAACCATATTCAGGTATTAATATTATAAATATATATATTTGTCGTAGTTTTCATCTGTTTCACATAAATGCACATTGCTTATACGATTATTTATGTAGGTTAATCTTTAGCGTAAAAAAATCTTACAGCTTAGTTCCTGACTAAGCTGTGTATAATGTTAAGTTTTATTTTGTTAAGGCTTGGCACCGACTTCAAACCTATCAATAGGTAGCACATATAAATAATTGTATTTTATTGATATGAAAGGTATAGGTTTGCACAAGAGGTGTATTAAATTATATCTTTATTAAGTTATTTTATACTTTTTAGTAGTTGAAGTCGGTTTTTTTAAACGTAGTTTTTTTTATTTTTTACTTTTTAGTGTGAGCTAAACTCAATTTTCGTTAACAACGCTCTTAAGAGCAAAACGCCTACAGTAACTTAATTTTCTCACCCTCCTCCTCACCCCCACCACTTCTTATGCCTCACTATAGTTCGACGTTAATACTGAACCTGTTAAAAAAGAACTATTGGAAACCTACTCAATTTTGAGAAGTTCTACTGTCCAGGTCCGAAGATATTCATCAGGTCTTCACCAATTTTTTATGGGACCAAATGACAACTATTCCGCATCAAACTAAAGAAGAATAACTAAAAACGGTTCAAAGCTGCCGAAGATATTAAGTATTTACATTATTTTCATTTTCTCGCCCCCCTCCTCACCCCCACCCTTTTATCTCTACCTTACTAAAATTTGACTTTAATACTGAACCTGTTACAAAAAGAACCATTGGAAATCTACTAAATTTTGAGGAGTTCTACTCATCAGGTCCGAAGATATTCATCAGGTCTTCACCAATTTTTTATAGAACCAAATGGCAACTATTCCGCATCAAACTAAAGAAAAATCACTAAAATCGGTTCAAAGCTGCCGAAGATATTGAGTATTTACATGCATATTAATGGAAACTTACTCAATTTCGAGGAGTTCTACTCTCCAGGTCCGAAGATATTCATCAGGTCTTCACCACTTTTTAATAGAACCAAATGGCAACTATTCCGCACCAAACTAAAGAAGAATGACTAAAATCGGTTCAAAGCTGCCGAAGATATTAAGTATTTACATGTAAATTAATGAAAACTTACTCAATTTTGAGGAGTTCTACTCTCCAGGTCCGAAGATATTCATCAGATCTTCACCAATTTTTTATGGGACCAAATGACAACTATTCCGCATCAAACAAAAGAAAAATCACTAAAATCGGTTCAAAGCTGCCGAAGATATTAAGTATTTACATGCATGTTAATTTTCTCACCCCCTCCTCACCCCCACCCCTTTTTCTCTACCTCACTACAATTTGACTTTTATACTGAACCTATTGTATAAAAACCATCGGAAACCTGCTCAATTTCGAGGAGTTCTACTCTCTAAGTCCGAAGATATTCATCAGGTCTTTACCAAATTTTTATGGGACCAAATGGCAGCTATTTTGCATCCAACTAAAGAAGAATTACGTAAATCGAATCAGAAATCTCAGAGTAATCGGTGAACATACATAAGAAAAAAAAATTTACGAATTGATAACCTCCTCTGAAGTCGGTTAAAAAGATAAAATCATCAATTTGTTGACAGGTGTCAAAGATATCAAAACTTGGTATTTTGAATTAATTAGCATATGACTGATGTATAAACAGCCGGTTGAAAAGTCATAAGGCGTTGTTGTCAACAAATATTAGGGCGATGGATAATTTCATACATAACTTTTAAAACTCACGCCATTTTCCCCGAAATGGTATGCAGAGGTTCCCCTGGTAGCATCTAGGACAACCACAATTCCCCTTCTGTGTTTCGTCCTACGATGTGATAAGGGGTGAGCTTATCGGCATATCGGAGACAAACAGTAATAAATATAATTTTGCACTGATCACAAAACATATCACCACAATGATCATGATCATTTACTCCTAACCATATTTTCATCATTTCATTTCTATAGTTTCGCGTGGCAACCCTAACGCACCTGAGGCACTTTGGCGTGCCGCCGAACGATTACCAAATTTCATCAGTGGGCCGCGGCGTCACAAAGTCTGCCGAAAGCAAGAAATGCCCTTACTCGCCGGAAAGGATTATTTTCGGCTTTTTTGCAGATTATCCGTTGCTGTTTATTTACTTCAGCTATTAGTATATATTTATTCCATCGTGTATCTGATCCTAGTGGGCCTTTTTTATCATGGGAATTGTATTTGAGTATGTGGCAATATTTTTTCCGAGATTTTTTACAGTATTTTTATTAATTAAAATATTCTGCGATTATGGTTATTCATCGATAACAATTATTATAAATAGAAACACAATTAACCAGTTAATAATATAGAATAGACAATATAAAACATAACCTATATATACCCGTGTTCACGAAAAAAGAACACACAAGTGTAGGTAAATTATTTTATAAAAATCTCCATATCTATACTTAGATATACCAATATATAAAGCTCAAGAGATTGTTTGTTTGTGCCCGCTAATCTCAGAAACTACTTCTTCGAATTATATTATTTTCTAAAATAATAATATTCAAAAATATAATTACTTTAGAAAAATATCACCAGAAGCCCATTAAAAGCTATTGATAAATCGACTCGCATTAGAGAAGTCTGGGGTACTAGGAACTACCTTAGTGCACAAACTGCTGGAAGCAGCCCATACCCAGCAGTTTAATGCAAGCGCAAAATAATATTTTTACCTTTATTTGATTCTATAATAAAACATCCATAAATTATAACAGGCAGCTAACACCGTGATAATAATATAAGTTGGAAAACATAAGTAATATATGACATCAAAAGTAAATAAATACAACGCAATGTAATTTCCATATAAATTACTACAATTACACAAACACGTAAAAACATAGCATAGCAAAACCACGACACCAATTAAAAATACAAAGCTAAATACTTATCCACGAGCGATCAAAGAAAACGCAAGATCAATATGGATTAACAAATTATGTAATATAAACAAGCAACCCATACAAAAGTACGGCTCAATCAATTGAAGTCTTTCAACGGCATTTGTATAGAGCACCATTCATCGTGGAAACAATAAAATTCGTAGCTACCAACTATGTATGAAAATCGTAGGCGACATCCACACTCAACGTGTACTGTCGAGTACAAAAACAAATTTCTTTTTTTATTTTTATTTTTCATATTTACAATTAATAATACTTTTATTAATGACTTTGAGATCCTTAGTACTGTACTATACTGTATCACACACATATGAGTGTCCACAAGTGCAAAGTCCTTAATGCAATGTCTAAAGTTCCTTTTAATAATGATATTACTAAATAAGTAAAAAAAATACACCCGTCATCCTATTCGAAGTTTTGCATAAAATATTATTATCTATATAATTTATTTAACATAATATAAAATATTATGCCCGATGAACTGATGACCGTTGAGGCTGAATGTTTCTGGAGTGGAGGTCATTTTCAGGCAAGCGATGTGTCGGAAGCCTGTCTACAAGGTGGACGTACGACCAGGCTAGTCGCAGAAACTCGCTGGATGCAGGCTGCTTCCAATAAGCTGATGTGGAGGACCTAAGAGGAGACCTATGTTCATTAATGGACTTCCTGTGGCTGAAGAGAGAGAGGGAGAGAGATAACATAAGATATAAAAAAATTAAATTAGAAAATGACTATAAAAGTGTACACGACTAAAACATAATCCAAGGAAATACGATTTTACAGGCCTCTTAAATCTTTTTACTAAAAATATAATTTGTATATTTGAACAACCAGTGAGTTTCCTTTAAATTTTTATAATATTAAGATATTAAGTTTTTAGTAAGTATTAAATCAGCGACTGTACTCCACATTGTGTACACAAGTGTGCTAATACCACATTACTGCATCGATATTATCGAGTGGAACATACATAACATTTTATATCATTTAATCATATTCCGCAATTGGAAGTCCGTAGCTGGAAATAGCCCTCATCTAAAGAGACCACAACGAGTTTTTGGGAGCGAAATGCATTCAGCGACCTCCTAGAAATATTACCAGGTATTCTCTTTAGTTTTTAGTAGTAGGTGGGCGCCCAATGTTACGATTTCCGAATAATTATTCTGGGTGATATTGACATATTATAAGCATTTATGTAATCCACGTGTCTCTTATCACCCCAGGTAAAAATGTACAAAATTTAAAAAAAAACTCAGTGGATGTATTGCCAAAAATCGAGATTTTAGTCTTTAAGATTTTTGGCCACTTTATAATATAAATATGAATATTTTTTACTACTTCCCAGTATATTATAATATCTACTGGTACAATTCAATAACGGTAATAAAAACACATTTATTAAGTAAGCTTGTAAAATAGGATTAAGCAGGATTTCATACAAATAATGTTTAACCTGCAAAACACCCTTTAGTGCCGATAGATTCTCTATTTCGGTTGCGTTGCGCTAACCATCGTGGATTAACAAAAGTTTAAGGCGGTTCACCTGAAGGCAAGTACTAGTTAACTATGAACACGTACACTGGTGATTGCTGAAATACATAAGGCGTGAACACAATCTTCTTTTGAAGGACCTTAAGACGTCAATAGTTATGAAATAACAGCACAACTGATCCTACAAGAAGTTAATAATCAAGAAAATTCCAGCAGCTTTGTAAACACAAATACCAATAAAATTTATCGCGAAATATCGAAAATATGTGGCATTGTAAACGAGTTAAAACCAGATAAAATATGCACTGGCAGCAGTAATTTCACAGTTTCGCTCGTGTGGGAAATATTAGTCACGGTGGTGTCTCATTACCACGCAAATGTCATTAATATATTCGCTACTGTTGTTCGACGTGAAGACACAATTCAACACGTGACACTCCGCCTCACGAACTTTACTTATGTACTTGTTTTACTTGTAGTGGATTTTCTGATTTATTAATGAGTTAGATCAGCGTAGATACTGTTTTGTTAGACCTCTGATTGTTAAACAAGATTTTCTTTTTTTTTAAGTTATTTAATTCATGTTTGCCCTAACTACTTTACACGTATATAAGGATGGCAATATTGTTTTGCGTTACCTATGTGGACTTATGTAATGCATTTCAAGAAAGTAAATGCTGCCTTGGATTCCATTTTCGATTCGGGAATCTCCCTCTATGACTTTTTCTGTTCGGAATATCTTATAAGATAAATATGTATACCCGAGATATAATTTGTGCAAGGCATGGCGCTAAGTTTTTAGTTTACTCTCTAACACATCTTATAAACTCCGTGAACTCAGGGAGGATATGATGCCATCTTTCCCTACACCTTCGGGGCTACGAGAGTGATCTGATGCTTATGTAGTTTATCTTCGTGATTAACCTGACAAAGGTGAAAGACCTTTAAGCCGAAGTAATTTATTATATCGCGTATACAAGGCGATATATTTAATTTAATTTAATTACATTTATAATAAAATTTTAATGATCCGTTGTAGGTCGACACCTGAAAGGCTACAACTAGTTGTAGTACACGCAATATTAATTTTAAATGTACCGGTACTTATTTATATTTTTTTATTGCGCAATAGTTTCTCGAATACGAGCAGTATAAGTTAAAATCTGGATTTATTGTACGGTATATTTTACTCCGTTATCAAGTAACAAACCTTTTCTACAAATTCGCAATGGCATAGTTTAGTTTTCATTCGCAGAAATGATTAGAAACGAATGGCAACAATACCACTCCGTTTATAAACTTTCCGATTTTACTATACAAAAATAAACATTCTTAGAAAACGAGCTCTTATAGTTTACATGAATGTGAAATTGCTTTTTGTTAATGGAATCGTTCCTTCATATTCAATGGTAGTTAATGATGTTAAGAACGTACTAACATAATTGTTATAGAAATTATACGTTTATTTGTTACGTTTAAATATAGAATGAATGAAAATAAATACGACTTCAAAAAGATTCCTGAACGTCGATTGATGCGAGCAACATCAAACAGGTCGCGGCGGAGGTCCTTCGGGAAAACCTATATTTAGCAATGAACTTTCTGTGGCTGAAAAATATGCTCACAATACATTGTTACATCCATCGACCATATAGTGTTATGTCATAATACCCATCTTTAATAGTAACCAAACCGTTATTACCTCAAAAAAAAATCAAATCCTTGTTTTATTACAAACACAAATCCATGAACAAATACAAAATTATTATTTGTTAATGCAACGGACCATTTATATTCCGTGGTAATGAAATGACAAAATATCCCGAGATTACAAATGATACGAAGATACCGACCAATTACAGCACTCGTGCAGTTGTTTATCACCGCGGCGAGCTTACTCATCTTAGCCTTCAATTCACACCATCATCTCACAAGTGTCGGAGAGACGTCGGCGTCGTTTTTTGAGGCCACGGGACAGGGCACAGGCGTGGGTAGGGGCGGGTAGCGAGCATCTATTAAGCTGTCATATCGAGTGCGTCACTAGACTAAACACGAAGACGCCTGATGGTAAGTGACCACCGGTCATAAACACTGAATGCTTAGTCAAGTTACAAAGGCGTGTTACTCAAGCTCTCTGATATCAAACACTCTAAAAGAATTATTTGACAAATTTGATTATCGTTTGAGTTACGACTTGACCGATATCGAACTACGTATACTCTCCCTGCAATGACGTCACACCCGAGCTTAAGACAGAGAGGTGCACTTCAGTCATATGGGGCGTAAAATCAATTAAACTTGACAACTAAAACCCAATGTAAACTAAGCGACAAAAACCGAAGATTTAAACATGCTTTAAAACACATATTTCCACAATCGCCGGAGCTCATAACCAACACCCATCCTCGCAGCGGTTGTCGTTTTGTCTGCTATCGACCGATGTCGAAGTCGGCCGGCATCAAAGAACACTCCCCCACGGGCCGATGCGCCCGCGCCGGTGACTCGGCGCTTTGCCCTCGCCTGCCAGCGCTGAGGTGTCGGCTAAAAATTTTCCTCTTCTCACGTGCTTGCGAGCAAAGGTACACGTCCTTATTTCTGTCTACTAATGACTCGGTGTTTGGAAATCCACCAGTTGCGAGAGCATTATAACGTGCATATTTGGGTTGATATATCTCAGGAAATTCAATTTAATATTTATGAAATAAAACAAATCGTTTCTTGGTCATCCTTCGAAAAAGTTAACTTTCTTGAAGATAAGGTCCTAATGCATTTTATATATACCTGCTATAAATAACAACAGTCGAAACAATATCGCTTGTACCCTATTGAGGTAGGCAGGCACTATAGAACATCAAAATATGGTATACGACCTTAGTGTCCATTTCACACAGTTGGGACATAAGCTAAAAATATATCAGTACAATGAAAAACACCTTACCTTCACTAAACTTACACCATAATTTTTTTTTCATTATTGTAAGTGGACGTTTAAAACATTTTAAACCAAACCCGTATTTAATCTGTCATTCACCTAATACATTCTTCCGATCACTGCAATCGGATGTCCTACCGTCGCTTCCTACAGTTACATGACGCATATAAAAACCTATGATTGTATGTATTAAATAAATGTGAGCGGGTTGGACTGAGCGGCAGTTTCCGCTCCTTTGTGAATGAGAGGTAAGGATCTGTGGGATCTCGCGATTATTTACTGCACATGTGATTTACGTGTAGAGTAGTTCTTTGGGAAAGACGTGATGACGTCAAATTGAATAATAATTATGCATTTATTTCTAATAAATAAAATAAATAAATACACCCAACTCCACAGATTATAATACTTCGCCACATACCTTTAAAATTCTTGTAACAAATTGGCCATTCATATTCTCTATTAGACTATTAATAACGAAAGACCAACATTATATATGTATATTAAAAATAAACTATACTAATTCTTACATAATTGAAGATTACAAGTTATCTACGTATACCTAAGATCTTCTCACACAACTATACATATAGATAAGTATAATAAAGTATACAGTTATTACATAGTTACATACCTACATACCTACGCATCGGCAGTCCCCTACGTACATATATGCCCGGCATGTATTTAGTTACCGGCATTTTTTGCTTCAGCCGTGAGAGCGGCCAGGGCTCTTGTTACTGAAAATCAACACCGCACACACGTGTGCTATGTACCGCTGCTCGGAATTCGGCCATGTATGTAAATTATTGGTGGGGGAACAACTTGAATGTAAATAATGTACGCGTTGCTTCGGATTTAACAAGTAACTTTTGAATTAGTTAAGATGATGCATTTACTTAAATAAACTATTTTTATATTAACAATATAATTAATGGGTATTATTGTCTAAATCACCAATATTTCTGGTTGGGATAAATATTTGTGATGCACGCTTATAGATATTTTATTTATCTCCGGAACGTAGAGCCACATTTTTTGTAAATATGGTTACAAACCGTTGAGCTAGTGTTTGTCATTTTGAATACTTATTACAAACTTAAATCTAATTCAATGATTTTTTTAATGTTATTAAATCGTACCCGCGTTACGGTTACGATACAAAGTGGTAAGATCAAATGCAGGAGCAAATACGCTTGTTCGTAAAAATGAGAACATCAATGCCTTAGAAAGCAGCTTGTTTAGTTGTTGTTGACAATTGTAGCAACTACTTCGAACCCAGTTGATTTGAAAATTTTCACGTTAAGCTGGCAACTGCTCTACCAAAATTTATGTCCGCGTTAGGCCAACGTGCCTCATGAATGACATATAACATTGTAATTTAAAGCCAGTTTAGCATATAATATAAGCCAATATACGAGTACATCTCTATAATAAAACAACTATCACCTATCAAAAGAAACCACAACAAAAATAAACAACACCTTAAACCGTATAATCCGACCTTTATGAACTCAGCTATTCTATTACTCCGATAAACATTACATAATACGTCTATAAACGAAGCCACGCATAATAATTGTATTAATCACAAAAATACACACGCCACAAAAAAGTAGACTATTAATATAACAATATCACGCTTTTGAGACCTAGCCAGCATACTTAGATCTTCCCTTCCCGTTTCTAAACTACGCATAATGGGTCATTGAGGGCCATGTGAGTTCAACACGAGAGGTCCAAGTAAATTGGTGGCACCATAAAGAGCTATCGCGTGAATTGTACACTTGTAAAACGCGCTTTGTTAAACGGCGCCCGTGATTGTACACAGACAATACAACTTGTAAGAAATGTTTTTTAGGAATGCTCCATTCAGATACAGTTAGGTGTTTCATTTTGCGGCGAATGTTGTGATAATGTAAACCTGTTGCGTTTCGATCGGTTGGATTGCGTTGTTGACGCGTTTCTATACGGCCATTGTGGTCCATATACAATTTTGATAATGCTTTCTTAGGAAACTTAAAGATTTTGAGGTCCTCATTTGCTATACAAACTTTGCACGGCTTTAGCGGAATTTGTACAATAATATTTAATCTTTCGCGTCACCCGCCCCCGCTTTGCACTAACGGTCCGCGCGTTATTTTTACTTTAAATATACTATTTACTTATTATTGCTATTTGTTTTTTTTTTTTTCGGAAACAAACGGAAGTATCACATGTAGGTAACAGAATAATATGCAACAGAATCATAATCCACTAATAAATAACACAGGTATGAAGAATTAACAATTCATTAAATTATGAACAATTTATCAACCAAACTTCTTGCAAATATTATGTTTACAACAATTTCTAAGTTATGCGAAGTCTACATCCCGCAATAAGCTAGTGTGGTAGGAGGCTACTATTCAACAAACTCTCTTCTTTGAACTCTTGATCGCTGAGATCTCTTGGTTAGCAGTACCCAAAATTGGGTTTATATTTTATTGTAAACTAAAATTCATACAGATTACCTCACGTTATGTAAACTGAATGCAAGATGCGACCAAACCATTTACATGGACCTACCATAAGAATACTTAAATGAAACTACCGAAACGCTGATATATCCGCTTTGGAAACAATTGTCGTAAGAAGCTGTTTCAAAAATATTTTATGCACTATTATTCCTTGCTTCATATTGTGCCTTGGCAGAGTACGTAAGTTCTGAACAGGGCGCTCTTGGGGTCAATATGCAGATTGGTAATTACATGTGTTACTTGCGTAGTAAAATAGTCTTAAACCAAGATTAAATAACTTCCTTAAAAGATTGATGATAGATGTAAACAAAACTTCTCAATTTGACTTATATAAATACCGTATACTTTCTACTTGTAAATTAAAACAATGACACCAAACTTCCACATTCACGATTTGCAAAACATACATATTAAAATAGCAAAACCCAGGTACCGTGGCTATTTCATCATCCCAACAACCATAAAACTGCGCATCATAAGCACTCTATGTACTAAAGCGCACATACCGCGTTGTGTGCGTATGTGTGCGTGCGTGCGTGTGTGCGAGGAAGCTGCGCGTGAGATTTGTGCGCGCGCGCAGCTGCGGCGGCCAGGTGTGCGCTCCCCTGCCGCGGTATACCCCTCCAGCCCCACCCCGCTAGGTACAGTCGACGATAACTGCATACTCTATCTCGGATTTTAGAGACAGGGATTTTTGTGCATCAGTGTTATAAGGTAAAAATGAGTAAAAATAATGTTATGTATTGTGATGCACAATTTTTCGATATGAGTAATTAAAACATGTTTCGTTTTGATTATAATAAAATTTTACTGATTGAAAATTTACTCTCAATAAGTAGTTGCAGTAAGTTAAACGAAAAAAACTAAATGTAACCACGCACATTCAGTACCTACTGAACCATTGCAACTATACAAACAAAACACTTTTTTTACACACTCCTCCCAATTTACGCTTATTTCAATAATCAAAACCACACCAAAAACAACTTTCAAGTACCATAAAATAAAGTGCCAAAAAACCGACACTACTTTCGTTCCCGCCGGTACCTCTACCCCATCAAAATCTGTGAATGCTTGCACAAACTCGCTTCCATGACATAAACACGCCATAGAGTACCGCATTTATTTGCGCCACTGTACTTGGCGTGGAACCCCGTACTTCATGCACAGCCCTTATGGGGGCCGCTCCCCGCCAGTAATTATCCTACATGTTTTTAGAACTGATTTTAGTGGATTATTATTTACGGTTTCGGCCACCGAAGGAATTATTATGGTTCAGTGGTAAAACAAAATATTTTTAGAGGACACTTATGCAAAGAGAAGTTCTAGTCGGGGCGTTAGTCAAAAATGTAGACGACGAAAAATCAATGAATAAACAGTTAAAAAATATATATGGTAATTAAAATGGCACATTGCTTTGTATCTGTATAATCTTGCACAAGAGGGCCGGCAGCGACTGAATGCATAAAGCAGCAGACCGGGCTCTGTGGCGTACCTTGGGAGAGGCCACTAGAGAACTGCAACGGGCTGATGATGATTGCTTTGTTCATCTTTTGATTTCACAGTTTTCTATCAATGTCTAATTTAATAATTTTCTAATAGCACTTGACCGTTTACTGTTTTGTTTATGTATAGTCATCGAACCAGGATATGAAGTGTCTGTACACATATAAATAATTCGATGATATTGTTTGGCCTCAAGCTAAGTTTAGACAAACTTACTTGTTGTAACTTGTAACTTGAAGCAGTAATTCAGATCTGTCACGTAACTTTTTAACAAATACCAATTCTAAGAACCCCTTTTTTTATTTAGACGTCTAATCAAAGATACTAAAAAGGAATTAAGCGAACGTTAAAAATCATAATTTAAATACAGTTAGTCCAAGAATCGATTGGTCAGCGAAACATCACATTATCAACAAACTGAATTACTTTGAATTTTATCAAAAGTTCTTCGATAAGACTACGTGACTGTCATTTATACGTTCCCGCGATGACGAAATATCAAAACGGATTTTGCGATACAAAAACTATAGATTCTGAGATATGCTCGATCAAATTACAACGAATTCTAGGTAAGAGTAAATTCTATTTGCACAAAAAAATTAAAAGTAAATTATAGCCCTGACGTAATGTTACAGATTGATGCGGCTTTCGTGAAATATTGAACTAGAGTCAGTTTTTCATAGCAGTGCAGTTCAACAAGCTATTCTTACACCTGAAGGTGCGTTCTACAGCTATCCACGAACACAAGTCTACAAATCACAATTACATTACAATTAGTGTGAGGTGACCTTTAAAGAATAGGTACGCCCTCCAAAGGTCTCGCAGTGGTGTCAGATTAGAAATACTAATAATAATTTGAGCCCACATAGTGCCACAGGATAAGGAGGCTTACAGTACTTACAGGGATAAATAAATAAATAAATAATAAATACACCCAACAGTCACATACATAGTCCTGACCCCACACTAAGATCGAGTCTTGTGTCGTGGGTATCAGAAGCTACGAGAGACTTTTCGGTCTCACAAACACCCAGACCCGAAACAAATACCTGTGGATCACACAAATATTTGGATATAATATAATATAATATTATATTTGGATATAATATAATATTTGGATACCGGCTTCTCTACAACTGAGAGGGGTTTAGGCCTTTATCCACGACGATGAACTAGTCCAGGAGGTGCACTTGCAAATATGTACTAAAACAAAACAGTATTTACACCTACCTACATGGTTTTTCGCCGGGTATATGACGATATTATATGTTGACCAGTCCAGCCGCGTAGTATTTCTTGCTATTATAATTGCGACTATAAGACATCCTTTGTCATATATTAGTCGAGAATATGACGATCTTAGCATCAACAAATAGTTGTATACAAATTCTTAATTTCACCCAGTTTCTAAAAACAGATGTATTTTAAGTTACTCTTTCTTTAATTTAATTATTCATCAACACATTAAGTATTATTATTTAATGTTGTTTACATATAAAATGTAACCATTACCTAACATAATATGAAATTAATTACAACCTTCGGTTATGCTAAACATTTGTTTACGAAGTCTGTTCCAGAATCGAAACAAACAAACGCGTTGAAGCATAATAAATTTACAAACTGATATTATTTATTTGCACATTGCACACCACATTAAGCAAACATTAGAATTGTTTTATATGTGTAACAACACATCATTTTATACGTAATTGTAACACGTCCAATGATAGGATTTAAAATATTCTTGAATTGCCAAGCATTTTACGTGCATTTAATTACGAAACATTATTATGCAAACTAGTAATTAGACACCAATTTTGGAATTTATATAACATGCTAAGCCGGCTTATGTTGAACTGATGAATTTTATTGCATTCATAACTAGCCTTAATATATGATCACGCCAATATTCCCAAGGGGGCTGATAGACTTAGACTTAACGCCATTTACAGCTTGCTGAGTTCTGTCCCAAAGCCTCCCCAAGACGGAATTAGATTCCAGTCCCTGGAAACTCATATTAAATTTAACAACTATTTGTTCCTAGTTTTAGATTTATTAAGACATGAAATTACTTAATAACTTCCTAATTGCTAGATGACCTAAACCTAAGAGGTTAAATAGTCTAATACATTGTAGAATTTTAACAGCAAAGTTAACTGCCATCAATTGGGACTTTGAACTACAAAAATATATAAATAGTTCGCATAAAAGACAAACGTATTTTTTTTACACTCGCGACTTATAGCATTGCACCTGATGGTAAGAATACATAATATTATTACTGCTAGCATTTACGTATCGCCATATGATAAAATAATACCGGCCCGCTTAATTACTTCATTACACGTCGCGCAAAAAACCTCATACAACTTTCTTTAACAAATACAAAGTACATACTACATCTCAGGATACATATAATTTCCCAAAACCTCATTCAAACGAAATCATAAGTTACGGACCATCAAGCCTACAAATAACTTTCTCAATGCAGACTGACGCACATCGCTGCACATTAGGCTCACATTATTTTTATACCGATTGAAAAGTGTGAAATATGGAAAAGTATGGCGAGATCTCTAATTTGTTCGTCGATTAGGAACGTGCGAGTGTCCGCGCCGGCCGGTCACACATGCGCACCACACTACACGAGAGACATTTATAATGAACGATATTTTGCTGTCGTGTTCAGTTTTAAAATACATAAATAGTAAGGTTTTATAAGTCTAAACCATGTACATTTATCAACATGTTTAAAAAAAGGAATAACAGTTTATTACTTTTTTGGAACTGATGAATGATTAGGCTATGCACGATGTTCATGTAAAACCGTATTTGGGATGCGTTTTGCATAACTTACACTTGCCTTAAAGTACGAGTATAGCCGCATTGTCATGGCAAAATTAAGAAACACAAAACCAAAAATATAGTTTAAACGCTTTTTATAAATAGTAGAGACAAGTTCAATCGGTTCGTTAGAGGTACAGATTGAGTAAAATTAAATATAATAAATAGTTAAAAATAAATTCAATTGCGTATCGCGTTGGCAGTCAAATTACCAGTAAACTTCTTTCTCATCAACCCTCGAAGTAGCAACGCGTCTTAGCCATGATGAATTATCGTGAAATGACTTTGTTTACGAGTCTATTACATACGAATCTATTACAGACGATACTGTGATATTTAGATAAATCAACCATTGTAATTTAAACTGGCCTTTAAAAAAAGAAAAAGAAAGAAAAGACAAGCAAAAAAAATTAAGACAGTTCGTGTTGCTGAGGGAGTTTCTTGCGCCGTTTCTTCTTCACAGCTACAACACGTTCCGAAGCGGTGGTAGCAGAAATTAACGATTCAAAAGATCTTGTAAAAGACTACTTGAATAAAGAATATTTTGATTTTGATTTTGATTTTGAAAACAATTCCAAAAAAATATCGAAAACCCTAAAAGCAGTCCAGCGCCAGCATAAAGCGCAGGCAGACGAGCGTGCAGCGTGGCGACGGCGCGGCGGCGGCGAGACGAGCGCGCGACGCTGCGCGGGCGCACGGCGATTTGACGGATTTCACGGCGCGACGACCGGTCACGGCGAGAGGTCACGCCCCGCTAATGTCACGCTCCTCGCCGCTTTCCATTAGCGCACGAATGAAAGTTCCTAACTGTCATCGTGCGGTGACATTATTCACAATTCTCGCATTTCTAATCTCTTTTGCAGGACTTGATTCTGCGAAGCGTGCCCGAAAAGAAAAACTGCATCGGTGCATTCAATTGACAAGCGAGTTACGTTTTGCCGTTTTGTTGTGGTTTTGTGAATTTTATTTGCTTTACTGTCTTTATCTGACAGCTTTTGTGGCTTGATAGCTAAAAATCCAATAGTGAGATGAAAAGATTCACAAGAGGATTTACAGTCAGATTTACAAGAGGCATCATCTAGAGGTGTTATGGGTCTGAAAACTCCTTCGTCACGTTTCCAATATTGTATGACTATTAATTCGACTGTATTAAATATTGACAGCCTCCGGATTGCAGTTGGTTAGAAAATATCTTGTGAAAGTTCAGGGCTATGTACATATAATGTTATGCACGTCAAGCGTAGCTAGTTGCTGCTGAAATAATTGATTACTTAATTGAATGACCCTTATACGAAATACGCTATATAAAGTAACAACACAATTAATTTCACCAATTTAGCCACCACATTACAACTAAGTATTTTAATATCGCAACACAACAACCTTGCTCTAATTACTATATAACAGCCGTTATGCACCAGCATTTAATTACTATGATGTGTCACAGGGGCCAGGCTAGTAATTCCGGCGTGTTTCAGATGAGCGAGCGAACGCGCCCGTGACTTCCGTTTCCGGCGGCGCGCCCGCGCAGCATCCGCGCCGCGCAACGGACCGACAAGCCTTCTGTAACTATACATTATGTATATTAACTACCTCGTAGTTTGTTGGAAATATTATTAGATGTGGTCGTGGGTTCAATTCCTAGGTTGTATAGATTCGGTTTTGAGTCTCGACTGGTGGTAGTTAATCTCTGCCGGGTTCTGGTTCTATGTTGAAATCACTGCACTTATTTTTTTTTAACAAAACAACGTGCAATCTCAGTGCACCTGATGGCAAATGCATTAAAAGAGACCAGCTAGAGAGGATTAACTCTCGCCGATGGACAAACATATGCATACGGACCAAACCCGATATACACAGATAATATTCTTACGAGAGTCACTATTATAGGCTCTTTAAAACGAAGTGCAGACCTTGAAATTTGACTCTATTATTATACTCTACTTCGTTTATTTAGTTTGTGAGCATATTGATCATACTCATAAAGGATAAAGCATGTTTTATATAAAAACGTACGATTTATAAAATTGGAAACATATGTAATTTAGGTAGATAACCAAAAGCTAAAGAAAAGTTTTCATTTCTAAAGAGAAAAAAACATAACCAGCAAATTTTATGGTCTTTTCAGTTCTCATACCTGCGTCATTACATTGCGTACATACGCATTCTTGCGTCATATTGTTCGCAACAAATTAAACAATTCAACCAAGCATTCAGTTATTTTATAAATAGTTTTAGAAAGCAGTGGAGCGATGTACGCGCCCAACGATTATTTGAAGATATTTTAATAAATCATAAGTTAGTTTGATTGCTAAAGTTATATGATTGTGAAATTCATTTCGTGATTGCAAATGTACATTTTCTATGCAATGCGAAGATCACTGTGGGAATGGATAAGAAAAGCCAAGGATCGAGTTCAATAGTATGCCAAAGAGGTTTACGTGAAAATGTTGACTGCTATGGCTGGTGATAAAGATGGATAGATCCTATAACCATTACTACATCACCTTCTAAGTTAAGGTTTTAGATCTCGTAAAAATAGGCTTTAAATAATAGTGACATCGTTATTTTTTTCTATATTTCACTTCATATTCAATTGACCTCGAAATAAGCACAAATAGCGGGATGAACACCTCCCAATCCTTAATTTCGATTTTAGACTAATTTTTGGCCACTCATTTTTGTCGAAGCTAAACGACTGATACCAGTTCTAAAAGGCGACATCCGGGACCTATATTTCTGCTGCCAAAAGTTGGTTTCTACCCAGTACCAAATAGTCCAGATCGATGACATCACAAAATTGCATTCCACGAACCCCACCATTCTAAGCATATTAAAATAATCGCAGTCACAAATTGCACAAGTCGAGTACGAGTTGCAGACGTGCGTCAAAGATGCGTCAAGGAGTGCGTCGGCGTGACGGGTGACGGCGTCATGTGTCGGAAGCGCGCCCATTAGCCCGTCCGCGGCTGACGCATCCGGTATCCCAGCGGTGGAATCTACCATAATAGTTATTAATGTGGACTGGTGTGGGTTATATCGAATATTATATTAATAATAGCTGGAATGGTTTGCAATTTTGCTGAAAGATGGTTATGTTATTTTGCAAGTAAAACGTCAAACATACAATGTTGAATAACAAAGTTCGTTATCGTAAAACACATTACATGCTTAGCATAGTGTTGTTTGGATCCTAAAAATTAATCTAGTTAACAAACCAAATTCATTACTACTAGTAAAATAAATCGGTAAAGACCAAAGTCAAATTTACTGTCGCGATTACACATCTCAATTTCCTAACACATTTCAATTACAAACCAATAGACCTATTCCATTGTCCAAAAGGTCAGTTACACGTAAGGAGATCTATGCGGCCACGCCGGACAGTATCGGCGCGCGCCCTGCCGCATCCTGCCGCGAGATGAGACGCGCCTTCCTGCGCGCGCGCGGTTGCACGCGTCGTTGAGCGCGACCGGGGAGCATGGGGATAGGCAGACTGGTTGAAATAAGCAATAATTATAGAGTTCACGACGCATTACATTTCGAATATCGTTCAAAAGTTGCGTCTGGACAGATAACACGATTCAATCTCAGGTTTTTGAGACTTAAGTACAAATATCAAGAATAAGGCACAAGCCTTTCCTAGAGCGACTTCCTATTATTTTGCCTGCCCATCAACAGTTACATAGAACATGTATTTTACGTCTGGGAGGCTAGCTCAACCGAGACCTTTCGGTAATAGGAATTAGAATCTGCCATACTGGCCTAATGCAGCTGGTGAATTTCACATACTTTTAAAATCCTTATAGAACCCCTCAGGTATACATATTTCCCAACGATTTTCGCTGTAACCGTTAATACCAGCGAAGAAAACATATAAAACTTCGAAAACTTGAACTTCCTAAAAATACACAACATTTTTATTTGACATGAAATTTATTTATGCAAGATGTTTTGTTACTCAAAACATCTTGCATAAATATAAATAACGTTAATAAGGTTTAAAACGTAAAATATCTTATTAAACAGGTTAAAAATACATTTACATCATAGAACAAAAACTGTACAACACATACATACCTATATATGCAGATCAGCAGGTCGTATAAGTCTAATATATTTTATTAAAATATTTTTGTGGGTTCGTTTTTGCCGAATATCCCGCTGCCAGTGTAATATTACGGCTAGTAGTTCACCATCGCACCACAAACTAGCTCTCGTATAATTACATCTAATTGATCACCACACCGATATAAACGTGTAAACGTACGTATTAATTCTAGAAAGTATTGAAGTATGTGCACGTCTAACACACAAGCGATAGTTCTACAATATTGTATATAGTTGTCTGACTAACTTAGAAATTAAAAAAGATATTTAATAACAGAATTCTTATTTGACCTTCGAAAAAACATATACATTCCTTAAATTCCAGCAGAACACTTATAAATCTGTGGATTGAGAATAGTGAATGGGCAGCGGTAGCTGCTAACACATGATAATTTTGCTCGTTAGACCATTTCAATATATTTTTAATTACTTAATATATTAATACTGATTGGTCAATTCTACGATCAGTATTTTTGGGGCGAAATGGCAAAAGTTTTAATAAAAGAATTCGAAAAGCACACCTAAGATCCTAAATGTATTCATAATATATCGAGGATACCCTTAAAGCTATTAACTTCTATCATCACATAAAATACACTGCACACCCAACAGTTTAGCAAGCAGCCTTGTCCTTTAAGCCTATTGATACCTCTACATTCTTATTAATATAATCGTATCATTCGTAAAGATACCGATGACTCGTTGAAATCTTTTTAACTCCCAAAGAAAGTTTCGAGGGCCAATCCTTTCTATCCTTTACAAAATCGAACAAACATCAAACTTATTGATGACGTAATGATATGCACCGCAAATAACTCTCAGATGATAAATTGATGTAAAAGAAGCCTTTATATAATTTTATGCTAATTTCAAGGCACGTGCCATTAGGATAAAAGTCTATAGCAAACAGCGGTACAGTCACAAAGTAAAAATTTACACATAAATGTCACAAACCGATAGATATTCAAAATGTGTTCCACCTGTCCATATTCACTTATCGTTTAATAATGCGGTCGTTGAACCCGGTATTATCATACGCAACAGTTATTTGGATACATCTCTTTTGTGATTCAACAATAATTATGCAAATCGTTTGTTGTAGTTTTGTTTGCTCGCAAAAAATATTAGAAGCGGGTTTTGATTATCATTTCTCGAATTGAGAGTTTGTAGGGTCAGTGCCGTCAATTTGCATGTCAGGTGAAACCAGTCAATATAATTAAAGCAAATATTCCCTCCTAATACTTTTTACGCAAAATAAACTGCGGCTAGTGACGGCAATTTGCAAACCGCTTTTCTGAAAAAGCTTAAACGTAAGATTAGGTTGTTTTAGAAAAGTGATTTTGTAAAGCTAGATAGTACTAGTTGTCTTACGGTTAATTTTTTTTCACATGTTTTAGTGATAATATGAAACATAGAAAAAAATAGAACAACATATGAAATGTACACTCCACTACAGCCTCCAGTGTATACTTTTAGTATTAACATTAAAACTTATAAAAATATAGTACTATAAAAATATTGCTGACGTCGTATTTGTTTTTTAGTGATAATTATAGGACTAAAATCATCAGTAAGTGGAATAGTTAATATTTATTGCTCATTTTTCAATATATCAAACATCTAGAGGTCAAAAAGAATTCATGACCCAGTAGTCGAGAAGCCAAGGGCCTAACTGTGAATATACAAACATACATCAACTCACGCCGCTTTCCTAGAAGGGGTAGGCAGAGGTGCTACCAGGAGACACCCACGTTTCGGCATTTTATGTGTTCAGAACTGTATTTGGGTATTCGTATGCTTATTTACGCACTATTCAACTGTTCATATTAAAAATATAGGTTTACCTAGTCGACAGGGACATTGCATGCATTAGCCAATGCTAATCGAGCATGTAGATACTGCTTGAAGATTGTCAAAATCGGAAAGTATCAAGTAGAAAACCACACGCATATCATCGCTTGACCGTAGTACAACACGCGTATTATGACAACGCAAAGGGGTACGCGAATAATTAATTATTAAAAGCAATATAGTAACAAACACAACGTAATCAATAACTATACCAGCTTATTGACCGCTATTAAGTATTGCAATTTGCAAACCAATTTCAGATATACTGATAGAGAGGTCAACGACCCACCGATATTACTGTTTACGCGCACGATTGTACAAAACAGTGTTCTTTACAAGGCACTATTGTAAAAAGCCATATAGTATTGTGTGTTTGGCCAGCACGCGACGTATTGTGCCATTCTATTATGCACGCTCTTTGATTATCATAAGACGATACTGAAACGTTTCATTGAGTCATTGTTGGTTAATTAAGACGTTCTTTTGAGTGTTTTATTGGTTCTTTGGGTCACCAGGCGAGTGGGCGTGTCTGTTTGGGTGTCCCTTTTGTTGCGATTCTTTTGTGATGCGGTGTTTTAGTAGTTATCTCAAATTGTTAATCGTTTTGGATTGTTTATTGATTCCTGATTGTAAGTAATGTAATTATGTTGGATGCTTTCGCTAATTGTTTTGATAGCCATATCGGTTTAATGAAAACGTATACCCGAATGCAGCGAATTTCTATTTTTTATTTCTAGGTTAGGCCATTTGGATTCGCTTTTCCATAAATATATAAATTAAGACGACCTAAGAAGGATTGCTGGAAGGTGCTGAATGTAGGCCGATTCTTAAAGCTTATATATTTAGCAATAGACTTCATGCGACTGTAAAAATGATGAAAATCAAACATCAGTTAGTTATTTGTTTTAGTTTAAAAGCCATGAAAACATTAGGGCGTGGCATAATAAAACAATGATTTAGATTGTACATAATGTATATTAAAAATACATCTAAACAATACTGACGACCTTCCTAATAAGATACTACCCACAAATCTTGGCATGTATACGAGGGTACGCAATTAGCCCCATTCAGCTACCTACAAAACATAAGGAAATACGTTACGCGCTCATAATAAAATCCTCTTTACCATCGGAATTTGCTTAAAATTTACGAGTACACACTTCACGTTTAATGGAGGCAGTTACAAAACACAACATAGCCTATATAAAGAATACACGTGCAAAGACGACTAATAAATTCCGCAGTCGAATTATTTCTGCCCTGAATAATTTTATACGCATTTTAAAACATCTTTTCAACGAACGTGGGATTTATGATGGCGAAACCCGTTCGAAGGGTGCTCTGTCTAGGGGCTCCGCGAAGGGGCCCCGTCGATTCTTTAACTTATTTTTTTCTTGACATACCCCAGCTGTATGTAATAAGTCGCGATTTTGACCCGTCACGCGGATAAGGGATGTATGAAATCCTTTACATTACCTCCAAAGGTAGGTAGGCTGTATTCCGATGAGTTAGAGACGTGTTTCGCTTGAAGAAACAATTAAATAACGGTATGAATTGTTTGTTATGATTCGACACAGGACATCCCGGCTGTTTTGCACCAATTATTATTACACCAAACCGGAACCGTTTGAATGCGTTGCTAGTGTGACTGTGTAATATTATAACATTCATTTTATTTTGTACAAGTATCTGCAATGTATGCTTCGTACTTGACAATATATATGGAATTGTATTATTTTGCAATGTCTTAATAACTGTTAATTATTTGAACATTTTTAATAATTTAAAAGCCAGTTGCGCAGTAATGTACATAAACGTAATTTTCTCTTTCTTATGGAAAAAAATTTTAGTGAGATATTGTATCACAATGGCGGAAACGTGTGTAATGTTGGTGTAACAGTATTCGGTACAAATATTAACACAATCTGGACATACACTTCGATATAATCTTCTACGCAGTTATTATTTTAATTTTCTTTTTCACCATATGACCATATTTTGTGAAGTCATCACTTTGGTATTTACTCCATAAATATTCCGTTACGTCAAACAATAAAATTTATCCCTGCATTTCCTTTTTCAAATAGAATGAGCTTATTTCTCTCTCTCCCTCTCTCATTTTCTTTTTTTAAACAACACCTTATACTAGGAACTTAGATAGCAATATATTTCATCACACGAACATTTTAGTATCCTTATCTTTACAGATGCCTGAATTGTTTCTGTTTTTGTACAAGCCCATCAACGCCCCACTGCAGGTCACGTGGCTTCTCTACAACCGAGAGTACGAATTGTTGTTGAATTGCTTACACACCTATAATTTTATAGATTTCGTAAACGTTTAATCATTCACTTAAGTTGCTTAAAGTATTGCTGGATATTACTTCAGGTACAAAAAGTCGTAAACTTATTGAACACAAGTTAACAACTCTGGTGAAATAAGGAAGTCCACTAAGGTATATTTATAATGCCCGTCTAAAAATAATTTGAGGATAAGGGTTGCCGAAATTCCGTAATACTACTGGCACAACACGAAAGGAATAAACAAACCCAAATCTGTCTTTGAAATACATAATAATTAAAAGCGGTAATTTGCTACAATATTGTGTAAATCCAACTACGTTTAATTTATCGCAAATTGCATTTTATCATTACATGTTGTCGATATCAGTTCAAGCAAGTCATGGTTAAGAAATAACGTGAATGACATTTTGCAACCCATAATATTGGTTGAGATATTTTACAAAATCACAATACGCGAATACAAATTAAGTCAGCTTGATCCATAGGTATTGCGGGGCTCGCTAAATCTTGATCTATTTATTCAGTATAATGTTAAGCTCAAAATTAATTATTGATTTGTATTTATGATTATTTAGAATACTACTTATCTGTAATTACATATTCATTCATACTTACAGTAATATGCTAGTGAAAGGAAGACAAAAAATATTAGGATAAATGTGTATATTATTATTTTTGTCAATATATTACCTATAAGTACAAATAATAATAACACAGATAGGGGTCGGGCAGGCTATCAGTCCTTAAACAATATATGAAATACGTGACCACGAAAGCTTTAAAATAATCGAAACTTTACAAAGTGATTTTATTTCAATATATGAATGCATTTCAGCAATTAACATATTCTAAACAAACAATCGCTTTCCACCCCATGCTACGTAATCATGGAATAGATAAAGTGGTAGAATCATATACAATAATAGTCCCTCGCCAACGACGTTCCTTTTGGAGGGCATTATTTGCATTTATTATACACCGCCTTGATAGGATTAAAAGTACACTACTTTTATTGTCAACATAGAAACCATCGATCCAATTAAACATCTTTTATAATCCATAGCAATCTTAAATGTTTTTGCACAATTATCTAAGACAAAATGTGGGTAGTGTGGGCTAAAAACAGCGGCTTCTAATTACAACGCTAGAGGTAACCGCAAGGCGACTTGCCCAGGCCCTTCCTGCAGACCGTGGGAACAACCCCTCCCGCACCCCGCACACCCCTTGCACCCCTGCCGCACCCCTTCTTCGCGTGACGTAAACGAGGTACCATGTGACGGCATGTGACTTTGATTGATATTTTGTTGTACACGGCTCGCTGTCGAATTTGAAAAGCTTGTGACAACTCCTGAACCGAGTTGACAAATCGTAGGCTTTTGCAGTTTTGATAACAAATTTATAGAATATCATATGGTATAGTAATGAAGAATAACAGTTATTGTTCTTATTATTTCTTGCCTTTAATTTAGTGTTCTTTATTTTAAAAAATCTACAAAAATCTTATAATGTTTTGGGACAGTTAAAGAACTCCTTCAAAAGTTTGCTTTCAATTTCTTTAGGGCTAACCACGATCAGATTTGCACAATTTAAGCAGTAATAAAACTTTACTAATAATTACTTAGGTCGGGAATGACGCACGCTTAAAGGGAGAAAATCTTATTAAATTTATTTATTTTCCTTCTTATAATGTAACTTAGTTGAGGCTGCATGTGCAAGACAAAACCAATTTGGAGTAATCAATCAAGTGTGAAATAAAGTGGACAATATTAGACATTTCGATTACGCAACCGCCGTTGTAACGAATTACAAACGTTACAAAACGTCTACGTAATAACGAAACGGGCACTCTCGTAACGGGCAAAAAATAAAGCTGGAAAGTTGCTGATATGCTCTTACGTAAGCTTAGACTAAAATAAGTTTTCTGTATTAACGGTTGTTCTAAAACGGTCCAGTGATTTGGTAATTTCAAAACAAAACAATATTTTCGAACCTGTTTTGGTGGTTTTTCTTTACTCAATATCTTCATAACGTATAAAAGGTTATTTGGAGTTATGAGGTAAGAAACAATACATTTGAGAATTATTCATTAGTTAGTCAAAAAAACTATTTTAATTCCTATTTAGGTCGGAAGCCACGGCCTCCATTTTGACTGCCCGTTCCACTCTCAACTATTATCGTTCACTTTTCTTTAAAAACCAAGTCGATATTTTACAGTAAGCTGTCATTAAAGTAAATGTCAGGTATCCATTCAATTGTCCGTGTATGTCCTGTCCATCAAGCGTGGTTCAAAATGTCATGTCACATCTCACACTTAAATACATTAGGAATGGTGATTTCAGCATTCTTAAACTATACGGTAGGAATTAAATTTTAATGAGCATTTTAATACTTAGTTCGCACTGTAAGACGACGTCGGACTCGTTTCTTATTGCATTAAATGGCGAGACGAGCATGCTCTTCGCCTGATGGTAAGCGATATGACCGCTCATGGACAGTAGCAAAACCAAACAACTCTTTGAATTACAAAACTATGCTTGGCATTCCACTGCGCTCATCATCCTGAGATATAAGATGTTATGTCACATTATGTCCAGTTGTTACTCTGGCTAAAGCTAGTTTAGGTTAATATTAACATGCTGTAAAATTAGTATCGTAATTAAATCGTATTAAAATTAATTGGTATTATGGATGGATTAAACGGGTAAATATTCGACATCGAATTAGATATTGAAAATAACAACAAATAATATGCTTCTGATATTTTATTACTATTTATTATAAATTTAGATATTTTTTAAACTTTAGCGTCCGGTTTAAAATCTCCGTCTTCAAAGCCCTTACCATCCTTATTTATTTAGATACAATAACAAATCGGACACGAATCCAATTAAAAGAATCTAAGCAAAGCGTTCATTCAAATCGATGTTGCACCCCACAGAACTGAGATAATCGCAGGTAAAACACCAAAACCGATATCAATAGCAACCTTAAATTGAACATTTTAAGCGTTCTATTAGTTAAATAACGTTATTAGCTTTAAAAAAGAGCAACAAAAGACGTAATTTGCGGTCACAGGTAGATAATAATCAGACTGACCGCAACTCATTAATAGTGCCGTGCACGATACCAACCAAATACAGCAACATTAAAAAAAATAGAAGAGTCCCACCGGTCAAGCCAACGGTCATCGCAACCCTTCCTTACCCCAAAAATTATTGTAATTTAATAACTCACACAACCGGATTCTCTTTCCCATTACGAACTATTCAGTTGCAAAAATGATACAATTGATCACTTGTCAACCGCTTTGCATTGTCCGAAATCCTTTATTACACGCTCGCCACGGAAAATGTTTTGGATCGTAAATTTGATGTTGTGTGCGATATGCGTGTAGATGGAACGATAATGTTCTAAGCAGGTTTGTTTAACTTGCTAATCGCCGTGTAGATTTGCTGATATTTCACACCCTTCAATGTCTTGTGTGGAAATTGGTGTAATTATTTATGAGTGGTTTAATTTAGTCTGTTTTGCTGACTTGTAAAAATACTCATACCTTTTATATTCTTACCAGTTATAGGCTACTTAGTATCTAAGTAAAATAGCTGTATTTTTTAAGAAAATAGTAACTTATAGCATGGTTATTTGAGATACTATACTAGAGACGATTGAAAACGAATATCAACCATGAATGACCATCAAAAATCATCAATACTCCAATGAAAAGACTTCATAATCGCCGAAACGTCAGCCCCAATACAGCCGCTATTGGGCACGAGATCTAACAGCCATATGATAGCATAAAGGAGGCGACCTTGACGATTCATAATGATAAAAAAGGTTCATTTACACCGTGCAACTGTTCGCTCTGAATGAAGACCATTGTGAGAGGACAGCGCGCCCACATGCCAGCCTAACAGGTGTTGCATTGTTATATGCAAATTACAACTTTCGCTCTCGTACTATAGAATTTTTAGGGCCACCGCGTTATTTTGATTTAAAGTAGGACGCTGTTTCTGTCACCTTTATGTTGTGATCGCGCAATTTCGCAATGTTCGGCTTGTTGCGTGGGGCTCGGACTGTGCGTTTGACTGGATCGCCGTGTCGCGAATGTTCACATTTGGTATGTGAACGGGAGGCTGCAATCAAATTAAGTGTTAACATTACTTTTAGTGTTCGTTTAACTATGAAGAACTAAGATTTATTATCGCTAAGTTGTAATCAAATATAGAAAAAACATATATGCTGTTGTTTTACAGCGGATATATGATAATAAATCCCAAAAAACATTAAACCAATTTGAAAATTTGCATGTAAGCAATAATAAGAACAAATTCAACAAAAACAACACTATTAAAACAGTACCTTCATTTCGGCGACAGTTGCCCCATTACTTGTTTAACCCTACCAAACATAAGGAACTCGTTGTAGACGTAGATAAATCACGACCGGTACCGAAAGCATTCTATAACTCAAAGCAAGTCGCCAAAGGACATGACAAACGGCTTGTTAATCGCATTTGTTATTTGCTTAATGTAATAGTATCGAATTCAAGGGAATCCGGAATGTGTGAAAGTCCCGGGGGTCAAGTGGACAACGGGTTTCAATATGTAATGTATTTTTTTGGATAAGGGATAGTATATGGTTACTCGTTAATTAATTCGGTCAGTTAGTTTCAAAGTAATAAAAAAAACAGATTTTTAAAAGAATGTCTGAGTCCTAAGGATAAAAGCTAAATTTGAAAGGACTTTAGTAAAACAACTGAGAAAGGATTTACGATGTAAAATCACGACGATTTTAGGTGTAATAAATATATTGTTTTAAAATTATGAGACGCTCCGTCTAGCGACATCTGTGAGTCCTAGCTTGCACTACTTTCTGGATCGCATTGGAAAACAACAAGCACTATAAGATTTAAAAAGAATGTAGTATCGCTGTAATAAAAATGGGTAACCGTGATCATTATATTATCGATAGTTATAAAAAAAACTAACATTAAATATAAATTGTTTCATCTGGCGACTGAGTTTCTAATATGTCCAATAATATTTACTTTTTTCCTTTCTCTATCCTCAAAAAAGCCGTTCCCTTAGATCTTCCGATGTCGTGGCTGTCTATTGTCACCTACCTTCATATACAGGCTAGGAGACTGTCCCGCCCTCACACCCGCCACTGCAACTCCTGTAAGCCAGGATCAACAGTGGCACGCATTTTAATGACACTGAGCATTGAAGCTCAGCGCGTCTCCGGGAATGTCTAACTTGTCTTTAACCCGCAACAAAATCAATCAAAAAGTTAAATGAATAGGAGGAGTTGGAAATAAATTCATATACAGGTTATTCAGGTATGTGTTGTTAGTCCTTACATAGACCTTTGCCATAAAATCTAGGTAACAGTCCGCAAGACGGTACCGTCCCGATGACGTCGGTTTGTTCAAGTGCGCTCCACATACACATATTTGTTCATGGAGACGGTAAAACGACATCTGTTATGAGAACAGGTGTTTATACCTCATAATACCTACATTCTACCCGTAAATTCACGTTTTATAGAAGGTGACGAATAAATCAACTCGCGGTAGGATAATTTTAGCATCGTTTTTTTTCTAATTATGCTAATTATTAAATTGTTTAATCTCTAAATAAATTACAACCAATGGATATTTATACATAATATGTATTTACCATTTAATACATATTATGTATATAAATATCCATAAGAAACGAGTACTGACAGTGGATTATTTTTGTGTAGAGTTATGAGAAACTTTAGATTTTGGACTAAGTATACTATTGCTGATTAAGATACAGTATGCTAATCCACATTACAATTCATATTTTCGCAAAGTAAATATTTTCCAAAGAAATTTCGCAATGATTTTTTTTTAACAAAAATTATGTAAGAATTTTATAAGGCTTCGCCAAAACTGATCTTAGTCTCACCATTTGTTTTTCCCTATTTAATGATCAGAAACAAAATCGAATAAAACTTTTTCGTTATAAAACTTCATAATGCATTCGAAAATTAAATGTGAAAAGTGTATCTGTTTCCTGGCTATTTGAATTCACCTTGGTTCATCTTTGCACCGACACCTCATTATTTCGAAGGCCACGGCGCGACATACACACATTATACAAGAGTTTAATTAAATACATTGTGTACCTCAAATATTTTTATGTTATCCAATTTTAAAGTGGGGCTTTAAATATTTTATTGAAATTTCTTTATACAGTTGTAGTTCTTTAGTTCATCTTGAGTGCATTGTCTTTATAAAATGATTTGCGAACCGCCCCAGCTTCGCCTTGGTAAAGATATGTTTTGACTCCACTCCACACCAGACACATGTTATTTCCTGCTCAAAATTTTGCATTCCTGAACTCCATCAAAATACCCCTTTTCTTCCCTCCCCGTCCCGTCCCGGTATATCTCATCCTATCCGGTTGGTCTTATCCGGTTCCTTTTTATTCTGTACATCCCGTCTTACGTCCAATAGCATGCAATCCCACTGTGTCCTATCCCATCCCTTCATAGCTTCATATCCCATATCTTCATAGCTTTTGCATGGATGGCAACTTAAAAATACAAGCCCATAATTAAACCCGTTCTTAGTGTTTCACTGTTCAACAAAATAAATATATATTTCATATATCATACCAATCGGACATGTTTAAGATTCTGGAGATTAATTAATGTTTTTTTATTGCGAGGAATGGCGAGACGAGCATGCCATTCGCCTAATGGCAAGTGATATGACCGCTCAAGGAAAATTGCAAAACCAAACAACACCATGAATTACAAAGCAACGGTTTGCATTCCACTGCGCTCGTCATCCCGAGAAATAAGATGTTAAGTCTCATTATGTCCAGTAGTTACTCTGGCTACAATGTCCTTCAAACCGGAACACAACAGTGCATTTACACTGCTGTTTGGCGGCATAAATTAATCGATTTACTTTAGTAGTATTAGCCATTACACATTGCAATATCGCTTTCAATTAATGAACTGTGGTCATTACTTAGTTTCCTCAAACACAAGAACGCATGCCACTAATAAAAAACAAAAGATATCACACTGGACTGTATCACAAAAGACATCAACTATTATTATTAAGTGAAATCTTTTTGAGTAAAAAGCTTAATAAAATACGTATTTCATTTTGTTTCTATTTTGCAAATACTGTCTGATTTTTATTAACGGTAAAACCAGCGGTATCGTTAAAACGAGAGAGTAAAAACCGCGTTAGTAAAATAACAATTTGTGAGAGAAATCGAAACACATTTTGGAATTCATCTGCAACACTGCACAGTCATTGTTCTACGTATGTCGGGGCACAAATTTCACGAACGTCAATTAATATTAATAGACACCTAAGCCAAAATACCGCGGTGAAAAAACCGCGGCAGCGGCGCACCGGCCGCGAAGCTGTTGTTTTTATCAAGGTTTTTATATAGGATTCCATTTGTAGACTCTTTACAAAACGCGTTATGGGAAAATATTTTTTGATTTTTAAATAAAATTGCATGATATCATTTGATTGAGCAAAAAAAAATAAACAATATTTTAGAATAAACATACCTACTTCAAATGGATGGTTAATTGTTTATTATGACAGCCTCCGTGGCGCAGTTAGTTAGACGCGGTCTGTAAATCGAGAGGCCGTGGGTTCGATCCCCGCACCAAGAGAAATGCTTGCGCGGCTCACAAATATTTTAAATTATTGGACGACACGTGCCTTTATCATTTAGACTTTGTAGGGACCAGGGTTTAATCTACGACGGTGGCGTCGTACAGGTATGTGAAATACCTTTAAAAATTGGCGGAATTAATCTCACAGATTTTTTCTTCGCCGTTAAAGTGGGCGATAATTAACTTTCCATAATAAAATATTTGAAATATATTACATACTGTCCTGCTTTTAACCAGGAAATAATCTATCAATAACAACAGAAAGTTTAATAATTATAAGGAACCACGCCGTGTATCGGGACGCGTTCGAGCCACACGTCACACAAACATCGGTGTATGTGACCTCCGCCGCGGTGCGGTCGACGAATTCTCGAAATAAATTAAAAAATGCTCACTCATCATCAATCAAACAGGCTCGATTCCATCAATATAATTTACTTTTTGTAGTTTTTACCCGAAAGCGCCCTCCGTGACTCGCAAGTTGAATGCGGCCCTGTTTGCGCCAGGTACCAACCTACCCACCACCCAATATGCAATGTTACAAGTTTCAATAATTCAGATTTTACCTGGCAATACCTAAAACTCATTTCTAAATTGATTCCATTACAAATCGAAATTAAAAGCTTTCTACTCACTCTCTGTATATTTAATTCATTTCCATTTTGTTATTCCATTCTGACGGAGAAATAATTAAATAAATATTACAAGGCACAATAGCCTTTATTGCCATATCCTGTTATTTAAATTTGAAAATATCCAATCAATAACTAAATTATGCAACTTGTGTTATTTGCCACATTAATATGATTAGTAATAATAAGTAAGTAATAAGTACACCCAACAGTCACATACATAGTCCTGACCCCACACTAAGATCGAGTCTTGTGTCGTGGGTATCAGAAGCTACGAAAGACTTTTCGGTCTCTCAAACACCCAGACCCGAAACAAATACCTGTGGATCACACAAATATTTGTTTCGGTGCGGGGATCGAACCCGCGGCCTCTCGTTTCACAGGCGGCGTCTAACCAACTGCGCCACGGAGGCTGTCATAAATAAAAAATGTTATCGGATATGACTGCAATAAGTTCACTAGAACATAAATCATTGTTTAATAAGTTTTAAAAACACACAACACGATAGAATCACCTCCTAAGCGGCAATCTAACTGTACAGGTTTCTCCAAAAACTATTATTTATCTCTTTACTTCTGTAAATAGATAAATAATGAACTTCACATTTGCGTGAAATAACTATCGGTATTCCATTTGCACAGATCTTAAGTTATTTTAAACAAGGCTTAGTATACATTCACACTGAATGTAGCATAGCTCCTAGTAACAAATACAATAAAAATATACCCGACATCCCACACGTAGTCCTGATCCCACATTAAGATACAAGTCCTGGGTAGAAACTATATATATATACTATAGAAACGAAACTGGGTATTGTATCAGAAACTGCGAGAGGGATCACAACAACCACAACTGAATAAATGGGTCATACAAAAATTGTCTCGGTGGGAGAATCTTATTACAACCACATTAACCAACTGCGCCACGGAGACTATAATAATAGCATATACAGGATGCGGCGCGGTAACTTCCTTATTTGAATTTTGCGCCACACAAAATCTATTAGTTCCCCAGATACAGCACCCTATATGTCCCGCTGTAAACACGGGCCTTGTCTATGATTAAAAGGAGCTTTGGCTATAGGCAATAGATTGGCTATGCAGTGCCTCGGACATCGCTGCTGTCAAGCTTGGACGCAAGATGGCTATCTATGATCGGACAAAATAATACAGGTGTCATTGTATCCGGATATATCCGTACATAGGATACACAAACAAAAACTTACATGGTTCATTATAAAGGGTCCTTAACCGCTAAAATAACCGCTGTGTACAGCGACCGCTATCATAATAATATCATATTTATCACCCACCTTATCACCTTATCATCCATCCTGTAAATGAGCATTTTGGGCCAGTGAATATACAGTTTGGGCCAAAATAGTGTCCAGTACGTGGCTAGGTATTAAACAATCTCTTGTTCTGGTGACATGTCGAAACGGTTTCGGCCATGGCGTAGTCCGTAATCGGTTTTCTCCAATAAACGGCGATTAGACGCGCTGGCGTCAGCACGGCCGGCTTCGGCCACGTACCCTCACACACACAAGTGCTCACGACGTTTAGAGAATTAAATTGAAAATTATAGTGGTTTTCGGGATGTTTTTGGTAATTTGGTTGAGATTTTAATGTGTCCAAATAATGTGGTTTTCAGGCCGTGGAATATTTTTGTCATGTGTGCTAGTTACATTGTATCAGTAAAACAAATTAATACAAATTTATAATATTTGTGAATGGACAATAAAAGGCTGATGATGATGTGAATATGAGTAGATGTCCAATTACCACCATTTTCTTACCATATTTTATGAGTGTCTCAAAAATATATTTTCGCTACGAAATTGTAATTGTGTGATTTATTATGTGGGTGAATAAGTAAGAAAACTAATTACCACATTCTACAATTATTACAAAACATGTACAAAGTTTTGTCAGTGCAACGCCGTAAACATAAACATTCGCAAACGTCTTTTCTTCAGTGTTTCAAAGAAACTAGACTACTTGTTCAAAGTCTTCGCTCCCATTTAGGTAAAATAGACGCCGTACAACTAAGTACTTTAGTTTTTATTCTTAGCAGATTTTTAATTTCTCGCTCCACTCAAACACAAAAGCTTCTTAAATATTTCATAGTTCACTTTTGTAAGCGAGGGTACTTGCTATAGTCGTGACCAGACGGCTATTTCAATTATTATCTAGAAGTCGTTTCACGAGCTCGCACTGCAGCACTTTTAATCATTCTCTTATCCTACTTTTAATAAGAATGTACCGTTTTTCTTCTTGTAAATTGTAACACCTTATTTACCAGTTATCTACTTAGATACAGCCCTGACTTAACAGGTGCAAACATATAAAACATATACATATGGACATTTAATTCATTAAAAAAACATACTAAAAATATTTTGTATGTTAGACCTAACAGCACCAAATATTAAAAACACACGGAGCTATGAATGAAGTTCGTTTTTCATTTTAGTCTTCATAGCACACAAGCTTCCATACACGTGTCGTAAAATTAACATGCTAAGAAATTTTGTTTACATACTGCATGAAAAATAAAAAGATTGCTTGTACTTTACACCTCATCTTGGAGTAAAAAACACAGCATTCCATCTGTCTTCTCTAAGCCTTCCAAAACGATAAATAAACACTAGCCGAGCTCTCGTGTGGAGTTACGTTCCTTCACCGCTATTATGGAACCGTTCGATTTCATTTCGCTTCTGTATTTGGAGGTTTCGACTTCTGTTTTATGGAATGAAAAATATATGAAGCTAGTTACGCAGCTATTTAGTATAATGTATTTTTGTTAATTACGGATACATAAAAACGGCTTAAGAAAAAAATTCAAATAATTTGTTTGGAATTTAATGCATAAAGTTCATGAATCTATTTAACAATTTTGAATTGGTTAAATTACTACTTATTACTACTAATTATACGATATAATTTATTTCAATTCGTCAAATCAATTTTGATTTAATTACAAAAACGCACATGCTGTTTTCAATGCAACCCTACGGAATCAAGCTAAAGCGGTAACACGCATTTATGTCAATCTTCTGTCACCACAACCCATCTCGAAGCCATCAGAATAAGCGCAGCGTTTGAAGCTCGGCGTACCGCGATAGCGCGGCAAGGCGGCCGGGGTGACGGCGCGGCTCAAAGCTTCGACAGCCGTCCAGCACGGCTCATAATTAAGAACGGTGACTGTTGAAAAATGGCTGCCGCCCCCGGCCGGCCGTGAATAATCGCCGTAATTACGATTCGGAATAATTTCCAGCCAGTCATAGCGATGCTATCGGTAGGTGTTGACGAGCGCTCGTTACGCGCACGCAGCAACGCAAACCGCTCTACATTTGTGTAAATTGCAATTTCTTCATTAGAGAGTTGATTAAACTGTTAAGAAATTAGGGAATGCACGCTAGGTCGTCATCCTTGCTTAAAGCAAAAGGTTTGCGGAAGCTCTGTCTGCAATCGGTTTAACACCACTTAAAGTATTATAAGTAATATAACCCTCCTTTTCTTATAGGACATTCTTACTTGTAGAATAAATCGTTGCGTAGGTCATTAAACTGTATTTAATTTTTCATCTTATTCGGCAACTATAAGAGTTGTAGTAACTGGTGTGTTAATGGACAATCGTTAATTTTTTTTCCTCATTAAAAGTTATCAAAATGTCTTTAATTTTCGTTAACCTTTTAAGGTTACGGTAGTAGAAGTTATTATATAATTATTTATTTTCTTTTGTTATGATACCATTCACTGCTTTCCCTCAAAACAAACTGGGTTTTTTATCTATCTCAGGCTCTTGGGCTAGCTATGATGGGAGTTGAGACCCAGGCAGATGTTGTCAATCCGAAATTTTCACGAATTACTAGTCTTAGATCGAAGCCCGTCCTACAAAGGGGTTCCATTCTGAGCATATAGGCCTAGTGGTGAATATGGACTATGATGATACAGTATCAACCATAAAGCTCTGGGTTCGATTCCCAAATCGGACAATTTGTATGAGTTTTTTAGTTTAAAAAATCCCGGGACTAGAATTTCTGCTCCGAATAACGTTATAGGACTGGCCTTTATCAAATTTTCCCATGTTTGGATAACTTTGTCAACATTATTTCCCTGTAACACATTTCCCCAACATTTAGCTTACTATGTCAAAATTATTAAACAAAGGTAAAGTCGTTCCGCACAATAAAAACCGAACACAAAATCCCTTTCTCTCCATTTAAAAAGAATTAGGCAAGAAATACCAATGCCTAATAGTTAATACTAACCCTTTCTAATTAAAACAATTTAACCGTCCGCAGCGGAGGCGGGTCCATTGCGCCAGACGTGGGCACATTTAATTAGTTGTAAATGCTTTTTTCGCAGTTGCATCACCGACCACGGCCGGCCTCTAACGCCTTTACGAAAGCGCTTTTAAACTTCTCGATGACTTTTGTTCATTGCGTTTTTGTTTGAATTCATTTACACTCATTTGAGATGTTTAGATCCCATTGTTGTATTTGCAGAGTTATAATTTAGGTACCTACTGTAGCGTGGTCAACAGTCGCCTACTGTGGAATACGAGGTTTCTCGGCATTCGAGAGTTTGATGAAGAGGGTTGAAGCCATAGTCCACCATGCCAGCCTATACATCACATACATACCATAGAAATTTTTACACGAATTTCTATGGTATACGGGTTTCTTCACGATTCTTTCCTTAACCATTTAAGTGCAAGCTAATTTATTAATACTCATGAATACAATAAGTTAAAGTTGTGCCCTGGGATTAAAAAACGCGACAACTGTTTTAGCAGAGTACGGCTGGTTCGTTTCCCATAGGTCACCACATATTTAGATTCAAGTATGATGTCAATATTTGGTGGTAGCATAATAGTAGTCGCATGACAGTCACCATAAACTATAGTGGAAAATCTGTTGAACTGACCTACGCAAGCGCATCTGGAGATAAATAAATACACCCAACAGTCACATACATACCCCTGACCCCACACTAAGATCAAGTCTTGTGTCGTGGGTATAAGAAACTACGAGAGACTTTTCGGCCTCACAAACACCCAGACCCGAAACAAATACCTGTAGATCACACAAATATTTGTTTCGGTAAGAAGATCGAACCCGTGGCCTCTCGTTTCACAGGTGGCGTCTAACCAACTGTGCTACGGAGGCTGTCAAAGATAAGGGATTGTAAAAAATAGCTATTTTATTAAAGCTATATTTTATTAAAGGTATATTTCATTAAAGCTGCACTTCGAACCGAAACCTGGACCACTAGATTACTTGTTATGTACGCAGCCACTACACCAATGAGACCACAAAAAAATGTAAAGCTATTTATAATACGGACCTTCAAATTTAACCTCACATATCATCGTAATTAATAATCGAGGAAGTACCCACAAGTACGACGAAATCGCACGCTGTAAATGTCATTTTAAATATTAACCTCTGCGTAAAATATATTTTAACCTTCAAATTTTAAGCTAATGACCCCTTTAAATGCTAACTTTAATGAACTGTGATTAAGGTCGTCGCCGACACGTCTCGCGCGTCAAATTATTGCCAAAATAAAAATCTCACATTTGGTTTTCGAGTTGCGACTTCAAGATCCCTATCGCGCAAATTGAATACAAAAACTGAGTTAATTCAATACCGATTGGTCTATGAAGTTAATGTAGATATAGGTACTCAGTATATGCGAGTAATCAGACAGACTTGCATTATGTATTAATGGATTTATTTATTTGTTCAGAGGCAGCGTATTTATGTAATGATAGGAATAATAGAGGAATTTAGCACGATGTTGTGAAATAGTTCTTAAACTTGAATCAATAGGATTTTCTACCTAGTCTTGATTTTTTTCCACGTTAAGCGACTTGGAGAAGTTACTTCATAATTTCTATGTTCTAGTTAAACACTCCGGTCGAGCCATCTCATCTCACCACGGTATTACATAGTATACAGCTACAGCTCGAAAGAGCTGCAGCGAGCTTTATTCTCCAAAATAGTGATTTTATAGCGACAAATCTAGGGTTTTCTAGGCGTTGTCGATGTTTCTTCTATCCAGAAAAGTGTGAGCTTGCTTAGACTAGTTTTGTTATAAAAAAAGAAAAAGAAAAACATTATCTCAAGCACTAGTTATAACGTGACGAAAGAAACCGTATAACGTAAGACATAGTCCCAATTAAGAAACTTATCAATAACACTGTTACACTGGACACGTGTAATTTAATAATCCCCAATCATACAAAAGATGTATCAGTTTTTAATTGTAATAAATTATTTTTAACCGTGAAAGTAGAGCTATTACTTAGACGGCGAGTAATCGGATCCACACGAAAAAATATCGCCCACTTTAATAGGCATAACAGTACCCATAACTCAATTAAAACAAGAGCCCATTTTAAATTACTGCTTTAATAACACGCACCGGACTGCGCCGCTACCTGGCTTTGTTAACAAACCGAATAACTACTGGAAGAGCTATGAGCGGACATATATTTTATTCTAGACGGATTGTGTACACATGGACGCAGGTGACGAATGTGTTTGGATCTAGATCCACGTCATGGGCTACTGGTTAGTGCAATCATAATATTTCAGTTGAATATAATGTTGCAACTTTATGTACGCATTATAGACTTCTAATGGAGATTAATTTCTTAAGTAAGATGTCGAAATATTTGTTGCTACACTAACCATATAACATGTAAAATTAATAACCTTTAAAAAATACAGAAGATATTGATTCCCTTTAACAAAGAGCGTGCTTTTTTATGCAACTACATTAAAAAGTGTTATCGCTTTTTGTCAAGTTTTGCAGTCCTCATGACTCCTTTAAAATATGTTGACTATTTTAAAATGAATGCAGAATCTCATATATTATGTATATTAAATTAATGCCACTTCCAGCACGTCCTAACGCTCAACCAAAGCCCGTAATAGCCCCGATTATGAGAACTGTAAGTTGGTTAAGAATAAATAATGAAAAATTGTAAGTAATGTGTTCTAACTTGTCGACGCGACTAGTCGGCAATTATTTGTGTCATCCATCACGCTGTCACGTTTACTTTCCTACTGCCGCTAATGTCTTGCCTATCCTTTATTTCATTATTTGAAAACTTAACACGTGTTAATTTTCCTCAAGTTTTAGTCGAAATGCACGTGACCTTCTGTCTCTAAGGGCTAGGTTTTGATCCACAGATCGGGAAATCTGCAAAGCGAATTATCAATTTAGAAAACATTTTCTATTTATTTACATCTCTCTGACGTGTTACACGTTTCTTGTATCCAAGCGAAAGCATTTTTTGGAAAGTACATTAAATAAATGAAACATTGAAAACTAATTACAGTCAAAGAATTACCTATATTATGCATCAGTATAAAAACAGCGCTGTTGGTAACGACACAGTCACGTTGTGACTAAAAAACCAAAGCCTTTAATTAGAGCGTGAATAAAAATATAAACATAACCAATATTTGCCATTTCTTTGAGATCGATTTAAAAATAGACTCGCTACCTATCACTTCATGGGACGGAACGTACAAGGGGAAATGTGGGTGTCCTGGTGACACCTCTGTTTACCCTTCTGGGAAAAAGGCGTGAATTTATGTATGTATGTATGCAATTTCAAAATATTTGTGTTACATATTTCTTTACATCCTTATTGTAGATAAAGACAAGTGTTTTAAAGATTAAAGTGTCTTTAATGTGTGCTTTGATTTCGCAACAACGCCTGCCCCTATAAAAACAATGTCCATACTCCAGAGTGTATATTTTGCAATAAATAATTATGCACATTTGGCATCGGTAATTTTAAAAATAAATACTTTGCAACACTGCAACAGTTTAAAATCCTTAAACTCGAATGACTTAAACGTTGCGTGTCTGAGACAACCGTGAACTAAAAACTCGAAATAAATCTACAGGTAAACATATTAATATTTTGACATACACATACTCGTAATACTAAAAGATTACACGTCAGGTTAAACAATAAGTTCTCACGGCTTAATGAACGTGAATTTTGGAAACATATGTAATAATTTAATGATATTCCGTTTCATTGTACACGTGAAAGCGAATTTCCCACAATAATGTAAACAAACTTGTAATTTTCAAATACAATGTTGGGAAAATGCTTTACTTTTGAAGACACCTTTTAATAAAATTAATGTAGTATTTTATTACACCTTTTACTCTTACTGAAAATTATGTTTACGTTGTAGACTGCAGTTTTTTTTATTGCCATGAATGGCGAGACGACCATGTCATTCGCCTGATGGTAAGCGATACGACCGCTCATGGACAGTAGCAAAACCAAACAATAATGAATTACAAAGCAACGCTTGGTGTTCCACTGCGCTCGCCATCCAGAGACGTAATATGTTAAGTCTCATTATGTCCAGTACTTACGCTACATTGTCCTTAAAACCGGAACACATCAGTACATTTACACTACTGTTTGGCGGTAAGTTAATGTAGGTAATTTTGACAGTCTGAGTCGTGTACGGCCTATATGTACGAGAAAAACGAGTTGTTAATTATTGAAAGAAGGATTTGGAAAAAAAATCACAACGATTTTAATATTCTACTAATTTTGGTGTAACTATTGCTAGCTAAATAAATAAATAAATACACCCAAAAGTCACATACATAGTCCTGACCCCACACTAAGATCGAGTCTTGTGTCGTGGGTATCAGAAACTACGAGAGACTTTTCGGTCTCACAAACACCCAGACCCGAAACAAATACCTGTGGATCACACAAATATTTGTTTCGGTGCGGGGATCGAACCCGCGGCTTCTCGTTTCACAGGCGTCGTCTAACCAACTGCGCCACGGAGGCTGTCTAAACTATTCTAATAACTGAGCTATTCAACTATTACTTGAAACATCTTTGCTATTTACCTTATGCTCATTGCTCCCATAAACTCTTTAATTACGCCAACTTCCCGACAACAATCTACAATTAAACCTATTTTCAAACGAATCCCGATTCCCTACAAGTGATTTATGAACTAAATACAGTCAAAGCACGAAATCAGTGACTTTCCAAATAGCACCTTCATTTTTCATGTCTGCGAAATTTCCCCGAATACAATCGCGACGTCATTAATAAGTCACAAAGTGAAATATTGGTCGATATTCGAATAGCGACCGCTGGCGACCTAACTTCCGAAAACCATCAGAGACTGTTGCACAAGCAAAAAGCCACCGCCCCGGTGCGCTTCCGATTGCACTGCCAACGCTGAAAAATTACGAGAACAACCCCCGCAAATCGAGTTAATGTAATAGTGGCCCTGTGAATTCGGCCGCGTTGTAGCCTTTTTGAGCAATTCAAATTTTGTTGACTCGTTAAATACTGGCGCGAAGTTCACGCTTGGCAAATATTGTAATTTATGAATTTTGAAATGGAAGGAAGAAATGTTTTGAAGATCGAGAGTATTGTGTTATTTGTCTATTATAAAATCTTAATAATATCTTCGCATATTCACTCACATATTGAACTATTGGTGGCTTCTCCTCAGATAGCGATAACCGTAAACGATAGTGGAAAACACAGAGTTACACAAGTGTGTCGCGTTTCAGTTTCACCTCGTGAATATAGGGTTTCATTAAGGCATATTTGTGTCGCCTAGCGAGACAACCATCTCTCAAAGGTAAATTCTTTTTTTAATACATTGCAATTACCATTGGGTGCATATCAGTCATTTTAAGGTGCCAATATTTAAAAAAAAACCCGTGTATTGATAACCTTTAATAAGATTTTAATACTCCCAAGTCTCACGTGTAGAATACAAAATAAAACACTTTATATAACATATAGGCAGCATTTGACAGCGTTACTAAACATAAAGTGAACGCAAACTTAGATATTGAATTGGAAATAAAAAGTTATAATAGTCATAGATTTCGTTGTGGGTTAAAGACAAATTAGACATTCCCGGACTCGCTGAGCTTCAATGCTCGGTGTCATTACAATGCGTGCCACTGTTGATCCTGGCTTACAGGAGGTGCAGTGGCGGGTGTGAGGGCGAGACAGTCTCCAGTGATTATTTGTAAAAACCATCCATTTATAAATTAACGAAATACCAGGGAACTACGAAGATAATTCAATATACCTTTTTATATGAATTAAATTAAATATAATTAAAATTAGAATATTAAAATAAACAGATGTAAAAGTTGTTGTTTCTTCCACTGCAACTGTACTTAACTTTATATAAATAATTGAAACACCTGAATAAACTATTAGCAGCTAATTATTCCAACAACAAGCCTACTTCTCTTAATTGTTATGATTTAGCTGCAATGTTTTTGTTATCATAACCTGCAAACGTTATGACAACAAAAAACTCAATCACAATACATCAAAAAGAGCCTAATGAGTACACCACAAGCAAAATAAATGCACTATTTTTTCACATTATCACGTTGGAGTCCTTCAACCTTCCGAGAACTGTGACGCATGGGCGCAAACGACAATTACAACTTTGTTGGCAGCCGGCATTCCAAGAAAATGGCGACTTTCTTTTGTCCTGTAATGTTCAATGCGAGACCAATCTATGAGACGACATCGTGTTGACATTATTTATATGTTCCCAAAATACCGAACTTGAATGTTGGGAAAACCCAGTTTTGTTATCTGGAATATTCCATCACATGTGATGGATAATGCCGCTTTTAGTGGGAGGATTTTGGCATCCGCCCGGAAGGCGGCCACCTTACGCGATAGAAAACCCGTCATAGTGATCTATGAAAATGCCCCGGGGTCAGCCTGTGCAGATCCGGTTTTTTCTTGATTTGTCTTGATTAGCAACAACGATAATTTCTCATTGATGGATATATGGATCTCTATTTAGATTAAATTACAGTTACCATCACTTGCATTGTCTGACTTTGTCGTGCAGTGCATAAAAAACACATCTTCGATGGACAATACGTTAGATTTAATATCAACGTTTTCCTTGTATCACGTGTTGTGACGAAACCGAAATTAAAAGACTACAAAAACAATTTGATAGGTAACATGCCGTCACGCCTCCGAAGCTTAAGCAGACGTGCCTTAAATGCAACCTCACTGCTGTTTTTCTGTCATTATACAGAAAACTAGCATACCGGTATGTCTAATACAGATATTGTAACACGCACTATACCTATAAATTATGAATTAATTGATTTTATTTAAACACACCCAATAGTCACACATGTAGTGCTAACTCTAATGACATGTAAAACTAGATGCGGTGATGAAATCATTGAACGTTATCGTTCATTTTGAGAAAAACTTATATGTGCTATACAATTAGAAAATGTGGTTATCTATTCGTTTCTTTCATAGAAATGGAAATTGATTTCAAATACAATTCAACGAAAGTTATATAGGTACATCCAAAACACTTGTTTACTAAATATGCTAATGCGAATGAAACAAAAGCACATCGGGCAACAATGGCCCAGTGATACATGTAATAAGTTGCATCGCCAACTCCACAACATTGTTACACGTGTGCAAATACTAAGGACTAATGCCCGTGTTAAAACATTTAACAGTCGGCTATAACAACGGTGGATATTTTTAATGTCTTCCAATTACAGTGTTCACTTGGTTAACGATTTCGCTGAGCATTAACTATTCCAATTTTATGTTTTCCACTCGTACGAAACGTGAAATTCCTCGAGTGTCGTTCGCGAATTGTTAAATTGTTTCTTGTTTTTGTTGATTTTTTTATGTTGTGGTGATTAAATGGAATTTTGTAGGTAAATATGGGCATAATAAGATCGAAATTGCGAAAATAATAAAAAAAAAGTAATTCTTCGGTGCAATAATGTATAGCATATTTTTACATATAATCCACATATTCTATAATAAATATAAAAGCCTTATATTGCACTCAACATCCACGGGAGGCCTCTTGTCGGTTTTAGATGACGCGGGCTTTACAGTTTAAGAAAACCTCATTGCGAAGCTTGTTTACACATATCTAACGGGCAGATCGCAGACAACAAGGAAAGATAAACATGAAACAAAACACCACTTATAAAACCTAGGCCACAGTGCTACCATTTCACCGCGGCACAAGCTGATTTCCGCGGCACCTATCTGCGCTTTGTCTTGCTCATGGTGACTTACGAATTTTATTATCTATGGCTTAAAATGATATACGACCGCTCTTAACTGGAGAATCATAAAATATTTTCTGTTTGTGAAATATTTCTGAAGCAATAAAGCAATAATTCACTACGGGACTACGGGGAAGATGGCGAGCTTTATTTGCCGTCATAAACGTTATGTTTATGGTGTACTTTTTTGCCTGGTTGTGCGTTCGTCCGTGGAGACTGGAGACCGAGTACGCGGCCGCACATAAAACTTCGCTTTATCATTACCGTGATTGAGAAACTTGTCCTCCACTCGCCAGTCGACACTTAGTTAGCTAGATTACAAAAATGCGTTCGTGTATGTCAAAACTCCACGCTGTAAACTAAAGGTGCTTTAGATCTGTGGGATACAGCAGCAAGTATTTTTAATTGAAAAGTATTCCAGAAAAATAAGAGGCTTCCACGGACAGCCTCCGTGGCGCAGTTGGTTAAACGCCGCTTGTGAAACGAGAGGCCGCTGGTTCGATACCCGCATCGAAACAAATATTTGTGTGATCCATAAGTATTTGTTTCGGGTCTGTTTGTTTGTGAGGCCGAAAAGTGTCTCGTAGTTTCTGATACCCACGACACAAGATTCGATCTTAGTGTGGGGTCAGGACTATGTATGTGACTGTTGGGTGTATTTATTTTATTTATTTATTTATAATTCCCTCTTGTCACATCCCATATGCCTAGTTTTCTTATGCTCTATTTATTTGTCTAGACAATACGACTCTTTTATTAGACATCGGTTTTAAATCTTAATTTTTTCCACGATTCTTATGAATTACAAGAACACAATATAAACGACATTTATATAATATCATCTCGATTACCGTATTTTTGAGAAACACCTCTAGAACCATGTTTTTAAATAAATAAAGTAATTAAAATATCCTTTATTTCAATGAATCCATACCAAAGATGTAGTTACTGCCTATGTTAGTATCAGGTGTATTTTTAACCAAGTCAAGGTTTTTACATAAGTCCAACTCACTCCTTCCGATCCATCAGTTAATTGGCTGGCTCATTGATCATAACCAAGATCATTCGTTCTCGTCCTCAAAATCAGAGCTGACGTGAGGGCGTCAGTCGTTAGTGGCTCACACGTACCGAGTGTGAAACTTAGGAAGTGTCGACGGGGGGCTCCATTAGTCAGCGTGATTAGTTCTCCAAAGCGTTAATGTTTCAATGAGATGAATAATCGGCGGGAACAGTGACAAATGCTCGTCGGTCGTTGCGCGCACGCACCTGAATCCGTGCTCAAACGTGCCGCGCCATCACTCAACATCACTACGTGTTATATGCACCAGATGAAGAGATTTATATTTATTAATGCTAGTATCACCATCAATTCATGTTTACAAAGACTGTATACAATAAACTAAAAAGTATCTATATAGGATTTATTTTAAACTTCCTTTCTCCTATTTTGTAGAACGTACTTATTTTGAATTCTGAATTTTGAATTTTTGAATTTGGAACGGAATAGGAACTTGTCTAATATCGTTAGAGCATGATGGACAGTCTATTTATTGATAAATGACTCAGCTTACGTATTCAGAGTCAAGGGTTAAGTCGGCTGCGATCTAGTGTCGGAATCTTTTTCACATTCTCTCTTGGCTTGTATTTTTTCTGTTCATTCCTTGCGTCGTATCGATACGTGTCACTTTACTATGATTTAACATTGATTGCGTTCTTTGAGTGCGGCCGCCGTGGAGATTTACAACTGACGTGATAGCTACCGTCCTGTTATTGCACTCGGCAAAAATATTTGTATGCGCGAGTTGGCACTCGTTCTCGGAACCGGGGACATTAAATCCTTGCGGGAAATTATGGCAGGATTAGGTCTAGATCCGTAGCTAGTGCATGGCATGAATGTTTACCTATGTGGGGAAATATTTATGAATTCTGTAGCGGAGAATAAATATGTAAAATTTTATAAGGATAAATAATATTTACCTTTCACTATTGGTCATCATTAGGTTATTTTGTTATATTTTATAAAATTTATTGTAAATGAAAAAAAAATATTAAACAACACTAATAACTTCAGCTAACGTCATCTAGCGAAATTTATTCGAACTACTTTTCAACCCAAAAAGGTAACTTCAACTAAGACCTTTGCTATTATGCATTTAAAAATAAACGCTTTGATGTTTTCGCCGTGAATTTTTCATATCACATGTACAGCTTGATGAAAATAATATCGGTTCTCCTTTGTTTCCGTCCAACGAACGCATACACTACCTGTTGCATTTTGACATTTTAAATTGAATCTGTCACAATGGAATTTCCTAAGCGCGGTCTGTTTGATACACGTATAATTCGGCGGTTTACCTATCTTGTTTATTTAAATTGAATTTCTTTTTTGGTACATTGTAACATTATTGTATTGTACTATTGTACAGCCATATTCATAGACAGTTTTAAAACCTATTATAGCTATCAGATGTTTTGTCTTTTTCGCTCAAACCGAATTCAAAAGTTGTCCGAAAGGGAGAAAACATTCGATAACTAAAATAGGTTTTAAAACTGTTTATGTATATGGCCCTTAATGGTTCGACTAAGTCTCAAGCCACTGTAAGATAGGTTTCAGGTTGTGGTGATGAGAAACTACGATTGCTTTTTAAGTCCAACAACACACTTACGCAAGACATATACATACTTGTGGATCACACTTTCGTCTGTCATAGGATTTAAGCCACAAAAGCTTTAAATATAAAGATATTTTATTCGTCGACATCATCGATGAAACAAAGATACGTTTTTCAGTACATTGTAATATGTAATGTTATAATTATTTAAGATTTCACATCAGCAAAAAAACATAAAAACCTCGAACAATAATTCAACCCAACAAAAAAACCGTTAAAGTAAATACAATCTGCATAAAACGGAACGTAGTTACATAGTGGGCTGTACATAATAGTTAATCAAACCTTGCACGAGGTAGGTGATGCCAATAACAGACCAAGCTGCATGAACCGAGCCCGACATTCATATATCAAAACATTTGTGCTCCGTGATTAATAAAACTGATGCTGTGGATACAACTTCGCGTATTATTCGTGTACGGCATACGGAATTTTGTGGAATGCAACGGATGCACTGGAATTACAAAAAGAGCTTCGATATTATCATAGGTTTATGTTCGGGGTTTGATATATTAGATTCGGAGGTTAAATATAGGCCAACTTCAACAGGTTGCTCTGCAAAATATAAGTACATTGGCCGATTGAAATAAAACATTTTTTTACGGATTTTATCGCGATTTCGTTTAATTTTTACATTTCTTAACTTCCCGACGTTTCGATTGCTTTACAGCTTTCGTGGTCACGGGGCGGACTAAGGTATTAGTCATCCGCTCAGTGACTGTTACAATTAATTAACTACCCTTACTTTTTAATAATTAAAACGTTAATTTTAAAAGTTGATTGGTTGTTTAATTTCAATGTGTAACGTTCGCGTAAATCTAAGAAACCATTATAATTTGACTGACTCCGCAACTCGACATATTTTCGTGTCTCATTGTGATCAGTGTAGTCAGTGATCGGACGAATTAGTATTTCCTACCACCGGCTTTTGGGTATCCGACAAGCTCACTCATAGATAATACTATATAGGAAAAGCTCACTCATCGCACGAAATGCAAGACTTCTTCGAAGATTTTCTGCGGGACTGTGAAAGCAAATTTGTTAGCATTAACTACATACAGCATTGCTTCAAAAAAAATTAGTAAATGCTCTCTAATCTCTAAAGTCTTAACTGCTGGAAGCGCTCATGAATTTGTCCTTGACGCAACCACAACACAGTCCATACATACATACATAAACTCAAGCCTTTATCCCAGAAGGGGTAGGCAGAGACACCACCAGGACACCCACATTACGCCTCACAACAAAGTCGAAAATTAGATAGTTTGTTTTCTATACGAATTAGCCCACATATATCACGGTACAAGACTTAATTCATCTACGGCATTATTTTTTATCTTTATGATCTACTGTATCTTATTGTGGGGTTAGGACTATGTCTGTGACTGCTGGTAAGCCGCTTCAAACAAGTCGATGTGCAGATCCTTGGGGTAGGCCTATGTTTAGCAGTGGACAGTTGACTGAAGAGAAAGAGGGAGAGTGTGACTACTTCAGCCACAGAAAGTCTATTGCTGAAAATAAGCCACCTACGAGGATTTCCATAGCGACTTATAGGAAGCGGTCTGCATTCAGACACCATCCATCCTGATAAAAATCATGTGTGTGACTGTTGGATATAACATACACTCACGCCTATTTCCCAGAAAGGGTAGGCAGTGCTACCAGGACACCCACATTTCACCTTGTATGTTGCGTCCAACAATGTGATAGGGGGCGAGCCTATCGCCATATCGGGCACAAACTTCTGACTCCGGGCTGATAATGAAAAACCTAATATAACTTTAAAGTTCGATATTTGATAGTTTCTCACGCTGTAGTTTTCAAAACATCGTGTAGTAAAAATTAAAACAAATCCGCGATGAAATCCGTAACAAAGTAGTTTTATTTCAATGTCAAGTGTTTATTATTTTTAGTGTATAATTTAATACGATTCCATAAGGTTGCGTGAAGCGCGCCTGCGCTCCACACACTGCGATGACGGTGCCATTTCCGATGTCCGACTCATTATAAACTCTGCTCTATTTCTTTTTTTAATATCGATAAATATTTTATGTTGCATTCCACATTGATGTTGAATCGATCGTAATCAGCTCGCTCATATGTCATGCTTTCAGTTCGAATGAATTTTATATCCAACACTAGCGATTTTTACTTTTTAGGCTGATGTCTCAGAGGCGTTATATAAAAATGAAATGAAGGCGTTATATAAAGTGTGCGTGGTGGCCTGTTGGTAAACGGACCAGACGCGGCTGCCTACATGTTCACGGTGGTCGCGGGTTCAAATCCCAGGGCACACCTCTGACTTTTCGGAGTTATGTGTGTATTGATAGTCAATCACCACGCACTTTAACGGTGAAGGAAAACATCGTGAGGAAACCTGCATACCGTAGCGATTTTAAAGAATTTCTACGGTATGTAAGTCCGCCAACCCGCACTAGGCCAGCGTGGTGGACTATATGGCCTAACCACTCTCAATCGATTCTCTCGATTGTAGAGTAGGCCCGTGCCCTGCAGTGGGACGTATATGGGCTGATATAGATATAGATATAGATACAAAAATATTATTTTGATTTTCTTAATATGTAACTAATACTGCTATTTGTGTAACTGCATTTACATACAAATACAAATCCGTATTACTTTCTGTATTACTTAACAATCAAAACTCTGTATTACTTAGAAATTTAGTGAATTTAAAAACTTTATTTCACAATTTAAATTCATTTCTGTCCCATATGAGTATTGGCGCTTCTGAAGAGCTTTTTTTCGACACTTAACCCTTTTTTCGAGTATTTGGTTATAAGGTTTTATCATTTACAAACAACACGAAAATGGAGCCGTTAATACGGTTAGCCGTCTCTCACCAATTTGTAGGTAAATATGAAATGTTTGCTGCATCGAAAAAACTACATTTTTATTATAAATTAACATGTTTATATAGAGACTCATTTGGTCAGCCGTCTTCTTCAACGTTTTTCTTTTACATTCACCAAAGATTTACGTAAAATTAACTTTAGTGCTCTGGCTTTAAGTTACTTTTCGAATGTTTTGCAGTAATAAACGGACTTAGGTTCAGGCAGACTGGATGTCAAAGTTATGACGTGTTAGATTGATTATCGGATGGATGTTAAAATACGTTTTACGACTTTTTATGACGAGCTTTCGGTGTAAAACCCTCCTAACAGATTCGTTCGTGGTCATATTGGCCATACGCGCTGGGGGTTTATGTTTTTAAATATTATTTCAACTTTGTAACTTTAATTGGTAAAAGTCCTTATACCAAACATTAAAATAAAGCACTTTACTCGGGTATGTAATTTTAATGCGTGATAGCAGATTTTAGTATAAAAAACTCCTTTCAAAATAGAAGGTCGCAAGTTTAATCGTAATTGTTTTGAGGATTAACGTATTTTTACTGTTAGAGTTAAATTAGTTACTAATACCAGTCACAGCAATAAGATCATGGTTTGGGTTGAGGGTAGTAGAAATTAAAACGGTGTTTTGGGTCACACTACACCCATTCCCGCGACAAACATTTGTCTTACGTGGATCGGCCCTGCTATCGTTACACCGGCACTGCACACCCAATACGCTACTGATGCTTTCAATAATACATACATACATAAACTCATGCCTTTATCCCCGAAGGTGTAGGCAATGGCGCCAACAGGACACCCAAATTTCTCCTTGTATGTTTCAATAATAAACTGAGAATGTCTACGGAAATTCAGAATGAGTGCGGCAACGTCACGATTTCTACGGAACCGGACTTTTTACCCCATATATCGATAGTCCTGCTGTCAATCACGTCTTAGGACAAACAAAAAATCAATGAACGAAATGTAGGTGCTAATAGGGGTAATCATTCATACCTTTCGGGGATAGAGTCGTAAGCACATGGGCATAATATGTACTTGTATAACAGCGTTGTTGACAGCCTGTTTGTTTGAACCACAAATAGTTGTTTCAGGTCTGCGTGTTTGTGAGGCCGAAAAGCCTCTTGTAGTTCTTGATATCCACGACACAAGACTCGATCTTAGTGTGGGTCAAGACTATGTATGTAACTGTTGGGTGTTTTTCATAAGTAAACACATCTATATAACATAGGATTAATCTCATTAAAAGACAATGTTTTGTTAGTCCCGACTCTCGTCAACAGTAATGTAATATGTAAAAGCCCGATATCTATGGGATCGGGTCGTTCCGTGCGGTGACCACTGCGCGGTCGCACCCACTACCTGTCACACATCCGGAACAATTAGGTGCGCGGGTCAACGCACCGACCCAAAACATTGTTCGCAATGCACGTACCAGTGCCGAAAAACTTATCACGTGATCATTATTTATTGAGTATAATATTATAATAGAATGATAGGAGCGATGGGTTATTGAGAGTCGAGTATGGAACGGGGTGCCGAATTAGAGGGCTAAGGTTCGATTCCATGTCTCTGAATTCTGAGCCACGTGTGTTATAGTAACTTATGATCTTAACTGTAAAGAATTGGTGAGGCATCTTAGTAACTGTGAGTACTCTACTAGATTTTTTTAATTTAAACTTTACGTCCAATATCCCGCATTAGTTAAGCGGAGTGATTATCAAGTATATTTTCCAGCTGATTCTTCCTTAAGGAAGCTAACATTTGTCTAATATAAAAAATATAATACGTTTGCATAATGCAATTTATTGTTTGTTCAATCTAAGTAATATTTTTTGTCTTATTTGAACTTTCACTACGATGTGTATTGCAGTGTTTGCTGTTGCAAAATATGAACCGCAAAATAGGTGGCAGATAAAATGTTTCTGGTTTTCAATCCGGTCCATATCAATATTCGGTCAATATTTTGGTCCGAGTCTTCGGGTGCGTGGAATTACTAGATATGTATGTATGTAAATAGCAGACTGGGCTCTGTGACGTACCTTGGGAAAGGCTTATGTCCAGCAGTGGACTGCAATGGTCCGATGATGATGATGATGATGATGATAAGTATGACACGTGTCCTATCAATGACTTTTACGGTAATCTACTTAATACTCTAGTCAAAAAATGTTTTTATGAATTTTAAAGAATTTTCCGTTGCCGCATATATGTATAACGACAAACATACTTTAATGCAACATAATTCCGATAGTCATACCCAAAAACCGTGTAAATAAGGTGTAACAATTTAAACATTCAAATTGCATGTCAGGTTGAAATAATTCTGGTAGGTATGAACTAATGTCAAATCGGAAGCGGAAACTGCTCCCATCGCCGATTGGAGGGAAACGCGAGGTTCCAGCGCATGCGCACGTCAACGATCTCATCTGCATTATGACGTCACGTCCGGCCTGGCCTTGGCTCATCAACTTAACAGTTAATCACAAATTATCGGGTTTCGCGAACTGCGACCGACACACCGACACAGCCCACGCCACTCATGTTTTGACAACATAATCAACAGCCATTGTTTATGTAATTATGACCTGTCGCACAAGTAATACAATTAAATATTAAGTTTTGTTTCCGCTCACACCAACGCACGTCGACAATGGTACCGGCCCGCGTTCCCTTCAGCTAATTCGTACAATGTGTTGTAACACTATAATTTGCCATAAGCAAGAGTTAATATCTCTCGTTATCTTCAAAGTTGAAGCGTTATGGCTCACAAGCGCTCTCACGTGATACGGAGAGTTAAAAGCAGCGAATTATCATAATGAGCAATAACCAATTGCACGAAGCGCACGTCAAATCCGCTTAACTCATGTAAATTTATGGTTATAGGTTATTCCTTTTTGAATTTTAAGTCAATTTGGCTGCGTTTGCGATGAGCCGCGTCGGCCCTATTAGCGGCCAAATGGTGTACGGTGAACGTTCGGATTCGTGAAAGAAATCAAATTACAATAACAACGCACGCCACGCCGCTACCGATACTTAAATAACGGGTTGCGTCTAATTTATAAGAGGTAAATTGTAGGATGCCACGCGCGCCCGACTTGCCGCCATGTGTCATTAGATCAGACGCACCAATTATATTTAGTTAAGTTTGTTCAACGATGATTATAGTTCTACTTCCTCGCGGCGGAAGAACGTTGTTGGAATCTCATTTATTAATACGTAAGTGGTTAAAGAAACCATAATTTTATAGAAACTAAAATTACACGAAACGGTAAAAATAAATATTGTTTAAAGTTACCCCAATGACCTTGTGTTTCGATTCGTTTCACCTCCAAATTTTAAGTTATGTAGAGTAGTGGAGATAGTGAGACAAAAAATAAGTTTACTTCAAAAATATTAAATTACGTGTGACATGACCGAATCAAGAATCAATATGTTTAAACAAGGTCATTGACAAAACCATCTTTACAAATATCGAGCGTTATACCAAATGTATGCTATGCCGTATCATTAAATGATATTTGATACGAAATCTACTGACGCCAAAATACCCTTTACATGGTTTTAATAAGTATCGTCATTAGCATCAAAAAATCACCCCAATGAAACCCTCTCCACCATCCTTCGATACTGCGCAGATCCACAAATTCAAACTCTATCATCTGAATCCGGATCTTCCATGCCTTACCAGCGAAAGTTCCTCAAAACCAATAAAAACAGGTGAATCTGTAGACAGTGTGTCTGCATGGATGTATTGAGGCGGCGGGTCCCGAGCACTAGACCCCCGGGCCCCCGACCCCCGGACCCCCCGGCCCCCGGCCCCCGTGCAGGTAGGCATGAATGGCCGGCGCCCCGCTGGCCGTGAGTTATGCGCGAACCCCGCGGCGCGGCGCGGACGCTGCTTCACACCTCCGGCCGCGTGTGGTCCAGCTTTACGGCTGCGCGCGCATGCAATACTGAACTAATACGGGAAGGCTATTTAATTGGACTTTTATATTGCTAAGATAATGTACTGAGGGTAATTATAAGGATGTCGTGATGAGTGAGAATGGTGAGATTGTCTCGTCGGTCGACACATTTGTGCTGGTCTGCTGATTCCACCTTGGCTGTGTATTTAATTGTTGCAACAGTTGCTGTCATCAATAAGTTTATAACAAGAATTTTGCTCTACATTCGACAATTCTGAAAACATCTAAGTATAAACCACTCTTTTGACACAGGAATTTTTATCTATAACTAAGCCAGCTTATCTCAGTGCTGGAAACATATACAACAAAAGTAAGTATGTTTCATTTAATTCTTATCTCCGGAGTCATTTAATACTCATATGGAGTATATGGAGACAATAATTAAAATGTGAAAATCATATTAGGTACAACACTTAAATACAGCAAACTCCAAATAAACCCAAAACAACAAACTTATAAATCAAAATCAATTAATATCCAATTAACGAAATAACAATCGAACTATTTCGTAATCCCGAAGAAAAACCTTATCCGAATCAAAGTTACTGGCGACCTCTCGCATAACAAATCCCGATACACACCTAAATCTTCCGCCGCGTTACTAGTAGACGTCCTGAACGTAAGATATTATAATATTAGTCACATTAGTGTGTATATTTTACCCGGGAATTATTTTATTTGTCGGACTTATTACGACCTGCGCGGCTTCCTGCACGATACGATATGGACGGTGTTTGCAAGATGCAGTCAGCGGACAGGTTATTATATCAGAACCTAATGTACTGTTTTTTTTGGGTATACATATTATAATTAGTTTCATCGCTAAATGGTTTATTCGACAGCTTTGATATTTAGTTTTAAAGTAAATAAATTTTAATTTTCTTTATAGGTACTATTAAAGAATAAAATTTACTATAAATGCATAGTAAAGCTAAAATAAACAAAAAAAAAACCATTCATGATCTTATTATGGTTTTGCATATATTTGACAAAAAAAATCGTGTGATATCAATTATTACAATGATTTGTCAGTATTGAACATATAATTTTGAAATAACCCAAAAGTTGAGCAAACTTTGCTAAACTCAATTAAATCAAAATTTAGATCTAGTTTAGAAACTTTTTTATAATTAAATAGAATCAAATCAAGACGGCCAAGTTTAGCTGCTCAAATTAAAAATGAGTTTTGTCTATAATTTAAGATAATATTGCAAGCGTAAATAATATATTATGATACGCCATGTCTTTCTTCTGTATTGGAATAACCCGTCCACGGTAAGTTGTCCCTGTACCGGTACCATTTTTATTGGACAGGAAGGAAATTTTAACTCTCAATATATTCTAACGTTTGAAATTTATTTATGCCTCAGCCGGGGACGATCCGGTTCATGCAGTTTACTAACATATCACTTATTTATTTAATAAAAAAACATTTATACGCGAACAAAAGTCACATCTGATGTTACCAATAGCTACTGTATAAGTTTACTACCGTTTTAAAAGGGAATATTTTATGTGACGATAAATATCGCTTTAAACTATAGCGCTCTAGTTTTCGACTTTTTTATTATTTTCTTCGTCGATGTATTGATTACTTACGGCTTCATTCCTTCTAGTACTTGAGCTGTACAGTACTTTAGTGTATTGCGCACTAGTGATCACGGAACTACTGCTCAACCGAAAGTCTGATTGAGAGCTGTTAGTGTGGCATTATCGTTTATCTGCTCATCAAGCATATATACAGGTTTTTACTTTCGGTATAAATTAATTTTCAACCCTACATGTTGTGACTTGAATTGATGGTGTTCTCGCAGTTCTCGACCGAAAGAACTATTTTGTATTTAGAACTATGGAAATAAACTGTGCAGTCATTTTGCAAGTTTACAGCCAACTCCTGGCTTCCTAGACCACAAACATTGATACTAATATGGTAATTTATGATTTATTTCGAACACTCATTTCTTTCATCAGTACCTTATCTCCGTAACTACTGGTTAAATGTGATCTACTTAATAATTCAGGTCTTTTATAATTCCTAGAAAACTGTTAACACCCACGCATTCATAAGTCAAGAGGAAATGAAATTCACATTACGTAGAATTCGCTCGGGCGGCACAAGTATTTCTAGGAAATTCCAGACCCGAATTTAAGTTTATATTGTTCGATGTCTAGTACCATATACAGGCTGTCTTAGCTACGATCCCTTGTACCGTCGATCTTCATGCATATTATGATTCATTCAAGAAACATGGTTTATAAGATTGGATTCGTGTCGATTACTATAAGAGGCTCAGCTTTATCTATTATACGCGTGAAATATGTCTGACCTCGTTATAGACAGCGCGTAATTACGACTTGGCACTAATTTTAATAGAAGATAATAAAAATAAAACATACATACATACATAAACTCACGCCCTTATCCCCGAAGGGGTAGGCAGAGGCGCCACTAGGACACCCACATTTCGCCTTGCATGTTCCGTCCCATGATGTGATAGGGGGCGAGCCTATCGCCATATCGGGTACAAATTCCTGACTCCGGGCTGATAATGAATAGAAAAATCCAATATCACTTTGCCCGACCCGGGATTCGAACCCGAGACCTCAGCTTTGTAACCGTACCGTAATACAACTACGCCACCGAGGCAGTCTAGGTAATAAAAATGAAACTTGTTTTTAAAAATCTTTTAGTTCTTATTATCAAGTTTGTATGATGCATATTTTTACTATACCCATACTTTCATATTCCACAAGGATCTACCGAACCAACTCAATATATCTCATACTAGAATAATTTTGGACATTACCCGACCTCCCATTCCCGTCAAAACTTCGGTGGTCAAACCGCCTCCGTAATAAAAATAAAGCATACACACATGTCGCACGGAGGCCTTAACACGGCCAGTTTCTACATTAAGCAGTGTTATTTATCGCCGTCCCACTGGCCGCACAAAGATTTATGCCGGCGTGAAAGGATATCACCAGCGGTTTTTGCTACCTACTTTATTTTAATACTGAAAGTGGTCATGAAACTGCGGGGCGTGAGGCCGCTCCGAGATCGTTTTGATTATTATTTATTACGCCCTTTTTGTGCTTCACCGCGATTTTAAAAATGTCCCTGAAATTATGGGAATGTGGACTTTGCCAACCTGATTTGTCGAAGGTTGTAGCGGCCACTACTAGTATCTAGCAGGCCTATCCTCGCCAAGGGCATTCCTGAACTAGCGCGAACTGCTCTTCTTCTTGTAAAAGTCAACATGTTTTTATTGAAAAAAAAAATGCATCACGACCCAAATCCTTGTAGCTTTGTTGCGATAAAACATAATACAATATAGTTTAGTATAATCCAATAAACATAATTATTACATTTGTTTCGCAGTAAAATCCAACTAACAAACCCACATTTATCTCCTCTAAGATATACTTTAGCTATTCTGACCCATCCTTTATATTAACAAGCTCAAACAATCTCGTACACCTGTATTTTATACCGATGCATGACCTAGGCCGGCGGCGAATATATGGGATCGGTGCGGGGGCGTCGATTGTAAAAGATTTATTGAACAGCTACCGTATTTACCAGCATGGGCCTTGCCAAGATTCAATTTATTTTGCATTTAAAAATAATAGTCGCTATTACATTACAGTAAGTGCTTTTAAATCATTAATATGGTTAATGATATGACTGTAGTGAAGTTGTGGTCTTAAAACGAAAAAGGATATGTAAGTTGTTTTTATACCGGTTTTTTTCCTATAATATAGTCATAAACAAAACTACATCACATTATTTCATATTTTATAGACAAACGCAAAAGTACGAAATACTGAATTTGTTATGACTAATTCGTCTTTTAACAGAGGATACTAGAGACAAATACGGGCTACATGAAAAGAAAGAATGCTATATTATGTGTACATTTTGGTTACGAATTACACTTAGTACATTTTAAAACATTCTTTAATACCATGAAAGAATTCCAAAATATTTCATCCGAAATTTTGATACATTTCTACGATTAAATTCCATTTTAAAACACCGAAAGTAATGCACGAAAACTATTAATGTATATAATCAACCCATAATCATCATCATCTAGGCGTGGGACGATAAACGCTAAAATAAGAAAGATGATATATTATTAACACATAAAAATACGAAAAAAATAACATAAATCCTAATTTAATATCCAATCATCCTACCAAATAGCAACGGGAGCTGCTTGTGCAAACAAGTAAAGCGAGTTCGCGATTTTTTACCTTCACCATTGTTAGGAATGGAACACTAAATTGGTCGACGTGACTATTGACTAACGTTATATTCTCTATTGTACTCTCAAGTGGTAACACGAAAATAGATGGCCACTAAACACACCTTTATCGGCTATTGAAAGCTCATCGGGGTATTAATGAATGTAAAAAGTATGATCATCTCGAGTAATTTGCATCAATGCACGCAATTCAAGCTTGTTACATCTTTATCGAGTTTTTTTCTCTTTTGCTGTCCAGTGCAGCTATTTTAACAATGGGTTTAATCGCTCCTACACTCTGCATCGGTTCTAAGAGTTAATATACCACTTATTTTTCTTCTTAATTGTATAATGAATTTGAATGTTGTATAGTAAAGGCCGTAATAACTTAATCGATGTTTCGTTTTTAACAGTTATGTGGTAAGTAAAGATAATTTCACCGTAAGTATCGCTGATGTAATTCCAAGCGTTAATTTATATTACACTACTTAAAAAACTTATACTTCTGATATTACTGAAATTACTTCTGATATTTCTGGTGTTGACGTTGAGGAATGAAACGAGATGATTTACTGCATAATGAACGGGTTCTTAGTTCATATTTATACACACAAGCCCTAATTATATTCATTAGCAAATATATCGATACTTTAATTTGCCCGATTCCTAGTCTATTCAATATTTCACTAAAAATAGACATGAGACTTTTCAGATTATACACTTTCCCGCAATCTGTTACTTGAGAAACAAATTATTGCTCTTAATATACATCAATGAAATAACGAAAGCCAGGAAGCACCTATAAAATTAAAACGAATATTGCTATAAAAGAAATAATAAAATTCTTTATGGTTCCGCCATTCGGAAACCTAGATTTCATGCGTTATGGACGAAGTATAGTCGTAAAGATAAGACCTAAGTTGAAACTATAGTGTAGAAAATATAGCCGATGCGGAAAACTATTTTATAAACCAACGAAAAAGGGAGATACTTTAACATAACATGTTTAAAAAGTTAAAAAAGAGAAACATTATACGCGTCATCATCTTCAGTGTTAAAAATCTGATTGTAGACTATCTATTAGTTTTATGGGTTCTCAATTCCGTCTGTGAACATTTAAAACTAAATCAAATGAAACGTAAAAGTTGTGATTTTGACTAGGAGTGCTGCGAACCGCTCCGGTAAAGCCACGTCATTAATACTGAAATCAAGACTTGTCTTAATTGTTAATCCTTGTCTTTATTGAAATAGTACCTCAGAAGCCACCAAAGCTGTGGCGTCTATTCGTAATATAATCCTACCTAACATGTTTTGCTTCTGAGTAGACAGTAATACTCCTTTTAATTGGCTCCAGATCGGATTCCCGTTATGATTAGTTTAATGAGATCCAAATTGATACACTCAATAGATATCGCCACATCGAATCGAATGTACACGAGTGTGTGTACTATTAGATTAAGCACGATGTAGTTATCTGATAACGTGATTGGTTTGTTTTTTTTAAGGCCCGCGTGAAACCGATTTTGGCGGTGTAAAGAGCTTTTAATTACATTCATAATGGACGTTAATACGCGACAAATTCAAACGGGAAAACTTGTTATTCAATCCGAACTATTTCCAAGAATAATATGGTAAAAACATCTTGTAATATGCTGTTTGATGCAGACTTTAGTAGCGAAAGATTTTAATTAAGATATACCTTATTCCTTTATACGTAAGTATATTAATAAAGGCAGAAAAGGTAGCGTGGACAGTAGCTAAATGTTTTATCAATTCTTATAATGCTTAATTAATTAAATCAATATCCATTTTGGCAGACTAAAGTCTTACTTCTGTAGCATTGTCATAAAGAGAGGAAGGCCAAACAAAGTATTGTCGGATTTTATTGGATTATATGAACGAAAACATAAAAAAAAAATTTCATAAGCAGGTGCGGCAAAATTCTTAAACCGTTAGTAAAGACTATTTGTGCGTGCAAAAACTTTCGATATTTTGAAAACATTTTATATATGAAAATGTAACTCTCTATGTATATTATAACTTTGACTATTCCCCAATGACTGTATCCCGAGTACAACCAAGACGAGATTCAGTTCCAGAGTTCCTCGCTTCTGACATTCGCGAGGCCGTCTCATATTGGACTATATCAAGCTCATTTGGTTCTTTGACAAATTCGTTTCATTTGCTTTACAAAGCCAATAAACCACTACGTTGAATGTACTTGAATCACACCCAAAAGTAATGAAACTTAGTAACGAAAAATGCACCAATATAAGACCAAAATAGGAGACACTAGAGAAGATTAAGCCAGTTTGTTGCAGATTTCATTTGCAGATTCATTCTCTTAGATTAAGTTAGTGCTACCGCGGGCACATTGTTGCGTTTTCATGAGAACTTTATTAAAGTCCCTCCACACATACAATGCTCGTATATCAAACCCACGCGGTACACTGTCGGCCGAACTAAGCGCCTCGCAAGTTTTCTGTCAGCTAAATAAACTGCAATTCTTACGGCTAGTGTGAAATGTTAAAACACGACTCAAAATGACCAGCAATATGTATATGTGTGTAATCAATTTGTTTTATTGTTCGATTACTAACAGCAGATGTGGCTTAATATAATTTTAATCCTATTTTAACGATTTTTATAAACGTCAGATCTGTTTATTAACTCGAATGGATACGTAACAATTTATTCGCAAGCAACCAATTATAAATTAACCTATAATTGTGCCATGAATCAGCGGTAATCAATTTATATTATGTATTATTCATGTTTATGCATCAGATAAATTACACATAACGTTATAGCACTCCTTTTTCATTCTCACTTTACTTCGAAATTACACAGTTATCAATAAACAAAAACCATAGTTATGTTACTGAGCAAACATACAATACTATTTAGAAAGCTTATTATTTTTTGTATCACAGGTTTAAATCTCGTTAATAAAACAATAAGTAATACGAAAGCGTAAGACAATTTCTCAGTAAGCGCTGTGGCGGCGGCGCGGGTACAGATTACGTATCATGTCACAACATTAAGCTACTGAGCGAATGTTTGTGTCCAATACTGCGTGCAGTGGGCGCAGTAGCCGCAGTTGAAGATCCAATCTGCGACTGAAATAAATCGCGGCGAGCAATGCTGCGCCGATTGAGTTATTATGTCTTCCTGTTCGCCACACCGGCTACTTGTTTTTGTAGCTCCCGTGTGTTTTTATTAATTACGAGCTATAAATAATAAATATTTTATGTGTAATGCGATACGTGAGCGCAGGTTGGCGCGAGATGTGTGCGTCAGATACGCGTCCGGATCGTATGTACTCGTATTATTCAAACGGCGACTTTTTATTGTTTCTGGTCGATATTAATGTTGCTCGCCCTGTTTGTTTTATTGTGTCCGTCCATCTGATATTTTAAACATATTAGTTTTTTACATGCAGCTTCCGAATTAACATATCTGCTCCGTTAATGTGATCGTAGATTAAACTGTGTGATGTGTGGCTTGGTAATGTTTTAGTGATATTATTTATTGAAGTACGAGGACATTTAAGGATGACTTTTCGGCTGGTTAGGCTTGTCAGAATTGATATTATCGATGTGGTGAGACCACCCGTGCGACAATATTAATTGCGATATCGGAATTGATACAAAAAGACACTGTAATACCGGATAATACAAAAAGATAAAAGCCTAAAAAACTTGGTATGAACTTAGAAATTAGAACGAGCAAATATAAAATAGCATGATGGTAAACATGGATGCAGACCGCTTTCAACACACTATCGAAATCGTTGAGGGAGACCTAGGTTCAGCCATAAGCTTCCTTTCGTTAAATATAATGATGACGGAAAATAAACATTGCCATTATCAGGACCGTAATATCACTTGATGTTTGGTACCATCTTTGCATCCGCGCTTGTTACGCTACGTGACGAGGCATAGATCATTACACACTCGTTGATATGATTGCACCCGTGATTTTAAAATGCTTGTTGGTTTTTTATCAATTGAATAACTATTGCATCAATTGAATAACTATATTTATATTATATACGAGAGATCATCGGGATTCTTAAAAATCTATAGGTATCTTTCTGGTTTAGTATCATTACCGTCGTTTACATTCGAACCAGCAATAATAATAAATACACCCAACATACATAGTCCTGACCCCACGCTAACATCGAGTCTTGTGTCGAAGGCATCCGGAACTACGAGAGACTTTTCGATCTTACAAACACCCAGACCCGAAACAAACACTTGTGGTTCACACAAACATTTGTCTCAGTACAGGGATCGCACACGTAGCTTCTCATTTCACAGCCGTCTAACCAACTGCGCCACGGAGGCTGTCTAGAAAGGTGAATCATCGACCTTAAGTTGTCAGTCCGGTCCGCTGCCATATAAACTGCATACTACAACTACATCACAACACGACAATTCGAAAGGACTTCCGCCATAGTCCACCAGCTTGCCATGGGTTGGCAAAGTCTACATACCATAGCATTTCGTAAAAAATCTCTATGGTATCCAGAGCTTCCCCAATGGAAAACATTCATTAAAATGCCTATTGACTATCAACACACACTAATTACTCAAATACTAATATACCCCTATTACGTCACAGTATTTCACAAAGACCTCAGAACTCATACGTCCACACACGACGTCAGTATCCACGTCTGCCCCCTGCCCCGAAGGAAGACGCAAATTAAAAGGTACGTCAGTCCAAATGGCACAAAAGTATTTCTCTCCGGGTCCCGATCACGACGCGTCGTATTTTCCAGTTATCTCACCTTAAGCGTAACCTTAAGGCGGCGGGTGCTGTTAATGAGTTGACGAACTCACGCGACGTCTGCTGGCCTCTACTACGAGCTTGTGAAGAAAAAGTGTGGTATTTGCGAGAAGTGAAAATCTGTGTGTTTCTTGACTAACTTTGCCCTTTGAATTGGATTTTTGTGAAAGAACCACTGTGGTTGGTTAAATGGTTACACTATTTTCAAAAACGGGAATATTCTAAAATTGAATAGGTACATTAGTTTGAAATTATTAAAAACTGTATATGTGATTAGGCAAGACAGATCGACACATCTTTAAACAATACTACTCATTTAGCAACAGAAAACAACTTATTCACCGGAAAACCCAGCAATAGTTTGACCTCTACCACGCCTGAAACAAGAACGACATTCAATTCGAATCGTTTGGTACCATGGTAGCGAATTCATCTTTCGCGACGAGCGGCCGGGGGCTCGCCTTAATATGCACCACATATTGTCATTATGTGCCATTACCGAAGCTAATACTCCACGGGACACACCGCCGAAAATTATTTTAAGTAATTGACATTTTAAACGTTTCAAGTTATTCGAGAAATGTGAAAGCCACGTTCGGCGTGTGGCTCTTCGCTGTTTTACATACGGGTTTGTGATTTTAGCATGTGGACGGAATGTTACTGGTATTTCATTCCTTTCTTAGGTATGCAAAAAAATATGTTTAGAGTTTAGAACAATATTAATGACTTAATCAAATTAATCAGACAGAAAGTAATACAATGTTTACGCTGCATCACATGTGGTTAGTGACAAATTATATAGAGTGAACAATGAGAAAATAATATCTTTAGAACAGTTAAATCGTCTTAGGTAATTTCGATCCATTTTTTTAAATAAGGTATGCCGGGAATTTTTAGAAATGTTTAGTTTCTGTCGAAATAAACGCAATACTGGATACTGAGATAATCTGCCTGTGAAATAAAAAATACACAAATGTAAAGTTATTTTTATGATAATATACGTATTATTTATGTAGTTTTCACCGTACCAACCCCAGTCAACCTCACAGTGATAATTATTATAAATCCTTACACACTAGAAATAAAAGCAAAAGAACACAATAATGGAAACAGAGTCGAATAAAATATAAAATCAAATGAAAAAGGCAATTTTCGCATTACCATTGTATTGTATACAAGTCTATTACAAAATAATACATCTTTTTAGGCATCGCATAACACACGTGGAGAAAATCAATTTGATAATATTTCAAAGGATTCCATTAGACGCGCCAAATTAGTAGGCAAGTGGAACGGAAACCGGGCCCGCCCAATATACCAACACATGTCGATTTTAATCAATCTATTAACGTACGCACTATACTAGTTTGTAGTCCACTTCGATTATGTATAATGAATCTATCAGAAATTATGCCAAGCTGTGAAATATTTTATGTCTGATTTTTTCATTATAAAAAACATTGTGGATTACAGTAAACACGGTAGTCCAAAAACCAAAGACACTTGGTAGATTAAGAATTTCTCTTAGACAATTTGAAAAAAGACTGTTGTTTAGATAAAAAAGATATATGTAATCTTTGTATATAATACACACATTTTTGCCCTAAAAAGGAGAGGGTTCTCAATTCGTCGGTATCTTTTTATCATTTTTAATCATCAAAAGGTTATCTGAATGAAATCGATGGTAACTATAGACAACACTAGCTTTCGTTACTTGTATGATACAGTACTATAAAGGATAAAAAGTAATATTCCTTGTTCGAATACTAACAACAATCGCATTACAAATAACGTGATAACTAATTTTACTAACACGAGAACATTTTTAATTGCACCACTCGGTTCCAAACAACGCGTCAAATACACTAGATTCGACTCGCTTTCAGCCTTTGGTCTCAGGCGGCATCCGTCGCCACCCTTTTTTGTGCCTCATATCACGTTGAGAAATGACGGTAAAAACAAAAAACACATTAGCCACGCCCGTCAACGCTGCAAAAGCTATTTATTTATTTTAAATTTCTAATAGATAATCTTGTGGGAAATTAGCGTAGCGTTACGTGTGAACGAAAAGTCTGCTCATAATATTTTAATACAATTGTCTTGTTTTCGCGACATCAAAACATTGCCGGTTGTGTAATACGGTTATTGGGTGTTAAGTAATGTTTTGCCAATGGTTTGCATTTTATCGATACCTATTCTAATAAGGCATTTCGCTATAATTTGACGACAAGTATATGCAAATAATTTAATAAAATATTTCAACTTGTTTCACATCCTGACCAATACAACCCTTCTAATAGCACGAGGCACAAAGCCCTTAGCGACCCCCCTATTTTATGTACCTATTACCATGGGGTGTCAAAGCACGTCAATACTAACAATGGCGGCAAAACTTCAAAACATAAAACACATTGTAAAACCATTCATTACTTTCACACTATGTTTACGTTAAATTATTTAGTTACCGCTAATTACATTGGAGTTGAAACTGAAGGTATCCTTGGACATGATTAAAGACTAGATGAGAATACAAACCACTTGGCACATGGCGTGTCCCCTCTACACAAAAGGGGAGCAAATTAAGAGGGCGTGCTACAAAACACGACTTTAATTACAACTAACAACCGCTTACTGTTTAACTTACCGTTTTATTTAAATTTCAGTTAGCTGCGTCTAAAGCTACAATATATTTTTATTGCGTTTCGTGAATTGTTTGTTTCAATTGGTGTGCTGTACATTGCTGGTTTTGTGGGAGGAGGTGTGTGTAGTTTGGGAGTTAATGTTGAAATGGGCGGTGTTGTCGGTGAGGATGGATAGTGTCGATCGCGTGCAGCTCTGAGGATGTTATCGAAGACCGACATATGGGCATGACCGCTGTCAGGTGCTCCTCAAGGCACCTGTCAATATTACGAAATGGTGCGTGGATGTTTGACGAGCGATTGGTGGTTCCTGGCATTACTAGTGATAATAAATGTTTATATGCTTATGGCTTATATACTTATCAATTATTTATTTTGTTGATTGGTTACTTAAATGATATACTGTTAGATGCTAACGTTGTAAACTAATTAATCTATGACTAGTCTTCATTGACTGCTAGCTATATCATAGGCATATCATAGAAGTAATCCAGCACAGTCAGTTTGCTCCCTGTCGATTAGCAGCGATCTGGATGTGCTGGATCCCTAGAAGATCCATGGGCGGCGGTGACTACTTACCATGAGGCGGATCGCAATCTGCATGCTCATTTGCCTGCGAAGGCAATTGAAAAAAAGAAAAAAGGAACAATAAAATTAATTTTAATTAATATAACCATAAATACATTATATTAGTACTATATAATTTGAATTAAATATAAGCATAGCTGTAAAGTATTGCTTGTAACAAATCAATTTTTCTTTCGTTCTTAATACTTTGAAATACGAACATAATTTCAAATATCTACTAAGTACATTTATTACGAATAGCCTGTATTAAACTTCAAAAACCGGATTAATATAGGTACACCCATATCTTCTAAATGAAGAAGTATTACAGTGAAACCGTCCCACCCAACTGTGGACGTGGCAAGACAGCCGGCGACACAGGCGACAACCAACCGCGTTCAATTGTGCCGCGAACGAATTCATTCCACAAAACTCATCTCGCACTCCGTGACGCGCCACGGAACACCTACCATTCTTTAGAAGGGACATGTTTTTAGTATACTAGTTAGTGTAGAGAAAAGGCTATAGTGATAGTCCACTAATAAATATCGGCCTCAATAGTTGGTTATCGTGAGAAAAAGAAGCAGTTTTGCTTTTTTATACTGATTAGACAGAATCAGTGATATTAAGTGAATTGCACTCCAAATAGGATTTCAACTGGTAAAACATATACAGGGTGAAAACGAAACACACATGCATACATCACGATGTCGGTGTGTCGGTTGTACTAAAACGTAATAAATTACAACAAGTTTTTCTGCTTTTCTTCCTTTTTTCTGATCGAATGCAACCAAAGTAGCGTTTACTCTTTAATAAACTACAAAAAAGCTTATTTCAATACAAAGATAGTAATCTCCCGTCATTCGATACTCTGTACAGCAACGCGTTTATAAAAAAGTTTGAATTGATGTTTGCGATTAACGTGATATTTCTAGATTAATATCAACTGAAACAGCGCAAAATCGCTGAAAAATCCGGATGAATCGGCAATTGATTATGATATAGCAACTCTTATGACTAAACAGCACTGTAATAATTTAGATGTTGATTTTTGCAGATATATTTTTAGGTTAAAATAAGTCTCAATTAACCTCTGTAATTAAAGTTCAATAATTTTAATTAATACATCATAATCGAGACTTGCTCACAACTGTCAGTACACAGCTAAGACATAGGTTTCCTCGTACGTTTTCCTTCAGTTATTTTAATGGAACATTTCTAGGTCAGCTCTATGTGTTTGTGGCGACGGCGGCGACGCGTGGCCGGAAGCGTCACGGCCGCGTGAAGACCGGAAATGGGCAGGATGACCGGATCCTATCTCCGCTCCTGCCTACCTGCCGACACTTGCCACGTCACCACACAAATCAGATACACTGAGAAACTGTTTGTATCTTACAAACTATAATAAATTGTATTTTCTTACCTTATTGCGCAAAATCGTTGATAAATTGTACATAGATATTAATGACTCTTTCAAGTTATACAAATTATAATGAAACGTTTTTTTACTCTAATATATGTTTAGCGAAATTGTATTAAAAGCATTTAAATTGGCTCATAAACAGAGGTTCATCACCAGCCCGTTGCAGTCCACTGCTGGACATAGACCTCTCCCAAGGTACGCCACAGAGCCAGGCCTACTGCTTTCTATATTTAGTCGCTGCAGGCCCCCTTGTGCAAGTCATCCCGCAATCTGGCCAGTGGACGTCCCACACTACGTTCGCCAAGACGCGGTCTCCACTCCAGAACACCTTTACTTCAGCGGTTAACAAATAATGACGAGCAAGTTCTGCTGACATTAAACGTCATGTCTCCCCACAAGCAAGGGTAGCACCACTCGAAACTTATTGGTACTAAGTAGTCCATACTAGGTAGGTACTGTACTGTTCTCGTCAACCCAAGACGTTAGGTGTTAAGTCTCTCATATTCGCAACTTCTAAGAAAAAAGGCAAATGTAGTCATCTCGTTATTACTAACATATTATAAAATAACTCGTAAATAGTAATTACTATTCATACATTTATGATTCTAGACATCCGTTTGTAACATTTCATTATAAATAATAAACAAACTCGAGTTTTGTCCTGGCCCCAAACTATGATACCCAGTATAGTGTTATGAGTATCTGAAACTGTAAGAGAATTTTCGCTCTCACTACTCCAGACCACAAATAAAAGTTTTGGAGACCACACTAACATTTGACTATATCGGCGCGAAGATCAAACTATCATTGTACAGCTGACCCTCAACCAGCACTCGGTGCCTTATATACTATACTTTACACATATAACTACAAACAGCAAGACCACCCTCCCGAAATCAAAAAGCAGACGGAGTAAACATTACATATACATAAGTTCCGCGCGTTCTTACCTCAGCCGGAGTTTGCTGAACATCCACCGGTTATCATTGCGAGAGAATATAATTGTTGGCAATTTCACGTCTCTATTCAACGGTTGAATAGCAACCATTAGGCGCAGCTCTCGACGCTCCCTCTTCGGCTAATAAGTGCATTTTCCGTTACAGGACTCCTTGGTGCTATGTTTAAAAAATGCTAGTTCTTTAAAAGTAGCCAAAGTGCCGTTTTATTTTGCTCGCGTTTCGTTACATTGCGTGGAGAATGAAGAAATGCATTGCGAGGGTGTAATGAGGGTGATCAATCGTTGGATTGGTTTTTATCAAAAACTAAAGGTAGATAAAATAAATATCTTTGGGGGAGACCTATCTTCAATCTTGCAATAGAATTCCTATGGCTGAAAAGAGACACTTAATGGAACACATTATTAAATATTATACATATTACTAAATAATATATCGCTTTAATCGATCCACTAACATTCAACGAAATACCCATATTTATTCAAATTCAGTCTCCAACGTACCTAATGCTCTAGTACACTTAACGTCACCAATATCACATAAACACTTTAATTGAGGTCTAAATACCCGAAAAGACCTTCCACAATTCAGTAAAAATAAAATTGCATGCAATTAAAATTCGCATTTAAAACCTGCAATTAATTATCATAGTACTAAAATAGTTTTATACAACATTGTGAACGACTCGGCTGTCAGTAGGTAAGTATCGTGCCCTTCCCGCCCAGTGCGTTTGCGGCTTTCAGAGTTTTCTCACTCGCATACCAGCTGCCACTTAAACACACATTTCGAGCACCGTAAAACATAGGAAATTATAGTAATAACCACACGGCGGATACATTTATCATATAACGCTATATGGCTATATAATGCTGTTCGAACACTAGCAAAAACTACGTGAGCAGTTTTCAAGTAGCGAATGGTAGATATTTACAAAAACCTAGTTTAGTATCCTGTTAAAAATCTCGATAAATTAACGAATATTGAAATTACTCAAAACAACATACATACACAAGCATCACACCTGTATCCCATACGGTTAGGCAGAGTCTATGGATCTCCACTTTGCTCGATCCTGACATACTACTTTCGCTTCGTCTACTATCATCAATCTTTTCATGCATTATCGTCGGTTCAGGTATTTTTAGGCCTTGCCTAGGGTGCTATCGTATTGGAACAAATATTTAATAAGCATTTAAAATTCACAAAAAAGTAAGGAAGGGTATTGAATCTGAAAATAATCCTTTATTTTACGAAGCATACTTTACCTCATACATGCTTTACTTGATAGAGCAAAGCTGTTGCTAGTCTTGACTGCAAAATAAATAGGCCAGCTCGACCGGAGCGCTGCCACTGTCTCACAGGAATCGATGGGAAGTAACAGCTTTGCTGTCGCGAATCACAATGTAAGTTGACTACAAGAATGCTAATTAAAATTACCTGGATATTCCCCTCCCCACTCCCCCCATCATCATTCTCAAAGGTCTCCAATGTACCTACAATTTTTCTAGTTTAAGTTACCATAAGTATTAATGATCATTTTCGGTAAAATAAGGCCAATAAAATGTATAACAAAATTTGATTTAAAGTAACTCTACCTATTAACAAACAGCATTAACTCTACCTTTTTACAAACATCATTATATTAAAATATCGTAGTATATTTTTGTGACTACCTAGAGTACTGAAAACCTTAATATTGATAATTTGATGGCTTAAAATTAAACTCATTCATAAACCAAAATATACTTGAATAATGGAATAAAAAACCGCACTTTAAAATCACATAATACCCAAAAATATTTAGATACAAGTTTGTGGTTTAGCGGTGTCTTTTACTTTCCAAATAGCGCGTCGTGATTGGTGTAATCGCCAATTTTGTGCACAAAGTACGACTATTACCGCTTTGCCTTTAAAACTCCTTATTATTTCAATGAATATTGCCCGTTACAATGGACGGGTCAGAGTAAGTCACGACCGAATGTCCCGCGGGCAGCCACCTGTGCTGCTACACATGAAAATGTAGAAATATTTCAGGTTTTTTCTTTATTTTAATACATAATAATTTGATGTTATTATTACCGCACCGCAGAGTCGTGCGTTGCCAAAAAAGCAGTCGCTTTGAATGCATTTCGCTTCGAATATTTGGCAGACTGCGTACGGTTTCGTGAATTGGTTTTGCCGAGTTCTTAATAAGACATTTCCTTCGTTCTGGAGTTGGATATGAATGTACAATGCGCATCGATGCACGTTGTTACATGTGGGAGACAATACGTAATTGTAAGTTATTTATTATCAATTAAAATTAAACATTATAATTCGCTTTTGAAATAAAATAATAATGACAAATATTAAATTAATTGAACTGTGGTCATCTGTCACTAAATTGTTAAATAAAGAGGTTTCTAATAAAATTATCATTACAGCGATTTGCGGCTTAACTTATGTAATCATGAAGCCCCAATAATACTTAGCAAGAAGTATTAACAGAAATCTGAGCCCAGCAAGAGATTCCGATTGTTTAATTATTTTTTTCACTTAAAGTTACATAGCAGACCGTGCTTTGCAAAAAAATCTTTTCGAAACACTAGCTACTAGTAATAACAATAGAATATGTTGGAACCTCTTCAAAACTAATCCAAGGCCGGTTATCAACACACGTCCAAGTTTATTACTAACTTTTTCTATCTTCGGCATATTGACAACATAATAATTACTATTGGAAAATACACGTTTTTGCAACACTTGCGAAATGACTACTTGTTTGATATTGTATTATTTGCGATGTAAAAACAACGAAACTGTGTGACGTCATTGGTTTCGTCATTCACTGGTTTTGGGTTTTCAAAGTGGCTTAAGAACTGACTTTTGTTAGGATTGTAATGTAAGGTAATTGGAAGTTCGATAAATCTTGTTCTGCTATGTCGCTCAATTAGTGTTGCGTTTTGCAAATTATCTTAACTCTTGTTGTAATTACCTTTTTAATATTCGATCAAAAGTTTCTAATTCAAATAATTTTAACATAAATCATGTACTATGATAGGCTAAGTTAGAGTGGTATATAAGAGCTTTTTTAAAATATACACACATGACAGAATCAGCAATTTGTCTCATGTACTTTGCATGTCCAAAGATTCTCAATGCTTAAAAAATTATATTTTTACTGAATAATAGACATTAAACATATTGCACTAGTGTCTGTATTCATAATAACGTTTCATGGTCCGGTACATCTATGATTTCTTCTGGGATTGAACTTCCTCCATGTAGCTGAAATTCTTCAATTTCTAACTTCACGACTTCGCTTCTTACTAGTAATATTACGTAGAATTGCATAACTGGAATAAAATGTGCAATTAAAATAGCGTTATTATCAAATATATGTAGGTACTCTATGAATTGCTATGCCCCATAGTAATTTCAAAACATAGTTTCTTCAATTTCTGATTTTTCAATCAAATAGAATTTATTTTTCAAATAGAAATTACATTTTAATTAATCAAATTATCCAATATTGAGACATTTATATTCATTCAAGGGTAACTTACTCGATAGATAACTTTATCGGACAATAAAATAAATGGGCCTAAATATTGATACGTAGATAGTCATACAAAACAAGCACCATAATGTCCCTACTACGAAAATATTCGCAAAAACAATGACATTTGTGGACACTTCAAGGCAACTCTTGACGTGCGGTCAAGTCGACGCGTACTTTGGTAATGAAAGTAAAAAATAAAATAAAAACTATCTAGGTAACACAATAATTACCGATTGCAAACAACGCGGCAAAAACGATGAGGAACATCAAACGAGACATCAAAATTATTGTGGGAACGAGTGACGCTAGGATGATGAGCGTGCCGTAGAAATTGTACAGGCGCAGCATCGATATGTCTTTCTGAAAGGAAAAACACAAGAAAATGATGAAATAGGAAATACATATTTTCATTAGGCGGGCCGCTAGCTCGTCTGCCTATAACGGCAATAAAAAAACGCAACAATGAATAATAAAATCGATCAAATTTTTTATTTTTTATTTTCGAATCTGTTTTTTTTATATACATAGCTAGGGATATTACGCAGAGAATTGATGGTCGAATAGTTCATGTGTTTCCAAAGAGTCATCTTGCTTGTGTTGGAAACTATTGAGGTTTAAGAGTGAAAGGGCAGAGCAGAAACGAGAAGCCGCGGGTGCGACCTCCGCACCGAATAAAATTAGTTTTATTCACAAGTATTTGTTTCAGGTCTAGATAATTGTGACACCGAAAAGTCTTTCGTTCTATCTAATACTAGCGACATAAGACTTATACCTTGGTGTGGGGTCAGAAGTATTTAACTTTCGGGTTTTCGAAAGTGGTAGAGGCACTCTGTTGTCAGTCATGACTCAGCATAATGGGCAGGCTCGTCCGGGGTGGTACCACCGTCTCTCAGGAAATCGACGTAAAGCGACAGACTTGATGTCGCGTTTCGTTCGGTGAGTGAGGTTGCGGCATGTCCAATATCCTTTCCCTCTTGTGTGTTCAAGCGTTGTGGATGTACATGGGCGGCAGTGATCACATACCATCAATATAATAATAAATAAATAAATACACCCAACAGTCACATACATAGTCCTGACCCCACACTAAGATCGAGTCTTGTGTCGTGGGAATCAGAAACTACGAGAGACTTTTCGGTCTCACACACAGATCAGATGATCTTTATGCTCGTTTGTCTGACCTATACAATAAAACACAACAAAAATAACTTTCGGGTTTACTACTTTTTAATTTATTGACAGTCTCCGTGGCGCAGTTGGTTAGACGCCGCCGGTGAAACGAGAGGCCGCGGGTTCGATCCCCGCACCGAAACAAATATTTGTGTGATCCACAGGTATTTGTTTCGGGTCTGGGTGTTTGTGAGACCGAAAAGTCTCTCGTAGCTTCTGACACCCACGACACAAGACTCGATCTTAGTGTGGGGTCAGGACTATGTATGTGACTGTTGGGTGTATTTACGTTAGCCAAAAATACTTAGATACTATAAACGAACCATACCTGATACCCAGCTACCAACAGCAAAACGTTCAGTATAATGCTCATTCCCAAAATACTGAACAGTATTGTGGCGGTAATGACCTCGAGCGAAGTGTCACCGGTCAACTTGTTTTTTCTTAACTCGGTCGTCTGCTCTGCGACGACGCCCAGAGAAATTATCTAGAGGACAGACATATCATATAGGTACATATTGTTATTATCATAATTATTGAGAATATATTATGACGAAACGAAATGTTTTAACTTTATTTATGTGTAATTGAGTCATCAATTCAGCTAAGCATGAGGGTACCGACTGATGAAAATGATCTACCTAGAAACCAGGTTTCAGATTTGCAATGCGTTTTAGGTGCCTATGGTGGGTTTTATGTTTTTTTTTTTATTTCGCGTAGCCACCGTTTGGTCAGATGAGTACAACTCAGTCTGGTGGATAGAAATTAGTGCAAAAAATTAAGGTAATTTGAATCTAATACATTTGTTGAATTTTTAACAAATCACAGCCAGCAGCTGTGAAGGATTACCGTCGTTGTAGGGTCAACAAGTATGGTTATCTAAAGGCGCTGAATCTCCGGCGTTAGAACATAAGTTACTCTAAGCAAGACACCAATATACGCAAACGACTATAAAAGCTTCCCTATAAATATAGATACAAACGTTATGAATTGTAAAAAAATCATTACAGACATCGCAATTGTCCCCGGCGAAATATTAATTTGATGATAAAATTAATTTCACATTATTTTCCTTTTAAATTTTACGAAATAATAGTATCTTTATTAAATATTTTCATTCGATACGGTTAATACGGTATTAATTATGACAGAAAAATTTTAATCGTGATTAATCGCTCACTTACTAAATTTATGTATCCGAACACAATAATTCCTTGCCGCAGTGGAATGCAACAGCAACATCTTTTCATTTCAGGCACTTTCACGTGCATTGTGGACTGATCACTTTAAACTATAGTCGCATGCAACGGAGAAATGTATACTAACAATTAATACGATAGAATAAAAATATTCCCCTGTTTACAATTTCATGCGACGGTAAAATAATCCGTTTTGTAATGAAGTGTAATTAACAGATTTATTTTTAAAACCTAAATTGAGTTTTTTTATTCATTTTTTAATATTTTTTTTGAAAGTTATTACTCAGTACTTCTCGTAGTTATTGTTTGTAGACATAATATTAAAAATACAATGGCCTAATGATTGCGCTGAGAGGTGCGCCAATACGATTTCAGTGTTCGAGAAATAGAAAGAGTAAACAGCTTGAAATGAGAATCCTTGGGGAGGCCTCTGTTGACTGTAGTGCACTTTCTGCGAGTGTGTGGAGAAAGAGAGATATATTGTAATAAATAAAAGGGATGTGTTCCTTATAATTGGGATTTTACCAACAACAGGACAACGATGTAAAAATAGTCCATTGTGTAATTAACCCATTCTATCTTTGTTGCACCGCTACATAGCATGACCTAACTTTATTGATAACGAATGCTTATAAATAATAACAAGCAATTAAGAACTTGTAGAAAATATTTATTCAATTTAAGAACTATTTCGCGACAGATATAGATATTTATATCTAGATACAACGTGGACCGCATAAATTAATGAAATACTCCTCATACTGAGACGTGTAAGTGCGTCGGCGTTTCGGGTTTCGCCCGTGTCCACCTGTTTCGACAAACCCGACATAACTGTGGCCATCGACCAGAAAACCTCTCTTGCAAATGATAACTACTCGTACTTATTTACTGAAACGATGGTACTGACACTCAATAGACCAGGGAGGTGGATTATGGGCTATGGCTTAAGCGCTCGCAATGGAAATCTCGATTGCATAAGTTCTCATCAATGGGGGATTGTGGGCTAAGCACAGTAATATATTTTGACTTGATACATACATACATACATACATAAACTCACGCCTTTATCCCCGAAGGGGTAGGCAGAGGCGCCACCAGGACACCCACATTTCGCCTTGTATGTTCCGTCCCATGATGTGATAGGGGGCGAGCCTATCGCCATATCGGGCACAAATTCCTGACTCCGGGCTGATAATGAATAGAAAAATCCAATATCACCTTGCCCGACCCGGGACTCGAACCCGAGACCTCAGCTTTGTAACCGTACCGTAATACAACTACGCCACCGAGGCAGTCATTTTGACTTGATATATACTATAATTATACTCTTCATCCAGTCGCTGCCGGTCTTGTGCAAGTCGTCCCGCCATCTGGCCAGAGGACGTCCCACGCTACGTTTTCCAGGGCCGGCAGCGACTGGATGCGTAAATCAGTAGACCGGGCTCTGTGGCGTACCTTGGGAGAGGCCTATGTCCAGCAGTGGACTGCTACGGGATGATGATGATGATGATAATACTCTTCATTTCCTTCTTCGAATAATTCCCGGAGGTTCGCAGTAAAGATGCGTCTACAGTTAAGGCCGGCATTTACTATACCACCTACTAAGTAAATTGTCCAAAAAAATAAAAATACATGGTCATAGCGATGGTACGCAACCATAGGTCCTTCATTACGAGAGGCTTACCAGCCAGTATTAGCCAGGTTCCAAATTAATTTTAATAATGTGAACATTTTTTTAAACAAAATTATTACATAAAGAAGTAAAGTCAACATTGTGTCAATAAGCAGCTGAATACCGACACAAACCACTCGTCATGTGTTTACAAAGATAAGTACTTAAGTTATAATTTGCTTATTGCAATTATTATTGGTCGTTATTGCATAATTGAGCCACCCACCGCTCGGCCCCCAACAGACTCCAGTCGATTAGGACCCTCATTGTTTATTTTTGTTCAATTACCATCTGGTTCACGTTCACTGAATTAGCGGTGTGTTTGCCGATTAACTAATAGAGAATCAATTTTACCTAACGCTTGTTTGCCGAATCAATATGAATAATAAATGACAATTCTGCTTTAAAATTCATGTTTGTTAGATTAACTATGATATTGATAATGTTTGATATTAGTAATGACTGCCTCAATGACGTAGTTGACTATGGTACGGTTACATCGCTGAGGTCTTGGGTTCGAATCCCGGGTCGGACAAAGTGATATTGGATTTTTTATTCATTATCAGCCCGGTGTCAGGAATTTGAGCCCGATAAGGCGCTAGGCTCGCCCCCTATCACATCGTGGGACGGAACCTACGGGCAAACGTGGGTGTCCTGATAACATGTCTGCCTACCCCTTCTGGGAAAATGGTGTGAGTTTATGTACGTATGTATGTATGATAATGTTTGATATTAAATACCGCTGATACTTTCATTAAAATATGCTTTGATATAACTTTCAAAGAATATTTAATAGTAAAATTATATTTTCCATGATAATATAATGTAGGGAACACAGATATTAATGCGAGTTAGGAATACCACTACATCGTAAGGCATAAAAAAGATGAAGTCATTGATGAACTTGTACTTAATACCCAAAATTGTAAATACGTGTAGAAATTTTCCAACCTTATAATTACTATCGCCGTCCACTACTATAAGTAAGCTTCCTCGTGTAAGCGCTAAACACCCCGGTCTCGAGCAGCCGTCATCCAATTAAACTTACAACTACTAAACTGTTTTCCAACCTTACCTAGTACCTCCAACAAATTACCTAAATTCTATACTGTGTACTATATAAGCCTATAACCGCTCACTGCTGGGCATGAAAGTATTCTAAAGCCGAGAGTTCGATTGATGGGAGTTATTAGTTGTGCCTTAGGTAATTCACCACAAGCGCAGGATCGAGAAAATTAGTGTGATTAAGAAGAGGCCTAAGTCCAGCAGCGGATAAATTAAGGCTGATATGATGATTAATAAATCCACCGCGCTCACCTAATCCGGGTTGGTGGCCTACACATACCATAGACAATTTCGTTATGATCTTTATGGTATGCTGGTTGCCTTACTGTTTTGCTTCGCCATTAAACTGCACGGTATTACTCGTCAGAAATATCTGTGGACCTGAATAATTGACGTAATTGAAACATAAGTTCAGCAAATTCAAAATGTAGGTTAAACAAATTGAATTAAAATAGAAAAAAGAATAAAAAATAGAATTCGCATTCATCTCAAAACGTTTTTAATGTAAAATAACATAGTAGATAGGGGAACACAAAAAAATGAAATCTGAACCGCATTCTAGCTAGGTTCACAGATATTTCCGACGGGTTATACATAATTGGCAAACACCTTATAACTCCGAAAAGTCAGAGGTGTAGGTACCTTGTTGGCATTTGAATCATCGACCACCGTCTTGGCAGTAGTATCCAGTTCGTTACTAACAGGCCTACATTACCTATAAGCTATTTAGACCTATAGGTACTAATTATAATATATTTTTAATTGATACATTTATCTGATCAACCTTAAATGTATTTTAGGTTTACTCAAATGTTACACGTCAAAATAAATGCGAAAAAAATTGTTTTATGTCAATCTGATCAACCTTACTCCTTACCCCCACCCGACCCTAAATTACTACCGGTAGAGTTATTCAGTCATTTCGTTATAAATAAATGAATATACCCAACAGTCACGTACATAGGCCTGACCCCGCACTAAGATCAAGTCTTGTTTCGTGCATATCAGGAACTACGAGAGACTTTTCGGTCTCACAAACACCATCAACAATTTGTCTAGGTGAGGGGATCGAACCCGCAGCCTCTAGTTTTGCAATCGGCGGCTAACCATCTGCGCCACGGTGGATGTCAATAGTAATAATGGTCAGTAATTGGGTATACTGTATTTTAAATAGGCCGCTATTTTAAAGTTGATGTAAGTGAATCGCAGTCCCAAACATTATCTTTTCACAATTAATTAGCTGACGATTTGATTTTTTTTTCATTTAAATATTGTCTTTTTACCTCATAGCACACACTTGGCACATTAATGTTCAAAAAGAAAAAGACTTAAACGTAGGAAATAAACAAAGAATGTGTCAAAGTTTGCACAGTTGACTGTAGCTCCGAAGGATAAACAAAACGTAGCATTTGTAGTCTATGGTGCGTCTGTCTTTTTATTTTTTATTATCTGTGCTCATTGCTGCCGACCCTTGGATTTATAGGATTTTGTGCAAATCTCTGTAACAATTGCGTAATTCTGTATTCTAGAGAGTGATTTAAATAGAAAAGGTAAATTGGAACCCTTCTCTCTTGTAAAACATACAGTGTAATGTAGAACATGCAAAAGTATATTTGATTGTGAAATTGTATTTTGAGGTTAGATAACATATCGTGCAATTAGGTAATTTTTGGAAGTTTACCTAGTTTTAGTGTTTGTTTAGTTCTTAAACGTGATCTTAAGTGACTAATTGTGATTGTAGAATAAAAAATTTACATGTTTTAAATGTATTTTTGGGAAAATTTTGGTTAGGTGTGAAATGCTTATGTTATTCAATGAAAAAAATATTTCTTTTCAGATATGGCAGCACATCTATTTAACCGCATCGGCCAGGTAGGCCTCGGCGTAGCACTCGTCGGAGGAGTCGTCAATTCTGCCCTTTACAATGGTAATAAAAAATGGTTACAAAATGTAAATATAACTTGCTCTAAATGCATATTCAATAGAAGCAACGCTTTAATATTGTAAAAGAAAAACGTGCTGTATTTGAAAAACTATATTTTGGAATGTATGTATTATATTATTATTTATGCCAAAACAAAATGCAATGAATGATATTCTTCTCATCTCAATCCTTTAAAAAAATCCTCATAGGAGTCTTATAACTGTAATTTCGGTACATTAAAATTATTACTAAACACAATAGTCAAAACATAATTCACATCCACACATTAAATACTCATCAATTTGTTCCATTAAACCATTAAATATTTATACACTGCCAATGTCTTATTTCAGTTGATGGTGGACACCGGGCAGTAATCTTCGACAGGTTTGCTGGTGTCAAAAACGTAGTTGTTGGTGAGGGCACTCACTTCTTCATCCCGTGGGTACAGAGACCCATCATATTTGACATTAGGTCACGGCCAAGAAATGTGCCCACAATCACAGGAAGTAAAGGTTTGTACACCATTATTACATTTCCACTCTTTGCATGTTTTAATTATTAATAATAACATTTGTAGAAATCCCCTTAGCTTCACCAACCTAGGGCAGGTAGAAGCTGTCCTTATTCCAATGAATGCTTTATATGGTCTTATGTATGACAAAGGATTTGTGATTCATGTGGACTTCCTCTGGCTAAAAAGAAAAAAATGAATTTGGGATGAATTTACAATTTGTTCCATCTGATATCTATTGTTCATGATACAGAGCAACCTTAATATAACAAATGCCTTGATTGAACAAATTTTTAAAGTTTCTTAGAAATTAACATAAGAGCGAATGCAAAATACACCTTTACATTATGAATACATTTATATAAATCCTCTTATAACAATTTTTTATCATTGCAGGATATAAATAGAAAGTATAATTGGATAATTGTTTCTCTGATTTACACCAATGGCCAATTAGAATAATTAACTCTACTTAACGATTTTTTCATCTTATAACCATGACAAAACAAATTGCATCAATAATTTACAAATAATTCCACAAAAGTTCATGTCTTGACAGATTTAGACACATTAAAAACGTAGTAGTCCTGTAGTTATTGTTTGATATTAAGTAATATATAGTACACTGATATTTATCTTGTTACTTTTAAAATTAAAATAGCTTGAAAAACAAAGTTGTTAATCTAGCTATAACAAATTGTATTCCAACTTAAGCTCTACATAAAAATTCTCATTGTAACAAATTACTTGGTATAATGAATCTTTTAAGTCCCTTCAGTTTCATTATATTGATGTTGCACTGTCTTATCGCATGCCAGTCCAATAGTCTTATTGAAATACAGAGACTTACTTAAAATAAATTATATTTAATGAGAGAGTGATCTATGAATTTTATAACAAAAATTATGATGGTGATAAACACTAACCTGGTATGGTATCAAAATCACAAAAATACCTAAGGTACACTATACAATTTGTTTTAAATTTTACTTAAATTGTGTTTAATTGCCAATTTTTTAAAATTGTCCTTATGTCACTTTTCCAGATCTTCAAAATGTCAACATCACACTCCGTATCCTGTTCAGACCTTTACCTGATGAGCTGCCCAAGATCTATACCATCCTCGGTGTAGACTATGATGAGAGAGTGTTACCTTCAATCACAGGTGAAGTTCTCAAAGCTGTGGTTGCCCAGTTTGATGCGGGAGAACTTATCACCCAGAGAGAGGTTGGTATTGCAAAAATTTTATTAGTAAATTAACTAATGTGAATAATGAATATGTATGTGTACTTTTCTGCATGAAGAAGTAATTAAACATGAACTTAATTAATGTATGTTGACTCTCAATACTAAACATTACTTTGCTAGCCGGCAAACTATAGACTGAAATAATTTAAAGTATTAAACATATTGTCATATCTTATAGCATCTGGTGCTAGGTCTCTCATATGTGAGAGGCCGGCTTACTAGGTACAACCGCAATGTCTAATCTGCCGCCAAGCAACAGTGTAAATGCATGGTTATTATAGGTTGTGTTCCAGTTTAAAGGACATTGTATCCAGAGTAGCTACTGGACATAGTGAGACTTAACATCTTATATCTCAGGATGGTGAATGCAGTGGAATGCCAAGCAATGTTTTCTAATTCATGGTTTTGTTTGGTTTCCTACTGTCCATGAGTGCTTAAATTGCTTATCATCAGGCATGCTCATATCGCCATTGATTGATTTAAACCCCAATGCTAAGTATAACCACGCAGGAATAGTTGCTGCTGACCATAAACCACCCATAGATGTCCATTGGAAAATTATTAGGTAGCAACAGTATTCTATGAATTTCTCAAGTCGTTTTATCCAATCTCATTCTGTCTTTAAAACTTTGCAGGTTGTTTCACAAAAAGTCAGTGAGAGCCTAACTGAAAGAGCAGGTCAGTTTGGCTTAATCCTTGATGACATCTCAATCACGCATTTGACCTTCGGAAAGGAGTTCACGCAAGCCGTAGAATTGAAGCAAGTTGCCCAACAAGAAGCTGAGAAGGCTAGATTCCTTGTAGAAAAGGCCGAGCAACAGAAGAAAGCAGCTGTTATCGCGGCCGAGGGTGACGCGCAGGCCGCTGTTCTCTTGGCGAAGTCGTTCGGCAGCGCCGGTGAAGGTCTAGTCGAGCTCCGTCGTATCGAAGCCGCGGAAGACATCGCCTACCAACTATCCAAGTCACGCAACGTCACCTACTTACCCGCAGGACAGAATGTGTTGCTAAATCTCCCCACACAAAACTAACATTAAGACTTAGGAGATAAAAGCTGCAAGGATGTACAGTGAAATCGGGGTTGTTCTTGTTTCTGTACAATGCATTTGTATTTACACAAAAAATACTGTTTGTTGCATTTTAAAGAGACTAATGGCATGGTTCCACCAATAGATTGTAGTACTTTATTAGTTTTATGAAAATTGTAATTACGCATTAAACTTTAATTATGTTAAATTGCATGTGTTTTTATTCCCTTTATGATGCTATTTGAAAATCCGTGTGTGTGTGTGTAGGTACTTATGTATGTACCTAAGAAGTTATCTATACTTTGGTGTAACAGAATAAATAGCGAAAGATTTCATCCCGTAAGCCACAACGTAAAAGAACTAGCAATAAATAAAACAAATAATCAGAAATACATATTGGCTCCCCATTCGAATAAAGTCCCCCTTCGCCACTGATATTTTATAACTGATACGAAGCCGTTTGTTTATTTTCCTACTGCAGCTATATTAATTGGGACCGAGGGTAGTATAAGACAAAAGCAAACTGCACTAGTTTCTGGAACATTAATATCAATAGTTTGGCGTCACATTATGGAGACGCTGATTGGTCCTTCGTTGTTGCGGGGCGTGGCTTAAACTAGTAGGGTCGTCTGGTATAGCCAATAGGAAGCTATCAGTAATGTTGTGTAACATTTAAGGAGACGCTGATTGGTCTTTCGTAGTCAGTGGGCGTGGCTTACACTGGTAGGAGCATCAGATGTAGCCAATAGGAAGTTAGCTTGTTATTAAGAATAAAATGATCTTCACCAGCTTCATGTGTTCCTGGTACTCGATAGTGGAAAACAGTTTGTTTCGTATCCAATGTTTGTTAATATTAATATTAACTATAATTAAAGTTAATATTAACTCCGGTAACTACATGTTTTCCTGGTACCAACTTGAAAGGTGAAAAACTATGATAAATTGCTGTTAATATTTACCTGCCTAGAACAAAACTATCTCCAATTTCATGCGATTCTGGTACTTTAAATAACAGCTAACTTCATCATGTCGCTTTTTGGCTGTTGGCATGAGCGGGCATCGTAATTTTTTTGTCGCCTTAGTACTTTTTATTTCTAAAAATTCTTACGCATATTGATGACAAATTTTAGAAAAACTCCTTTTCTTTCTCTGTCGCCGGTTGCCCTAGTACTTTTTGGGATCGCTTTATTGCTTCATCGAGTTTTAAATATTAAGAACAGTGCTAAAGAAGTTTAATTTCAAAAATCCACTCTGAAAGCATCAATATGTTTAGGTATAGGTAATGTACATACTAAGCTCCACGAATTTTGAGAATACCTTTATTAGGCCAGCCATAAATAATAATATTAATTTATACATCTAAAAGTACATGATAATCATATCAAACTTAGTGGCGCAGCTGGTACAGAACCGGTTGTGAAACGATAGGCAGCGGGTTCCATTCCCGCACCATGACAAATCTCTGTGGGGCCCGCAAACTTTTATTACAGGTCTGCATGTAATGAAAACTGAAAACTATGAATCTCAATCCTAATACCCATGACGCAGTAATTATATTGCTCAATGAGGTTACGACCATCTGCGTAACTAAAGGCTATATTTACTTATTCAATTACCAATAAATGCAAAAGAATAGTTTAAACCCATAAGCATCGGTTCAACTATCTTGTAGTGCATTTAACGTTAACTGCAGCGTCAAAACAACGACCTATTCACCAATGCGACAGAAGGGTATTATTAATTATACTAAGTGTTATAAATAAGAAATTAAAGAACCCAATAAATATGTACAATTTTATTTTACGTAAGTATGGAACATGAAATTAAACTGTCGGTGTGAGGTTAACAAGGTAGCGCGAGGTATCGTATTTAATTTAAGGTCCGGTCAATCAGCGACCCCGGCGCCGTCTCGCCCGCAGTAATTAGCCAAACTATGGTTGGCCTGGAGTCCTAGACCTTAAGCAATCCATGCAGACTGTTGCCAGGTAGTCGTAGTAACTCTAGCTGACCACACCATCTCGGAAACATTAATCTCTCATGTTTCTCGCACACAAGAGCGACAAAAGAATGCAAGCATTTTATCAAATACTTCTTTCCACTCTCCCTTTTATTTGAATCAAGGAAACAAAAAAAGAATAAAAAGGAATTTACTAGTGACATATATCTATACAATATACATATTACAACAGTAGAGCACCAAATGGAATAATAATAGCAAATACACTTTTTATTAATCTGGATGTTCCTTTTTGTTACAATCTGACTCCAAACCTTTATCTAAATTAGCTTCATGAATATCTTGTTCCTCTGCTAAGGACTCGTCTTCATCCTTATCTAGTGCAAAATTACCATGGACTTTATTACAAAACAAATTTTCTTTCACACAAACTGATTTTACATAGTCCAATTCAGCAGTGGTGAAATTTCCAGGAAGTGACAGTTTACATAAATCATCATTCTCTTTAAAGTTACTAATCAAATTGTCTACTTCTTGTTTAAACTCATCACTAAGACCACATGATGTTGCAACTGCAAGTTTCTTTGCAAGGACTTTACTTTGATCATATTCCTCCTTAATTCTTTTCAATAATGCTGCTTCTTCTTTTATTTCTTGCCTTTCGGGGCACAACTTTAAAGCCTTGTAAAGTTTCTTTTCAGCTTCTCTAAACTCCCCAATCATTCTTAAGGCTTTAGCATTTTGCAAAAGAGCCTTACCATTGTTCCAAAGGTTCTTTAGTCTTCTTAATTCATTGCATGCTATACATGCTCTAAGAGGTTTTCTAATTTTATTGTAACATATAGCTAAATTAAGGTATAACTTTTTAAGTAATTTCTCCTGGGTTTCTTCTTCTTTTTCATCAGCAAGACGGCACTTGTGTAGCATATTAACAGCTTTATTGAATAAATTTATAGCACCATTCACATTGGATATTTTAAATAATGTATATCCAGAACTATAGAGCATATTAACCTCTTTATGTACTCTGTCAAACATATTTGGTTCTGACATATTCAGTACCCTGAAACAAATAGATATTGTTAGTTTGGCAATCTCATATTTTCATTGGTTTTTTTATAATTAAAGTAAAAATGTGAAGCAAAATAAAATTAATCTTGCGAAGATTCAGTACATTTGCTGCTGGTAAGCACAATTGTTTTTAAATGCATGCAAAAAAAGAGACTAAATACACCTGGAGGATAGAGCCATCTGTATATGAATTTGTTTTTCAGCACCAAGTACCGAGGTTATCTGGACAGATATGAAATGAAATGAAATGAAATGAAATGAAATGAAATGAAATGAAATGAAATGAAATGAAATGAAATGAAAAAAAAATGAAATGAAAAATTTATTTGCAAGAATGTGGTTACATAAAGATGACATTTTGTTCCTTGGAGTCTCACAATCTGTCATAGTTGACGTGCAAATATTTAAGAAATTGGTTTACATTAATGTTGGCATTATACATTACAACTAATAATAAAAAAATAGAGAAATAGAACTTAGTATGTAATCATATAAAGGTTAAAAGATGTCAAGATGATATTAATAATCATACTTTAGATTTCATTAGTTATTTAAAGGAAAACGAATAATATTATGTCAATGTTAATTTATATTAATATTTTTATCATTAAAATAATCATTTATGTTGTAATATAACTTATGTTGGAGTATTTGTGTCAATTTATTTTTAAATCTATTTAATTCGCTTTGTTTTATATACTCAGGTAAATGATTGTAAATTTTTATGCCCATACAATAAGCATTTTTTATAAAAATATTGCGCCTTTGTAATGGTATATACAATTTATCTTTTAGTCTTTTGCTCTTACATCCCATATCCGCCATTGTTGGGAATAAGGAAGGGTATTTATGTACTAGAAGTGATATTTCTAAGATATAGAGACATGGAAGGGGCAATATTTTTAATTCTTTAAATAATGGTTTACAACTTTCCATATTATTAGCGTTACAAAGAGCTCTTACGCATTTTTTCTGTACTACGAAAATTCTTTGTATGTCTACCGAGTTACCCCATAATGGTAGGCCGTATCTCAGTGATGAAACCACATATCCGTGATATGACAATAGAGCCGCATCTTTAGAGACGATGTTTCTTAGTCTATGCAACGCAAACACAAATCTGTTCAATTTATTGCATAGGCGTTCCACATGTGCCTTCCAATTCAGATATTTATCGATTTTCAATCCCAAAAATATGGCTTCATCAGTTTGTTCCACTATTTTATTTTCAAATTGTATATTAATGTCAATTATTGTTTTACTATTGTAATTTTTGAAGTGAATAATTTTCGTTTTATCTATATTTATATTTAAATTATTATGTCTAAGCCAATCAATGATGTTTTTAAGAGATCGGCTCATTTTATCTTCAATGTCGCTTTTATCTTTAGCTTTTATAATTAATGTCGTGTCGTCAGCAAACAAAATACAGTCATCTTGAGTTGCATTTGGAAGATCGTTTATGTATAATAAGAACAGAAGGGGTCCAAGTACACTACCTTGTGGTACCCCATGATAAATTCGCTTATATTCTGATCTATATGTTTTCATATACTTATTTGCTAGTCTGGTTATTTCTACGCATTGTTTACGGTCACATAAATAGCTTTTAAGCCAATCTAATATTTTTCCTCTTAGTCCATAATTATATAATTTGCTTAATAAGATATCATGTGAAACAAAGTCAAATGCTTTGCTCATATCCAAGAAAACTGCTGCAACATGATCTCCTCTATTTAAAGATTCAGTTACATTTTTAATCAAAGAAAAACACGCTAATGTTGTAGAACATTTCCTCCTGAGACCAAATTGTTCATTTTTCAAGATCTTATTTGAAGAAATGAAATTGTATATTTTCTTGTAAATTATTTTTTCGTAGATTTTTGAGATTATAGGAACTAGTGCGATTGGCCTGTAATTATTAATTTGATCATATTCTCCCTTTTTAAAAAGTGGCTTAACAATTGAATATTTTAACCTGTTTGGAAAAATACCCTGTTCAATACTTATATTGATTAAATGAGTTAAAGGTTTTGTTATATAAGTGGCACATTTTTTTAAAATATTAGTAGTTACCAAATCATATCCTGCTGACTTTTTATTTTTTAGTGCATTGATGATCCGAAGCACCTCCAACTCGTCGGTTGGTGTTAAAAACATTGTCTTTTCATAAAGGGGTATTATGTTTCGATTAAAATTACGATTCGTTAAGGTATTGGTGTTGTTAGCTATATTTATAAAATGGTTGTTAAATATATTTGTAAGTGTTCGTGGATCGCTATAAATAATATTGTTATAGTTTAATTGACTGATGTCCGTCATCTGTGTTTTATTAGAAGTACTTTCTTTTATTATGTTCCAAGTTGCTTTACATTTATTTTTACTTTTTATTATATAATTTGTGTTATCTAATTGTTGAGCTTTAAATATACATCGCTTGAGTATTTTACTATATTTTAAATATATGTGTTTATTTTGTTTTTTACTAGCTTGGCTAAAGTGATACTTTAGATATAGTATTCGCTTTCTGACGCAACATAACTTTAGATTTTTAGTGAGCCATTTATTACGAACCAGTTTGCGTACCATCTTTACACTAATTTCGGGAAAGCAAAGATTATAAAATAGTATTAGTTCTTCGTGAAACATGTTGAATGCTGTTTCTGCGTGTGTTTCACATAAGACGTTAGCGAATGATAAAACGGAAATACAGTTTTTAAATTTTCTTATATTGTCTTTACTAAAATCACGTTTCTTTTCAAACCAAATTTTAGGTGGTTTCGTCTTTATGCCTACTGAATCTGTAGTAAATGTTATACTTTGGCAAGTTTCGTGATCTGATAACGCCACATAATGCAGTCCAGAGTTTACCTTAGTTAAATTACTTGTAATTAGATCGATGCATGATAGCTTTCTTGTTGGTAACAATATATGATTTACAAAGTTGTAATTTTTTAATATGGAGCCTAATTCTTGAGAATGTTTAGTATGTTTTATTATATCTACGTTCCAATCACCACATAATATGACTTTTTTTGTTATTTTATTCGTTAGCTGCCTCAAAAGAATGTTAATCGCTTCAAAAAACAAGTTTATATTTGATGATGGTGTTCTATATATACATGCAATTATTAAGTTTAAATCGGTTAATTCTACACAACAGCATTCAAAACAGTAGGGCATTGCACAATCTATTGAAATTTGCTTGTAATCTATCCCTTTTTTTATTAAAATGCAAGTTCCACCTCTTCGTTCGTTTGTCCTAGAGTAGAAAGCTGCTGTTTTATAATTCTTCATAATTAAGTTACATTCATTACCTCTCTTTATAAACGTTTCGCAGAGACATATGATATCAATAGAACCAAGCTCTTTTTCTAAATTTAATAAAGTAATTTCAAATAAATCTTTTTTATTAAGGATGCCTGCTATATTTTGGTGAATCATGTTTAATTTTATTTGTTTATTCACGAAAAAAAATTATGTTTGTGGATTATTTTGTCATCCTTTGGCACAGAAATTGAATTTTTTCCACATTCTGTAGATTGATTCAATAAGTTACCAGTAATGGGGTGTTTGGTCTTTTGATTAAAGATATTACTATTATATGTGCACTTTGTTTTCGTGCAATATCGTATAAACTCAAGTTCTACTAATAACTTAAAGCACAGCTTCCTCAAGAGAAATTGTTGAGAATTATTCAAGTACTGTATATTTAAATAAGTAATAAAATCATAGTTTTCATGCAGTAAGCGTTTTATAGTGTGATTAAATTTATAAGTGTTCAAGTATACATTTTGTTGAGTTTGTATAATGAAGACATTAACCTTCCTTTGTTTCAATGATTGCAAAAAGTTGCATAAGGCACTATATAATGTGTAAGGGCTCTTGTCATGGGTGCCCAATCCCAATATAACAACATCTTTTTTATTCAAAGACAAACTGATATTTTTACAACTATTCAGTATATACGTGCTGTCAGCTTGTGGTTTTACTAAAGATGTTATTATATAGTCATCAGGTCTTTTATTATACTTGCTATCCATTATTTCTACTGCCAAACCCTTTATTTGTTCATCCCCTATAATTACAATCCTTGTTTTTGTTATAGATTTCGTTGTTAAGTTCATTCTTGCTTGCTGAGTATTTATAGTTGACGTGTCAGGATCATGTACACCAACAACATCTATATCGCGGATGCTCGGTGTTTGTTCAAATTGGGGAGTAATATATGTGTTTATATCCACTTGATTTTGTCTCTCTATAATATTTTGTGCAGTAACGTCTCGGTGTGCCTTAGCTTGCATTGTGTTATGTGTAGCTCTAAGGGTGTTGTCTGTGATAGATCGGCGAGGAGACGTTGGTTGTGACGTAATTTTTTTCAAAAAATTGATCTGCATAGTTTGTTCAGATATTATTTTCCGGAGATTATTTATTTCGTAGACTTGGTTCTCTATTTCTTTATGTGCGCTTACTAATTCTGTAGTCAAATCTTCTATTTGCGATTTTAGCTCATCTACTGAGGATATATTATGAACATCATTATTCGCTGGAAGGCTATATACAGTATCGTCTAAGAAAGTTGAATTATAAATTGTATGGTTTTGAATATTTAAATTCATGTCAGAAATCGATTTGCGTATTTTTCGGCGTATAGTTACATTATTAGCCATTCTGTTTCGTGTCAAGTTCGATGTCGCCCTCTATTATGGTGTTAACGAATTATTTTTTTAATCTTTGATTTATGTCTACAGTTGTAAATGTCCGACAATAGAGGTCGCTTAAGTGCAGATTGAATATGACTGTCACTTTCGTAGTTTGTTTGCATGATAATACTACCACCCAGGAATATCACCAATATTATCTGCACCTCAATAAACATATTGAGAAATCACACATCCTACAATCTATTAAACATACAAATAAACATACCCTTGCTGTGGTGTAAGTATAGATTTTAGTAGTTGTATATAGAACACACAGTCAGACTTGGGTTTGATTCTTGGTGGTACTCCCATCTCACCATACATGACATGGTATGAGAGAAGAAACACAGACATTTCCCCAACTAACATTGACATTATGGCAGTCTGAAGACCAGGCAATAAACCATTGTCCTTCAAGTCCACAAGCTGAAATTATGAAAATATTACAATTTCACATAATGCATTGTAATTAAGTAAATCATTTCTAATATGGGTAGTATGGGTAGCATTTGAGCATTGAAATAATTGCTCAGATTTAAGATAAATTCAAACAAGTGATTCTTTATAGAAGTTAGAACAAATTTATATGATCATTCCAATATTTCTTTTTGTTAACTTTAAATATCCCTTAAGGTTGCTGTCTTTACTATTTAAAATATTGGATAATTAGATTGATTTGCTGTTGGAAAAAATATATTGCTTATTCATAAATCTCTTGTTACCATTGGCTTATTCAGAGATGTTGAGTCAAATGGCTCATTTTCATTTTCCCAATAACCGGCATACATGATTGTAACAGTTTGATCTTCACGTAAGCTTAGCCCCCCTCCCTCTTCCAAGATCTTTTTCTTCACATACCCATTTTCATCCACAATAGCCAATGTTTTTTGGAACTCCGCAAAGTTCTTAACTGGCTCCCCTATAAGGTCTACTGGTTTATATTTATTGCTTTCTGATTCCGATTCCAATTCTGGACCATCATCAGTTGCATTAATGTGCAGAATCGATCCTTTGGTAGTTACTTCCCTGAAAAAATTAAATGAGCAATGAATAAATATTGTGTAAGCGTTAATGAAGTTTTTCAATAGATGTTAATTAAAGTGTAATAGAAATATTGAATTATTATCAAATATTTAGATTACTAACCTTAAATCTAATCCATTTTCTAATAACAATGTTGGAACATTTTCCATTGTGACGGAAACAAATACATTATTTTACCTACAGTTTTCTTTTATATTATCTTACTACTAATTTTACACTCTACAGTCCAGGAATTAGAATAAAAAAAGCAGGTGGTTTAACCTCACAAATTAACAAGTAAACACAAGTACCGCGTAAACATAAAACGCAAAGCAAAACAACCACAGACTAGAAAACAACTCTCAGTAATAAAAATATACTCTATGAAAACAACTTTGACAACTGACACTACAACTGACAATGAACAATTTTATCTTCTAGGAATTTCGTAAAATAATGTATTTTTTTCCTTTCAAACTAATATTGTTATATATTGTGAAAACTGGTGGCTTTTTATATACAACTAGCTTCTGCCCGCTAACTTCGTCTGCGTGATTAACTTTGTTTAAAAAAATATACATGTATATATTATTTGGTATTTCTCATCCCGTCCCGTCCCGTCCCATTATATCCCGCCCGTCCTATCTCATTCTCACTCAAGGTATGTAATCCACGCCCATCGCATCCCTTTGAGTATAAAAAGTAACAAATATATCGGATTTCCGTCCTCATCCCACGGGAACACTTAATTTATCTGGATAAAATGTAGCCTAAGTGTTAATCCAGTGTTAATATGGGGAATATTAGTTTTTCTCATTTATCTTCCATAATACAAAGAAACCCCCTGTATGTAAATAAGACATTTACCAGTTTTTAAGTTGGACTTGTTCCTATATAACTGTGAAACCGCATCTCATTTCGTCTTGTAGTTTTTGCGTTATGCGCAAGTAAATAAAAAGAAACATCCTGTCTATAAATAAAATATATACCAGTTTTCAAATTGGACGTGCACCAATATTACTGTGAAAACTGCATCTCATTTCGTATGGTAGTTTTTGAGTAATGTGCAAGCAAACAAAAAGAAACATCCTGTATGTAAATGAAATATATACCAGTTTTTAAGTTGGACCTGCACTAATGTAATTGTGAAAACTGCATCTTATTTGGTGCGGTAGTTTATGAGTAATGTGCAAGCAAACAAAAAGAAACACCCTGTATGTCAATGCAACATATACCAGTTTTTAAGTTGAATCTGCAGCAATATAACTGTGAAAACCGCATCTCATTTGGTGCGGTAGTTTATGAGTAATGTGCAAGCAAACAAAAAGAAACACCCTGTATGTCAATGCAACATATACCAGTTTTTAAGTTGAACCTGCAGCAATACAAATGTGAAAACCGCATCTCATTTGGTGCAGTAGTTTTTGCGTGATGCGCAAGCAAACATACAGACAGACAGACAGACAGACAGACAGACAGACAAAAATTCAAAAAAAAATTGTTTTGGATTCTGTTGCTGTTATAAAGACCCCCCGCGTTGAAATTTCTTAAATATCTTCCATGTACAGACATCGACCATTTACATTTTTATTATATGTATAGAAGATAGTTCCGGAAACGAGCAAACAGGTCATCTGATTGTAACTTGTAAGTAATCACTGCCAACCATGAACATCCACAACGCTGGATCTTTTGATTAATAATATTATAACGAAAGGCTGGATCATAGATGTATTTCCGGCCCATGATATCGGGAAGGAAGAAGAAAGGGGTATTGGCCATCCGGCAATCTCTCTCACCGAACGAAATGCGACAACACTGTCTGTCTTTTCACGTTGATCGCCTGTAAGACAATGGTTTACATATTGCAATCACTGGACACTGCCACTATGTTATTGACAGGGACGGTTTGGAGGAGAGGTCCTAAGGGTCATGACCACTTCAAACAGTACATCTACCATACAATTTATGGAATATTTAAATACGCTTTTAATTTCCAATGTGGAATTAAAATGAAATTAAAAATGCACAGCAGTTTCATTAATTGTTCCAGAACTCGTGTATACGTAACATTCACTTTCAGTTTCATAATCATATTAAACTTTATCTGCGTGAAAGGGTATTTGATTGTAGTAAAATTAGGTAAATAAAAGAATAAATTATTTTATATCAATATATTAATCCCTACCTAATAAAAATGTTAGAAGTCATATAATACAGATACAAAACTACTAGACATATTTTTTTTACCAGTATCAATTCATGGGAAGTTTACAGTAATTACCTATTACATAATTCAAATAAACACAAATATATGAAATACTTTAAAATTATACATGAAATCACAAAATGCGCTATAAATCATGTTTTGAATCAATAACTAATAATAAACCTGGAAACAAAGAAAAATATTCTACATTATTTTCGACTTTTTTGTTTCATCGATTGGCGGAGCAGTGCGATGTATGACGATATTAGGTCATCCATTTTATATCCTAAAGAAGTTTCACACAGGATTTTTGTTCCACGTAGGAAATTTCCCATTGTCATGTGGAAAAATGTGTTTCCTGACGACCAGTTAGATAGCTGTGAAAATGGGTGCGTGACCAAGACATCCTGAAAAATAGATAAAATTTAAGATGTATTAAAAAATATATGTTTATTTACTCTTAATTTACAATTATTTATATTGCTGAACATATTGCCTTTACCACACACTTACCCGACTTTGTGGATGTATAAGGCTTACGCCGTTTCTATTGATTCCAACAACAACCATTTCAGGATAAGCAGGATCAGACGTTTGTTTCACTTCAAAAAACGCTGTACCGAATGTTGGATATTGGTATATTTTCTTTAAAAACTGCTCCTTTGCTTCACTTTCTGTCATTGCGCCTTGTTTTAGATAAGCATTTGTTATCGACGATTTCCACTGAGAATTTGTCTGAATTCTTACCATATCTGATGGTATAAAATCATGCAGCATTTGCGTTATTTGTGGAAGCAACGTCTGATCATTTCCAAGCCTCGCTCTGTACACAAGAGCGGCGAGTTCTATAAGATCCTGCTTTGATGTTTTATGGTAACCTCTTAAATACTTTGGTAATTCTTGAGGAAAGTAGAATATCTGGTCAGCGTTTTTATCTTTACCAGGTACAGTATTTACCCAGAGTTTCTTCATGAAGAATATTTGATAGTTCATTTGCATTTGGGATCCAGCTGTAAAATAAATTTATAGTTAAATGTTTTATGAACATTCAATTGTCTTTTGCAATTCTGAACTCCAGTCGCACAACAGAACAAGATAAAAGTAGCTAAACGTTGTTCTCTATCAGTACAAGCCACTTGGGAAAATGTTTATGTTTGACTTAGTTATTTACCAGTTGACTTAGTTATTTGGTAGTTATCGTATTAAGTGTGGGATGAGGGAAGGACAAAACGAAGCAGTTAACACAGTATCTATCATATACTTACCACCACGCAAAGGTCTTGTCTTTTTCATCCATTCCACAAGCTCATGGACAAAATCAAAGAAGTAGTAATTCTCGGGGACGGAGAATACCTTGTCAGTTATCTTTACGAATAAACTAAAGCCATCGCTATTCTTTAAGTTCAAGCGTCCGGTTATTTGTTCGCAAAGGTCTTTGGCTCTGGTAGACGACTCTACTTCAAAGGCTTCATCGGTATCATCCGGGAAGTACACTTTGTGGTATATCTGCATACTTCTGTGTTGTATAGCTTCAACTTCCACAATATAAGGAGTGTACAATCTAGGGCCATTTTTCTGCGTTCTAAACACTCGCTTCAAACAATCTTTAGCAATGGGATGAAGTCTTGTCTTTAGAAATTCGACTAATTCTTTAATTAATACTTGACCGCAAGCGAAAACGCCGGTGGCCAGCCACAAAAGCTCCCATCCTCTCTCCTCACTCAATTGTATCCTATTATTCGTTAGTTGTTTCATTATTTGACAATATACTTCATCTCTTAATGCTGGTTCAGTTAAAGCGTGTTTAAATACATCATCAGTGTATTCTGTGGAGGATCTTGGTTTTGGTGCGGGCATATCACCCATGTATTTTAATATAGCATAGAAAGACGAAATAGCATGCTTCGATAGATTATCGTCGTCTGAAATCTTTTTCAAAAGTGGTTTTCTTATTGGATCCCGGCTATGAGACCATAAATCGCCGGCCACAAATCTTTTAGCTGTCGTTAATGTTGACTGCTTTGTTACTGTGGCGTTGATGTCATAATTCTCCCTGAAATGTTCTTGAGCATATTTCTCCAAAGTGTGCATCCTCTTCCTTTGAACGGTGTTGTATGTGGAAGACTTTTTGTCATTATTTATATTTCCTTTCTTGAACACTTCTAGTACTGAACTTGAAGGTGTGTCTAACGTCGGTAATATGTATACTTGCTCAGTTGGGAATAATCCCTCCTCGCCATTACATATACCGTGCCCCCAAGTGGCATTCATTAGAATCTCTCCTGTACAATCGTGTGTTAAAGTTATAAGATCACCCTTTTTAAATTGCAAGAATGACGATGCATCAGCAAATCCTTGTGAATCGCTCTGCGCAATTACGTAAAGGGATCGCCTCTTTAGGCCGTCAATTAAATATATAATAAGTGAACTTATTTCGCTGGCTTCAACACTTTGGAAGACATATTCTTCATCTTGAATAGTTCTAATTGTTATTCTTCCCACATTGTCAAAATCGGCGTCTTCTTCGTAGGCGACATAGGTCACTTCAATGTAAGCTATTTCCAAAAGTATGTGTTCTAGTTGATCAACTATATAGATTCCAGTCCAGTTCACAGCCAATATGATGAGGTCTTTACTTATCGCCTCTCCTTTTAGCCTTATTGCTTCGAAGAATCTTGAGAAAAGCATTGGCCACTTTAATTTGGCAAATATTACAATATCCTCTTTACATCTCATAGGATCTATTTTAGACAACACGCTTTCCGACGACTCAAAGGATTTTGTGACAAGATGCTCCCATTTCGATAAAGCAGCATCATTTGATTGAATAAACTGATTTGGTATATAGTTAACAATAACTTTTCTTAAAATATTCGGATCTATTCGAGATCCATATTCAATGTAATGCTGTTGAGCTGCAAGCATGGCCAAATCTTTTTCTGAATTACATCTGTATTCTCCGAATTTTACTCCTTTTGCCACTTGGTGGTAAATTAAATTAGTAGCAACTGGATCGATGACTGGGTTATGCCAAGGTGTGAAAACTTCTTTCCTATAAAACAATCTCCACGGGGCGCTTTTTTCTGAAGTTCCTTGTTCTTTCGCAAATTGTTCACACTGCGAAATAGCGTCCATGATATGTTCTCTTTCGCTTCCAAGTGAAAGCACTTTATCGTACAGAGTTATATATAAAGAAAATCCGAATGTATCTGTTAATCCTATGTTGTCCGCTATCTGTTGGCATATTTCCTCTGATGTTGTCGCCGAATCTGACTGAACTGTTTTCAGAGACTCATCCATTAAAGTAACTGTTAGTAAAATCGGTTTCTTTGTCTTCGTAGCTTGCAATTCCAGCCAACTTGGTGGCTGTGTTCGTGGACCATTTTTAAATGTTCTAACTAATCTTCCTTCACAATATGGAGCGTATCCTGGAGGGCCAGCACGTATGAACGAGCGAAGATATTTAACGAATCTTTCTGATGGCGGGAAACAGCCAACGCACAAAGAAAGCAATATCCATCCACGAGCATGTGATGTCTTTGACGGGTTATTTGTTAGCTGTTTACATAGCTGGCAGAATATCTCGTCTCTGTAACATTAAAAATAATATTTAGTATAGTTTAATTAAATATATTATATAAGAAACGGCTATATAAATACCACCTTAATTCTTTTCTAATGATTCCATGGCCGATAATGAAGTGAAGTTTCTCTAGGTTGTTGGTGCGGCGCGCATTTAACCAGTCGCTATACATATCGTTGGTGGTATCATCATTCATTAAATTCTTAATAAATTCCTCGTTCAGCTTAGTTTGCCGTTTTAATGTGATAGACATCATTTTGTTTCTATTATGTTCGTTATCCTTTGCTAATATTTCCTGTAAGTATAAAACATTTTCATATAACAAATGGTTTCTTAGATTAACGCGAATGTTACACATTGAAATAAAACTATTTTATACGGATTTTATCGCGATTTGGTTTAATTTTTACTTTTTTTAACTTCCCGATGTTTCGATTACTTTACAGCTTTCGTGGTCACGGGGCGGACTGAGGTATTAGTCATCCGCTCAGTGACTGTTACAATTTAACTACCCTTAATTTACAATTATTAAATTAAAAAGTTAATTTTAAAAAGTTAACTAGTATTTGCGATCCGATCTACGCAGAAGGAGCTCCTTCTAATACCTCAGTCCGCCCCGTGCCCACGAAAGCTGTAAAGTAATCAAAACGTCGGGAAGTTAAAAAGTGTAAAAATTAAACCAAATCGCGATAAAATCCGTATAAAATAGTTTTATTTCAATGTTTCATATAACAATTTAAGTCTAGTAAGAAATCAGAACGGAACTAAGTACGTACTTCGAACTCTTTGCTTTTCTGGAAAGCGCGACCGATGGTGTCAGAAAGTTTAGTCATAACAGGAATATTGTTGACACTGTCATCTACATATTTCGGTTCTGATGTATCTCCCATAAACCTTAATATTGTGACCCACAACGCCTGCGCAGCGAGCTTATCGATAGGCGACGGCAGATCCAATAGGGAATGTTTAAGTGGTTTTCTAGAATACTGATGACTTGTATTGCCCAGGAAATATGTTGCAGCGAATTTCCTAAAGTTATATTCATCGAACTGTTCTTCTTCGTACTCTTGATGCATGGGTATTACTGAAATTGCATCTGGCTTAATGGTCGAGGACTGAAACAAAAGGTATCATAATTAGGGAAATCATAATATATCTCGTTTATTAAGGTCCAAGCTTTGTTAAATATTTACCATCCCGAATCCTGCACCGCGAACAGTGCCTGCCGGAGTAGTGCTATCTTTCAAAAATCCAAAGACATCATCAACATAGCGATCATCAATAACTGCAATATTTTGTGCATTGTCGTTTTCAACAACTGCCTCTTTTGCAATCCATATAGATCTCATTAATTCTGTTACTTTCTTCTCGCATTCATCTTCAGCAGCTTTAATAGTTGCACCGGACTGAATCATTGCCTCTTTTTCAGCATAAAATTGTGCTAGTTTTGTTTTCACAGTCTCTCCCTTTTCTGTGACTAATTTTCTTATAAGGTAACCCCTGCAGAAAGCTTGCAAATTCCGGAAGAAATTCCTTAAGTTGACAAAAGTTTTTCTCAATTCTCTCGACTTTATGACAGCTTGGAGGCGTGAGTAACCTCTTCTCATAGCGATATATTTACTTCTGTACCCACGAGCACGGAAGTGTTTTTGGATTGTTAAGGCGGCAGCACGCATTCTTAAGAACCTTCTTCTACATAGCATTCTTCTAACATTCGCTTGCACTCGAATCACAGCTTTCATGACTATTTCGTGCCGCAGTTCTTCAAGAATTCCATCATGATAATCTTTGAGGAACACTTTAGTATGGCCAAGGCGAAACTCCTGATCTTTCAGTGCTTCTGTACAAATTTTTCTAGTTGCGTTTTTACAATCTGTTTTCTCGGCAGGTGGTATACCTGGTACTACAAGCCTATAACGGTGGACGAACTCGGAATAAGAATACCGGATAGGATACCCAGCTTGCCTTATTTTAGCTGTCTCCATTAAACCGGCATATCTGAGTTGGCGTACGCATAATTCTCTGTCAAAAATCTGTAAAAATATTCAACAGGTTAATAAAAAGAATGGTGTTCCTTCAGTGAAGGTATTTAAGAAATGTGTTCATACCCGCGGCTTTTTGAATTCATTGGGTTTGATACATCTCACGAAAAAGGGATGGCACGCATATAGTGTTTTCATAAGTAAATCCAAGGATGTTCTGAATTGATGACTCAATGACAGTTGTTTCCGACTGCCACTGTGTGATGGGGCTTCTTCGTTAGCAAATAAGTCTTTAAGGAATGTGTTGCTGGAATCGAATAACATGTCTTTCAAATCTGCCGTTAACATGTCGCGATTTTTATCCAGAAAGCCTAAAATAAAAGGTTGAATGAATTTAAATACTCGTATAATTCTAATATTAGAGTACACACAAAATGGACTTACCTTTAACGTCATAATATACATCTCCAGCAAAATGTTTTACACCAAATCTATGTTCACGAGTTGATTTTGCAGATATGTAACATGGCCTGGTGCTGTGATTGCTATTCAGTTTAGAAAGTAAAGTCACATCTGTGCCTTTAGGAAACCTTGATTCTTCATCGATTAAAGATAACAGATTCAATGGCTTCATACCGATCACATCCAGGTTTTCTTGATTGTCTATATAATTGATATTTGTCCAAGTAATGCCCTCCTTTTCATATTGCTCTATTTCAAGTTTAAATATATGCTTCACAAAAAACTGTTGTAAATTTTCATTTGCGTAGTTAATGCATAACTGTTCAAAACTGTTTGTTTCAAAATTTTCAAAGCCGAATATATCCAATATTCCAACTGATCCGCTGGATAACTGTTGATCTTTATGCAGAGTTTTGTTTATTGTTTCGACAATATATTCGAAAATGTGACCGTATATAGCCTTTACCAAAGCATCCCTTCCATCAATGGCAGCTGCCGTGGTAAGTAGAGAAACAACTCTTTCTCCATGGGCAACAAAGGTTTTTCGAGTCAATGCTTCACAAAGTATGTTTTTATTAACTCCTAAGAGTGAAGCAATTCTGTTAGCATTTACTGCATCTGCAACTTCTGAAGATTCAATGTTGTTGAGGTTGAAAGACTTAAATTTTAAATTTCCCAAATGGAGAATTGCAGCCAACAGACTAAATATACCCCAAACCTCATGATCAGGAAAGTTCAGAACTTTGAATGCAGATCTAATGTCAGTAAATTCCATAGAGTCGTTGCGACCATCGCAAGTCAACGTATTTCCTGAATTTAAATATGTGTAATCGACAGGACGGCCTAGTTCCAACTTCTTCTTCTCATCGGCTGATAATCCAGTAACAAGTGAATAAAATATATGATAATTTCTTTCTCCTTTATTTTGAAACACAATACGTGACTTCTCTAATAGATACTGATCGATATTTCCCCCTTCAATGATGCCTTTACTACTGAAATAAATGTTCACATATTTTCCGAATCTGGATGAATTATCATTTCTCACGGTTTTAGCATTTCCAAATGCTTCTAGAATCGGGTTAGTTTCTTGAATTTGCTGTTCAATCCAAGAATGTTTTCCACTTGCTGCGGCCAGATATTGAAGCAACAACTTAGTGCTTTCAGTTTTTCCAGCGCCACTCTCACCACTAGAAACAAATGCGTTATAAAACGTAAGCATTAATTAGATAAAAATACAAAATTAGGAAGTTAAGTAACAATTAAATATAAAGAGATCATAATTAGTCATTACAATGGCGCGACGACCTTGACCACTTTAGTAAAGTGTGGACGGCAACAGCGGAAGATAGGGACAAGTGGAAAGAGTTGAGGGAGACCTTTGCCCAGCAGTGGGACAATAAAGGTTTATAAAAAAAAAAAAAAAATTAGTCATTACCTTATGACGATGCATTGATTGGATGAGGTTTGCATTAGTTCCCTGTATGAGTTGTCTCCAATTGCAAAAATATGAGGCGGTATATCTCCCATTTTCCTCTCTTGATAAAAGTTTATTTGATCCATAGTGTATATCGGCAATATTTCATACGGATTGATGGCAATCAACATGGAACCCGTATAGGTCTAAAAAGAAGCATAAAATATAAAAGATACACTTACTAGTACGTAAATAAAATTGTATGTTGATGAAAAACAATAGAAAAAAATGAATGAGTCTTTCAACAAGCTCATAAAGTTTATTGGGGAATAGCTGTGCTCAGCGGTAGATTTTATGTGAGTGAAAATGATTACTTAATATTATCTTCTTCGAACATTATCTTATTTAAATAAAATTGACTGTTAGTATTATATTCCATACTTTCACTTACTTAATCTACCCCGACGTGGGATAGACATTTTGAACCGCATTGGTATGGATGTTATACGATTGAAAGACTCGGTCAATTCTGACCTGTGTCTAGGGCTTATGCAACCAACCCGCTACACCAAGTTCTTTCAAAAATCAAATACCTACCTACTTATCTAAATTAAAAATATATCATAATTAATTAGTTAAAAGCGGACTTCGAGGCAATTAGTATTTCCATCAGAAGTATCAGATAGGTAGCATCTAGGTAAGTTGATAACAGAAAATTTATATGCATTGATTACAAATACGAATTATATATATTATATCTAGTGTAATAATGACTAACAATAAACATCATCAAAACACCGACATGGATTATACAGTAACTGATAAGCGCTGTGAATAACTGCATATCGCACTCAATTCAAAGGTATGGATTATAAATACATAGATACTTGCGACGGTTTGAGTGTTTGGGCATGTAATTGTGAAAGCGTAGCCCACCAATAACCAATGCATTTAAAAAGAAATAACCATCCTACATTTTTTAGGATATGTCCCGTCCTACGCCAAGCCGCAATAATAATAATCTAACTTACATTTCAAAAAGCGACCAATTAAATTATATTTATAGAGCATAATAATATGGAAGTTTAAGGAGTATTGAGTCAGTAAACGAAAATAGTGTGAAGTCGTTATCCGATAGGTACATATCGATCAAATATTACTTCCTATTTATTAAAAATGTGATAGATATACATATACAGCTACCTGATTTACCTTTATCTATTACATTATGTAGGAAAGCGATATATCTATGTCGCTGAATGATTTTTATAAAGACAGCATTTATTTGGTTTAAATTTAAGTAGTACAAGTTTATTTTGACAGTGTCCGTGGCGCAGTGGATTTAACACCAACTGTGAATCGAGAGGCAACGAGTTTGATCCCAGCACCGAAACTAATGCTTGTGTACATAATGCACAGGTATTTGGCTGAAAAGTCTTTCGTAGTTTTGGTTAACTATGACACACGACTTGATGTGGGATCAGGACGGCAGTGGCGGCGTAAAGGGGGGGCGATGGGGGCGGTCCGCCCCGGGTACCAACCACCAAGGGGTGACAACGACAACCCCACAAGCGAACAAAAGAAGAGCGTGGACCACGATCGTGGGCGAAACGATCCTGCTTGCCGCTGCCTTTTTTTTTTTTTTTTACTCCTTCACGAAAAGTCTGTAGTAAGCATGTATATTTTGGGTATATTTTAGGTAGGGGTGCTCAATACGAAACCGCCCAGGGTGCCAACCTACCTTACGCCGCCACTGCAGGACGGTGTATATGACTGTTAGTTATACTTATTTATATATTCACATAAATGAACATCTGAAAAAAAAAATCTGTCTTACTTACGTATATCAACTGTTGATTATATCGTATGTGAAGATTCCTAAGTATTGTGTATTCTTGAAGTTCGCTAAGAGTGATCATGTCCTCCACGCCATAAGCTGAGGTGGAGTGAAGCGGTTTAAGAACTTTATGAATATTCGTGGTGAAAACTTTTCCATCGTCATCTTTAACTTGGATAAGGTCGCCAGAGGAATTTAATATCTTTACAGCAACCGGAATATCGAATTCCGATTTGCCTTCTGGCTTTAGCCAAACCAGGTTCTGAAAAAGAATATTATTGAGAATTACAAAAAGCGAGTTTCATCGAACCAGCTAGGTAATAGTAAGTCCCATGTTAGAAAGTATCAGGTAGCGTTAATGGTAGACTTAAATGCAAAGATGATGATAACATGCATGCATTTTTTAGAAAGGCATAAACAAAAAAAACATTTTTTTCCGAAACAAAATAAGTTATATTGCGTGACAATAACATGTTTAATATTATGCTGCTTGTAACAGATATACAGAAAATCGTTCTTTCCTTAAAATTAACATTTAATTTTATTAAGAATTTTAGATAAGATTTCGGCCACTGCACATTTTTGGTAGTAATATTTTAAGGTCGTAAATCTATAAAATATACTATGCATGCTTTACTTACGGCAAGGCGTATGTGATCAGCCATTGTTGTTCACTGTTGAGATTCACTTCACAAGAAAACTGCACATTTTTCACAATTCGAACAAGAATCGCGTAACATCTCTGGGAAGACTGCCGAAGTTCTATTATCAATATTACAGATTGTATTATCGCCTTCGATAGGAAATGAACACATATCGTAAATATTTTGAGATAATGCGCTGGTATATAACGCTGTTATCATTCCAGTATGGCGATTATTCGATGTACGAAATCAAATGAATCATTATGTACCCTAATAATACGTCTTAGGTATAAGCCCAAAAAATCCCCTGCATAAACTACTACTCTTTGTACTCAATACAATGAATGCATACTTATTTTTTTATTAAATGGGCATGTACTGAACTTCCAAAGATATAATTTCATCAATTAATAATAACATATAAACATAATATAATGCAATGGAAACTACAATATGTAATTAGTAAATACAATTTATTTAAAAATAACTCCACATTACAAACAACTTAATTCTATTTAGGCTAAATTACTTCTTTTTCTCTTCTTTTTCTTTTTTCTCTCCTTTTGCCTTGTCATCCGTTTTCTTCTCATCCTTGTCATCTTTCTTTTCTTTTTTATCCTTATCATCTTTTTTGCCTTCCTCAGCATCTCTGTTTGTAATCTTATTGTTAATGAGATTGTGTAGGGCAATTATTGACCTTACTAATGCCGACAAATATACAACTAAGGACTGATCATTAGTCTTGATGTACAAATTGTCTATAAAGTTGTCATTTGCAATATCAGGGAGTAAGTTGAAAATGTCTTGTAGTTGGTAAATAATCTGGTGGTTGATTGGCAGAGAACCTTGACCAACTTGAATAAGGTAATCTCTAATTTCACACAGCTGTGAGTGTAGACCTTTAAGGCCAAGCAACTGGTTTGTGATACGTTGAGAGAGACTTCCAACTGTTGTATCCTTGATATCTCTCAGAAGGTGCTCAACGCCAACCTCTTCAGCCTCTTCAGCACCAATTTCACTTGGCACATGCTCAAAGGTCCTTGTGGTGGGTGTGCCATCATCATGCACTTCTTCAACAGCTTGGTAGGCTTCAGTTGGCAAGCCCAAGTCTTTAGGTTTGGCATCAATGATGACAAGGACTGAGTTAGGGCAGTAACGCCTGATAAGCTCATTAATTGCTACATCATTTTGATGGAGTTTTGGCCCGGTGTGGTACCAGCCCACAACCTTTTCCCTGGCATTCACCTTTTTGAACATTCCATACATGTTCTCCAAGTAATCGTGATCAAGGAACCATACAGACTTGTCTTTATCATCCTCGTCAAATGGAACTATAAACAAACAAAAACAAATAATCAATATACTATAGCAATTTGGAATTAAAATTGTTCAATACTTGATTGGCTACATACAAAGGGTACTTTAATGTGATTTTTTAAAGGTGCCATCAATTAATCGTAAATTGGTTAGTCGGTTAGTACTGGTCTAGCAAAATCATAATATCGAGCTACAAAATAAAATTTAGAAAATAATTGTGTGGAAACTTAAAACTTACAATTGGATTTCCACTCTTGTATAAGAATGACTCACAATGTAATATTGGCATAGCCAAATAATTGAAGCAAACATTGCATTGCAGTGCAGTGTTAGTATTGTATCCTGAACAGAATATGAATGATTTTGTGATGCTTAAATACTTGAACACAACATGACTAAACACTTAATATCCACATTATGACCCTTTAAAGCCAAGCTATAACTTCTAAGTACCTTGAAAACAAAACTTTAACTACAACAAAGAATATTCAAATTGCATGGACTAAAAGGCATAGAAATTCTAAGAAATTCAGTTAGATAAAGTACTGTATTAATACCAAGTTATAAACATGATATTACTAACCTGCGAAACTGTTTGACACATCCAGAACGCCTTTAGCTCTCCAGCATCCTAAAAGAACGCCGACTACCCGTTTTTGATTGCCAATTTTGCCCATACGATTGAAATGGTCTACAACGCTTAGTAGGACCAAAGGATGAACAACCACTTTTGTGGTCACAACTTCTTGACTAGGCATTGTTTATTTTTATAAAAGAAGCACGTGTTATTAAAAGGAAAATGATTTCGTGAAAACAATCTTTACTAGTTTTACTGTAGTTATAAATCCGTAAATATCGAAATCTGCCAGTCGGCAAATTATTGAAAGTTGACAGTCATTAAAAAAAATGTTGAATAATTGTCTATGGTTATTGGTTACTAAGCATAGACAATGAAGTTAACTGACATTTTCGACTAGTTTACCAATTGTAAAATATTTATCGTCAACTGTCATTACGTTTTTTAGAAGTTATTGCAATAGAATCACAAATTGTTCTTACGCTGTGGCGTTTCATTCGGTAAGTTAGATTGGCGAATGACCAATACTCCTTGGCCTTGTCCATTGTCTATCCTTTTTCCTTCCCGCTCTCTGCCCAATTTAATGGATAATATATGATCCAGCGTTGTAGATGTTCATGGACTTGACAGCATGGTCTTTTATCTTAGCGGATTCCTTACAATAGAAAAAAAGTCAATTTTGCCAAAAAATGACATTGACATTTCAATAATAACTTCACATGTTTTTCCAAATATAGGATCGGCGTACTTTTTATATGTAATACCTATCCTACAGTATTTCTGAACTTTCTATGATATTAAGGAAACTTGCATCTAACAACATGACGCACCGATCTATAACCTTCGTGACCGGAAATGCCAAAAAATTAGAAGAACTAAGAGCAATTTTAGGTACCAATTTTCCTTTAGAAATTATAAGTCACAAGCTGGACTTGCCAGAACTTCAAGGAGAAATGGAAGAAGTTTCTGTGAAAAAATGTCAAGAAGCTGCTCGGCGGTTGAAAAGACCAGTTTTAGTGGAAGATACGTCGTTATGTTTCAACGCCTTGAGCGGTCTTCCAGGGCCTTACATCAAGTGGTTTCTAGATAAAATTAAGCCTGAAGGTCTAACGCGACTTTTAGCGGGGTGGGAAGATAAATCGGCTGAAGCTGTGTGTACTTTTGCATACTGTGCTGGTAATTGCGAAGATCTTGACGTAATCTTATTCCAAGGCATAACAAAAGGAAAAATTGTACCTCCAAGAGGCACAAGAGATTTTGGCTGGGATTGTATCTTTCAGCCTGATGGATATGAGAAGACTTATGCTGAATTACCAAAGAGTGAAAAGAACAAAATATCTCACAGATACAGAGCACTAGAAAAACTAAAGTTATATTTCACTGAGAAGAATGCCTAGTCAAAATATTATCTTTTATTACTTTTTTAGTTATTTTATGATAAGTAGTAGGACTCTTTAGATATTGGGGTTATCTAGATACATTTCAATCCAGTGGGTGAAAATATAGGATTTTGTTTTTATTCAGAAGTTTTCACCAACATTAAGAAACTACTTAAGAAAAATTGGTTTCTGTTGAATTTAGGTCCAATAAAAGACTCAACATGCTTAACATTATATTAAATTCTTAATAGTAACATTCATAAATATTTCAATAATGAAAAAACAATTGACTTATAAGGTAAGTAGGTATGTTCACCAATGGCTATGTAATACACATTTTTATAAGTTGCCATATTATGTTTTACAAAGTAACATTTTTTGTGTATCATATTAAATGTTGTTACTTTATGTCTAATGTAGTTTCAATTTAAGATACAATTTTTGAATAGGTTAGAAAAACAAAATACTGATATATTAAGTGCAGTCTCCTACTAATCCAATGCCTGATTTCTACTTGTCTTTAAAATTTATAATCATATGTTTTAAAAATTGTAATATGACTAAAAATCTGCAGATCTCTAATTTTGGCAGGAATGCACTTACTAAAAAATAAAATAGCTATAATTTATACTAATAACTACTAAATATATGTCAAATCTTATGCAACTGCTTAGTGAATTTACACCAGGTGCAATATAAGGCTTTAAATTAGAATTATTATAGTTCTTATAGTACCATTCTTTTCCCTCCACATTTCTTGTTTTAGTATTGCCAAAGTTTGTTATTTCAGAGAATCTTGTTTTTGCCTCTCTATTTATGACAGGGGAAAAGCTTTCTCTTGAATTATACTGTTCCACATGAGGTATGTTTACTTTGGTTATAGTTGCTGGCCTATTAGAGTAATTCCTGGCTTCTATGTTGCTTGGTATGAGAACAGCAGACAGAGCTGTGGGTTGGGGAACAATGTGTTTCTTCATTGGTGGTTTTGATGTTGATGGAGCCAAAGTATAAGAAATTGTACTACTCTCCATCCATACTTGCAGTGACATATCATTGGTTGTATCTGTTGTAATAAGTAAGCCTTCTTTTTCTGTAATTTCAGTGACAGTCAAGTTGGATTCCATAAGATTGTACTTGCTCAGATTATTAGGGGCACTTTTTTCTTCTTCAACATTTTTTGTTCTGTTATAAGCTATATGAGTAATATTGTCATTGTCTAGATAACTCTGAAGTTCATGAATTTCACTTTTTGTTTTCTGATGGGTAGTGTTACTTTGAACAGTCTTGATGGGTGGTGTTGTTGCCATTGTTGCAATGCTTTGTTCCATATTTGTTTGCTTGCTATAATTCGCACCACCTTGATCAGTGAGTAAAGTATGAGAAATATTAACTGCTGAATCTGACATTGGAATAAAACTACCATCAGTTGGTGGAAGCATTGGTGTAAAACCACCAGTTTCGAATTTCGGAGGCTCTAGAATTTTATATTTATTGCTCAGCGATGGAGACGTCGTGTTTTCTGGCCAGTCTATTTTGCGTCCAGTATTCATCAATTTCCCCATATCTATAGATGGAAGTGGCATTCCGAAAAACGTAAAACCGCTCGTCGGCACTTTGATGGAGACGCCTGAATTTTTAACTGGTGTCCTGACTGATGTGTTTTTCATTTCAGCGTAGATTGTAGGGGTTTGTCCAATACTATCATAAGTTTTATTTGGTTTAGCAGTAATCGCGTCGTTATTAATTCCATCTGTTAAAGTTTCATTATATGGATAATCAACATACTCGTCGTAAAAGTAGTCCGATTCTTCTGGTAAAGGTCTATTTTGTATCTTATTGATATTATAGTTATTTTTTATTTGTGTTGTATAATCCTTTATTTTATCCAGCGAAGAAAAGACTTGCGACGTCGCTAAATTAGGCAGCAGTGGTTCATTATCTTGTGATAAACATAGTCTTAAATCTTCTTCATTAACGGGTCTATTCGGACAGTCTTTTTGTGAGAAAGGCATGCCTTTGACATAAGTCCCATCTGTGCATTTTGGGCCCACAGATGTTGATTCCAACAACCAAGATTTGAGCCATATAATTGCACAGTTGCATACCAACGGGTTAGCTGAAACAAATTTTAATCTTATTATTAACATCACAAGTAATCCATTAAACACATATACGCGAAATAAAATGGTAAAATGGAATTATAATTCCAAATATTATGTAGTTTGTCGGTATTCCTAAGTAATACTTCTTTATTTCTTTATTCTATATGGGCAACATCAGTGAAGTTATTTTTAAAGTAATAGGTAAATTAATTAGAGTAAACTCACCATCTATATCCAAAATAGCGATATTATTCCTTAGCTTCTCAAAAGTCACTTCAGATACTGAAGGAAGTTTATTATGTCTCAATGAAAGTACTTTGAGTCTCGGCATAAAGTCAAAGGGCTTGCCGCTGATATGACATATTAAATTGTTGTCTAAATTCAATTCTACGAGCCATTCCATGTACTGAAAAGATTCTCTCGTAATCCGTGTTAATTTATTAAAACTTAAATCTAAAACTTCTAATGATGATAGTTGTCTTAAACCTGAGTTGTCTATATTTGTGATCTGATTGTTACTCAGATTCATGTATTGCACCAATGGGATGTTTTCAAATGCACGTATTGATATGAATTGCAGCCGATTACCTTGTAGTTCAATAATTCGAAGTCTTGGAAGGTTGAGAAACACTCGATCTGGTATATCTATTATATGATTTCTACTCAAATATACCGATATCAAATTTGGCAAATGTGCAATGGCTTTAGGATGAATAATTTCTATATCATTGTTATCTAAATCAATCGTTTCCAAATCTTTGAGATCTTTAAAAGTGCTAGTGCGTATTTCTGTGATTTTGTTGTTAGGCAATTTAATACTAGTTAATGTTTGCAAATTGTTTATTGAATTGCCATCAAATTGCTTGATATGGTTAAAACTAGCATCTAGAACTTTTAGTTTAGACATCATATTCAGATTCGTTGGTAGTTCGTTTAAATTGTTTGATGAGATGTTTAATATTTCAACTTCTAATGCTTTATTGACCATATTCGGGGCAATACTTTTCAATTTATTTTTGCTGAAGTCCAACATTGATAGTGCTGCATTGTTTTGAATGGTCATAAAATCAAAATTGTCAATCATATTGCCATGCAAGTATACTTGTTTTAAATTGGTTAACTTGTTGAAACTTTTCGGGTGTACTGAACGTAGTTGATTTTCACTTAAATCTAAAACCTCTAACCGCTCCAAATCACTGAATGTAGTTGTATCAATTTGCCTCAATCCGTTTCGTTTCATATAAAATCGACGTAAGTTGTGAAGAGCTTTCAAACTGCCGTATGGAATCTTCTGTATACCATTACTTGTTATGTCAAGAGTTCTCAGAGACGGTAAATCCAAATCTGGAGATGGTGGTGCCGGTAAACTCGTTATTTGATTTCTTTGCAAATACAATTGCTCAAGACCTCGCGGTAGTCCTGGGACAAATTCTATTAGTCTATTCGAACTTGCGTCCACTTCATATAAATTTGCCAAATTTCTAAATGTAGCTGGATGTATAGAAACTAAAGCATTTCCTGATACATTAACGTATTCCAATAATGGGGCTTCCATAAATGTAATAGGGTCCACGATAGCTAACTGGTTGTTAGCGAAATTAATTCTCCTCAGAGCTGGAAGGTTGTACAATAGTTTTGGCTGTAATCGTTGGAATTTGTTATAAGATAAGTCCAAGCCCTTAAGAGCCGGCAAGTCCCAAAATGGTCCTTCGTTTACGTCTGATAGAGAGTTCTTACTCAAATGTAATTCTCTTAGAGCCGGCATGGCAACAAAGGCATCCGCTTGTATAAATTTAATACTGTTTTTATTTAAATGCAATCTTTCTAAGTTCGGATGACCTCTGAGGGCACCTCTGGGGATTTCTTGCAGCATATTATCACTCATATCTAAAAATCTCAGTCTTGGCAATGCATCAAGCAATGCACGAAATTCGGAAATGTGCATTATTTCATTTCCAATAAGATTAAGTTCTTCAACTCCACTCCCCGACTGCTGCAGAAAAGACTCAGGGTGTATCTGCCGTATTTTATTGTATTTCAAGTCGACAACTCTCAATTTTGGGACTCTATGAAACGCACCATGATGTATTATACTGATATTATTGTTTGCCAGTAACAACTTCTCTAGCATTGGTTGATCAACAAATGCCCCTTCATTTAATTTGTCTACAAAATTTGAGTTGAGGTTTAAGTAAGACAACATAGAGAGGTCTCTGGTTGCTCTACCAACCATAGTGGCATCTGAAATCTTATTGTTTTTGAAAGAGAGTTCGCTTAAAGAGGGCATTAAAGATAAAGCTCTCATGTGTATGAGATTGATTCCGCAGTCTGTTATCTCTAATCTCTTTAGCTTCGGTAAATTGTATAATGCATTTTCTTTCAATATACGAAGATGCGAACTTCCTTGAATAAACAGTTTTTCCAAGTGAGGTAAATTTTCAAAAGTGTTTTCATTTATAGCGTTTAGACTTTTAGATTGAATATTAATGTATTTCAACTTCGGCACATTAGAAAACACGGGAATCCGCTTTAAGTTATGTGATTGTACGGTAACGGCTTGTAGATTTTGTAATTTCACCAAACTTTCTGCTGGTATATTTCTCAAGTCATTTTCAACGATGTATATTTCAACCAAGTTCATTTCTTGCGTCTCCAACCAGGCAGCAGACAACCGTTCTATACCATTATGCCGGAGCATCAACCTTAAAATCTTTACATTTTGAAATACCTTTCCAGGCAAAGAGGGAAGATAATTGTTTTCGATTATTAACTCATCGATTGGTTTCCGAATTAGATCTCCAACTTTCTGGATGCCTTTTAATACTTGAGTTAAATCGCTGTGTGTGCACCTAAAAAATAAAAATATCATTCTTTATGGAGTGAATGTTGTTTTATACGCAAGTTACTTTTTTTGAATACTTAGGTACTTACCATATTTGTACATCCTCGTGTCGATTTGTACAAATACATGGTAGTATGGATTCTGGGGCAGGGCACACAGAGCTTTGTCCTGATGTTAACGCTATAACTACGAAAACAATCCATATAATCATTTGTACTATCTTCTGCTCCATTCCTTCAGGCCGTTTGTGAAGCTCATTGTACCATCTTCACCCTTTCTGTCTGATATTTTTTCCCTGAAAATATTTTGCAGAAATTTATTTACATACTTTCATACAATAAAGTGGCAAAATTATGAAATTATTTATGTAACGCCACCTTAAAATACCTGTTTTACGAACCGCAGAGGAACAAACTTTTTAATAAAATATTGCAGTTTATCTTAGTCAAAATATTGCAGCAATACGAATTACAGTAACTCTAACGTTAGTATGAAACGTAATCCGGTGGCGTGAAGGACCAATACTAACAAAAACAATGCATGTCGAAAACAATAGTCCGGGCACAACGGTCCGCTGATTAAGTTGTACTTTCACTAATTCTCCATTGAGTCTGCAACCTATGGTGTTTACGTCATTGTTGGATATTACGTAATTTTTTACAGCTTGAACGAATATGGGTCATGTCTCGTCTCAGTGGGTACACTAAAGAGTTCACGAACGTTAGCGTTCAGTGAACTGAGAATTATTATAGGGCTTATAAGCCATATGATATAAAAAAAAATATGAAGGGCTAGGTGTCGTACTATTAGTAAATTATTGTCCACTATCAAAAGCTACTTGAAATATTACTTTATTCTTGAATACACTTTACTGGTGGTAGGTCTTTCATTTCCTGCCTGGGTAGTTCCCAACAGCAATGTCTATTATTTTCGCTAAATAGCAGTGTAAATGCACGGTTGTGTTCCGGTTTGAAGGACATTGTGACTAGAGTTACTACTGGACAAAATTAGACTTAACATCTTATGTCTCAGGATGGCGAGCGCACTGGAATGCCAAGCATTGTTTTGTAAGTCATGGTGTTGTTTGGTTTTGGGTTTTGGTACTGTCCATAAGCGGTCGTATCGCTTACAAGTCATAAGCCGTCAAGTTTATATCATACCTTCTGAAAGTTTGTTAGCCAACTTGGGAACCAAACCTCGGAATCAGGACCACTACTACCACTAAACCAATTAGACGACGTTTGTTTTAAACATAAGGTATTTAAACATAGGTTCATTATTTGTTATAATTATAAGCACCCTAGAAATATTTTCCGCTAATTTTAAGAATCTTATTTGAATACATTAGTCTTGAACGCAAATTACCTCAGGTGTAAAATGAACGAAATAAAAAACTTATAGTTTTATCCACCTGTAACGACTTTAACGTAATGTGAAATATATTCAAATTAATTTAACTTCGTAAACAAAGCCGCACAACCGGCGCGGGGCGTGTGGTTTATATGTCAGTGTTACAAAACTTTGGACACATAATACAACCTACGTTTAAATAATTTTCTGTAATAGACTTCGACAAATTGTTTTGGACCTGGTATCATACAGAATTATGAATTTCAGTTAACAGTGTAATTTTGTATAAATAGGTGTGCACACGATGTGCTATTTGCAAGACAGTTGTACTACCTAGGTCGAGTTGACTTAATGAGATTACATTATTACATATTATAGTACAACTAGGTACTCATTTCAGAATTATTTTAATCCCATATATGAGAGCCATAATGGTACAGGCGGGAAGCCAGCTATGAAAAGAGAAATTTTATGTTCTCGCCACATCGATACAAAATCAGAAGACAATATTTGTTTCCGGTGGTGGTGTTGTGGGACCATAGTGTCTCATAGCTCTTGTGATATATGTTAGGTAGGTGGTTGGTCTCTCATAGTATGTGAGAGGCCGCCTGGGTAGGTACCACCTCAATGTCTATTTCTCCCGCCAAACAACAGTGTAAATGCACTGTTGTGTTCAGATTTCAAGGACATTGTAGCCAGAGTAAGTACTGGACATATTGAGACTTAACGCCTTATGTCTCAGGATGGCGAGCGCAGTGGAATGCCAAGCATTGCTTTGTAATTCATAGTGCTGCTTCTGTTCCATGAACCGTCGTATCGCTTACCAACAGGCGAATGGCATGCTCGTATCGCCATTCATTGCCATAAAAAAATTGTTTTACTGGAACATGCCTAGTTTGATGCTGTATTTATTGTAATATTTCGCCATCCTATCATATTGATTGTGAATTGTTAAGCTCGGCGGACTTTGGCTAGCAATTCTCTCAAGTCTAGCCTTTAAGGTATATGCATGAAATTATTGTTCGTGTCGTGAGAAGAAAGCACAAAGGAACCCAGTATCTTAATAAAATAAGCATAGATTACACAGACCCATGGGTATTTGTATCACGTATCAACGTAAGCAGCCAACGGGACGATTCACGATTATGGTACAGTTACCGCACTTATCTGTAACTGTCGCGTGGCACACATCACCCCGTAACATGACTAGGAGTGCCACATCTTATTTCATAGTATATTTGATGAAAATGTCAGGAAAATACAGTATATTAAATGATAATAAATTGTTTTCAATCAGCCTGTATAGATCTACTGCTAGTTGTGGCATTGTTTATAACTGTGTAGAGCGTCAATCAAGAAATCTGGGCAAACCCTGTTGGGCGCACTTTATTGGAATTCTCATTATTTTACCCATCACTATACCCTATTTTGTACTGGATTAATATATTAGATAGATAGATCGGATTGATGTTGATCTTCGTACACTTCCTGATTTAATGCCTTTACTAATAACTAGGGTTTTATTGGTGGTTGATACTAAAAGTAGATTAGATTCGTTTAAGTATTCAATTATTTTCGTCAAATAATTCAGATGGCAACCCTAAACACGCTGACAAAGATAATGATCTTAAATTTTTAGAAATTGTTCTTACGTATTATTTGTCGGAACAGATTCGCGGTAAAACACATACCTACAATGATGATAGTATTTGTTAGCAAATTTCCCGTGTTATCTACGATCTGGTACATCTTATCGAATCAATTAGTGACAAGCAGCCTTATGTTAGGGCAGACGGCGGCCGTTTAGGGCTCTAGAAATAAAAGGGCGGATTCCTATGTCTAGTTTTGCTAGTTTCCGAACGGTTTTCAAATGCAAAGCAGGGGTGAAATGAAAATATCGCTCAAGGCGTCATAGCTAATTCGGCTCAGATCCTCGTAATGCTAAAATTACTACTATCTACTAGTGTTTTTTACATACTCTGATCTGCATCGCATATTTATGTGGACTTAATACTGGCAATACCCTACCTATTATGAAGAGAACAGAGCAATACTTATTAACTGGAAAAGGCTTGTTTAATATTATTTATTATTCGACGGGTCATTGCATTACGGGAAAATGGATAAAATTCATTTCTTGCATTATTTACTTCCTTTTCTGGAAATATAACAAATGTATAACTTTTTAAAATTGTTACTCAATGGATTTTTTTCACTGCTATTATTATACAAACAAGATCTTTATACATCTAGCAAAAAGCTACGGATGTTTTTTGCCAATGATATATTTCAAATTGGTATCATTAAATCTAAGCAAATTTTGCTGGGTTCATTATAAGTTATAAGTATGTACCTATATCAATATGAAGCAACGAGCCATCCGTTTCCCGAAAGTTATCTTTTTGATTCTGCAGTGGTCATTTAAGTAATGCCATTCCAAATAACGCTCATTAAAATAATCCGCAGTGGAGAAACAAATATTTTTAATTTACTATGTAAATTAAGTTTGACTTTAAAAAAGTAAATAATTGTTTACCAAACATTTAACATATGAGAAACGAAATATACTTAGTTATATGAAAGTATTATGCAACCGCCAACCGCATTCGTGTATGCATACTTTATTATGGTAGTTATTCTACAAAACATATTACCGGTTACGGCAAACTACAAACAAGGATCAAAGCTAGTTGCAGGAAACAAACAATTTGTTCACAAATATTGACATAACACTCGCTGAAATCTTGTTTTCGCCATTAATTATTACAAAATAATCATCGTAAATATTTGTTCCGGGAATTCATATTATTATGACCGAACTGGATTTTACCAAAATAAATAGAAAATGATTTAAAAAAAAATATAGACTTCTAAATTGTAATAAAAACAAATAAACTAATCCTTTAATAATTCTAAAATACTAAGTATACTAAGTAGTTGTTTCGGAAACGTTTGACAAAAAACCCAACCTTGAATCCTGCTTCCATTGCCGTCAAAGACTATAAGGAAGAGAGGTCAACCCTCTGTAGCGTTATTACACAATTGCAAACACCACGAAACTATCCTTTGACAATCACAAGCGTGGCTTATGGTAGCCAAACACGGACTGGGATATGAAGTGTATTTCGCATGTAAACACCAGACTTTCGGTTCACAGCTCGATGCGCACCAAGTAACTTATCTTTCACCATTGTGGCTCGTGCCACCGGTGAACACCAAACGTAGAGTTGCAAGTAGGTTGATATTATTTTAGTAAAAAACTAATCTATTCCCAGCTTAAAGGCCCTCAACGCTTTTCCATCCCCTATGGTATGCAAATGTTCGTGAGCGGCGGTGATTACTTATCATCAGGTGAACCGTTTGCTCGTTTGCCCCATATAATATTAAAATGTGATGCCTATTATAAAATTAGACCGACCGACTGCCTCGGTAGCGTAGTTGTATTACGGAACGGTTACAAAGCTGAGGTCTCTGGTTCGAGTCCCGGATCGGGCAAAGTGATATTGGATTTTTTTATTCATTATCAGCCCGGAGTCAGGAATTTGTGCCCGATATGGCGATAGGCTCGCCCCCTATCACATCGTGGGACGGAACATACAAAGCAAAATGTGGGTGTCCTGGTGGCGCCTCTGCCTACCCCTTCGGGGATAAAGGGGTGAGTTTATGTATGTAAGTATTGTAAAATTATGTCATATACCTAGGTATTTAAATTTTAAATAAGGACCCTGTTCACAGAGTCCTTATTGACCTTCAGGTCATAGTGAGAAGAAGAAGTAAGGAAATAATGGATAGTGCTTATGGATTTTGAATGTGCGGTGCGTACTTTAAAGATGTTATTAATATTTAACATTGGACTGGTAACATTCAACTCCTATAAACACAATATTTTATGAATATTAAAAACAAATAATATTTATGTTTAATGTTCATAAAATATTGTCGACTGCCTCAGTGGCGCAGTTATACGATTACAACACTGAGGTCTCGGGTTCGAATCCCAACTCGGGTAAAGTGTTTCGGATTTTTATATTCATTTTAAAAATAATGATATAAAATAAAATTATTGTTATTTTATTTTATAGTGATAGGCTCACCACAAACCCCCCACCCCCTAGGCGCCCTTACCGCAAGTGATCCCAAGGCGAACGCCTGAAGAAGGCTAATCAATGCGCGTACGTGCTCCTTCCTACTAAGACGGAGGAGACCATAGCCACCGCTTCTTGATTCACAGCCGGCTTCCAACCTACTACGTCATAGCTGCCGTCTACTGATGCAGAAATTTTGCTAAATATTTAAGGAATGATGAGTGCTTGACGCTTCTGGAAATTAGTCTTTGACAAAATATTGCAAAATAAAGAATGCTTAGGCGAGTTATCTCGATTAAATCGTACGATGTGGTAATAAGGAAGGTGCCGGCTTGGACAATGGAATTGGCATGTGTCGTTGTAAGTGCTCAACCAATCTTTAAAATTACAACAATTAATAAATATATTCAGGGTTTTATTACAATAGGTCTACCTAAAAACCTATCTATAGCTATTTAATTAGTACACGAATGTATAGTACTTATGTACAATAATTGTACATGCTAAATTAAACAGCAAACACAAATGATTATAACTCTTAGTGTCATGAAAATGATTGCAAAATATTATGCAATATTTTTAAACAATATGTAAATGTAATTTAGTCAGATAAATTATCCTGTTCCCACACTAAGATGCAGATTAATATGCTGTTTATTTCCGGATTTCTTTTGTTTATTAATTAAGCTACGGAGCTAAGAAATCGGAGATTATTACGCAGCGTGGCAGGAATTTAAGGTATTCAACAATATTATGTATATTAAAAATATTTTTAAGTATTACGTAAGTTGAAGTGTCATAACCGCTAATGTAAAGAAAACTGATTTTTATACCACAATTAGATTCATCAAACCAATACAGTTTTTGTTGTGTAATTCAACGATGTTTTTGTTTTCCGTAAAAACTTATTGCGTACGCACAATTTGTGCCGGGAATATAACTAGATGTATCTATTTCGAAATAACTGACTAAACACAAAACCTCAGAAGCTACGAATCAACGAAAGAAAGTGACGTAAGGAAGTCTGCCTTCATTGATCTGCCTTCAGGATTGCCAACATCAAGTGGTAGAGCCACGCTGTAACTAAGACTGCAGTATGAACGGGCCGCTTCCACCATAGAAAACCAACGTGAAGCATCTTTGAGATTGAGAGTTTGAGTGAGATATACCGGGTATATCAAGACTGCGACCGAAAACGAAGCCAGGTGATAGTTTTAGTGGTTACAAACACGATGCAAATAAAATTTTCGCCAAAACAGTGACAGATTTTTTTTAGATTTTTTTAGGAATCATTTTTTTTGGGTGGTAAATACCTAGTTTTTGAGAAAATACTAATTTAAACCCTTACGTACCATTGTATGTTTAAAAATAAAGAGGTTTACATCTTTATTTTAGGAAAAATATGTAGATATCACCCAAATACTTTTTTACTTGCAATGTGTCTGAAGTCACTAATACTACCACCTGGCTTCGTTTTCGGTTGCGGTCTTGATATACCCTGTACAATCGGAGGCCTCATTCGCTGGTGGCAGGATATTAATGACCACCGTTTTCGGGATGCTTCGTGTCCGATATGACGATATGCTTGCCCCCTATCACATCGTGGGACGGAACACACAAGACGAAACGTGGGTGTCCTGGTAGCACATGTGAGTAAGCCTAGCCCTTCTGCGAAAAAGGCGTGATGTTTATGTATGTAACATTCAATATGTAGTTCATAAAAATACGCTTTTTCACGCAAGTGAGACCACGAGCAACGTCATCATCAGTACCTACATGTAAATTTAAATAACCTTCGCATTTATTTCAATATGGTTATTGCCAATTCCACGATAAATAAATCATTGACCCTTATGGAATTTTAGAGGCTCAGCTCAATATTTGCTAGCTAATACTCAAATGGCGATCGTATGAAGTAATTAGCTATACTTACCTTGAATGTACACGACGCCTACGTACCATAAGCCAATAGGTACACTGGGCATTGGTTGATTTTGTAATTTCAGACTTTTTAAAACTTTGAAACCTGCTCTAATTTGTTGCTTACTATAAAAATAGCAAAATTGGAATGTAAATGGACCCAAACAACATGCACGCCTCTCGAATATAAAGAATTCCTAGACATTAGTCGTCTATGCGTCATCTGTATCTCTAGTTCTTTGGGGAATCCTCTGAGGAATTGTATGAACCTTTCATTCGCTGTTTATATTTTTACCGTTATAACGGTCAATAAAAAAAGAAATTATTTGTTCCAAATAATTTCTTATGTTTTTGGAGTGTCGAAAGCAAATTCGCAGCCAAGAGTAGTTATATTCTGCTGGGCGCCGTATCATATTTTAATAGGCCCTAAAACTCTCCTTCAAATAGAGCCTATTTTTGGTCACGGATATACATAACAAAGAATGGGGGTTTGTTCAAAAACTAAGACATGTGCCATTGACTCGTTAACTTTCGATCCTGTAGGGAGAGGGGGCCTAGGAAGGCCTATCTGCCAAGATATCCCCTCTCTGTTGCGAGGACCGAGGTGATCTAAAATGTAAAGGGATCATGGAAATCGCTGGGGATATCGCAGTGTCGGAAGCAGTGCGGTTGCAACTTCGAGGTAAGCAAATAACCGCGTGGTCTCGTGTCACTCATGTATAGGTACTCATTGCCCATAATATCGGCGTCCAATCCAAGTGACATGTGAAGAATCTAAGGGTCCTATCTATCTACTTGTAAGTAAAATTGCTTTGGGCGCTCACGCGGAAGGAAACCAGTACACTTCCCAGGATTGTCCGATAGTCATAGATAGGTCTGATTATATACATATAATTATAATTCTATTAGTTAGATTTAGGGACCCAGTTCGGGCACGATACCCATTGATGTGTGGGATCTGAAAAGCCGTTGGCACTCTTGTGTCCTCCTCCAGGAAGGTGGAATTACAACATTCCTCTCGTTCTAAAAAGACCCGTTTGCCTTCTACATCAATAAAAAAATGTGTGTGTGTATTAGTGTACACACGTAAGAAGTGAAACTTCTTTATGACATCATTTTTCGAAAAATGATCTACTATTTACAAATTTACAGAATTGGTAAAATAAAGCTAAATTAAATAAAGTTTAAGTTTAGGAGGGGGGAAATTTTTGAGGGAATTTGGGATTTCTATCGGGGCCAATTTGTAGCCCTCACCGAGACGGTTCCGAGGATACCAAGCTCGGTGGGTCCACGACCTTTATTGGCCGAGATAGGTTTAGGGGGTGAGGTAAAAATTTTAGGTGGGGGTAGGGGGGGGGTTAGGTTTCGTGGGGGGGCTATTGGGCACCTTAAAATATTTTTGGGTGGGGAAAGTTGTGGAGGGGGAATTCGGGAATTCTGATGGGGCAGGATTGTAGGCCTCACCGAGCCGGTTCTAATGAACCCAGGGTCGATGGGTCTACGATGGATATTGGCGGAGATAGGAATAGGGGGGGTGAGGTAAAAATTTTAGGTGGGGGTAGGGGCGGGGGGGGGGGGGGGGGTAGGTTTCGTGGGGAGGCTATTGGGCACTGTTTTGGATTTAGGGTGGGGGAAGGCCAGAGGGGGGGTAAGGATCAAATTACAAAAAAGTGGGTGGGACTTAAAATTTTGGGTGGGGCTTGGAAACGGTTGGGGGTGTGGCTTACTGAAGTGGGTACTAATTTACTAAATAAAAAAAGATGGCGCGTAACGGAAGAATGTGACGCGTAACGAAAAAATTTTTCCAACCCCGATAAAGAAGTTTCACTTCAAAAATAAAATACGAACAAAACTTGTTAAAAGCAAGGGTTGATAAACCCTTCAGATTAAAATTATGCTTGAACGAATCTCGGGTCGTTCGTGGTTGTCGAAATCTGTATATCAGACGAATAAATATATGGCAAATATACTAAGCCGCAAGTGCTTCGCACTCGATTAAACAAAAAATTGGCACGACAGTTCGGCAAAACATTTACGACGTAGTTATTTGTATTCGCGAATTTTAAAAACCTGTTGATATCCTGTTAACCTTGAGACAGCTATTGGAATGAAGCAAAAAAGTATACATTAGGAATTAATAACAAATATATAAATATAACTTTCAGGCTGTGAACTGGTTCATTTTCGGACTCTAGACGTATCCGGAAATATCTAGTAAGGATTATGTGAATTTTTATAACTGTAGGTCTTGTTTTTCTTGTTTGCGATTGAGAAATGTCTGATTTAAATAATATTTCTTAAAACTGAATGTACTACTTTTCTTTAGCTCCAAATATACAACACAATATATATACAAAATCAGACGAAATACAACAATTTATGGTATTACAATGGGCAGTCTTATCGCTTAAAGCGATCTCTTCCAGACAACCAAATATATTTTCCTAATAAGCTACATTTCCGCAATCGAAAAATTAAAAATATATAATACTTCTAGTTTCCTGAAGATTAAACCTAAGAAAGAACTTGCGAGGTAGGTACCTACCTAACGAAACAACAAAGTCCTTGAATGTAAGATATGTTTAAAATTTAGTTTGTGATGTCTGCAGCAAAAACAAAAAATATTACCACCTCAGACACACCCGCCTTGAAGACCATTACATGACTACTTTTTTGAACGGTGCTAACAAATAACAAACACCTCAATGTCAAGAACGATAATGACGCGACACACCCACTGCAGTTCAATATTCTAGCTCCACAACCAGTTTTTTACACGATAGATCCCTGCTTTGAACCCAGTAACAGTTGGACTTACGCAGTGGTTTATCGTGTTGTATTAAATCTCGCTGTGGTAAAATGTTTTTGCGTAACGTATACAGGACTGCAATTAAATTAAACGTTAGATTATATTCTGTTAATTCATTTCAAAAAAAGCCTCCGAAGATTTTAATTACCGGTAAGTTTTTTTTTAATTAGGGAAAGGAAACGCAGTCGTAGCACTTTATGTCACTTGTATTTTTTTTGGGACGAAAATATAAAATCTTCGAAAAAATATTTTTGTCACTATAATTATTAAAGAAGATATTGTAATGTTTAAGATATTAATCTCGAATACTGGATTCATGCATCGATATAAACTAAAAGTGAAAGTGAATGGCAGACTCAACGCTCACACGATAGATAGGTATAATTTTCGAACTAATTACAGAAATTGTTGCAATCATTTTTTATACTGTGTGTACGAATAAATTAAAGTAGATAATAATTTCAAAACACTTTATTGTCTTATAAAAAATGTTTGAATAAAATTAAACCACCCTTGCACAATAACGCATAGGGATACAAAAATATAACAAATTAAGTAAAGTAAAGTATATATTCAATGACCAAATTGCGTTACAATTTCTTAAAACTAGTTACAATTAAAGTAATTACTAAAACTAATAGCAGTAGTCAGGGGTTCCCAAACTAGGCTTAGCCTGTTTCTTGGGTAACCAATTTGTGTTTAAAATATCTGAAACTTAAGTTTAAATCTAGTTTAAGGCGAAGAAGATATTTTTTTAACTAAATACTACTGTGTTTTAATGCAAATTCTTAAAATAAAATCAATAATAATATCCCCATCAAAAGGAAACTCAAGTCTTTAAATTGGTCGTGTGGTAATAATCATTATTAGGAATCGACAGCCTCCGAAGCGCAATTGGCTAAGAGCCGGCTGTAAAACGAGAGGACGCGGGTTCGATTCCCGCACCGATTAAATTGTTAAATGATTAATTATACGGCCCACAAATATACATGTTTTAGGTCTGAGTGTTGTGCTAGTGAGATTAAAAGATTTCTCTATTACGTTTGACTTATGGGTATTTTTTTAAATATAAGTAATAATAGTAATTAAACGCGTAAATCGCAATGAATATTTTTCAGATACGCGTGTCGCTATTAACGATGATTAAATTACATGTTCACAAACATGTTTACCTGTGCAATAACGTTATGTAATATCATATTGTTTGTTGTTACAACTCTATCTATGTCAATTTAAACTGTGCAAATATTTAATATTCTTCTTCTATTATTTACAATTTCTTACACAAAATCGTATATTCTTGTTCATAATAAATTTTATTTGCACCAACCCCTAATTTTATGAAAGCTATTTCATTTTTGAGATATGGTATTTACCTACGTAAAGTTCATTTCCATTAGGTAATTAAAATTAAAGTGAGTACCGTTATTGAGTACCGAATTCTATTATTCAAACTCGTCCAAAAATTTGTAAAGAATCCAGCAGTGGACGCAGAAGGGCTGATGATGATGATGATGATGATGATGATGAAGCGCAGACATTGATTTATAAAAGATATTTTATATTAACTTCTAATCATGCGTATGCTGAACATACTGTACGCATCTATATATAATATTTTTTGTTGGAAAACCCATCATAGTGCCATACGCATGTACGTCGTGTTTTGGAGTTAGCCTACTTACATTCCACAGACTACGAAGGTACATTCCGTTTCGATGAAGTCCAAACTCGATAGCATACTGTTGCTACTGTATTCGTATTCACATGCGCCTACCATCAGAAGCAAACAAGTAACTATCGCGTCTGTTAAAAATAAACAATTTTATTTTTGGAGAAGTAAAACTTATTTGGAATTCATTACTCATTTTACAATTAATTTAAATTTCAACGAAGTACATAACTACCATTGGACAAGTATCGGTTAGGGCATTGAGTATCCAGAGTACACTTATCCTTTTAGAATATAAACATGACTACATAATATAGGTACTATACATACATTACATACTAATTTACCTACATGTATTTTATTAAACAGAATTAAATATTAAATCGGAAGTTCTCTTGGGATTTACCAGGAAAGGGCGTACAGATTAGGTTTATAAATTAATGTTTCCTTAAAATTCCCAATAAATTGATATATATGAATTACTTATACAAACATACACCAGTGATTGCAGAATATTTTTTCGTTATTTATGTTTAAGTTACAAAAGCCTGTTAGGTATTCATATATATTGTGTTGTTAAACTTTAATTGCGATTTAGTAATCCGAAAATGAAAACATGCATTTTAAACAGCGTTATAGTGTTTAATGAATTCAGACGTTTTGTAGACATAAAGTCTATCTGAGATAAGATAAATATAAACTTGCCTATATCGGTGAAGGTATTAATGAATGTAAAGTAGTTCTACAGTATTTACTTAGAAATTTATCTAGGACATTGCATGTTTTCTCAACAGGGGGTCTAGGCCAACTAGGAGTCGAGTGCGCCAAGTACCTACGAAACAAGTATGGAAAGGACAACGTCATACTATCAGACATTATTAAACCAACAGAAGAGATAATCAAAGATGGCCCATATATATTTGTAGATATTTTAGACTTCAAAGGATTGCAAAAGATTGTGGTCGATCGTAGAGTGGACTGGCTAATCCACTTCTCCGCTTTGCTGAGTGCGATTGGAGAGCAAAATGTTCCTTTAGCAGTAAGAGTTAATATAGAAGGAATGCACAACGCTATAGAACTCGCCAAACAATATAAACTTAGAATATTCGTGCCCAGCACTATTGGTGCGTTTGGACCAGATTCACCGAGAAACCCAACGCCAAACATTACCGTACAAAGGCCAAGAACTATATATGGAGTGTCAAAAGTACACGCAGAGTTACTGGGCGAATATTACTACCACAAATTTGGTTTAGATTTCCGTTGTTTGAGGTTCCCGGGAGTCATTTCCAGCGACCCACCTGGTGGAGGAACTACAGGTTTGCATTCTTCTTTGTCTATAATATTGCAGTCTCTTATAGGTCATCGTCATAAATTGACTTTTATTAAATCTCTATGAAATATTACATACACGAGATCTTCTTTTAATTAGGTTACGTAGGTACGTAATATACAACAAGGCTGATGCATAATGATTATCGTCATCCTTCAATACTTAGGTATTTGATAAAAATATAATTAATCGAAGCCCTAAGGCTTTGATGTAACAAATTTGGGCGAAGTGAAAAACTTCTGCAGTTTTAGTTCTAGTAATATAATCTTCACAATATCAAATAATAAAAGATACATCCACAATATGCTTTCGTTATACATAAACTTATATATTCAACTATAATTTTCAGACTATGCTATAGCCATATTCCACGACGTGCTCCGAAAGGGGCAGTACCAGTGCTACCTAAAACCAGATACAAGACTACCCATGATGCACGTGAGGGACGCTCTTCGCGCCCTCTCGGAGTTCCTTGAAGTTCCTAATGAAAGACTGAACCGGAGGGTCTATAATGTGACGTCAATGAGCTTCACTCCCGAAGAACTGGCAGATGCAATGATGAAGTATTTGCCCGAGTTGAAGATTACGTACAAGCCTGACAGCAGACAAGAGATAGGTAATGTACCTCCACCAATATTTTCTTGAATGTGTTTACTGCGGCTCAAGCTCATTATATACGGAAATAATACGTCACACTCGTGATATATCTACGTTGCCCCGCACAAGGATTACTGTTGTGTTGTAAGTCCTTTACTCAAATTAAACTCAAATTGAATATGTACAAAGTAGTGATGTAACGAATGTTAGTTTTCTCACATTCGCGAATGCGAATGCGGATGCGAATATTCATATCTAACATTCGCGAATACGAATGCGAATGCGAATGTTGTTTTTCAAAATTATTATTTTTAAAGGAGATCGGTCGATTTGGTCCAACTGTGGACAAGGAATTCATTACTACCAAAAAATTTGGCGTATTTTTTTAGATTTATTTCTCTATTTACTTTTATCCTACACCATTGGAATTAGATTTATAAAAAAATGAGGATATCATGAAATATTTCTACCATTTTTGTATTTGTCAGCAACATTAATAGAGTTGACATCTGTCACGAGACTATTATCTGTCAAATTGCATTGTTTATTTCGTCGTGTACTAATGTGTATTTAAAATTGAATTAATTTGAAAATCATATAATTTCGTTTTGTGGCTGGGTGTTGTGTTTATTCTCTACGGCGTCCCTTGCAGTCAATTGCTTACCTCGATTCAACAATACTATAGCATATAAATAAGTTAAAATGTTTATAATCGTCATGTAAGCAAAAACTACGGGAAATCATTGATGGCGCGCCTGAAGCCAACAACTACGAGACACCGATCGTAAAGGCGCAAAGGCTTACATGATCTGTAATGTCTGAATGGATTCATCCTCAATCATTGTTTTATTTTTTCATTATTGTGTACGGTAGCTTCAGATATTTTTTAAACTAGCGCATGACAAAGTGACTAACTACATACAATAAACCTGATATCACCATAATATACTTTTAAATATTCAAATGTGTTTTTCTGTCTTCCTTGATAAGCTTACGTACTTTATAATAATGGATATTCATACTCATCCCAAACTTAAAATATAAGCCAACTATGACATTACGTATTCAGATAGCAGAAAATGGTAGATTTTGTAAAACTTTAAGAGGATAAATCTTAAAAACCCCGTATCCTAGCTTAAGAAGACTATGTTATATTTGAAGGATAAAAAATCCTTATTATTTATTTCTATGTCTCATTTGTCTCCACCATGTTTCCACTACTAGGCCCAATATTCATAGGAAAACGACCGATCTCCTTTAACATTCCTTTACTTACACAGTCAGGTCATAAGTATTGTCACACAGTAAAAACTTTTCTTTTAGAATGCTGGCCACAAAAAAGTTTATTGAATTCGAATTTCGAATTGTTCATGAAAATAAAAATGTATACTTTTTAGAATTTTACTCATTTTTAAATATGGAGTGGACACTTAAAGAAGACCGTGTTGCAGTTATTGCGTTGCATCGTTGCGGTTACGCGCCATTTCAATTTTTTGACATACAAAAAAATTTGAATATAACCAAAAGATTCGTTTATCGTACCATCAAACGATACAATGAAGACTCTAGTGTAGATGACAGGTCAAGAAGTGGTCGCCCTCGGTCTGTTAGGACTCCAGCAGTGATAAAAGCTGTGAAGGCGCGAATTCAAAGAAATCCCAAACGTAAGCAGAAACTGTTGGCCCTTCAGATGGGGTTAAGCAGAACCACGGTGAAAAGGGTGTTAAATGAAGACTTAGGGCTTCGGGCATATCGAAGAAAAACAGGACATCGTTTGAATGCTCGTCTAATGGACCTGAGACTGAAGAGATGCCGCGCTTTGTTAAAGCTGTACGCGGGAAAAAAATATCGGGAAATTCTTTTTTCGGATGAAAAATGTTTACCGTAGAAGAGAGCTACAACAAACAAAATGATAAGGTGTACGCACACAGTAGTGAAGAAGCCAGCAACCGTATTCCGCGTGTCCAACGAGGTCATTTTCCATCCTCGCTCATGGTATGGTTGGGAGTTTCTTATTGGGGCTTAACAGAGATACATTTTTGTGAGAAAGGTGTAAAAACGAATGCAGTTGTGTATCAAAATACAGTCCTGACGAACCTTGTGGGACCTGTTTCTCATACCATGTTCAATAACAGGCACTGGGTATTCCAACAAGATTCGGCGCCAGCTCATAGAGCGAAGAGCACACAAGACTGGCTGGCGGCGCGTGAAATCGACTTCATCCGGCACGAAGACTGGCCCTCCTCCAGTCCAGATTTGAATCCGTTAGATTACAAGATATGTCAGCACTCGGAGGAAAAGGCGTGCTCAAAGCCTCATCCCAATTTGGAGTCACTCAAGACATCTTTGATTAAGGCAGCCGCCGATATTGACATGGACCTCGTTCGTGCTGCGATAGACGACTGGCCGCGCAGATTGAAGGCCTGTATTCAAAATCACGCAGGTCATTTTGAATAAACTTTAGTGTCATAAGAATCTATGTTTTGTTAAGTTCATGTTGGTATATAAATGGTTACATAATGAATAAACTTGTTTCAATTATTTTATATTAAACATGTGACAGAATTTATGACCTGACTAGGTAGTTTTACTTAGTAAGAATTAGAGTTAGAAGAGTTTAAGTTTAGGAAGCCAGAAATAGTCAACTGTGCTAATAACATATTGCCATTTAATTATCTTTAAAGTTTAAATCATAGAAACATAATATAAATATAAGTATAGTAGAAAAAATATTTAAAATAAGACCAAAGGTTAATTATTATCAATGTAGACATTAAAACTTTGTATGTTTAAAACCAAATAAATATTGTTTTCTTAATTGTAAGGAAGAAATTGTAATTTTATTTACAAGTAGGTATTTATTATTTTGTTTTCTTGAGTATGTTTATTAATTGCATTGAAAAATAATTGAAAATGAAGGTTTTAAAAATATAACATTTTGGATATTAAATGTTTAATTTTGGTTGATTATTTTTTATAACTGTTTAAATAGCATTTGGTTTTGTTAAAAAAAATAGAAGCTATAACTTAATAAGTACAGTCGAAAGACTTACGAGACGTAGATATTATCAATATTATAAGTAATTAAAAAATATGCTAATTATAATAGTTGTATTATTTTTCCAGAACCATCAAAATTTGTATAAATTTCCATTTTATTTGTCAAAAACATTCGCTAAACATTCGCTTCGTTTCTTGCGAATACGAATGCGAATGCGAATGCCAAAAAATATGCGAATATTCGCGATTCGCGAATGCGAATGCGAACATTCGTTACATCACTAGTACAAAGTATATATCCGAATTATAAACGTCCAGACCCGGAATTTAATTCGAACCCGCAACGCGGATAGCCAACTTCTTGAGCGCCGCGTCAATCACTTGTAATACATAGTTATTTTTACTTTATGTGAGAATGACTAAAACAATTAAACATTTGCTGAATAAATATTTTGTAGACGAATTGTTAGACATGGATTAATTTAAATATTGCTTTTACAACTTTAACTAATTACAATGTACAGTAACGTAGAATTGTGTCTAGTTCTTGTTGACGTTGGCAGGGCCTTAGGTACGAAGAGTTCCTTGACTCTCCACAATCCTTTAAGTTTTCCTTGAGTATGGTCACAAAAGGGTTTATATGAGTACAAATTAGGTATTATTATTATTAATGAAATTGTCTGAAGATGTTACAATGCATGTGGCATACTAATGAACTAACATTACGTTAACGCGTCATTAAATGATTGTGATATTAAAAAATAGAATGTATTTAATATCTACACGGTCGGTCAATCTACCTACCGGTCAATAACATTAGTAAAATATATATCATTTCTATTTATCATTTCAGCCGATTCCTGGCCTCAGGTGTTTGACGACAGTGAAGCCCGACGAGACTGGGATTGGAAGCCAAAGGTCGACTTGGATAACCTGGTGAAACTCATGGTGAAAGAAGTTAAAGAAAAAATTGCGGCTAATGGGTTTTAAATGTGAAGTATACAATGCTTTAAAGATGTAATTATTAATTATTAAGATCTGGTTAAATAAATTGTTTAAGACCAAAAGGCACTAGGTTTCAGATTGTCGGATTTCTTGGACAAGATTTGTTTTTGCGGTACTTACTGTTATTTTTCATTTAATGTATTACATGGTATTGTGGCGGCAAATTAAGGCATCGTCGGCTCAGTTGCAACAAGTAAGTACCTAAGTTTGACTAAGTAGATATCGAAATGCGCCTTACGTATATAAAAAGTGTCAGTGAAACAAGGAGTCCTATTATTTCCTCTGATGTCCAAGGAAAATTGGTGCAAAATGTAAATATGCTATCAAATCTCAGAACAACATAGTTCTGCAATCCAGTATTCCAACATCAGAATAATTTGAAGATACTTAGACCAATAAACCTATTCTATTTTCTATTTAATATTAAGATAGCTGGTGTAAGAATATGTATAAGGATAAGGAAATAAAACACGGTTTTCAATCAATTCCTTTTATTTAAGCATTCTTAAAACAAAAAATATTTATATATACGCTTGTATTAAGTTTGTTAGTAAGTGGCGGTAAGCATTATCGACTCCCCAATGGTAAATTAAAATGAATATAACCCTACCACGGATAAATTAATGTACATAGTTACCTCTTATGATGTAATTATAAATGATTGTATGCGTGGTAGAACTATACACAGATATTGGAACTTAAACATTATGACTCATTTCACACTATACACAACTCAGTCTTCGATATGTTACACCTCGGCAACACGGTCTTAGATGCTACACACAGAAAGCATGGACTGCGCAAGTCCATTAAAAGTTATCACTCGAATAAACCCACAGGCAGTGGATCATGAAGCGAATACCCAGAGAATAAAGTATATCTGGGGTTCGCTTTACGAAGAATAGAGGTAAAGAGAATCATCTAAATGGAGATTAAACTCAAAAAGTACCTGCTTGGAAGCGAAGAATAAATGATTGGGCAAAATGGCGCCAGTGTGGCAAAAATACACATCTTTAATGACATTTTTGTAATGTTTCGATTTTTTTTAGTAATTTGTAATTAATTTACTATTAAAGTGTTTCAAGGAGACGAATAAAAATTAGCATTTTCCTCTCTTACCCTCTTATTTCAGTAGCGTTAACCTACTTTATCTTCTCGGGCGGTCATTTTTATACGCAGAGAAAGAACTCTGTGTTTATTCTTCACTGGCCGCAGGTTTGGTCAACCAGTTTCCCGCCAATTATAACTTGAAAGCTGGATAGACTTGCATAGTCTATGCTCTAAGTCTATGGCTACACAAGCTTCGAAGTGACGTGACATTTCTGACTTAAAGTCTTGATGAGGTTTCGCGCGCTTACTGGCATATCTTATCAAGTTTTGTGACCCAAGCTATATTAAAGGTTTTATTTACAAAGGATCGTCGGTTTGTAAAAAATCGAAATTCTATTATTGTCTTCAATGATTTTTAATTAATGTACATACCTCACATAACTGACAATTAGCGCTCTTAAGCTATGTATACAAGAAGCACACGTAAAAGTCTTTGTACAACCAATACGGAAATCCTCATAACTTGATTACGGGATACAGTCAAAAATATCAGGTTACAACGACGCGACAATAATTAAATTTATTTTCACATCAATAACATATGGACGCAATAGCAGTGCGACGCGACGGTCATGATTGCAAGTAGAAAACTCTGTCACAAAGTGGCAGTTTATTATTAAAATGTATTACCGTCAATATACGATGATGTACGTAATAGCATAATTACTAGCCAGCCTATAAAGTATGGGAAATATTAGGAATCAATCTTCGGTGTTGTTTTCATCCTATGTGCAAAATTAATTGCATGCTAATCATTTTATGTATTATTAACACGTGCATTCATACCATCTCGAGATTTTTCTACATTATCTATACCATTTATAGGGTGTGCTTTATTATTTACGAAGTTGTGTTTGGAATTTTGTGGAATAAAATAGCCATCTAGACTCTAGATCATAATCTACTGGATATAAGGCATAATGATTTGGTGCAACTACTTTATAACACAAGAATGCGCACAGAAGACAGTTTTTTTTTAAAGTAGATTTAGATTAGATAGTAGAGCTATTCCATTTCACGAAGCTCTTTGTTTAAGGTTGTAGAACCGATGAGAAGTCACATTCATCTGAGTGAACTGAAAATGTCCACTGTGACTCACATTTCACATAAACACTAATGACATATTACGCACACTCGAGCTAACGGGAAATGGAACATCTTTAACCAAGAAACAATTTACAATTTATAATTACTTGCATTGGTCTTCACAATTCTACATTTTAAGATGTAAAGTCAACGAACATTAAGAAACAACACTTGATTGGTAGGCAATATTAATGTGTAATATAATAATCGTGTTTCTATATAAACTTAATGCAATAAACACGTTGAATGTAAATAAATAAATCTGCGATTTAACTGAAGCTTAAATACAATACAATAAAAATATACGACTGAAAACTATATTTAACCATTGTGACGTTTGTTTTCTAGTTGTTTCTTAATCGTTAAAATTATCCTAAAGCATATTACATATCGAAGTTATGTAAAATAAATCGCATTATATGACTACAATCGCCTTGCTTTAACTTTAATCAAATATGAGCCTTAAGACGCTCAACATAAGATACAATTTTCAAAAATTGGATTAAGCATTACATTCAGACAAAACTGCCTATTGCCGAGGAATATTGTGGAAGTAAATTAAATATGAAACTTAATAACCAAAGAATGTGAGTAAAACTGCCCCCATTTTATTAATTATTCCGCAAGGAACCGATCAAAATTATCTTATTGCACTAATTACTTCGACATATCCACATAAACTGAAATTCTAGCCAATTCCTAGAAACTTAATTATATTGCACCATTCACAACAGGGCGTAGGTAGAAAGAAAGAAACCACTTAATGAGTTAATTTAAGTGTTGCTTTTATTAAAAAATAGTTGCGAATCTTTTTTTTCTCCTACGACCTGGTTTATTATAATGCTGTTATCACAAACACGTATATATTTGGTACAATTATATACATATCATATACCGATTAGTCCTATAATGGCACTGTTATAGTAAAATAAAATATGTTATAGCCAACAATTGTTTCAATCCAGACACATTTCTAACTATTTTTTAAATCGTGAAACAATAGCGTGGATTAAGGTGGAGTAATGGAGTGGAAAAAAATGAGACAAACATGTGTCTATGGACAACCATAGAAACATGTTTGTCCCATTTTTTTGCGATTGTAGTTGATATGGGAATAGTCGCTCATATTCGCTGAGAACCGCGACACAGTATTTTGCTATGGTGTCAATACTATGTGATATTCTTTGATGTTTTATTAATGATTTCCTTAAAAAATACCATTGAGTTAATGTGATCAATAAAGTTACTCAAATACAGGGCCATTACTAAGTGGTGAAAAACTTAATCACACATATTTTATAAATAAACAAAAAACTAACAATCATTTCAAGCTTTTTAACAAAACTACATACAGGGTATATCCAGTCCTGAGAAAAAAAAATGTTTTTTTTTTCGAATTTTTTAGTTGCATTGTGTCTGTAGTCACAAAAACTACAACCTGGCTTCGTTTTTGATCGCAGTCCGGATATACCCGGTATAAAGCCCAGTACACATTTACTCGACCATGGAGATCAAATAAACGATGGGAATACTGTCAATTTTATGAAATATCGTGCACCCATTTTCAGTATGGTAACAGTAAAAATGCACATAGCGGCACTGGCCTTCACTTAACGCCCGAGGTTTCCATGCAAAAGTGATTAAATTATTATATTTGTGAAAATAAGTTCTAGTGGCCCAATGTTTTCTAAGAACAAAAAAAAAATTGCATGGTCACTTAACAAAATAAATTCATATTTCAATGAATATTTTTTCTGTGAGTTTTATGCCTGTTTTGTATTTTGTAGTTGTACTTGAGGAAGAAGAATAGGCAGTAATCAGAACCTGCGTGATTTGATTTTGGGCGCAAGGTTAACTTTTAACATAATCGCCATTTCTATCGGTCTTATAATCACGTTAGACATAGACATCATATAATTATAAAGTAATTCTGCCATCATCATAGCTCGGTCGAATAAATATAGACAAGGCTCTAACTAAAACAATAAACAAGATAATACCATACATTCCCAATATATTTTCATATCACACGTACATACATGGCAACAATAAACATAAATATCACATACAAACGGGAAATGCAGTATAAATAAGTGCAATGGATAATAAGGGAACTCAACGAAATGGAATTCGAATATCTTCAAAGAAGAGCAATGGAAGTTTTTTGTAGTCGCAGTTAGACACATCTCGTCTAACTTTAGAATTGATCAAAATCGGTAATAACGTATTTCAATTGTAAATTCGTAAAATATTTCATAATATTAAATAATTATATTGAGTTTCTTCGATCGTGAGTAATACAAATAAAAAAAAATTCGTTCATTAACTGTAATATTTTATCGTTTAAAATATTGTAAGGAATAAATTTGGTATAAATATAAATCAACAGCAATTTCCTATAACGTAAACAAAAAGTGTCAGTGTGTTGAAAATCGCACATGTTAAGTGGTAACACCGTGCTTCACACTCCGATTAATGATTTCGTTGGTATACGAGGAATCATATAGGAAAATATAATAGAAGTTTAAATTAATTTGTTGGTTCCTCATATATCGATTATCGACCACCATGCCATAAATTATAAAGTCATAAAATGGTACGGTGACGTTAATAATACTTAAGTGTGTCGCCTCTTTGATCAACCAGTGTAAGGCCCGTTTAAAATTAAAAACTTAACCTTCTTTCATCTGTCGATACTATTTGAGCACTGCACTGTGCAGTGTAATCACTCTAGCCAGTACAAAACGGAAATTACAATACACGCAACACAGTCAGTTCAAAGACCCCTCTTGTTTCGGAATACATGTTACTGTTAATAATAAAAGATCGCGTGCAATCGAGCCGTTAGTCATTAAGTCTCTATCTAGGTCTGAAGATAAATTGCCTTTCACTATAAAGTCTCCGAAGCAACGCAAAAGGGGAAGACAAGGCATTCAAAAGATGCAAGATTTAAGAACTTTTCATCCACAAATCCGTGTTAGTCATAATACAATATTATTACAGCTTAAGTACGTAAACTGATAAAATGCAGAATTTTTCGATTGGAATAAAACTACACTTTAAAAAACACTTTGATACATGAATAAAAAAAATAAAATAAACTTAATTTTAAAATGTTCTTATACATTTAGGTTAGGCCGATTGATAGAAAATAAAGCATTTTTTATAACAACCAGGCAATGCAATAAGTACTGGTAAATCTAATAATACAATTTAAAATAGATAAGAAATTAATGTAATAGACAATGAAATTAGTGAATATTTATTAAGTGACTTATACAATTACAAATTGCGTTAAATAATCGCTGTAGCAACTGTTCGATTTGTTTTATTTACAACTGATGTAGATTATAAAAGATCCCAGTCAATACATTTTATTTTAAAATGTTAAATAAATACAAAATATTATGTATGGAAAATAGTACATTTAAAATCACATTACTACACCAAGTGTGTAATTAAAACAATTATTTTGAATCACTAAACCAATAATAATTATAATTGTAGGCTTTATTTGTTGATACCTTTGACTAAATAAACTAAAATAAAAAAATGGAATAATTTCGTTTCAAATGGAATAACAAAACTGATTTCGAAAACCAAATATTATCTTTACTATACAAATTATCATTTGGGTATCTTAAAATGTTCAATATCATAAATCATGTTAGCTAGGTATAAACAAAAAGGTCTACGATAAATGATTGCGTGCATTATTAATAGAGTTCTTACTCATCACTTTTATAACGTGTAATAACAAATTACGCCAGTCATTTTGTACAGTAGGTACTAGATACACGATTCCGTGTTATGGCAAGATTATTATGATGAGCTAGTGTAGCGACTAACCGACTTAAGTTTGTTAAATCGCCTTAAAAGACAACTGTGATTGTTTAGTTTTATAACTATATTTTAAATATTATAACCTTGAAAATTCTGTATAACTGGATAATATGTTTTGAATATGTGAAAAAATATAAAAACTAGACAATTAAACAATGTCTTGTTATAGACTTTCGATATAAACATGTTGAGCTTTATTATCTACTTTTATAAGATTTGATGAGAATAGAACTCGCAAAAGAAGAAAAACAAACAAAGATAAGGTCACATTAAAAATCATTAGCTTTATGCGTCAACCAAACAGAAAATGCGAGTCATAACAGAGATTCCTGCTATTTTAATATGCGACGGAATGCAAAGGTGATCAAAGTCCAGTGTACGAAAATATTAGGTTTTTCATAAAGTGTCGACGTAGATAGATGTGCGACTTGTACATGTGACCTTTTGTTGCCATCACAAATTAGTCAATAATAATTGTCGTTTTGGACAACAAAAGGTTACAGTGACCTTCTAACGAAATAGCTGCGGCATCGAATTTAAATCACGGTACCTAGATAGTTAAATTTCTAATTCTTAAGTACTTGTTGGAACTTTAAAATCAAACCAACACTATGGGGATCATAATGTCATAAAGTCACATCCGTGTACATTACTTTTAAAATCACTACAGGAATGGATACCGGCCCTTTCATACTCACTTAGACTAGGCCGAGCACTAACAATTTCATAACAAACGACTTTCCAAAAACATATTGTGTGTGAATCTACACATCTATTCTAAACTAGTTTCCGGGGCAACACCTGACCACGACCCAACAATAACGTCCTAAATATCAATAATATATCGACTGCAGCCGTTCGATAACACGCAAAGGTCAAACTCACCACAATGAATACATGGTGCCCGACCGCCTAGCACTATTAACAATCTTTTAATCAGTGGCCGCGTTTTTATACATCATAATATTCTTCACACTCATGACACAAGCGCGTCAACCACCGAAATAGATATTAACAGTTTCCGTCACAATATTAGCAAAAATATTTATACCTCTTTCACATATACAAATTGACTTATACGCGTTACGATTACTCCGACTTGACGTGATGCTGAAGTTCCTTGGTCATGTTCAACTCTTTCAAACGTTGCCGGAGCTGCGCTTTCTTCAAATTTGTCATGATTTGCGTCGACTGGTATAGCCATGAACCCTGGAAACAATAATTATAATTTTGATACATCCATATTCAATCACGTAAATAGAAACGCTATGAATTTACATAGTAACTTTATTAGCCAAAGTAACGTTTATAAAGATTCTATATTTATTTCAGCTTCTTAGAAGCCGCTACAATATTTCAGATCGTTCTTGATATTCCGGAACAAATGGAAGCTCTAGCAAATTGTAAACATTCTCGAAATTACAGTAACCATGATGTTACTCATTTTGTCTATTATAATCAGAACAACGGAACAACATATCATTAATAATCATTGCGGATATGGTGCGAGGTCTTTTTGGGTTTCATTTTCATAAATAATACGCGCGATGGTTGAACTATAATTGGATCGTTCCAAAAAGAAGTTTATAATATTAACGTAATTTCCTTCCTTGACTGCCTCGGTGGCGGAGTTTTACGGTACGGTTACAACTCGGAGGGTTCCAATCCCGAGTCGGGCTAAGTGATATTGGATTGTTCTATTCTACCAAATCGTGGGACAGAACAGACACGGCGAAACGTGCGTGTCCTGGTTACTACCAAGAGAACCTCTGTCTACCCCTTCTGGGAAAGTTTATGTATGCATGTATACATACGCAGACGTCCCAAATACGTAGCGTTATTTTTAAGCATAGGCTGTTTATCGATTTAATAGGCTTATGACCTAATGATGTCGATGAATGTAGGGCACTTAGATTTTCATCGGAGAGGCATGTATAGGATATGTTGATAAAGAATTACGTTTAAAGAGTCATGATATTTATATGACGCAAACATTGCCACATATAATTACTTGTACGACTGGGTTGTTAAACTATAAGGAAAATATTTACAACGCAACTATACGTCGAGACTAACCGCATCTTTTAAATTACATAATACATAAACATAACGCCTGTATCCCGTAGGGGTAGGCAGAGAATATGAATCTCCACTTTGCTCGATTTTGACATACTACTTCCACTTCGTCTACTTTCAACAATCCCTTCATGCTTTCTCGTCGGTTCAGGGTACTTTTGACCTGACTCTTGTTGAGGGTATCATCAATTTGGATGGTGTAGGTTCGGTGTAGTCGACCCCTACCGACTTTTCCATTCATACTCGCCCCAAGTATCTGTTTTGTTATTCGCCTTTTATCCATTCACTCTACATGCCCGAACCATCTTAACATTCCTTTCTTAATTCTCGTCACTACATCATTTTTCAGTCCACAACGTTACATCACCACGCTATTCCGGACTCTATCACTCAAACTCACACCACCACACATTCCTCTTAACGACCCGACCTCATTTCCACTGCCTTAATCTTACTCTCATGCTTCTTCTGTCATATCCAACTTTCACTACCATACATAAGCGTTGATGCTAATGGAATGTAGTGAACCATCTACTTTATTGCCTGCATTCATTCGTCTTTCAATTTCACTGTCATGCTTTCCATCACTTGTAAAAACACAAATATACGAATTCATTCACTTGCTCTACTCGTTAGTTACCTATAATAATATCAACCACCATAACTTTCGTCTTGCTCAAATTTATTTTCATTCCTTTCCTCTCGAAAGCTTCATGCATTGCCCATGTTCTGTAACTCCTCTTCTGATGATGCAAGAATAACTTTATCATCAGTGTATAGGACACATTTTAGTGATAACTCATTCATTCTAATCCCATACTCACTATCTCTCAGATCTTTCAGGCAGCCGTCCAAGAAAAGGTTGAACAGCCATGGAGACGCTACACATCCCTGCCTCCCTCCCTTGTCGATGCGAAACCAATCAGTGTAGGCCCCATTAATCCTAACACAGGCACTAAAGTTCCGATATAGAGAATGTAGTGCTCGAATCAGATTGCTGCTCAACCCAAACTTGGTCAGTGCTGCCCACAACTCATTCCTCATCACTCTGTCATAGGCTTTTTCTAAATTTACGAAGGCGAAAAAGACTTTTTGTCCTTTGGCTAAACATTTTTCAGCGACACTTCAAATTGTTTTTAAAATATTACACACGTGCGAAAATATATTTGTTACCTTCTTAATTAAACGGGTGTATAATAATTAACTAATGCTTAAGTTAACGAAATATATAAACATTCGTAGTTAGCCTCGCGGTAATATATATCCAAAATCATGGACTAATTTAATAAGATATGAGACAGATATACTGAAACATATACGTACAGAAAGCATTTACAGGACATGGAACTAACTCGCTGCAATTACGGGCATGATAACATGCCACTCTATAAAGAGTAAATAAATAAATACTGCATAAATAGGATGGCATCGACCTTGGTGTCAAAACTTGTATTGGCGGTTAGATCAAATTCAAGGAGGTGTAAACATTGCCCTATCGAATACTATTGATAATCAAAGGTCTCATCTACATTAGCACCGTCAGGAATAAACAACTATTTAAATGTGAAGCGTGGTCCTCCTGCCCACAACATTTGTAGAATAATATTTATTTATTTATATACACTTTATTGCACACACACAAAAAAATACAAATAAGAAGAAAATCACATACATAAAAAGTAAAGGCAATATCTTACAGACAACCATGGGATGGATTTTTGAAAAGGATTAACAGAGGGCAGTTTAAAGTGTAAGAGATAGAAGTAACACTGAATAATAAATCAAATACAAATAATCTAATAGCTACAAGTAATAAAATAAAGTAAAGTAGTATATACAAATATATATATATAAAATAAAGCGTAAATACACATACACATAAATACAAAATACATACATATATATAATATATATAAATATAATATAGTACAAGTACATACAAGTAGGAAAAGTTATCCTCATCAATGTGACAATTCAGGGAGAAAGGTAGTGATCCTTCACCAGCTTTTTGAAAGATGTTACTGATCGTGCCCGTCTCACCGCAACTGGTAGTGCGTTCCACAATCGGACAGCTTCCACGGTGAACGACTTATCCATAAAGGTGGTGGAGTGCACGGGCATTCTCAACTCCAGGCTCTCTGACGACCTCAGGGATCTTGTATGCGAGTCATGGAGAAATACAAATCGATCTTTAAGATAAGAGGGGGTGAGAGGATTAAACAATATGTTGTACAGAAGAGAAAGAATGTGAGCATTCCGACGAAGCCGTATGGGCAACCACATGAGCTTAGTACGAAATACAGAAATATGATCATATTTGCGTAATCCAAATATGAATCTAATAATAAAGTTTTGAAGTCGCTCAAGTTTATTAAGTTGGTCCTCGGTGAGATCTGGATAACTGACATCGGCATAATCAAGGATAGGGAGAAGGAGAGTTTGCGCTAAGGAAATCTTCGTAGCAACCGGTAGAAGATTGTGTAGTCTTCGCAAGGACCTTGCTGAGGCGAACAACTTACGACTTAGTTCTTGAAGTTGCGGACCCCAGGTGAAGGACTTGTCCAGATATAGCCCAAGGTTTTTGACTTTATCACTAAATGTGACGATAGTACCATCACAGTAAATAGGTGGTAGCTTGTCCCTATCTAGTTTTAAAGTCATTCTGGGGCTGCCGATAACAATCACCTGTGTTTTAGTTGGATTCACTTTTAGTCCATGAGTCTTACTCCATTCACAGATGTGCTGGATGTCCCTATTGATGTGAGCAATCGCATCGTTGATCTTGCCCAAAGGTGCCCGAGTATAAATTTGTAAATCATCTGCGTAAAGGTGGTAGGAGGAGCGAAGATTATTAGAAATGGAATTTATAAAGACAGCAAAGAGTAAAGGAGATAGCACGCCGCCCTGTGGAACGCCAGCAGATAAAGAGCACCAGGAGGAATAACTATCCTCAACACAGATGCGTTGCCGGCGCCCATACAGGTAGCTACGAAAGCATTCAACAGCTGTTGGAGATATGTTAAGACAACGTAGCATACAAAGCAATATATCAAAGTCAATGGTGTTGAAAGCTTGCCTTCCTCCATACCCGATCTTATGCCATCCGTAATATGAGTCAAGGTGGTGGTTGTGCTGTGACCAGGACGAAACCCTGATTGAAGAGGGTTTAGGAGATTATTTTTGGATAGGAAATCGCTCATTTGAGAGTGGATTAGGCGCTCAAGGTCTTTGGAAAGGAAAGGGAGAACAGAGATAGGTCGGAATTCAGATAGTATAGAAGCATTTGACTTTTTCGGGATAGGGATAATATGTGCTTCTTTCCAGGAAGTCGGAAAAGTCCCAGTCGTAATATGCTTGAAGGCAAACGATAAAGGCCCAAATTATAACAAGTTTAAAGCGCAGAATTAAGCATAATACGATCGACCCTGGATTATCAAATAATGTTGTCCAGACAGCCAGACAGGTAACCAATACATCGGTAGTAACTTTACCCTCTGTGAATTGGTGGATGAGCTCTAAAACTTTCACTCGAAATTATGTTATCACGTATTTAGGAAACTACATGTATTAAACTCAATATCTCAGGGTCAAAGCTGAGAGGTCAGGCCAAAAAGCGAATGTTTCGTTGTAGTCAAGGATGGTACAAGAGTCAATGACCTTACAGCTGACAACGCCGACAGAAAGATCGGAGAAGTGAAGTACAATCGAAAAACGAACTTCCCTACCTTAGAACGTCTGCTACAATGAAACAGATATAGAAATAATTTTAAGATCTTTGATTTATCATAATATTAAAGGAGTTGTTATGACACCTATATAAACACATGTAGGTATATGTACATCGTACATTATGACAGCCTCCGTGGCGCAGTTGGTTAGACGCCGGCTGTGAAACGAGAGGCTGCGGGTTCGATCCCCGCACCGAGAGAAATGTTTGTGCGGCCCACAAATATTTCTTTCGGGTCTGGGTGTTTGTGAGACCGAAAAGTCTCTCGTAGTTCTGATACCTGCGACACAAGACTTAATTGATCTTAATGTGGGGTCGGGACTATGTGTGTGACTGTTGGGTGTATTTATATTTATTTATTTATTATGAGAACTAAACTGCCTCGGTGGCGTAGTTGTATTACGGTACGGTTACAAAGCTGAAGTCTCGGGTTCGAGTCCCGGGTCGGGCAAAGTGATATTGGATTTTTCTATTCATTATCAGTCCGAAGTCAGGAATTTGTGCCCGATATGGCGATAGGCTCGCCCCCTATCACATCGTGGGACGGACCATACAAGGCGAAATGTGGGTGTCCTAGTGGCACCTCTGCCTACCCCTTCGGGGATAAAGGCGTGAGTTTATGTATGTATGTATGAGAACTAATCTTGAGATGTCATTAAATGTTTTTGTCAAAAACACAATTAACTACAATGTGGACATTTTGTATTTATTACTAAAATAATATTTTTTACTTTAATATTTTGTTAATCAACGACTACATAAAATAAAAACGAATTCCGCATATTAATAGAAACCTTGATTGTAGAGGTTAACAATAATTAGGAAGTGATGACCTGTATATAATATCTTGAATTCTTTTTAAAGTTTCAAAAGCTTTACGACAAACTTGATACGACGCTCGCTTCACAAGGTCGACTGCTTACATGAATATCACAACAGTGTACACATTGATATCATTTAGCTGTTAATTTCTATTTATATTCATCAAATATAAATTTCACATACGTGAAGTCATTAACATGATTGGACTTTTGGGTGAAATGGATACGTGGATAAGTCTTAGGGGGTTGCTGTAGCTAGTTAAAGCTAAATGGATCGGCCCCATTTGGCTGGAACCAGTGTCTCGGTGAAAACCAATGTGGTATACGTTTATGTGAAGTCGTTGCATTTTGAGTGAGATTGCCGACAACCCAAACGTTGGTGGAAGAATATTATTCGTATCTACCCAGATATAGATCTGTAGACAGGCGAATGGTAAGCATATCTTGGCGATGAAAACTTCCTACGGATTGCACTGCATCTGCAATAATCTACCTATTTTCCCGGAAGGGTAATAATCGAGACGACTGGTGTTTACCTTCACCATGGTCTATCACGCTGGTATAATAAGGTTGCTGAACCTTCTAAACGCTTATAGAAACTCCATAGGTTTTCTCATGTTTTTCCTTCACTGTTATTGCGAACGATACTTATTTTAATTCACAGCCAGTAACTCGGCAGGTACTTAAAAAGACAACCACAAGGAAAAAATCAATATAATAAAAAAGTCAATACACTTCTGGTATTACGATAAATGTATTTCTGTCTAGCGATTGTGACAACATCACGTGATGCAAAGCAAGTTCAATAATCAGTAATTCGTAAGCATATTGGTAAACAAGAGCGTAATTGTAAATCCAAATAGTTAGACTATCATTCATATCTTATGGACATGATAAACTAATTATTTAAAGATTCTTATCGTGGCGTTTCACATTCCATATCGTGATATTGCACGAGGAAACGACGTGTATATTTTCCTGCACATTGGAAGCTAAATGCTTTTTAAATAATTAACTAGCTTTGAATCATAGAAATTTGGGCTTTTATAGCTACGTAATGCGATTTAATTTACATGAAGTCTTTTATGTATACGAAGAATAAAAAAAATACTTCCAACGGTATAATTTAGACATCATTGTAATAACGTTAGTCGTTATAGTAAAGGTACCAATATTTGCATAATATCAGCTAAAACGAATTCGTTTTTACATTAGACTCAATAAAGCGGGGTTACAACGTAAAGAGATCCGATGTACCTATATACTTACCTACTTCAATTGTAATAAAATGTGTAATTTAATAAAAGTATTCAAGAGGCGATCGTAAAATTACACTAGAAACCATTCTAGAAGTAGTGTTGTGCCGACCCCATTAAGCCTGGGATAGCCATAGTTTTATTAATTAATAAGCACGTACTGGCTAAATGTGTTTTGTATTTATTAACTTGTTTTACCAATAAAAACCATGATTTTACGGGATACCCAAATGTACACGAAAGAATTTTTTAATATAAATTTATTAAATTAATTACAATGAATGACCAGAGAAATTGTTTATCTAGTGTTTTGCAGTGCAGTACAATCGCTTTAGTGTGCGTTATACTAAAAATGAATTTATGTGGTTAAGATTAAAAGCTGATATAATATCTATTGCAAACATTAATCGTATCTCTCACGATAAGACTAAAACAAAATGCAATTTATTATGCCATAAATTCCCGAACGAATAGTACGTTTTCAAAACCATTAATTCCTTCAGTACAAATGTATAATATATAAATACACTTGTCCGTTGTTAATTACTGATAAAATATTAGGTATTCGTATTATATTGTCTCTAACACTATGTTCAGTATCAAAATATTATTTGTTTAAAAAAGCTTATTCAAATGTACCTACATATTATTATGTAAGTCTGATTACTAGCAGGCACATAAGTTTAATAGATTCGCAAACTACTACTGTTTATTTAAAATGTGTACCAATCCTAAAAAGATAACAGCATGCCAACGTACCCAAAATAAAACCATACACGTGACGTAGATTATTATCTCTATATACTCTTAATATGTAATGCAAATGTTTTTAAACATTCATAATTAAACTGAAAATTTGATTATCCGAATGGCTAGCGACAAAAATAGTACGGTCAATGAAGTAACTTTTGTAAAATAATAATATTAGGGTAAAAACAGCGCAGCCCTACTGACCTAATTATTATATTTCCTCCGTAATATATGAGAACCTCCATAAATAGCAGTAAGCTACAAAATAGTAGGTACTGCAACAGTTATTGCATTAAGCCGTCACTAATCGCCCATTTGCGAGTGCAGAGATACTTTTCGCAATTAATTGGTATGTAAATGGTGTTAGTGTAGTTTACATACATACGTAATCTTCACGTATGATGTAGGAGTAGCAGAGACTAACTATGCCCATTTTGCTGGTTGAGGCACTGATAATATTACCTCTATGAAGTCCGACAGCTACAATGCCCGAATCGCGAATAAATCCTAGCCACTCTTGTAATTTTATATAGTCATATTTGGGCCGATAGAATCTCAAAAGCTTCTATTAATAATAATAAAAATTACACTACGCAATGTAACGCCAATAAAAAATCAGTTGACTAAAAGCCAGCGGCCGCGGCACTGTCGTTTATTTACCGCCTGCCTAATACTAATGTACCTCATCTGGTCTGGTACCATGTTTTTTAGACATGCCCAGTAACTACATACTCAATAACTAAATTTTTACTACGTTATAACATTGCGGCTTCATTCAAAATAATAGTAATGAAATGATAAGGTGATATACAGTAAATCAATGTATGCCATCTACATGGTATGTATATTGATAGCATATTGTTTACGGAATCTGTTCACTTACTTTCACTGACTATTTATAAATGTTTGACGAGAAAATAATATATTTTTCACAAATGTAATAAACAAAGCAACAATTTAAGTTAATTGAATATGCTTACGCAATTACATTTGGATAATTCAAGTATTTGAATGTATTATGCTATTTCACCTTTATGTAAGCTTAACCACACTTAAACATTTGCAAATTGGCTCCTTAATAAAGGTCAAACATATAATGAGATGGCAGCAATAACAATAGTGTGATGCCCATTTTAGTTTAATTACATTAAAATATGTGTTACCAACTTACCACCATTATCATACAATTCAACAGAATAGGAATTGAAAACACCACTGATATGAACAAGCCTTTACTGTCGAAATACTGCTGTCTTGAAAATAATGCCCAGTTTCTGGCCGCAACTTCGTTTATACTTTCAGAGAAATATACCAACAGCACTGCAACAATGAAACAATCTTAATACAATAACAAAATTCAAAATAAAATGCATAAAAACTTGAATTTTGAATTGAATAAATTCCCACAGTAAGTATACAAAGTTTTCAAGGTGACTCATTTTATGTTATTTACTTTCGTTAATATTTAATAAGATGAATTTCAAAAGAATAAATAATAATTGTTAGTATGTACTCACACAATATTATAAATAGTATAACTTGAAAGTTTCCATAGTTTCTGGTTGAGAAACATGTGAATGTTACTATGATATGAAATGATAATAATGCAATGAGCCACGGGTCACGCCATTCAATCTGTAATAATAACAAATATTAAAAAAATGTAATTATCCATTGTTATCACAATATAAGTGTATTGTGACTGATATAACTTGAAGACTGATGACCTTGTCACCCAGCTTCACACCAACTGCAGCCTGTATTAGGTGCAGTATTTAAGTTATGACAACACAAACCAGTAGACATCAAAATCAAGTATTTTCTTTGCCAGATTACATGTTATTACAAAATAAATATCTTCACAAGCAAATATTGATGTGGCAAAATGTTAAAGTTCTTGACTGTTACTCCGTCTTGGTGGAATAATCAAATATTAGTTAACTAAATCACATTAAAATAGAATAGATAAGACAAAGTAAAATAGATAAAAATGTATTTAATAATTGTATGAAAATCACATTAGTTTACCCCATATACATACTTGTCATATTTAGCTTTGTATATATTTTAAATAATTGACTGTTGCTGCATTTCAAATCCAAATATGAAACAATAAAGCCTATATTTCATTGGTTATGAAAGTCTGCATGTACAAAAATTGCTGGTCAACTTATTCAAATGATACACATATAAAACTGAAATATTAATAATTTTGTAGCATGCCATTTGTAAGTTAAGTATCTTTAGGAATCCTTGATGATTGCAATTAGTTAACTACACATAAATGCCAGTAATTAGCAACAAAACTAATAACTTTCAGTCTCTCAAACACCGAGACTTGAAACAAATACTTATGGATCACACAAACATTTGTTACGATGCGGGGAAGGAACCAATAGCCTCTTGTTTCAAAGCCGGCATCTTATTTTCATGTGGTTTATCAACTATCACAAACCCTAAGCTGACTAGTGGTGGGTTAAAATATTCAGAAGCACCTAAGAACCCAAGGATTTATGCTTCCTAATGTGGTCATAAAACAGTATTCCTTAATTTTCTTACAATTAGTACAATCACACTCACATTCGCTGAGTTTCACCAACTAGTAAGTTAACAATAAAATTAAACACCACAGTATATTGTTTTCCTTTAAAATAATGAAATGTTAACATTGCTCACAAGTCTCAACATAGCATACATTATTTTAAGGGACAATACATTTCACATGAATATTGAAGGAATTTAACACAAATCTACTTGACTACTTAAATAGGACATATTATGATAAAAGTATTTTATGATTTTTTTTTTCATTTCTTAGGGAATTACACAAGCAAAATATAATAACATGTAAATAACAATAAAAACATATAAATTATGACATATGAAAAAAGTGTATATATTACAGACAGTATAAATAATGTCTTTATGTTTGTAGTTATGTTTATAACCTTAAATAAATAAAAATCATGAGAGAAGTGTACATAGTGTAGATATAAATTCTCACTGTCTCAAATTAAGGATCAGTTTCTACCTAAAGTTAAAATGCCACAATGCCAGTAAATCAATGCCACCACAAATCAGTTAATCTTCTTTGATAGGATTAGTTACATGATGTAAGAGGAAAAAAAAACAACTGTGCTTTATAAGAGGCTATAACGAACTATCAGTTTTATGTACATTAAATCTATATGATATATGCCAATATAAATGCAAATAATAAGTTTAACTCGCCGTCGAAACCTTGTATATTTTCCGTGTCAAACAATTGTAACGATTAATGTATGAAAAAATACGATATTACTATTCATGGCACATTTACTTTAGCCGGCTAGATCTTTATGAATTTTAATTGATGCTTTTAGACATTCTAGAAGCAGGGTCAATGGCTACAGACTTAATAAACTATAGCATCATCCTAACGCACTTTAACCATTGCATACAATTCTACTTAGCGATTTGAACGTATCATTATGTATTGAATACCTGAAGTAATGAATCTTATACTATATTTAGTCCAGGTGTACTTACGCTACGTAGGTACGAAATGAAGTCCGATATTTGATTTACTTCCACAAATTCTTCCATAATACCTTAACACTTTATATTTAATATGTGTAAATATAAAAACAGTGAATTAAAGACACAAACAAATTAAAAACACCGAAACACAAATTCCAGCACAACTGTCGTATCACGATCACAGTATCACGAATGAATAGTGAGGTGAATGTAACTACTTAATACTTATCTAAAATCGATAAGAAAATTACTAAATATCGACATAAAAGTTGCAAATCGTAATATCGATCAAGTCGAATGCTGCTCATGCTGCCAAGTGTGCTGCCAAGTGCCAGAAATGAGCTTATCTAATTTCTAAATGAACACTAAATATAATGAATAGTATTGTTATAATGTTTACTAATAAATGAAGTATAAATTAAAAAAAAGGCTCGAATGATGCGTCAAAAAAAAAATCTGTTTCTATCAATGAGAATAAAGAGGATGGAGCATAAGGTCACGTGACACGGGTCACTTTTGTATACAAACATGGCGGCGGCTCCGCCTCTAAAAATAGTGATACGCTAGTACCGAATTTTCTATCGACATCGATGCATCAACAGTGGCATAAATACGACTGAAAACCTTTGAATTTACATAAATATCAGTGTATAAACTTGTTTATCATTTTTAACTTTCGCTTTATATGTCAATTGAGTATAAACAGGGGATTTTAGAATTTGACAGTAAGGTCATTAAAAATTAAATCCGATAAAAATAGGTCGATGTTATGACATTTTTTTCATGCTATGATTTATTTCATGGGTAAGTTTTACCTGATGATTGGATTGGATTTGTGTCAAATAATACACACTTCAGATAAAATACAACTTTATTAATATCTAGAATTTGCTTGCGACTTCGTTTGCGTGTATAAGACAGCCTCCGTGGCGCCGTAGGTTAGACGCCGGCTGTAAAACGAGAGGCCGCGGGTTCGATCTAAAAAATATTTTTATGTTATATATACTATTTTTTTTTAGTTTTTGAAAAATAAAATATTTAAAAATGATAATATCGATATGAATAATTTCGTATCGAATCCACTCATCCCTAAACTTGTGTGAAAACAAACAATACGGTTGTTATCACAAGTTGTTATTCATACTACTTTTATAAATAACGCCTAGAAGACTCTAAAACTTAATCAACAAGATCCATATACAATTATAAATGACAAAAACAAACCCAATATGTAAATTTAAACAAATATTTGTTATTATTTCGTAAAAACAGTAACTAACCTATGAAAATAATTGTTGGGGTCCTTTTTGCTTGAACTCAACTTGTATCCTTTAACACAAAACTGAGACAGTGTACTATTTCACCAAAGCAATGAATAGTAATAAAAGTTTTAAAGTAATTAAAAGTTATCATTATAAGCAAGTCGAGCAGACCAGTCCACACAAGCAGCACTCGTTCACGAGTATGACGCATGTGCACAGACCGCATGTGCCAGCCATCGGCCTCCTCAACCATGTTACAGGGAAGTGACCGACCCGGCACACGACGCCGCGCCGCCGCGTAACAGACGTTATTAGCGAGCATGACTTACTCAAATTGCTTACAACTACGATGAAATCAAATGAACTAATTATTACATCTATATTAAACAATGCACATCCGGTTAGGGGACTTATATTATGTTATGTTCCCAAGCCTTATTATCCTCTAGGTATTCTGAAATATTATAGTAAGCTTTATTACACAACTGTCGCTTAACAGTGGATTTAAATTTGTTTATACTTAAGGCTTTTATGTGAGTGGAAACTTTATTATAGAAGTGTATACAGTAACCCTTAAAAGATTTGCTGATTTTGTGGAGCCTGGTCTTATGACTGACTAGATTATTTCTATTTCTAGTATTTTGGTCATGAACATGGCTTAACTTTTTAAATTTCTCTATATATTGTTATGGAAATACATAAGATTAGTAAATATGAATTCAGATGCTACTGTCATTATGTTTATTTCTTTGAATTTTTCCCTCAGAGATTGTCTGGAACTTCGCGAATAAATAAATCTTATGGCTCGCTTTTGGAGAACAAAGATTGCATTAATGCACAGACTAAGGATTAATGTCAGCAGCACCACCCCACAGCAAAATTCCATAACTCATAAGGCTATGAAAGTAAGCAAAATAGACCCGTTCGATCCCCGCACCGTGACAAATGTTTGTGATTGCAAGTATTTGTCTCGGATCTGTGTGTTTGTGAGACCGAAAAGTCTCTCTTAGCTTTTGATACCCACCACACATGACTAGACTATTGGTTCCTGCCATGTATGTGACCACAGATTAGGTACTTATATGTGACTGTTGGGTCTGTGTGGGTATTAAATGTATTATGGTCACCCTATTAGCATGGGACACAATCCTCCAGTCAATATCTCTCGCTCGGCTCATTTTTTCGAGCAGAGTGCGTAGTCCTGTTTGTATTACTGGCGAGGAGTCTAGTCTGTGGTAGGTACCTACATCTTGTCAGTGCATGTCAGTGTCATTTTCATTTCATTCAATATACAATAAAGGTCATTCACTCGTTACAGCTAGGTATTGTATTTAGATTAAAGACGTATATTTACATTAATTTACAGTTGTTTCCCTTAAAAGTTTGTTTTAATGTACCTACGTCAGCATAAATCCGAAGATTTTTACGTACGTACTTACGTATACAGTGCGATGTAAATTAACAGCGACAAGATGTATAAAAAAAATGTTTAAACCCTTCGTGCATACATTTGCAGTCATTAGCCGGTATATAGCAGAATGTTACCATTTATAATGAAGATATTAATTTGGGCGGTAACCGTGTGTGCAGTGATATTAAAGGATGTTGAAGCTCGCCGATCTCGCGACAGATCACCTAGAGATAATGTATATTGGGACGCGAGCGAGTGTGCTTTGTACCACAAACTATGTTCGCATCTGGACGATAACTTCGCTCTTATTTCGTGCGCACTGAATGCGTCGTACAATAAGACGCAGATCCCATTTATTTGCCAACAGAAATTATGGACCCATCAAGTGGATCTTATTGACAATTCATTTTTGTATAAAAAACTCAGAGATCCATGTAAAGATGATCCTGTTATATCAAATTGCCTGGGCCCTTCAGACTACACAATAGATTGCATATTGAAAAAGAAGCCAAGTGCTGTTGATAAAAATTGTTATAGGATGATAAATAAAATTGAATCTCTTTTATTTAATGATTGGCAAATAACAGCTAATTTTATTGTGAAATGTTATACAGATGTTAAGGGTCATAATTGCGGCAGAATTGCACCTGACCCAAAAAGTTTGTCACAAACAGAGACATTGAAGTGCTTGCAAAACTATGAGCAATCTCTTAGTTCAGATTGCCAGGCTGAAATAGCTGCATTAAATGAAATGAAGTATAGTACACTCCAGTTAGACAAAATTGTGTTCGCTGCATGCAATTTGGAACAAAAGAATTTTTGCCCTGATGAGATTCCAGGTTCTTGGTTGATGTATAAATGCCTTTTACGACATAAATATGAAAATGGTATGTAATTAATGTGAACTTATTACTTTGAATATGATATATTTATTATTCATTTAAGGCTACTAATAAATTATAATAATTTTCATACTTACAGGAATGAGGAAGAAATGTCAGGATCAATTATTCTATGACCAAAGAAACATTGCAATGAATTATAAAATGAGTAGAGGGATGGTAAAATCCTGCAAAGAAGACATCAGGAAATACCATTGTAGAAAAGGTGTAGTGGATGACAAAGATGTGAGGCTTGCACAAATTTTATTATGTTTAGAAAATGTATCAAGAAATGAAAGCACAAAAATTTCACCAGAATGCACTGCAGAAATAACTGATCATAGGAAAATGTTAATGGATGACTACAGGCTTTCCCCAGAACTGATGCAAAATTGTGCCAATGATATTACTACATTGTGTAAAGGTATTGAAGCTGGTGGTAAGACAATACATTGTTTGATGGAACATGCACGGCCAAGAAGGAAGAAGGAGAAAAGAATAAGCATGTTGTGTCAAAAATCATTAGAAATCTTGGTTCAAGAGGCAAATCCTGGGGAAGATTGGAGAGTTGATCCCATTTTACGAAAAGCATGCAAACCTGTTGTTGACAGAGCTTGTAGGGAAATAGATGGGGGCAATGGGAGAGTTATGTCATGTCTCATGGAAAAATTAGGAACAGATTTAATGACTACAGATTGTGAAATGGCATTATTACAAATACAGTATTTTGTATCTAGAGATTTTAAGCTAGATCCCCAACTCTACAAAGCATGTAAATATGATGCTGTTACTGTGTGTAAAGCTAAACTCCAGTGGGCCGATGCAAGTGAACAACTATCTGACAAAGATCCATTGATATTCCCATGTTTGTATAATTATGCATATAGCTCTGATCTAAAAGGTAAACTAAAGCCTGCATGTGAACAACAGATCAAGAGAGTTATGCGCCAAAGAGCTGTGAGTGTGGACCTGTTACCTGAAATAGAAGATTCTTGTATGGATGATTTGGCAAATTTCTGTTTGGATACAACTGGCAAAGGAGAAGAAATATCTTGCTTGCAGAGCAAAATTAAAGACTTAACAGCAAAGTGCAGAGAGATAGTAACCAATTTCACTGAAACACAAAGTGGTCACATTGAATTGAATGCAGTTGTTAATATAAACTGCAGAGTTCCTATAGAAAGGCTTTGTGCATCTGAACTTCAGAGTAAAAAAGACGAAGATGATATAATGGAATGTTTGATATCTCATAAAAATGACCCAGATATCAAGTCTAATTTGAAATGCAGAGCTGCAATTGAACATGAACAACTAATTGCTCTTAAAAACTATAGATTTACAAGAAAGTTTAAAAACGCATGTAAATCTTATGTTGTTAGGTTTTGTCCTAAAGCTCAAACAAAAAGTCAGGTGGTAGCTTGCTTGAGTGAAATTGTAAGAAATGACACTATTTCCCGGAGAAAGCATACAATAGTAAAAGACTGTAGGCAACAGTTAAGGAGTCAGCTGTTTCAACAGAAAGAAAATATTGATTTGGACCCAGAACTAAAAGACGCTTGCAAATTTGATTTGGACTCATGGTGTTCTACTATTCCACATGGCGAATCAGCAGCTTTAGAATGCCTACAGACATCAAAGGCAAAATTAACTGATGGTTGCAGAAAAGCATTGTTTGTGGTGCGAAAACAAGAGTTCACAGACAGTGCCATTGATTACCATTTGGTGACAACTTGTAGTGACATGATTGACTTGTATTGCCATAAAACAGAACCACCTAAAATATTTGATTGTCTAAAGGTAATAATTATTAAATGTAAATTATATTATGCTAATGTGAATAGACTTCAAGGTGTATTAAGTATAATTTTTGCCTTTGGTATATTTCAGAGTCATCGCCAAGAGACAGATTTCGAAAAAAATTGTAAAATTGTAGTAGTAAATCGAATGATCGAACAAAACACGGATTATAGGTTTAATACTAACTTGATCAATAGTTGCAAAATTGACATAAGTAAATTCTGTTCAGAAGTACTTGGTATGTAATAATAATTATTGAGGTAGGTACTTGTTCTATACCAGATTTTTTAAATATGTATTCACGTCATATATATTACAGCTACTGCACCTCAGGATGTTGAACTTCAAGGCAAAGTGTTGTATTGCTTGAAAGAGAAGTTCAGAGAATCCAAATTGACAAATACCTGTGAAAACGAATTAGCGAATATTTTAAAGGAACAAGCGTTAAATTATCGACTGGATCCTCTACTTGGAAAATTATGCAAAGCTGAAATACAGACAATATGTGCAGTGCCAGGCGACATTACAACTGCCGACGGAAAGGTTTTGGAGTATTGTTCAAATTCATAATACATATAGTCATACTTCCTTAAGTATTATGACAGCCTTCGTGGCGTAGATAGTTATACGCCAGGTATCGTACGAGAGTCGCGGGTTCAATCCCCTCATCCAAACAAAATTTTCTCGCTTTCTTATACCCCCGAGACATGTTACGATCCTTATTATTATTTTTTTTTGTGTCCAAGAGGAAAAGCTTTTAAGCTCCCCTTTCGGTACCCCGGGGGAGGTACCCTTTCGATCCTTATCTTGAATGCATTTAATGTTTATAAAATTGAGACATAAGAAAAACATTCAGATGAGAATCCATAATAATCCAAAAATAATTCTATGATTTCTTTGCATTGTTTTTTCCTAACATCACATTCCAAACAATGGTTTCCCTTATTATCTATTCCATTTACATTGTACTCATGCTTCAGCTCAGTAACTCGTAACTCCGACTAATAAATAAATGTGCTTTAAACAAAATCTAAATTTAGTTTTTATCACTATTACTCATGTTATTGTCGTGGGAAATATAAAACCGAAGTCGCAACATTGCTCAAAACATATTTCTATAATTTTAATGTTAACTTCCATTTTCAGGTAGAAGAATGTCTGAAAAATGCTCTCTTAAATCATAAAATTGTTTCGGCCGAGTGTGCCCGAGAGGTAGCCCAAATAATAGAGGAAGCCGAAGTGGATATTGAAGCAGATCCACTATTAGAACGCGCATGCGCATTAGATTTATTAAAATATTGCAAAGATCTCGAACACGGTGCAGGCAGACGTAAGAGTTTTGACTTCTAATAATATCAAATTGTTGATGTGAAGTTACTTTATAGGTGATATAATTTTTCCAGGTCTCAAATGCTTGAAAATAATTCTCAATGATAGTAACAGGAAATTAGAGACGGATTGCGAAAAGGCTTTATCAAGTCGACTCGAAATGTATAGGCACGTGGCGGCAGTAAGTAGCGAATAATTTACTTGCGATTATTGGTTTTGAAAAAAATATTTTTTACATAAAGAAAAACTTTATTTTTTTATTTACAGATGAATGTGATTGAGAACTTTGGTGATATGTATGATGAGATATCAACGTCTCCCTCAAAGAAATACTTTTTAGTTGTAGGCATGTCTGTGGTAGGCTTAATTTTTATATTTGGTTTATATTGTGGTCGCATGACTAAAAAAGCTATGTATGTGAAAAGAAAATAGTTAATCGATTTATTAAATCATTAAAAAGAAGTGCTTTGTTTAATTTTATCACAATATTAATCTACATGTTTAGCTTTCCTACATATCATTTAATCTGATAACAGATAAATATATTCAGTTTATATTTCGAAATTTTTTTTATCAATAATAAATTGTTTTAAATAAACAGTACAATGAGAAGTTCCATGGAGACCAGTCCATAGAAGGAAATACAATTTTATCATATAGGATCATCAAAATCCATTGCTTCTAAATCATCAATGGTTTCTTTTTTAACAGCTACTTTCTCCAATTTTGGCTCTACTTTTATGTCACCCTTGATAAGCTTCTGACTTTCCTCGAAGAATTGATTTGGATGGTTGATGCCCAATCCCAGATCAGCATTGTGAACAGCATCAAAGTATTTACTGCAAGCTACTTGAAAATGGCCTTTTTTCGCTAGGTCCACTACATCATGAACAGCTGAAAAAAATTTTTTACTGATTATTTTTTTATAACAAGATCTGAAATAAGTACTATCATCAAGAGTCTCACTTGTGGCGGTTAATGAAAGAAGTTTTATGAGTCTAAATAATTTTAAACTCTAATTAACACTTTAAATAAGGAGCACACAGCATGAGTGAGGCTAATGTATCTACAAGATGATTCTAAGATGCAAAAGTAGATAGTCCATTATTTTACTGCCATATTCTACCCTAAACTTTATTGTAAACTTAACAATAGTCATCTATCATTTAACAATACAAAGGAGGCTAGACAATCATTTTATGATATACTCAGACAAATATACTTCATATTAATTTAATTGAAAATACCTTGTTGATCAAATCCATATCCTTGAAGTTTATTTTTCAAATTGCTTGCATCACAATGTCTATAAGGGCATCCATGACAGTCTCCTGGCCCAACAGGTGTATTTATTATCTTCAAACAACTAAATGGAGAATAGTTTCTCTTACTACCTTCTTTGCCATAATTGTATCTGACATTATAAGCATATTGCTTTTCAAACTTATCAAGCTCCATGATTTTTGTGAACTCTTCTCTCCAAAATCTTAGTGAATCCTCCAAAGTGACACCAATGCCTTTCAGGAAAAGGCCATACTGCAATCTTCCGCCATGTTTTAAATGGTGCGCCATCCTTAACTGCTCATGTAATTGCCTCATACATAGAGGGAACGATTTAAGTGAAAGGGAGTCTAAAGATTCAATAGGTATCACAGATTTTGAATCACTGTAATCATTACCAGAGTATGATTGGTGCAAACCCTTCAACAAGCTGACTAATCTTTCATCTTGTTCAATTTCACCAAGGTGTTGAGCTGCAATAGCCAAGGTCTGTCTTAAATGTGTTCTGTACAGTGCAGAGAGTACAGATATGAAATCTCTGTGGGGTATAAAAGCATAACCACCACTAAGGTACACCTTTCTAGTTCTAACTAAATCCAAGACTTCAAAAAATTTCACTTTGTAGAATTTCATATTATCTATGTTTGGGTATGGTAGTGATTCTCTTAAAAAGTGGATTATTTCATTCTTCTCCTCTTCTGTTATGTTAGTGTAACACAAGTTATTGAGTTTAAAAAATACTTCTACAGATTCACCTCTCATGACTGCAAACCGCATTTTGAATAATTCTAATTCCCTTGCAACAAACCATCTTCGAAGTTCCTCAGTTCGACAATAGGCTAATCGGAGGATGAAATGGGCAATGTGATCCTTACGTCGCGCTTCTAAATCCGCTTCACTCGTACCACAAGCTGATTTTTCACACAGCCGAGCATAATATTTTAAGCCTTGAGCTCTCAGTTCACCTATAACATATTCTGTAAATTCTTCCGAGTTCAATCTGAGACCTTTTAAAGTTGTAGCTGTTGCCAAAGTTCTTAGTAAAGTTACTCTTTCTAAAGCCAAGGTTTCGAATTCTTGAAGATTGATATCGCAAGTCGGTGGTATCCTATACATTTGCAAATCATGGGGATATGTTTCCACTGAACTGCCAATTACAGGAGTTTTCGCAGATTTTCTTTTTATTTTAAAATCCATGTTGCATTGGTTATTTTACACACAAAGTAGGTAATTTAACACTTTGAACATTTAACTTTTACTCAAGTTTTGACTTTTTCGTGGACGTACTTTCGTCACTACTTTCGCGCCTTTTTGTGACATTAACAGTTATCAGTACGTTCCACTTGACGATCGCAACGACCACGCTCACGACCGCGATATTTCCCGTTCCATTTGCTCGTGAGCGTTATGATCGCAAACCCAAGTGGAACGGGTTATGAGGCGTTTTGAGCGTTTAAGTAACAAATACCTATTTTAAAAAAGCTATAAAGAGTTAGGTTGCATTATGGGTTAAATCTTGACGGTAAAACATTAAAGTTTTATCGTCTTGTAGTCTGAGATAAGCATTAATAAAATTAGATAAATTTATTGATGTTGAAAAAACCCATTTTACGTTCGAAGTAACAAAAATATCCCTCCATATCATATAATGTAATTTTCTCTGTTGACATTTTTCTTGTCTTGACGTTTCAAAATCCCGCCAATTTTCTCAACGCGCACCACGACCCACCTCTTAACATGGGTCGTCGTGAGCGTATGTCATGACGTCATCAGTGACGTTTTCAACGCGACCACGACGATCGTGATCGTCAAATGGAACGGCGCGGCGCGGCGAAATGAGTGTTTTTAGCGCCGTGAACGCTTAATGGAACGCGCCCTATGAGTTAAGGAGTAAAGTGACATTTGTTTGACATCAGAATGAAATGAGCTAGCCATAGTTAAAAATTCAAATATTTCTATGAATGTTTATTGCCGACTTGTTTGTTTATTTGTAACTAAACTAAAAATAGTTTTACTTTGACGAGCCTATAAGTGTATTGTTGCAAATTGTAATGTTTGGAATTCTGAATAATTAAACTACTGTGTCATATCGCTCACATTACACATACATGATACAAATAAATTATTAACTTCATAATAAACTTAAATCTAGCATAAATATGCCTGCTATAGCTTTTATTTTATTTAAATAATATGCGGAAGATCTTCTAGTTCTTTTAAATAGCAGTTTTATGCCATGAATACTTAAAATGTATACTTACGAAAATCTGCGTGTAACGAAAATAAATGACACGCATTCTCGGCACGTTATTTCCGGTAATCACTCTCCCCGCACGTTTCCCCCAAAGGTTTCCCCTCTGTGGCCTGTGCGTTTCCCTCACCTATTCTGCTTGTCAATCTGTCAAGCGGTGTAAACTCAGGAAAATTAAAATCTGTTTCAATTTTAAATTACCTTCTCATTGACATGCATTGAATTATCCTTGATCGTATCCTACACAACTAAGGGGACTATTTATTTTCATTCATAGCAGAACGGATATATAACCATGGGATCTAATAAGAAGGAATCGTCACTAGACGATTTAGTTGAATATACACAGCTCTTTAAACCACTGCCAACAATTGTACAAGGTACGGTGCTGCCTTTTCTGGCAATGTATCCAATGGTTTTCTACTCTTGGTTAGTTGTGGATGGGTTCAGTGAGAACTTCGAAGAGGGATTTCTTACGGTGGCCGCAGTTGCTGTTTTTCAAATTTTAGTCTGTTTGTGTTGTTATTGGAGCGTCCACATCCACTGTTTCCTCTCGTGTTCTGCGGTAAGTGCTTCTCATTGATCATATCGTTTTATAAATTGCAACAGCGATATCTTATACTTTATTCTATTACCATATTGTTGTTAGGTTAAAGACCCAATTCAGGCAGAAGTTGTGAAGGTTGTACCAACATCTAATAATGGATCATCTGAGCTTGTCAAGGTGCACCACACAAAGGTATGTTGATTGTTTGTTTACATACTTTTAATTTATCTATATCTTAGTAGACACTAATGAAAATAATATGAAATTACCATTAAGTGATTTATAACTTTAAGGACTTTAGATCTTATTAATATTTTTTTTAAATACAAATAAATGGTTCTGATAAATAGCATAATGAGTACCTGAATATGAAATTTAGTACATCATCAAAATGTTTAATTACTAAAATATAATTGCTTACTGCGAAAGGTTAACTTATTGTACACGTATGGCATTACTACTTACTATTAATTGCAGTTTGCAGAACAAGAATAAAAAAGAAATAAAATAACAATAGGACCATAATATATCTTTATTTCTCTTTTTATTGGCTTATTAACATTATCTATTTTAGTCAACTAAAAAAGGCAGCATCCATCCAGATGTGTGGTTTATATTCCAAAAGAGCAAGTATATTTATGACTGGGATAAGAAAAGATTCCACACGGTTGAATTCCCAATTGACAAAACATATGAGGAGTATATGGAATCAAAAGGATTCCTAGATGATGAATCATTGGATCTGGCTGAGAAGGAATTTGGAAAAAATGAAATGATAATGGTAAGTTTTATTCTACATAGCCACTACAGTTCCACTTGGTTGTTTGCGAAATCACATATTATGTGCATGTAACATAAAGTTTTAACGTGCAATTTTTTGGAATTTGTTATAAATAATTATGATTATAATTGAAATGTTAACTGAGTTGGCTTGTGACAAGTGAAGCTTATTGTCATGCATTAAAAAAAACATAGCCACACACAATTTTTTCCAAAAAAAAAAAACATGGTAATATTGTATGTGAGCCCCAGTTTATGTTTTAATATAATACTGTGTGGCGATCCTCCACATACACACACACACACTTCAGACATACACACCACATTCATTCACTTTACAGTCACACACACAAGATCACACTTTCATACTAGAAAAATAAATAATTATTTCAAACAGACATACACTCGATACACTTAAATAATTGTTTTAATATAGATAATAAATAACGGTTCACCAGCTGGCCGCCGGCCGGAGCTCAGGTAGTCATGACGTCACCGGGCCCGCGCCGGCGCAGCCATTCGGCCCACCGCAGCGCCAAGTCAGTCGGCTTCTGCTCGATGCGCGCTTCACACCGTACCTATCGCTTTCGCTTTGCCTTACGTACCGTGCGCCTTTGCAAATCATTTTCATTTGCTATTTATTATAAGACTGTCGCTTTCCTCTCCTTCTTAGTATTTAGTGGACTGATTTAGTGTGTAGTGAAAGACTTGTTTAGTATTAGTGTAGTGTATAAGACCTTAGCCTTAGTGACTTTGTACTTTTCATTTGTGTGACTTTTGTGTGTACATTAAAATCTGTGTACGCATTGTGTGGAGCATTTTATTTCCGCCGCTTCCTGCATAGGCTCTGCTTACCGCACTCGTCACACGTCGACACGCAGCCGTGTCGATTTCAGGCTACCCGCGTATCCGACTTCTCGGAGATACGCTCACCTACACGCATCACCTACACCCTCATCTACATCTCCACAACTGTAGACTTAAACTAACTTGGTTTTAATTCCTTATGATAACATTTATAATTTATTTTTCAGGTTGTGCCAGAGTTTATGGAACTATTTAAAGAAAGAGCCACAGCACCATTCTTTGTATTTCAAGTGTTTTGTGTAGCTCTGTGGTGCTTGGATAAGTATTGGTACTACTCTATATTCACTCTTGTTATGCTTGTCATGTTTGAATGCACTTTAGTGCAGCAACAATTGAGAAACATGGCTGAAATAAGAAAAATGGGCAATAAACCATACAATATTAATGTGTATAGGAATAGGCGCTGGAGACAAATCATGAGTGACCAATTATTACCAGGAGATATTGTTTCTCTCGTAAGGTCTGTCAATGAAAATCTTGTTCCTTGTGACATTGTCCTCCTAAGAGGCTCTTGTATTGTAGACGAGTCTATGTTAACGGGTGAGAGTGTGCCACAAATGAAAGAGGCTGTAGAGAATGAACAGAATCTCAAACAAAAACTGGATCCCGAAGCCGATGGTAAACTACACATGTTGTTTGGAGGCACCAAAATAGTCCAACATTCATCACCAAGCAAAAATGTAACATCAGCCCTCAAGTCTCCCGATAATGGATGCATTGGTTATGTTATACGGAATGGTTTCAATACCTCACAAGGAAAGCTTCTCAGAACAATTCTTTTTGGCGTTAAAAGAGTTACAGCGAATAATTTGGAGACTTTTGGGTTCATAATGTTCTTATTAATATTTGCAATCGCCGCGGCCGCATATGTATGGATTAAGGGATGCGAAGATCCAGAAAGAAACAGATACAAATTGTTTTTAGAATGCACATTAATTCTAACATCTGTCGTACCACCAGAGTTGCCTATAGAATTATCTTTGGCAGTGAATACATCTTTATTATCACTATCAAAATTAGCCGTGTTTTGTACAGAACCATTCAGAATACCATTTGCAGGGAAAGTCGAGATTTGTTGTTTCGACAAAACTGGCACACTAACCAGTGACAACTTGGTAGTTGAAGGCGTAGCAGGTATAGGAGATCATAAAGATGCAACCGTCATTCCACTTTCGCAAGCTCCTATGGAGACTGTGCAAGTGTTAGCATCATGTCATTCTCTCGTCCAGCTTGATGACGGAGTCGTGGGTGATCCTTTAGAAAAAGCAACTTTGAAAGCTGCTGAATGGAATTTAACCAAAGGGGATGCTGTTGTACCAAAGAAAGGAAAATCTCCTGGCCTGAAAATCGTTCATAGAAATCATTTTTCTAGTGCCCTTAAAAGAATGTCAGTGATTGCCGGTTATCAGGTGAACGAGCGCGGATTCCTGGAGACGTATTACATCAGCAGCGTCAAAGGCGCTCCTGAAACGATCAAACCGATGCTCAAGGAGGTTCCTAGTCATTATGATCATGTTTATTTAACTTTATCTAGAAGAGGTGCAAGAGTTTTAGCGCTAGGGTATAGACAATTAGGAAAATTAACTTCACAAGAAATTAGGGAATTATCACGGGAGGACCTCGAGTCTGACTTGACCTTCGCAGGATTTGTTATTATATCATGCCCACTGAAGAGTGATTCCAAGAAGGCTATTACAGAAATCGTACAAGCATCACATTCTGTCGTCATGATCACGGGCGATAACCCACTTACAGCGTGTCATGTAGCTCAGGAACTTAAGTTCACCCAGAAGGAAGAAATTCTAATATTATCACAAAGCGATGATAGTTGGCGCTGGAAATCAATTGATGAGGAAGTTGATCTGCCTGTAATACCGTTCAAGACTTCCAAACAATTATCATCCAAGTTTGATCTGTGTATCACGGGCGAAGGATTGACGTATCTCAATGAGTGTCACCAAAAGTTTTTGTTTGAACTAATGCCGCACATTAAAGTGTTCGCCAGATTTGCTCCCAAACAGAAGGAATTTGTCATAGTAACTTTGAAGTATTTGGGATACACGACGCTTATGTGTGGTGATGGTACAAATGATGTTGGCGCTTTGAAACATGCTGATGTAAGTATTCATTTAATTTTACAATGATAAAGACCCTAGTTGACTAGTCTGATAGAAATTACCAGATAGTGTAGTAAATAATAAAAAAATACTAACTTATTTCAAATATTCATATGAAATATGTCTTTATAAAAATAACCCAAGGCATAAAATAGCATGTATTTATATATTGTATGTTTTTAAGCACAATTTAATTTCGCATTTGAGGTGGGCGTGGCTATCCTAGCGAACGCGCCCGAACGCGTCCGCGTGCGGCCTCGGGAGGAGCGCGCGAGCGAGCAGGACGGGGCGCGGCGGCCGCGGGACGCGCGCGCGGACACGGCCGCCCGCCTGCGCCGCGCCGTGCGCGAGCTCGAAGACGACGACCAGGCGCAACTGGTGAGGTTGGGAGACGCAAGCGTCGCTGCACCGTTTACAAGTCGCCTTTCCAGTATACTTTGCAGTGAGTCTCATACCTTTTTGTTGTGTTTTTTTTTCTTCACTGGTTGTGTCACTCATCGCAATGTTTTTGTATGTTAGTGCTTTGAAGTTATATGCACTGTTTTTTTTAAAGATTTCTATGTAGTATTGTCTTAAAAAGAAGTATAAAATGTAAATATAAACGTATTTGAAATCTTTATCTCTATGAATAGTGTAGTAAATTATTTGCTTTTATCGTATTAATTAAATTATAAAATGTTTTTAGTTACAAAACAAAAAGTATGTCTAAGAGTATTTTTATGCAGTGCTATTATCATTCATAATTTAATGTAGAACAATTAATGTATTCAATAAAGGCTCACTTTACGACATCTTATCATCTGTCATCACATAGCTGTAATAGACACTCCTCCACACTCCGTTAAAACAATATTCATCCAACAATTTTTCGACATAGTTATATGCCATAATTCTGTCTCCAGTATGTCACATAATCAAGCAAGGCCGTTGCACGCTGGTGACAACACTGCAGATGTTCAAGATCCTGGCGCTCAACGCGCTCATCCTCGCCTACAGCCAGTCGGTTCTCTACTTAGACGGGATCAAATTCAGCGACACTCAGGCTACCTTGCAGAGCTTATTACTCGCGTCCTGTTTCTTGTTTATATCTAGATCGAAGGTTGGTTTGGTTTAAATTATTCGTTTTTGTAGGGGTAGTAAATTTTGTGTTAGTCGAAAGAAAATAATCTTCCTGGTTTGTATTTCTTTATCGTACCCAATACCATATTTTAATGTGGTGTATAATTGAGCACTCACAATCGCTAGGAATATTAATTTATCAAAAATCCAAGTATGCAGTTTTAGTTTTCATCAAAATCGGTCTCGTGACTCCTTTCAGTATTTTCCGCTAATCCTTATAGTTTTGCCATCCACGCCCACTTGAAAAACTCAACCTGTATATTCAACTTAAGCATTTAATTTCATTTGCAGCCGTTAAAACAGTTGTCGAAAGAGCGTCCGCTGCCGAATATTTTCAATTTGTACACAATAATGACGGTGCTGACACAGTTCGTGGTGCATTTCATTTGCCTCATATATTTAGTGAGCGAAGCCACTGCGCGGTCACCGGGACGGTAAGTTACAACTTAAGAAGTTCCAACTTATACTATAATATGCAGGGTGATATTTAAATATGATCATTAAATTAATCATCATATCATAATGATTTCTTAGATTTAAGCGAATGTTACATATTGAAATCAGACAAATTTTTACGACTGTCCGCCCCGTGACCACGAAAGCTGTAAAGCAATCGAAACGTCGGGAAGTCAAATATTGTAAAATATAAATCAAATCGCGATAAAATCCGTAAAAATAGTTTTATTTCATCACATTATATTAAAATCACCTAATAAGATAGTATTACTATTCTTTTATTACTTTTTTGTTCCTTTAGCCCCATACTGTCAAAATTATAATTGGTTGCGGTTATTTTCTAACGTAAATTGAATTCATAGAGCCTTCCTGTAGCTCGTTAAAGCTACTGTACTAATGGGTCGGCTCGATCAATGTCACTTTTCGTGGCGTTATAAAAATAAATATTCATTTAGTCACTGTTACAAGTAAGACTCGTCATTTCTTGTTGATACTTTTACTTTTATAATTTCACAATGTTAGAAATGTATGTTTTTTTTATTTCAGAGTAACAAAACCAAAGTTAGACATGGACCTGGCTGAAGATGAAGAGCGCGAATTCGAAGCGGACTTGCTAAACAGTACTGTATACATTATCTCCATGGCGCTACAGATATCCACGTTTGCTATTAATCACAGGGTATGTACTCTACATGTCGCTATAAAATGTTCAGTTGTTATTCTTAAACTGATTTTTATTGCTGCTTTTGGAATTTTGCATGTTTTAGACTTGATTGTTAGATCTAAATTAAATTACTTTTTATTAAAGTCGGTAAATATCTATCGGTTTGGTATACAATAAATGGAATAATACAACACTGTTGTAGGATAATATATTGTATGTGACACTATTTTATTAATAATAATTTGTATTTTTACAGGGCGAGCCGTTCATGGAAGGCCTGCGCGACAACAAGCCTCTTCTTTACAGTATTGTGTTGTCCGGAGGTACTGTACTAGCGCTCGCCGCCGGCATATTCCCAGATTTGTCCAGCAAGTTCGAAATAGTATATTTCCCACCAGATGTAAGTAGTCATTCCTTATTTAAAAGTTATGTTTCTATGTCTTAAGTACTGGAGGGAGCACGCCAAGACATTTGCATATTATAGTGTCTCGCGAAATCAGTGAAACATAAACGAATGCTGGGGTGACGAGGAATAGGAGGCGTGTCCGTAAAATGCTTCCTTGATTTCATAATTAAATATGCTTGAAATGGTACAATGCAATCTGCAGTGTAATTCAAATCGAGTTCTTTATGCTGAATTAAAATATGATTTTCAGTGTCGATATATTGCATTGCAATAAACGGCTATGAGCATGCTATTCCCCTGATGGTAAGCGATACGACCGTTCATGGACAGTAGCAAAAGCAAAAAACACCATGAATTACAAGGCTGCATTACATGAATTCAATAGCGCTCGCCATCCTGAGACATAAGATGTTATGTCTCATTATGTCCAGTAATTACTCTGGCTAAAATGTCTTTCAAACCAGAACAAAACTATTACACTGATTTATGCGGAATTTTCTTCTCCGCACAACCTCATTGTGGAACGATCTCTCTTCCGTGGTGTTTCCAGGCCGATACGACCTAGGAACCTTCAAGAAAAGAGCCTACACTTTCCTCAAAGGCCTGCAACGTACCGACGATAGCTCTGTTGTCGTAGGTGTTTATGGGCGGCGGTGACTACTCACCATCAGGTGGCCCGTCAGCTCGTTTGCCTCCTTTTTCTATAAAAAAAAAAATTTGGCGGGAGAAATAGACATTGCGATGGTACCTACCCAGGCGGCCTCTCACTTATGAGAGATCTACTTTACTTAGACCTTCATATCGAGTTCTTTGTATTGCTATGATTTTCAGTGTTATTATAATGCATAGAATAGTTTTAAAATGAGTGTATTTTGTTCCAGTATCGTGTGATATTAGTGCAAGTTCTGATCGCGGACATGGTGTTCGCGTACCTGGCGGACCGCATGTGCCTGCTGCTGTTCGGCGAGGGCCGCCTGCGCAGGACGTAGCCTCCGCGCCGAGGCCTCGCTCGTTCCATATTTATTGTATTAATATTATAGCTAGCGAATATTATTTTCTGTAAATAATAAAGACATATGGTACGTCTCCGGAGTGGGGGCGTCGCGAGCACTGACCTTGTGTAACCGCTCAAATAAATTATGTGCATTTAAGTATGATGGACAATTGTGTCGATTGTATTCATGAAATATAATAATTTGTGTAGTTCAAATGTGTTTTATTTTTCCCATTCAAAATAACAACAAAAATATAATTAATGGATACTTTTATTTTCTAACAACTATCCTTCAAACTACACATTATTCCAGTATTAAAGATTCAATTCGTGGGGCTAAGCGGCGAATGATGCCTAGTTGTCATCACATTCGTTCAGTGCTTGAAGCCGCCATAGCCAAGTCCATATCCATGACCGAGACCTCCGAGGCCCAGTCCATCGTAGCCGAGACCTCCGAGTCCGAGACCCGCGTAGCCGATACCGGCATGGCCAATACCTGCATGGCCGATACCCGCATGACCAATTCCTGCATGGCTTATACCTGCGTAGCCGAGTCCCGAGTAACTGAGACCCGCATGGCCGAGACCTCCGTACCCGAGTCCAGCGTGGCCTAGACCTCCGAATCCAAGGCCAGCGCTGCTCAGACCCAGGCCGAGTCCGCCGTGTGCTCCTAGTCCGTGGCCACTGTATCCTCCCAGGCCGACGCTACTGAGTTGGACGGGGCCGACTGGAGCGATGAGTGACGACGAGCCGTGATTCACGATTTGCTTGTGGATGACCGGCGCCGCGACGGGGTGCGCGGCCGGCCCCACGCGCTTCACCACCGCGTTGAAGCCCGACACGGGGTCGGCGGAGTAGTCCACCACCCGCAGCGTGCCGTCCGGCTCCGTCAGCGAGTACGAGCCTTTCACAATACCACCGTCTCGGGTTTCCGTTTGCGCTTTGTTGTCACCGGTGACCGGGTCATTCACTGCATAGTTGAAGCCATACCGGGGAATGGACTGTAATAACGAATAAGTAATTAATGGGAACTTTAGACACAGTATAATAAGTGTGATCACCTAAACTCACCACACTGTCAACTGCAGTAATGAAACCTGCTCCAGGGCCGGAAGGCGCAGACGCCGCCACTCCCAGCAAGCAAGCCACCTGCCACGCGATTTAAAACATTATCAAGTTTGGAAACACAACATACCTGAGGAACATGTACATTATAAAATCGATGCTTACCGCGATGTAACTGAACATATTGACAGGTGGGTCCAGTGTTAAATAATGTGAGCTATCCAAGACGACCACTACAAGCGTGTGTTGTGTTTAAACGACGCTGATCGATTTTATACTCCTTGGCTCCTCGTGTGTCAATTACCATCCTTCCAACCGCCACGCTTATTGAGTATTCGCGTTACTTCGTAACGTGTCCTAAAATCGTCGTTAATTGGTTAATAGTGAGCCCGAAGCAGCAATTTCAACAGATTCCTGTTTAATCGAATATAAGTGGATGTTACGTTTACATTTTCAGCTTTTCGTAAATAGCAATTCGAAAATTGTTTTTATATCCCCTATTTGTCTAACATTATTCAGCTACCAATTGTAGCAAATTAGTCAATTAGCACTAAAATCCTTGAAAAAATCTATTAATTAAATGCAACATGTTGCAATTTCTAATAACTGAGTGTCACAGTATTATAACGCTTTGTTTCACTTTGAAAAAAATACTACCTAGTGGCCATATCGAAGAGTGGCCAGTGGGACTACGATATAGAAAAGCAAATATTAACTTCTTCCCTCGTGTTGTTAACGAAACAATGATGATAATTGCCAAATGATAACTAGTTACAACAACTTTATTTAATGTCAATATAATTATCTTTGTTACGAAAATAATTGTCGACAATATTCATGAATTCTTAGTGATGTGTTCATGCTCGCATTAGCGTTAATAATTGAGTCCGTTACATATGTATGAATGAATCGATATTTGAATAGGAATGCTCCCAATCCAAGCAATGAGAAGAAACAAGTTGGTGAATAAAAAACAAGCAAAATGCATAATTGAGCAGAAATACCTACACGATAAGTAGATATAACAATTTTGATTGAATGAGAGAACAAAATCATATAATTTATATAGGTACCATTTTATGAACATCTAATAGCAGGCGGTAGACTAGAGACATATCTCTCATTTATATGGGTTGAAGCGACGAGACTTAAAACCGTGCTGAATGATTGACTTATAAATTTCCGAGCAGGCTCAACCAGTTGCCTGAGACCTATCTGAAAATAGACCAATGCAGAATTTGTAGTATGATAAATCTATAGATGGAAGATCTATGCCTTTTGATCACTCTGGTTTAATACGGCTGGTACAATTCACATATGTAGTATCATGCATATCATGCAGGTTGCCTCATGATACTTTTCGTCACCGTAAACCAAGCGAAAATTGACTATAAATAGTAAATACACACACGTAAGTCCTATAAGTTAGTAAATAGTTTGAACCCGCGACCAACCCTTTCCAGTTTCGTAAACTGGCCTTCCGCAACGGAGCTATCGTGCGCTTTCATATCCAGACCAATGATTTGTATTTATTTTTAAATTTTTCTGATAACTGTATTTTTTAAAATGGGCAATGTTGATGTTGTAGTGTCTTCACTTCTAGTCTAAGGCAATGTAGTAACGTTTCTGTATTGATTTTGGACAAAGGGTGCAAAAAATAAATCTTATTTCTTCTGACGTTTCCTACGAGAGTTGAGGTGAGGGAAAGAGCTAATCGTGAGAGTGTTAAAGAATCTGCGATGTGCATAAATCATTATACCTAATGATCACTTAGTAATTAGTATGTACCTTGTTTTAAACTCATTAAAGTTTTCGGAGCTTTAGAAAGGGGTGGATGAACTAGGCAATAATACCAGTAGCTACTTATGTTTAGTGAGGGAAATCAAGAATTAACGTTACTGCCAAATTTGGGGACATATAATGGGTAATTAAATAGCTTCATAGAATATACAGTGTTGAATACTTAAAATCCATACTGAAGAACTTATTGATTAGAATACAATATCACTAAGCGAGGTCGTTACTTGTTAGAACATAAGGCCCCTATGAAATAATGTAGCTTAGGTTCGAATCAACGTGGCACTTCAAACGGTTCAGTTTAGGGGAAAGAAGTGTTCGGTTTTTCATTTTTGAGAGCATGTTATGCAGTAAGCAATGGTATTATTCGATAGTATTTCTTGTTGAACTGTTTCATAAACATACGAGTATGAAACTGCTACTGCAAGATTTAGAATTAACACATTGACGTAAGATAGGAAAGTATTCTAGTTAAATCCCTTATAATAAGATCCATTTTCGGTTTACATTATTAGATGTTCAAGGACCACCATTAGAATTGACATCAATAGAATGAAGCGAGAGTGAGAGAGCTTGGCTCATTTCATTTAGAGTAGAGAGGAATAGAGATTTTCTTTTGATATGTTCTTTTGATTGCGCAGTTGTATAAACAATTTTTCTTTCCGTACGGTCGGCCAGTTTGGAATTAAAACTACATACAATTACATGCGGTCAATCTTTCAATATAAATGTAATTGATTTTAGTTTATTTTTTAATATTAGTTCAAAGAAAGACATTTGGACATCTGTAAAAATCACATCCTAGTTGAAGTAAAATTTTATGAACGTGAAAGAAATTCCCTTGAGTAACACAATTTTTTAATCCATTCCTTTATATTTAAAGCATACAAATAAAAATGTAGTTGATTATGTTTCATGTAAAAAGCCGGCGATTTAATTAAGTGCAAATGCATTTTTCACCACTCAGTGTCACGAACTGTGCAATTTGTAATCTAAAACGTAACTTATCCAGTGGCGTAGTTGGAAGTAATTCGGCTTCACTCGACCGCCTCATTACCCCTTTTCAGTGGGAACACTCTTTCCACTCAGACTTACACAAATTCACATTTGCAATCAGAGCCCGGAGAAAAGTTCCTCCGCTTCCCCCACCCCCTCGCGCACACCCCTTGCCCCCACGCCGCCTTTAATTAACAGAAAGTGGTTCATTAGAGCTTATTCATTAAAGCAAGGAGTAATTAGCGAACTCTAATGAATGCTGTAATAATGTAAGAGCGGCCGCGTCGGACTGCGGCCCGACTTCTAGATTAATCTAGAAACTGGGAATAATTTAGTAATGGCGTTAATTTATTACCAAGTTGATTGCGGGAATTAACCGGATACAATTAGCGTTGGTATGATTGTACACATTTTGTGCTGCGTTTTGAATTAATTTAATATTTACCTATAATGTTTGAAATTACGGTTAGGCACGTACTACTTAGGAGGACTAAATAATTATTATCTATACCTAGTAATTATTGCATTAGCAGTAGGTTCTGCTTCGATTTGTAGAATTATATTATAGAATAGATTTATTAGTATCCGCAGTAAGTATTGTATTTCTAAATTGGTCCTAGGTATTTATTATTTTGCTTATTTACCTTTTTTTCCCTATTTTGCCTACTTTTATTTTGATCGTCTCAACGTCGAGAGTATCCCGCTGTGCCTACGGTTGCTTTGCTATCAAAATGCATTAAAGTCATTATTTCTTGTCTATTTTATCATGTTTGTAAGACACGACAATTGACAAATATAAATAAATAAATAAATAAATAATAACAATAATTACACCCAACAGTCACATACATAGTCCTGCACTAAGATCGAGTATTGTATAAATATTATGCATAAAGCAGCAGACCGGGCTCTGTGGGGTGTCTTGGGAGAGGTCCATGTCCAGCAGTGGACTGCAACGGGCTGACGATGAATGAATGTAATAACAAAAATCAGCATTGGTGTCGAAAATAGGCAAGAGCAACACCTTGTATTTTAGTAGTATAAGTTCGCTGTAGGTAGGTAGGTCCATGTCGTTAAAGCTGCTTACAAGAACTTCGCAGGTAAATTCTTCGCAAGAATTTCGCAGGTATGTCAAATCGCATAACAATTTACTGCACTATGCAGTAAGTCAGCGTGGCAGAATAAAGGAGCTATTCCCGAAAGTTAATAAAAAAGGCATCTAAATTAAGACTGAATTTAATTACATCGTTAATAAAAATATGCAGCGTTACTCGCTAAGATACTGTATAGCTTAGGTGTCGTTTGAAGTCTAAGGATACCTTCGGGTATCGGAAAAAAAAACAATGCAAACTTTTGGCGGGAATCGCATTCGCGTATATCGGACCAACCGTTTGAACCTTATCTTGAACATTTTAATAAGTCGTGGCTGTATAGCTGCATTCTGCCTTTCATTTTATCAACAGTTTATTTTAATTTATTTCCTATCTGTGTTCAATCGTTACAAATCAGGCGTGTGCCGAACAATATGAATTTAGAAATTGTGACGTTGTAGAATGTCACCCGGAATAGTTTAGGTCTATAGCTCAATAATCATATTGTCTATGCCAATCAACGCCTCCATTGCGCTGATTGGTCGATTCAATTCTGACAGCTAAAACGTGCGAACTGTCATCGCACGCATAAATACGCGTGTAACCTCTCTCGCGTCCTCTTTCTAAAAATAGACTGCGTGCTACCACGCGTGTTGTGTACCCGCTGGGGTTCACCTTCACCATCTGCTTCATCCTATCTGCTATCTACTCTCTTCCTGCTTACGGCACGGAGCGTGCCGTGCTCAGGCTTCACTCCGCACCGCTTCCTGCCCGTGCTGCGACCGCACCTGCGCCGAGCCGCTGACCTGCGCACCACTACAGGCCACGTGGCAGCCAACCTTGCCGGCGAGCTGTCGTCGGAAACCGCCACGTGCAGAAGACCCGGATCAGTGTCTACAGAAGGCCAGTGACTCTTGTTGCATAACACCAGCAACAGTACCGAGTGTAAGACGGTGATGCGAAATATTAAAGCCTGTACCACGTAATCACCCTGAGTTCTTATTTTCTACCTACTCCTATCTGCGGGCGGTCCCTAAACCCGCCGCAAAATATTTGAGAATACCAATGAATATTTTTTGTTAAATCTATCGAAAACATTGTCTGCAGCATTGAATAGGGGAGACCAGGGACGAACGTAACGATTTTGAAATTACTTGTAATATCTCATATACCTTAATAGATCCCAAAACACTAATTACTAGACATAGATAATGGTCTTTCGGCTATCTATTAACACCAACTTGTTTGCAATAATATTATAGAATAGAGAAAAATGAATCACCTACCCCTAGGGTTGGTTTTAACATTGAAAATAAAAACAAAAATTGCTTTCGTATATCCACATATTTATTTTCAATCAGTCTTTTACATCATACTATGCCCAACTTATCATAAAACAAATCAATAAGCAAAAAAAAAAAAATTTTATTGAACTTTTTGGATCTAGGTTTTTTTTTGTTTTTGAATCTCCAGCTTGTACATAGAATCAATCTTTGTTGGTTTTCTGCCTTATCTTATCTTTCAATAATTTTTCATTGATTCTGGCTATTTATATTTAGAAATATGAAACAAAAAATCGTTTGAGATTTCACGAACATAATTGTATAAAGGGAAGAAAGTAACAAGATAAAAAATAAGATATAGGGACGAAAGTAACACCTTGTTACTTTCATCCCTACTTCTGAACTTTCCTGATTTTGCCAAACACCTGGCCAGAACTTAAAAAAATCGTTAGATTGTTATCATGGTTCACACCGTTATTGGAAGAGGAATAGTTGTTATTTTACAGACACATGACACGTAAGATTAACCTACCGTAACAAAAATAAACGCAGTAGAAAAAAATGGCGAAAAGTTACTTTGGGGGTATTTTTGCAGCATCGACTCGCTACAACAGCAGAGTACATTCTATATATGAAGAGCTACAACCAAAATCTGATAGGACTGCTCTGTAAATACAACTTAGGTAAAGGGGGGATTTGAAATGACTTGATGAATCACTGTAGGAGACAATTTTTTTCACAATTTCATTCGTTACTTAATTAATTAGTTCCGCGTTAATTTCGTCACTGGTTTCCCATATAATACATCAATAGTTTGGAGGACTTTAAGTGTCTTTTTACTACTGAAGCCTTCTGGCTAACCTCAATATCAAACGAAGACTATAAACAAAAAAGGAAGGTAGACTTGATTTATTTCGCGTTAAAAATATCTATGAACCTGAATAATTGACGTCATTGAAACATAAATTCAGCAAATTTTAAAATGTAGGTTAAACAAATTGAAATAAAATAGACAAAAGAATAAAAAATAGAATTCGCATCCATCTCAAAATGATTTTAATGTAAAATAACACAGTAGATAGGGGAACACAAAAAAATGAAATGTGAACCGCATTCCAGCTAGGTTCACAGATATTTCCGAACGTTATACATACATAGATCATTCGTAATTAGTTTACCTTCTTTAGTACAAGGCATTGAACTATTTAAATACATTTGAATAATAGAAACGTTTACTTCGAAATTCAAATGTTCCCGTATTAACATAGAGAAAACAGACAACACAAGAATTGGGTTCGTTATTATTTGTGAAATGTTGGATTGTTAGTGAATTTTGTGATATCAGAATGTAGAAGACGGAGCATGTTATTTGGACCACTGGACAACACATAATGATGTGTGCTGTTATTAAAGTGTATTATAATAAGTTGTGACTGGAAAGATACAATGTACGGAGATGACAAAGGCTTTTGCTTCACGCCGCACTTTTTTTTATGATACTCGATATTTTTGTTTATAGTGCAATATTGAGTGATTGAAGATGGTGATGATAATAGAATAAACAAATGAAGGATAAATTTACGAAAAGTGCATACAGCAGATGAATTTGGAGTTTAGTATGATCACATATTTTGATCTCCTTAACACGAATACCATAACGAAAATGTGCGCAAACGCCATTTTGAATATGAAAAAAGAAGGAGAATTTTGGCTGGACTTCGGTTGCCTATCCTTTGTTACAACTGTAACAAACGCAACTGCGTTTGCGCCAATTTTCGTTATGATATTCGTAATTTGGAGGTTAATATACCAAATTTCATCTGGAATAGCGGTATGAGCTTTTCGGAAGTACACCCCAAATGAACCAACGTCTCATCGGGAGGTAAGAAATAGTTGTAGTTTTTAGGAAATCCACAATACTCAAAAATTTTGCTGGCTTTTAAAAGTTTGGGGAACTTTTAAGGGAAGTAGAATAGGTATTCTTAAGCCTCTTGAAATCTGTGTGCGTTCGAAACGTTAAAATTGTGGCTTCGAGTCCATTTTTATAGGACTGTCATCTCATCACGTTTGAAGAAAATGATAATTGTAGTATTTAAAATTGTCCAGTGCCAGCTCCATTAACTTGATAAATATTTAACATAATGAAGTATTTTCATTTATATATTCAGTTTCTTAAAAACGGAACTATTTAAATATTTGAATAATTACTTTGGCAATCGGGTTATTTATTCATATTATTGTTGATTTACACTAATGTTATTCGTTCTATGTGATGTGACGCACACGGTTATCCTTATAGCTAACAGATTCAAAACGAGAATAAACTACGAATATTTTCCAGGTTGATAAGCATATTTGAAAAATATAACACAATTGAAATATATAATAATATAGGTAGTAGCCGATAAAAACGGAACGTATGTATATAGAATATTTTTGGTACATTATTTAACCGCAATATTCCGCGTGATTATTAGGTAATAATATCCTTAAAATTCTTGTTAAAAGGTAGGTAACGATTCCTGAGTTAAACCCACTGCAGGCATTATCAACAGTTATGTTAAATAATTAATCCACGTTTTATTTATTATATAAATTAGTATTTCCTGTATGAAATAGCTGCGAAAATGACTCCAAAGCACGACTAATACATTTTCATTGATCTTTTACTTGTTTTTGGTATCTATTGTTGTTTATCTGTGTGCAAGGTATTATAAGCAAAGCGCATATTTTATGCAAAGCGTGTATATAGTTTAGCAGATTACGTAATAGTCACCAGGTGATGTTTGATTTGCATCGCATTTGTGGTAGGTATGTATTATACGTCTCACTGCAGGGCACGGGTCTCCTCTACAATCGAGAGTAAGACTGAGAGGAGTTAGGCAATATAGTACGCCACCCTGGCGTATTTGTAGTGTGGAAAAATATTGCAAGGGACAAAACTTTTTTTTATTCATTATCAGCCTTCGTCATCCCACTCCTGGGTAAAGGCATCGTCATTTGCACGCCACATTTTTCTGTCCTGTGCCAAGCGAATCCACTGTTTTCCTGCGACTCTCACAATGTCATCTGACCACCAGGCCGGTGGTCTGCCTCTTAGCCGCCGTGATTCTCTTGGCCACCATTATGTTAGTGTCATGGTCCATATGCCGTCTAAAGTTCTAGCCAAATGCCCTGCCCAACTCCACTTCAACTTGGTGATGCGTACTCCCACTTTTTTTAAATAAAATGGAGATTTATATTATTAAAGTGAAACTTGTTGGGGGCGGTGTACAGCGGACGGCGGGCCCGAGTGACCCTTACTGTGTTGTCGTCTAGGAACATGCAGAACAAACATTTTTAATAATTTCAATAAATAAATAAAAGATTATAACGAGACCTCAAATAATATACAAAATATCATGGGTAAACTAAGTTAAACTATTCCGTTGATATATCATCAAAGGTATCTTCCCGGAATGACTGGTTTATCCTTGGTTTGATCAAAGCCAAAGCCCGAAATATATTTCAATTTCCTTTGACTAATGTATAGTAGTCAACCCTAGAAGTTCCTAACTTATCAGTCAAACGTTGAAAGTAAAACAATATGTTTCGAGCTTTGCCTAGTCAATCCTAGAAGCGACTGGCAGACTTGGTCAAACCCCAATTTTATTAAATTTAGTTTCCATATTTGCCGGACCAAATTAGCTCCTCCTAGATTTCACGAAAATTCTTTAGACAGAAGCGGAACAAACTACATTTGTTTGAGCTTTGAATAAGACTTTAAGTCAGACCTGGGATTGACTTGTCAAAAATAGGAGCGCCTGAGCTGCGAGGTTTGACTATAACATAAATATTTAAAATATAAATTATACATACAGAATGTATTTTGTCTTACTAAATATACTCGTAAAATAATAAACCAAATCAATAATTGTTTAATTTATAAAATGTACTTCGTTCACAAAGCTGAAATATCAATCAGTTGGTAAACCCCATTTTGATTGCATATACCGGGTATATCAAGACTGCGACCGAAAACGAAGCCAGATGGTAGATTTAGTGGACACAAACACGATGCAAATAAAAAATTCGCCAAAACAGTGACAGATTTTTTTTTAGAATTTTTAAAAATCATCGTGTTTGGGTGTTATAATACCTAGTTTTTGCGATAATACTTATTTAAACACTTACGTACCATTGCGTGTTTAAAAATAAAGAGGTGTACATCTTTATTTGAGGAAAGCTATCACCCAAATACGATGTAAGTAAAAAAATAACAAAAAAAAAGTTGTCGACATTTTTTTGCGAAATTTGTAGTTGCGTTGTGTCTAAAGTCACTAATACTACCACCTGGCTTCGTTTTCGGTCGCGGTCTTGATATACCCTGTATATAGATATACAGAGATATAAAAAATTACGTTCCGGATCTCAACAGCCGAAGATATTATTTTCCGAAAGAATTAGGTTTCTTGAAGGTCAATAGTGAAGTCTAGGCAGGTTTGTTACTTGGGTACGTATTACATGAAAATAATTGATGGGTGCACGTTTAGTAGCAGCGTTCGTCGCGTGGTTTGGGTCGTTACTGGCGTGCATATTGCAGAGAGCCCTGCAGGCGACTCTATTGATTAGTCTCTGTACCGGCCATCATTCATTCATCGTATAGTCCACGCGTCAGTCACGGTTCTGGTTTTTTTTTGCCATTTTTCGCCATTTTTCGCCAAAGGCCGCGGTACATATTTGATGGTGCGTCTGTCAGGAAGGAAGTATGGCGACGTAATTGGTCCTGCCGGCGGACAAATTCCGACAAAACCCGAGGGTTTCGGTGTCGGAAATTTTTAATGAGTGCCATTGAAAATTAAAAAATGCGTTATTAAATACTTTTGTACGTTTTGAATACTTTTTATTCGAATGCAGACATTGTGAGATTATGTTAATGACTTGAGTGCATTTAAATTTGTGGATGCGTGTAACGACTTTTAAACAAAAATTATATTATTCCATATCGTCAACCAAAATATAATAATAAAAATTCGAGTGTAAACAAACAATGAGTAGACGGAAAACATGTGTCCTCATGTGTCGGATTTAATATTTCCCATGGTGAACAGTTTTGTAAACTATCCCCTTAGCTGGTCGTTTCTAAAAGACTTGGCGATACAACAAGATAATCCAATTGTCGGACCAAACTCGTGCCTAACAGGCGTGAGTTGCTTTCGTCTGTGTATTTCAGTTTCACGCCACTATTGGTTCTCGAATCAATATAGTTTTTCTACGTCACGATCTTGTTTCTTTATTTTGTTGATGATAATGATACAAAAGTAGTAGTTAAATGACAAAATATATTAAAGTGTTTAACGTTCTATAGTGGACTAATAAATCGTATATTTTTTCCTTCCTGTTTTAGCATATTGTTTAAATTTATTATTCTCTTTCCTATGTGCTTAGTGGATAAAGGTTTGTTTTGCGGTGCAACTTACTTTGCTGCGTATTATACCAGCTGTGATCACCAGTGAGGATAACCTGTTTGATTACTTGGTTACCGCTACTGTTATAGCTTGGTTAACCTCCTATTGCCTTCCCTCTAGTCATGGAAAGGCAATTCCTTGGTCCCTAGTTATTGTGACGGTTACCGAGAGGTATTTTGTCGGTATGCTTGCGTAATATTTGGGGACCAACTTTGCAAGATCTGCTAACGCTCATATCAGCCTTACATTGGGTTCCAGCGGGGTGCCTATAGCCTAACAGTTTTCTTGTTGTAAATAGGCTCTACATTCTTCTTACTATCCAGGCTAACATGAAAAATGTACCCCAATGGATGCTTATCCACCCACCGAAGGGATGCTTGTGGCATTTTTTAAGTCCTAATTTGCTACCATAGAATTTCTTAACATGGACTTTCTACTGTCTAGTCTGAAGACAGTTCGTGTTGCTGAGGGAGTTTCTTGCGCCGTTTCTTCTTCACAGCTACAACACGTTCCGAAGCGGTGGTAGCAGAAATTGACGATTCAAAAGATCTTGTAATAGACTACTTGAATAAAGAATATTTTGATTTTGATTTTTGATCTTGTCATTCTATGATTTCCTTTCTGTCTTTACTTGCCTATAGCCCGACCTTTACAAATCATCTCAGTTTTTATTTCTTATCTCTTATAAAACCTTATATACAGGGTATATCAAGACCGCGACCGAAAACGAAGCCAGGTAGTATTAGTGACTTTAGACACAACGCAACTACAAATTTCGCAAAAAAATGTCGACAACTTTTTTTTTGTTATTTTTTTACTTACATCGTATTTGGGTGATAGCTTTCCTAAAATAAAGATGTACACTTCTTTATTTTTAAACACGCAATGGTACGTAAGGGTTTAAATAAGTATTCATCGTTTTTGAGGGGTAAATACCTAGTTTTTGCAAAAATCGTAAATTAAACCCTTACGTACCATTGCGTGTTTAAAAATTAAGCGATGTACGTATTTATTTTAGAAAAACTATGTTTAATCACTCAAATACGACGATATGTAAAACATAACAAAAAAAAATTGACGATTTTGTTTGGAATGTTTTTACTTGCATTGTGTTTGATATCACTAATACTACCTCCTGGCTTCGTTTTCGGTCGCGGTCTTGATATACCCTGTATAATTTAAAAGCATACCATTTATTACATTGTATAGGTATTTTATTGACAATACATACACCCCTAAGAAATAATATTATGTTTAAACCAGAACGACGACGACCAATAGTAAGGGAATAGATATGATACACAGATTTGGTTTCATATAACAGGAACGCACGGCCAATACGATGCGTTTTGTTCCGAATCATTGAATGGAAGCGTCGCTGTAACGCGGACGTGTGCGTAGAGATTTGTCACGTAATTCCTGAAAAGCTGCAGTTGGGGTGCGAATAACAATAAACAATGTCACATGTACTAGAAATGTTTTTTGCTAGCTAGTAGTTTTGTAGGTTCATATGGGTTTATTAATTATGTCCATGCAGTGCCATATTAATACATTTTAATTAATTATTATTCAAATTTGTCATAAGTAGTGTTTGGAGATCTTAGATACGAAACCAACTCATATCTCTCAACTTTTAAATTTAAGCTCGTATTCAGAGTTCATTTTACATTACTCTCAATATACCAATTTATTAAATTCAATATCATAGCATATTTGCAGCATTTTTCTTGCAGCAGTCGTAAAAATTTATATTAACAAGCAATTTGGTGTCAATTAACCGAAAGTAAATATTGAAGTAAGTGGTTTATAAAGGTACAGTTGCCACCTCAACGCCGAGGTTATTCGGTGTGTGTCGCTTTGTTTAGGTGTCTTTGCGTTTTCATTAGCGACAGGCACGCGCCATTGTCTTCCGCAATTTTTGTAGTTTCAGCTGGGTTTGTTGGATATATTAATGTTTCTAGAACATTCAATTAATAATTTTATCTAACATCCGTGTAAGCTGTAAAACTGGTAGTGTATCTTTTGTATGCCAGTGATATTAAATTGGCATTTATAAATAAATATTGAGTTTCCTTGTCGTATAATTAACCCATTGAATGTGAGATATGTGTGAATGTAATTAGTAATGTTATTTTCTTCTTTTATGCTTCAAGTTAGCAAACAAATTTAGAAATTAAACAAAACAACTCGTTTTTTTACAGGTAAGTCTCAACTGTTCTAAGATACAATACAATACAATACAATACTCTTTATTGTAAACCAAAAAAAAAATATATATACAAAATCAGACGAAATACAATAATTTATGGTATTACAATGGGCGGTCTTATCGCTTAAAGCGATCTCTTCCAGACAACCTTTTAATCTAAGATATTAGATACCTAGTAAAGTTTTCAATGTAATTTTTACCAAAATGATTTTTATTTATTTTAATTTAAAAGTAATTACTGACTTTTATGGAATATTGCCATAATTAGCCATCGTAAGAATACAGTGTAGTTGTATACAACATTTTTATTATAAAGTATATTGTACAGGTTTTTTGGACAGATCGCCCTTCCCATTTGGGTTAGTTTGTAGTATGATCGCAATGCAGTAACATTGGCTTCTTCGTCTTAGATTTTTTTAACACTAAAGTTTTTTATAATGTCGTACCGACTAATTGAATGTTTTATACAAATTCCATTTATTATCGAATTATATTTTTCAACGAAGAATAATCTAAGAATCGCTGGTCTTCCCGTTTCTTTAACTTCATGAGTTGCTGGCATTCTAACTAAATTCCATTTACAAAAGGCAATCGAGCATCCTATTTAATTATTTTCTTATGACATCCTCGAAAAATTCTACAGGAAGGCTTGTTTACATAATCGTTCAATTTGCAATGTTAAACAACGTTGGCCAGATGTTTTCTTGCTTTTAATCCATTGGGATGTACATAAATTTCTGTATTTTTTCGTTTCAAGACAATACACCGGCCCAGGGTCAGACATAAATTATAATAAAATTAAATTTACTTTGTGAAATTGTTAGAAGAATATTAATAACGATTGGAATACATTATAAAATCGTGGCTAATTAAGTATTGCTATAGAATATGGTTATGTTTACCACTGCTAATATTTACTTTAATGTATGAGTCTTGTGAATGCTCAAATACTAGATGTTTCATTGCTTGAACAGTCGTTTCAGGTTAAACAGTGTCTTTATACCCGTTGTTTTTGGTAAAATGATCAATCAACATTTGTGTTGGAAAGTAACAAGGTTGTCTTTCAAAACCTCTTGCCTTGCTTTGTTCTTGATTGGTCATGTTTGTGCTGCTCATTGGTTAAAGCCAGGATGTGAAACTAAAGACTTATTCTGTCGATTCCCGTTTCGAGACAAATGTGTCTGTGCTTTATTATCACAAAAAGTGTTTTGTGATTTATCACCTGCGTTACAATTTTTAGCTTGGAGTACAGGATAATACATAAGTAGTACAGGGTTCATTTTATGATTTCTCATCTATTCATCTAATTATAGTGCTTGATAATTCAAAATGCCAATTATTTTAAGTTAAATATAAATCGATTTCAAATCTGAAATATATATAAGTTTTAGTTAATGATGTTCGAAGGTTATTTTCGTAGAAACTTTTAATTTTATGCGAGACATTGACAGACATTATACGAATAGCAATTTGTGGAAATGGTTGTTAAATATTAACTAAAATATTATACTTCAATGAATTCATTCAAGAGTCGAAAACATTTCATAGGATCATTTTAAATTTAAACTGTTACGATATTTTTTTATCAAATTACATTTTGAAATGTTTTAGGGTTTCCCAATATAATGTTCTAATATCAAATCATTGCTGGAATTCAAAGTATTCGTGTTTTAATAATGATAATTTGTTATATCGTGTAGGTATGGTTATTAAAACAAAGCGGTAATTTACAAAATTTTATTTTCTCCTTCTGTCACCGGCGTCCTTAGTCTATGTGTGTTCTTTCTTTATGTAATGGTAACACCACAACTGTCATTTCTTCTAAGAAACTGCTACAGCCTTGAGGTCACACCAGTGTACACTATATGTAGGAAAGATGGTAGCAAACGTTCAACTATCAACCTCAAGCCCGTGCGGTTTCAAGTAAATTAAACATTATCTTTAGATGGCAAGACTCACTAAACGCTAACATTATGTTGTATGATATCTCACCCGACGAAATTACACCTATAGACAACCATTCATTATATTTTATAGCCACCAATTATGAAAATATGGAAAGACTAAAATAACATTTAGCCACGACGGTTATTATACATTTATTTCGAAACATTGACAATTATTCTATAAAAACAATAAGTTATGGTATATTAAAGATGTACTGACTTACCTACAAAGTATAGAGACACATAGAAGGGAATGTTAGCGTTTAATTTAACTTACATACGACTGTATACATTAAAATCGATTCGAACAAGTAAATCGACAGTAGAACGTAGATCAATATATACAGAGACCGTTAGTAACTTGAGTTTAAAGTTTAAAGACGTTGGCATCAAAATTATTGCTACTAAGTTTTGCGCCCAAACTTTAGGTACAAGATGTGTCTACTTAAATATACTAGGTTTATTCTAATATTTACAACATGAACGAATGTTAACGAGCGTTTGAATTGGATCGTAATTTATATAATGAAATAACAAAATCGATATATTTACACGATTGTAAATCACAGAGACACGTGCGCAAAAACATACATTTTACAATGTCAAACAAATATGTAAACATATCGTAAGTGGCAAGAAGCCGTACAATTACCCAACAGCGATTAGTTTTATATCAGAGCTGGTTTGCGAAGATCAGTACTGTAAACATGAATGAGAGCAACAGACCCAAAGCCAAGACTCCATGTCGTGGGTAAAAGATTGAAGATGACAGGGATACCTGGTAAAGTACAACATTGGAATCTTGGCATAATACAAAATATTTTCAATGAAGTTCTCGGTCTGCGTCTGAAATTTGCCATGTACATAGTGCGAATTGAAAGGATTAATGTGATAAAATGTATTTAGAGTATTATGTTGATTTATAAATGACTACATATCGCTGATTTAAAGAATATTGTTCAAATTCGAGCAATAAAATACACAACATGTAGTACGTATTACTATATAAGATATGCCATAGAATTTAACCTTCGCATTTTCATTATATTTTTACATTAGATAACACGCTTGTGTTAAACACATCTGTTAAGTACCAGTAATTGGAAATTTACATACATCAAGTTAAATTTTACATAAATTGCCATTTTCACAACCGAAATTAAATATGTATTAGGTACTAAGTATAACTTAACAGTTCACTGACTACGGAAAATTATTACTCGATGAGGAGTCGTGTACTCGAGAGTAATAAGTTTCTTTCGCCTTTAGTTCATCGTCTGGCACAACACTGTCACTCTGAGTCCTCGTCACTGGCGGGGTGCGGGCACTTGAGGGATGGCGACGTGGTGGACAGGTCGAGCGCGGGCTCCTGGTACTGGCTGGATGTCGTCGGCGCCGACACACTCGGCACGCTCAGCCCAGCCAGCGGCCTTACAAAAGGCTGCGGGAAAGGCATCGGCGGGCCTTTCAGCTCCGGCGCTGGGCAGCTGGGTAGCATCGGCGGCGTCCAGCACGTGGCGCTACTCGGCTCCGGCTTCACTCCAGCCGCGCTCAGATACGAACAAGCCATCATCTGCGAACAATCATTATTCACGCGTTAGATAAAGCCGTCAAGTTACTCCACATAATCGCGAGAGTGTATTGAAGTAAGAAAAGATGTTACATAAATAATGAAATATGTAGTATTATGAGATGAGAGGCCTAAAGAATTCGCGGATGGGTAGGGGGGCACTTCTCTAATCACGCTAATGGCCAATGCGCAGCTCGCTCCCGCCCGGCCGGTACAAGAAGGCTTTCACGCTAATGCAGAGCGGGCGCAGGAGCAGTCGCTTCTAAATCGCATCGCACGTCGCCTCACATCCCACTGCCTTATAATTTTCGCGCGTTAGTGTACCGCTCCGGACGTAGAGCCTGAGACAACACTATTTATGTAGTTTTAATCTCACTTATTGAAGTAATATTATGTTGTAGCTGGTGGATTATATTTAATTCATATAATATAGGAATGTTATAGTGATATTTAGATTTCCTTTTAGTGTTTGGCATTGGAAACGACGATAAAAATACAGTTTTAATTTATTTAAATAAGAGACGTTTATACTAAGTATTTTTATATTTATTACTACCATTATATAAATGTTCTTTAAATAATCATGCATTAATAAATATTTAAGTTATGTGTATAATTAAGTAAATGATTAATTAACGCAATACATATGTGGACGCTACAAGTTATTATCCGTTCATTTGTTACAGTAAAGTGAAGATATTATTAAATAAATGTTAGAGATAGATAATAGCTGTAGATGGGCTATATTTCTAAAAGTAATTGTTTCTAAAGCATTTAGTGGCTGTATATCAGGGCAGCGGTGCAGACCACCGCTAGCGTCCATTTTTCTCACATCGTTGAGAAATTGATTGCGGACACGAGGTAGGCGGCCGCTGCCCAGACACTAACGTTGTTCCATTCTATACGATATACGGTTTAATTGTTGTTGATATTGTTCCCGGCGCCGTGCCGTACACTTTGCACGCGGATCGCAACAAATATGCAGCATTTGTAGGGATCGCGCGCTAAATTGATTTGTAAGTTCGGTGTTGGTATGTGGGCATTGTAATAATTGTTCATAGTTAATGCCGCCTACAAAAGCCTTCACACAATTGGCATAGTTGGCGGCAACAGCTGCTCGTGCAAGCCAGCCCGGCGTGGTCTAACAATGATATTGTAACTTTAATATTTATTGCACTTGATTTTAATTTTGGCGCGAACGAGCCCGCAACCTGCACCGCGCCAACACATACACATCAATGCAAATACGAATTAAAAATACGAAATTTCATGCATAAATTAAATTTATTCAAAAGCTACAATCTACGTAAAGACTTTAAACAAGCAGAACTTAATTAACTTGACGCCATTGTAGCCCAGAACGTAAAGTGTATAATTAAACCCTTCACGTAAACGCTTTGGTTAATATGTTTAAGCGTCGGTATTGCTTTAGGAGACCTAAACTCTCCTATGAGAATAAACAAGGAGTGGAGGCGGCGCGGTGCGCTGGACGAGGCTCGCCGCACAAATGAATTAGTGGTGTGACCCCCACGAGCCTCGGGTAGGCGGCAGTGGCCCCCGAGCCGGCCGCGGCGCGCCGCCCCGTGCGGGAGGCATGTTGCGATTAAAATATAATTAGGCGCTCGGCAATTGTTTCGCCATCGAGCCAGGTGGCGCGGCTCAGGCGGCTAGGTAAATTAAATAGCCGTATAGGGTTTCCAATTACGACCGCCGGCGGCCGCGGAAAACACGCTTATTGCCTAATAATAGAACGGGGGAGCAATATGAGGATCTTGTGCGGCCGATTAATTATTTCACGCCGCGTGCTTTTAAAAATGTAGCGAGTGGTGGGCACCGGCCCGCCGTGCGGCGCGGCACGGCGTGGCGCGGACTCGCGGACGATATTAAAGTAATGCCATATTAATTAGAATCGGTGAGACAGTGCCACGCGACTAATAAATCACGTTCGCCCACCGCGCCACTCGGCAGTCGGCACACAGCGCACCTACTTTCTGTATTAATGAATTCAAACGGGTCGCGATAATTGCGTACCTAATTACGAGCGGACGGAACTGTCTAATTTATCACTGTCGGATTATGAATTAGGAATGGCGTTAATTAAACATGTATAGCTTTGTGTAGGTGACGTATTACCTATCCCCCGATACAATAACGTTGTCTTGTTTCGAGGACGAACCGACAATTAATGTATCTGTGTTCACAAACGTTCCCACTCGTCATTGTAATGTGTATCTAATTCTGCGACATCAGCTAACTACAAATTAATTGCTTTATTTTATTTTCTATATGTCCATCTAAAATACTGTTACATAAATTCCATGTTCAATTAAATATACCGTTAAAGCAATTTATTAAGAGTAAAGTTGGTAATAACAGTTCTAATCACATTATTGTAAGATTTGTTGGCCGTATTTTCATATAAAAACCATATTAATGTGTAAAGCTATCATTAGCAGTAATGCTGAGGTGCAATATCTTGGGGTCAAGGGCAGATAGGTCAGCGGCCGACCCGGAGTGCAGCCTGTAATGACCGAAACCTGATATCGTTCCCTAGACGGAACCAGGCCGCAATTCTTATCCCACATCACAAATAATAGCACAACATTCCGATAACCAACATTTATAAAATATTGTTCTAAAATTAAACTTTGACAGTTGTATCGTGTTTATTTTGTAGTATATTTTTTTTGTAGTATATTTTTTATTTGTAGTTTATTTTTTTCGTTAGAGTAACTTAGAGATTAGCAGTCGCAAAATTAGCATTCATATGACATTTACTGGAATATCGATAGCAATAAAGTGGTTTAAGACTGTCAAAGTTGTATTGCTTGTTAGCGGATGTCCGCAGTAAATACAAAATATCCTTGTAGACGAAATGGTAATCATATACGGCGAATACTATTTAGGTTTACAACAGGCGTTTGTCGTAAAACCACTGATACGGAACAAGCTTTATGACGAATACGAACAAATTTTGTAAGCAATTTTTTTATGTTTACCTTGTATTTTTGTTTAAGTGCATATTGTACTGGTACTCGTTTGTACATGTAATGTAACTGTAAACCTAGTTGATCTATTGATTATAACGTGGTACGGACAAAAAATTAATCGTATTATTTTGTGCTTACAACGTTATGTAGTGTCTTATTAGCATGTATGTTCGACGTCGATTAAAGAATTGGAGTAGTGAATATTAATTGCGCAATTTTATGTAAATGAAAATACATGGTACCACGTTGTAAAAAACTTAAATATGACAAATGACATTTATTCAATTATAAATAAAGTGCGTTGGGGTAACACCGTAATACAAAGATGGAAGGGGTAAGAAAGTAAACTCCTACATTTTAAAGAAGATTACGTTCTTACCTCTCTTCTTATATAGAAAATTTTAATCAGTTTCACAAACTGGTATGGCTTTTCCGTTTAAGAAAACCCTTTATAGTAATGATTTTATCAAAGGGTACACAACATACACATAACACAGTAACACGCATAATATTCGTTTATCGAATGAAAATAACCAGCAAACGCATTTTCCTGCTCTCATTGAAGCAATAAACGTTTCGGGTAGTGCCTTTAAGAAATTAAGTTTGTATATGTCCAATTTAATATGGTGTATTGAATAGAAAACGGCTGTACGCGCACAATGGCCCATCGGCATTCCATTAACTAGTTGAGCAAACACACGGGCGCGTTCGGGCACTAACTCAATACAAAACGATTCCTAGCCAGCGATACCCGTACATTTGGGACATTCCTATTCGATTGTAACCAGTGTTTATATTGGCGGGCGGGCGACGGTCCCGGACAGACTTTCGCGAGACAATGCAAGACTGCGCCTAAATAATTTAATAGTTGTAGGCTTAGTCGAGCGCTTGGCAAACAGTTTGGCTCGACGGTCGTCTCGCTGGCTCCGTGCCGTCCTCACCGACCCCACGGTTGATTGAGTAAACTCTACCGCTTTGATGCATAAAGCAATCACATTAAAGACTATTATCAATTGCATTCTTGTATTTGGCAATATGAAATTTAAAAAGAGAATTACAATTGGCTATCTATGAAAACAAATAAGTGTAATTTGATTTTTTATTAAAAAGGTACGATAATTACGATCTTAAGGACACGGGAGTGTTATTTGAAAATAGAATGCTGAGCATATCACGACTCAAAGTTGTTTTATTTTTTTTATACATCAACTTACACTCCATTAGCTTATATAAATCAACTAAATTAAAGAATATTTGAAATAAAAAATAAATCATCACAATAATACATTAAGTTGAAAGCTCACACAATGTGTCAATTCGCGATTGCCGTAAATTCTTTGAGGGCGTAAAGATATGGCAAGGTAAGATATAAGAGTGATAGTGAGCGTTTGGCTTAGGCGGGCGGTAATAAATTAGGGCGGGCGGCGGGTGGAGGGGTTGAAGAAGGTGAAGCGGGTGGCGGGGGTGGATCGCGTGCGCCGCGGCCGTTTGTCGCGTGGCGTGCGCGCGCGCTCATTGCTTATTCATGCGGCTGAGACACGCACCGACAGACCTGCACTCTGAGCCACCTACACCAGGGAAACTCTCATCTCTCACATAATCTAATAAATTCAATTAATAAAATTATAATCCAGCCTGTACAGGTGCTGTTGTAGAGCACAAGTTATTTAATTTTTGTGGATCCATTTTTTATCACCACTTGCTAGTTGCTGGTTGTACGATATTTGTAAACGCCGGTATAAGGTAGTGGATAACTCATTATAGTGACCTGCAATAACCGTGTAACGGGCACAACCTGTGTAAGCCCGGTTTCGACTATGCCAACATGGTGATGTGGACACAATTTCGATTCCGCTGATTGCATTGATGGCAATTGTACCGTTAGATGCATAACACATTGTCGCCACTTTATAGGGTCAGTAAAAACTATTCATCATGATATATTTTCCGTAAAGTTCCCATAGGTTTAAACCAAGGTTATTAAACCTATCTAAGACCCAATAGGGTATTTTACTATGATCGACTTTTTGTATTATTTTGCGTACAAACACAAACACAAATACTATTAAAATAAAACATTTCTGCCAAAACAGTATCAAAGTAGCTTGAAACATGAGGCAAATATTAGTATTTTAAATAAAAGATTGTCTCTATCACACCCGCACACTGTAATGCATATCAGGACTAGTGACGTCAGTAGTTTAGTTTTGCATTCCTTTTCTTTTACTCCCACTACAATATTTTAAACGTTTCTAAATTGTTTGATTGTGAATGGATTTACAAAATTCTTTCTTTGCTAGATGTTGGATATGGATATCTTTTGATAAATACAATTTAAAAAATTGAGTAAAATACCCAATTTTCTATTAACATCGCATCGCCTCGTGGTTATTTCAACACATTTCAATAGACTTGCATTAATCATTCAATAGAATCGATAAACACGTCTCCTCGTGTTATTGCCGCCCGTCCACACCGATGTCTTCATAATGCGATTCAGATTCAGTTTGTTTGCTCATCTGTCTGTAGTGCGTTAAATGTTTCACAATTAAAACACGCGTTTTGCCAGCGGATATTTGGGGGAAATTACTATTGTATTATACATTGTTACTATTAGTCTATAGCTGAAATGATGAACAATTGAAAAATATAGATCTTTGCCCACTATGACGTAGCTGCTACGTCGTAGCATATCATGCCCGTTCTGTGACAGTATCAGGCAATAAAAAGAATGATTTTTCCGTCTACCACTATAGCAATTCTGTATTAACCCATATACGTCCCCTTGCAGAGCACGGGCCTCCTCCACAGTTGATAGTGCGATTGAGAGGGGTTAGGCCCTATGACTATACGGCCACCACATTGGCCTAATGCGGGTTGCGGACTTTTTACATACCATAGAAATTCTTTCGCATCGCCATGTGTCCTCACGGTGTTTTCCCTCATCGTAATAGTGTGTGGTTATTCACTATCAATGCACATGACTCCGAAAAGTCAGAGGTGTGCGTCTGGGATTTAAACCGGCGACCACCGTTAACATGTTGGCAGCCGCGTCTGGTCTGTTACCAACAGTCTACCACGCACTTTTTTAGCAATTCATTTAATGTTTTTTTTCCGCTTATGCTATGTTGTAGTAAAAGAGATTTAAACATTGGCGCTCTACGCGGTGCATCCTAGCATCGAACACAAATATTTGTGTGATCACTAAATATTTATCGCGCGTATTTAAGTGTTGTGGGAAAGGAAAAAAATATTATTGCCTTTTAGTTTTTAGGGCCCAAAACATTAGATTCTGTGAATTATGACATTTAATAATAATAGCCTTTATTAACAATCTTATAAGGTACATTTCATCTTGTTACTATGTTTATTTTAAATTCAAAGAAGATTACAAAAATAGAATTAAATGTATAACATAATTAAACATTTGATTAAAAAAAACGAAGCACGAAAATATAGTTTATTGGTCGACTTACATTGGCCTGTTACTAAAAAGGCTAACATATTTTAAATTGTGTATAATAAATAGATTTGGTCATAGAATTACAACAATTTGCCTCCGTATGTACGTCAAAGAAATTCGCATAATTCTCGATAACGAGTGTTCGACTCGGTCTCTTACTTCAAAGCCACCGTTTCAGTTACAGTTTATTATTAATAAAATTTGGTCGGGTTGTCGGGCGGCGCGGAGGCGGCGGCGGCGGTGGCGGCGGGCGGGTAACGAGCGAGGTCCGCTCTCGTTATCGGCGGCCCGGCCGGTCAGCGCCGCGGAAAATTCGCCCGAAACTGACGCGCGTGAAAATTTAATGAACGGCCGGACGCTAGTTAACTAAAAGGTAAAGTGCACCCTCTTGACGTGTTCGGTAAATATTAATAGTGAGTGTGCTAGCGTGAGCCATTAAAAATGCACGACTCCGCGGACACGCCGCTCCGGCCGCGTCCGTCCGCGCCGCGGCCGCGCGCCCTGCGCCCTGCCTTCATTAGCCTCTTTGCGTCCGCGGCTCTCCTCCGAATTAACCCGACTAACTATTCCTAACTTTCGATTATCTGGCGCGAACGACTTTTTCCGCGAGCTTGCGTTGCTATCGAATTTGTCCCATAAAACGGCATCCAATATCGAAGTTGGCGCTATTCCGTCTGTGCATGGGCCGCGAACACTTCCCGAGAACAAGTTTTACTATCCGAGCCGTTTTAAACTCTTACGGACGCTATTAAGGATAATAGAAACTGTCTAACTGGAACGATGAGTCAAGGAATTATATCTGCGAATGGAATGATCTAAGTTTGACTTTTATGTCGATTTCAGTTGTTAGGTGTCGGTTGTTTGTTTGGTGAGTATCGGCGAGTACGCGCGCTCCTGTCCTCCCGCCCTCGTCTCCTTGGTCCGTAGTTTGAAGCGGGGCTGGCGTCAGTATATCTGTTACGCAGTAATGAGGATCGTTAATTATGTATCGCTAGATGCGTAAGCTTTTCAATTCGGCACAGTATCGCGGCTCTCGCGAACGAGGTCAAGGGTTCGCGACTCTCTCAACCCTGAGGGGCTGCTGCCAAATTAATGAGGCACTCCTTTGTAATAAAGAAATAACAAGAATTGCGCACGCGAGCCCGGCCCCACCGACTTCGATGTCATTAAAGGCGTCGCAAAGTCTTGAAGCGAGTCGTTACCGCGCCTCGGCTAAACAACTGACTTTTCATCAACATTCCAAAATGTGTCCTTAAATTACGCGTATTCTGTGCACATCAGAGCATAGTGGAGCGGCGTGACGTTGGCGACATAACTTCACATGCATTCACGGCGCAACAAATAGTAGATTCACGTTAGCCGCAATAAACTCTCAATTGAGTTCAATTACCGCCAGCCGACACATAAAACTTTAAAGCGAGTACACAAGATTGTGACGTTTCATATTACCGGCGCAGACGGGGTAGATTAGAGCGGGGGTTGCGCCAGTCCCGGCGGCCTGCGGGCACGGGTTTCTAAGTCCGGGCTAATTGGATGAGCCGCCAGGCCAGCCCAATTAGCGGCACCGTTGTGATTCATTTTAATCGGGCGCCCTTATCAGTGCACCACTCCGCTCCACTCTAGTGTACTCCTAACTTTAAATTACACTCTACATATACATGCCTTGTTATGGGAATATATCACGTTCCTCTTTTGTTTTCATACATTGATACACGCGGCTAATAATGAAGATTTTATTGCAAATATACTGCAATGTTTTGTCATCAAAATTAACATAGATAGGTTAATGTAGCTAAGCTTGACATAGATATTAAATTATATGCAATGTTTATTTATACTTAATTTTACTAGGTTTGATATCAAACTTACGAATTATACTAAAATTACATAATACGAATATTTTAAGAGCAGTATTTGTAAAAATATATTTTTAAAGTGTAATTTTACCATATTTTTATTTATTACAATTACTTTACAGCACGTTGAAGAAAATGAAAGTGGTTAACATTGTATTGTGAGCTGTTGTTACACAGTACATCCAGCCGTGTCTAATCGTAAGGTCGCCTATACCACTTGTGTGTTATTTGCACAGCTGATTATTGTGTCTGTTAACTGTTTCAACTTTTATTTGCGAACAATAATTTAAATCAAATCAAATAGAAATATCGGCTGAGTCACTGCATCATTTCAGTCATAGAAAGTCCACCGCTGATAATACAGGCTTCCAAATATTTAACAACGTCGGAAGTGACCTGTATCCAACGACTTTATGTAATGTTTATTAGCTCATCCAGCTTGTGGATGGATTTGTAAAATGTTAGTTAATAAAGATTTTAATGTACCTATTAATTTAATATCTCCAATAAGTTACTGTGGAATTTTTTGAAGCAGCTCTGTTCCCAAATGACTTCATGTAGTATGTACCTTAAAATGTTGATGATGAATACATAAATAGCGAAGTTATAAGTTCGTTTTGACTCTACATTTATGCAATATTGCATCAGTGAGCGTAGAATATGTACATATTAGAGCAACGTGAGGTCCTGGGTACGGGATTCATTTCAGAAAATCCAGTTTAAAATTTATGTATTTAATATTCATTTAGTACGGACTTGAAAATATGGTTAGGCGTGACCACTGAACCCAAGTATAAGTGTAATGAGGGTAAGAAAAAATAAGTATTATTCATTTTAAATTTAATTGAATACGTATTTTGTATTTAATGTAGTAGTTTAAGTTAGTAACAAAAACTGAATAAAACATTTAATGCGTATTATGAGAATTATAATACACGAGATTAAAATAACAAGTAAAGGGTGGACGCGACGCGGTGGCGCGGCATTCCGCAACAATTTGGTAAAGAAGACAGGGCAGTGGGGCGGGCAAAGCGCCGCGCCGCTCGCAGTGTCGCCACGTGCGTAGCCACCGCCGCCACCGCCACCGATAACATCACTACCCATTACCCCGACAAGACTCCACGTAATTATTTTAATTTCACAAAATGGAACACTGCAATTACTTAAAATAACATTAAACAAAATGTAATCAAACTTAATGTACATATTTAGTGAATTACAACGTGAACTTCGCTCTCAGTTTATTTGCAGATTTTTATTAATGAAAAAGCTACGGAAGCGGAGCAATTTACGTGATAGTTTTCGGATATAAAAAGCGTAGTATTCGTGTTCATTACGCAAATGACACTAAAATTGATGATAGTGATAGATTTATTAAAAATATTGGAGCGCATGTGAAATCCTCGACGGTTTTTTTTCATCAAGCGAAATGCATTCGATCGTGGCGTATCAAGCAGACGAACACGTCCATTAGAGGCGCAAGTTTACAAAACACAACGGGCGGGGGCCAGCGGGCGGGGTGCGGGGGTGAGTCGGCTAGGCGGTGCGAGAGGGACGACAATACAAACCACTTCCGCAATGAGATGGCGCACTTCCTGTGATTGAGGGCCGCAAGCCCGACACCCTGGCGGCTCCTCCGCGAAGGTGGACGGCGATGGTGACCACCGCGTAACCCTCACACTGCTCTTTGTATCACTTTGCCAAATATGAAATTAGCCTGATGTAATTAGAGTGAACGTGTTTGCGTGCTTATCTATGCGTTTGTTGACTCCATGCGACGGCTCAACGAATTTTTCACGTAGGGGCAGGGGCTGGCAACTTGTGGAGCTTCCTTGTCATACTCAAATAATAACTCTCTTATTATACATTGAAATAAAACTATTTTATACGGATATTATCGCGATTTCGTTTAATTTTAAAAAATTTTAACTTCCCGACGTTTTGATTACTTTACAGCTTTCGTGGTCACGGGGCGGACTGATAATAGGTTTCTTAGGTCTCTTATTATAGATTGTTTCGGTGATACGATCCGAAGAAAGCAACAACAATATTCTTTAAGTTAAACGAGGGTTTCTAAACTAATATTTTTTTCAAATATTGGAAGATTTATCAATATGATATTCTATAGTATAGAAAAAATTATGATCCTATTACATCTTAGTGATCTTTGGTAAGAAAGATGTAAAGAAAGTGGAAAAAACAAGAGAGCGAAGGTCACGGTTACGGTAAAAGGAAAATATTGGTGCCGTAAATATTTGCTCCAATGTTTTGATGTCTCCTTTACCCTACTACTAGTACTTTTTACGAACTGAAAATAACATACTTATTCATGGTCGTTTGTAAGGATTAATACATGTAAGTAAAGTATCGGAATAATTATTTCAGCGTCAAAATGCATCCATCAGTGTTGGTGAATGGCGGTAGTCTGAAGCTCATTGTGTAATTTCCAGTGCATCCGTTCCCATCTCTCTCGCTCAGCTAAGTAATGACTTAGATCCATTCCCGGATAAATAGCAAATTGAATGTGTGCCCCTCGGTACGGTATCGCACGGCCACCCCGCCGGCCGGGAAACGCGCGGTACAACAAACAGCGCAAGTACTGCACAAGCCGCTCATCCTACTCCTCTATGCACGATCCACATATCTGATAATTCCACCATCCTTCCTGCTCCAAACCAGACAGTTAACACAAAATCTCATCGTCAATTATTAAACCTGGCTAAATTTTGTTTGAACCAAATTAAATTAGCCAATTTAATGTGCCCCAAACCGCTCCGACGCGCGGTATTAAAACGGAAAAACCGGTAATTTCGGACGCCGGCAAGCACAGTTAAAACTATGTTTTAAACTAATTCCCCGACGAGTACGGTGCGTCGATAACCTTCTATTTACAATGTTTTTCTTTGGTCGTATTTTTTGGCTCGTTTTACGGTCGGGGAATATGAAAAGTTTGGGGAAGCTCTCGCGAAGAGGCGTAAAGGCGGTTTACGACGCGTCTTCGAGTTGAATGCGCCACATGTTCGCGTGTACCGGTGAATTTCTACGCGGTATAACCGCATTACACGTGCTATGACCTGACCATGAAAATTTTAAACGTCTCGTTTGAAACTAACTGGCCCGGCGGATAGAGCTCGTTCACATCTTTCACGCCGCGCGCCGGGAAACTGCAGACTGATGTGCCAGCCTTCTCTTTAAGCAGAAATATTTGCTGTTTTTTATAACAAACAAAAGCCTTTAAATGTCGTCAATGCTTTGCGGCTCGGGCCAGCTGCGAAAACACTCCGACTAGCGGAACACAAAGAGACATCTTTATAAATTCTCTATTAAGTTTTGGATACGAGTTTCAATGAACACAAATTCCTAGAGTGTGTCCAATAAAGGACGGCGTGCAGCCGCGTTAGGAGGCCATAAACGAACGTATTATCCATGTAAGGCGGAATAGCCGTTGCACAATTAATTGTTTCATTTTGGGAAACAATTCCCTCTCCTCATTCAATTAAGAGCGGCGACTGAGGGGTGTGGGGGTGCGGTGGGGGGTCGCCGGGAGTGCCGCCCGCTCATGAGACGGACGTATTAATAGCGCCTGCAATATTGATATAGTCGTATCGTATGCTACGTACGGCTTCGAATACGATATTGTTTGTTAGTGAATTCGATTTGTGTCGATCATAAATCTTGCGCCTTATGGTGAGTTTAGAGTTGATTGAGTTCGCGTGGAGTATGCAAGGAAAGGGTCTGATGTGAGTAGAGGTCACGCGACCACGCCGCTGTCTGTGTTTGTTTTGTAAAACTCTTAATTAACATTTCTTAATGAATAATTGATTAGCACGAGACGCGAGCATACGAAAAGGTGAAGGCGTACGGCTCAGGTGATACCGAAGCGGGACTCAATTAGCAAAAACACACAGAATTAAGAGAGACAAACATGTCGAGACACATGACGGCGCGCCCTCCTCAATCCGAATTTTATATTGCGCCATTCATTATTCATCGTGTTTGTCAAGAAAATTACTGTGGACCTTTTAATATAACTTCCCGAGTCGCACAAACGGAGCTACAAAATGGAGTTGTGAACAAGTTTGCTTCAAGTCGCGACTTAACCTTGGCGATTAGTGCCCGCGTGTCGCGCCGCCAAACAAATTTAATTTGCTTCTTTAATAATGCGGATCATTGCACAGCGATATTAGCTGCGAGCGAGATTAATTAAATTATGAAATGAATTATTAAAATATGATTACGATTATGAAAATGGTAACACGTTAAGTCGCCGGCTGGCCCGGTTTCTATTTGGTAGGTATTTAATTTAAAAGATAGGAGCGTCGCAGCTCGCAGGGCGGTGCTTTCAAATCAGCGGTGTTGGCTGAAGATTCGAGAGCAATCTGTTAGATTGGTTCATTAAGGCCTCCATTAGTGAAGTAATGAGTCGCGATGCACGCCGAGCCGGATGCGATGTAGACGGGCGTCCCGCGTCCGACAGCGTGACGGGAAACAATTGCTATATGAAAAAATCACTTAGCGCTTATCATGGCAAAACATAATTAGCTCGAAAAATACCTCGATAAAATATTTTGTTTTTAACAACATTCCGCTCTCTCGTTACATTGTGCGCAAAGGCAGAATAAGGCCATTATTTCCACAGAGCTTTTTCTTTGCTTCTGCGCAATTAATTTAATTATGTACATTCCACTATCGTTTAGGTTGGTAACTTCGCATTTTGCATTTCTTTATTATTTGTGCGCGTAAATTAAATAGTTCATTTGTGTGTACATATTAGCCGAAGCGTGAGTCGCAACTCGCGACGTTTCGACGCCGGTTTGTGCGGATAGTGGCGTTTAAGGCGAAAATTAGCTGCAGCTTGGTATGGAGGATTTCGAGTATGAATGCAGGTCGGGTGGTGTCCATTAGCCTAATTGGAGACGCGGATTGCGGCGGTGCAACGCCACCTACGACACGGCCCTTTGTTACCATCAGGCATGAGGCATACTAAATTTGACTGCTATGCGGAACGATCTACATGTTTCGCATTGATACTTCCACCTGAGGTTAAATGTAATTAAATTATTTATGCGGGGATTTTGAGGGTTTTTAATTTATGTGATAGAAAGACGGCTATTTTTTGATTTTAGAATCTTCGATCTTTAGAATGCTCAACCAGGCACCCGCGGAATTTTCATTAACAAGAAAGTCAACAATATTGGTAAATATTATCTTTCATAAAACCTTTAGTATTTCGAATGCTATAAGTAAAATCCCCAATTTTTTTTAAACTAAAATAAATTGTCATTAACATAAAATTTTACACTGAAATTGGCAGTGTTTCTAAATGTTTGCACATATGTACGGGATGTAGAACTAGAACTTGTTAATATTTATAAATACTAATTAAATGAAGCACGCAGATAGTAACTAGTTTACTTGAATGTGTTGTTAGTATCGGGAAATGTGTAACGTGTGAAAATTACACGTAAATTGTAATTGTGAGTGCAATTACAATCATGAATTTTAAACGTATCCGGAGAATTTTGAGCAACAACAATGTGAACATTTCTATTTGGCGTTAAAAATTTTATTATTTTTTATCCAATAATAAATCATTATATATAATAAGTTCTCATTGCTTTCAACTATCGATACAAACATGGCAATCCTTTTAGTGAGCGTTAAAAACTACAGTAGAGAAGTCAGTACGGTGGCGTCCCCCGCCGCCGCCCCGCGCGCCTCGCCCATCGCCGCGGCCCGCGAGCCAGGTGCCTCGCCGTGCGGCTTTCCACCGCTAAATGTATTGTCGTGTAGCGCGCCTGATGTGGTCCAAACTAAACCCCAACTACTTAATTGAAAACCCTAATATAGAATCCAAATACACGGTATCCCTTTCGATCCGCACATTGAAGGTGCTTAAATTCATCGCTATCATTTTACATTGGAATACCACCGAAATTCACCTCCAAATTAAACACATCTCTCACGCCAGCTAAACGGGTTCGCGAGGAATCATTCCAAATTAATTCAAATCATCGGTAATAAACGTCTGCGCCACCGCTGCACCATCTTCTGGGAGCTCGAAGAATACGACAAAATGTTCCAAGTTTCTTCAAGCAATCAAGGCTTAATACCGTAGTGAAGTTTCAAGTTGGGAAATTATAGGGCGCGGGGCGAGGGTAGCGGGGGGCGGACGTCCGCCGCGTGTCATCTCGTAACATCAAAAATGCATTTAAATTCTGCGCAATAAAAAACAGCGGCTGGAAGTTTTGCAGCGGCCCGGGGACTGAGACGGTTGCCTCCGTGCACCGTGCTCTGTACCGCACTATACTATTCAGACCGGTTCCTACTTTACAATTTGTTGCCTCTTTATTAATATTCTTTTGTGAAATGTGTGGGGAACATCAACTAAAAACCTCCGCGGGGTCGGACAGTTGCTCTTCAGCAAATAGAAGGTTGATTAAATAAAATATATTGTTGGCTATTTTTTGTTGTTTTACTTCAGTTTATTCCGAGAGAGCATCGGTGGCAGCGTCGATAAAAATAGTTATTTTTAGGTTTTTCATGGTGTTGAGAAAACGTCGCGTTCATTGGTATCGTGACACCATATGGAGCTGCGAATCATGCGCTCTTGGGTTCAAACAGGTAGGCGCGCTTTTCCTTTTTGGCCAGTTTTGTTTTTTTAATAAAATCTAAGAATGGAAAATTTGTTAATGAACTTTTTATACCATTTTACGTAAGACTTATGGTAACAACTGTATAAAGGAAGAATTAAAAACCTCTATTGGTACTTAGTTGGCTACCTGATTGATCATGCAGCGCTTACTGTTTGTAGCTGTCCCTGCTGACAAAAGATAGACATAATATGGTCATAATGAGTTTGTATTGCGTGTTTTCTTTATTTATGATTGTATAACGTATCTAAGTACATTTATTATTATATTTAATTCAGGTTTAAAGCACGGTATGTACGTTATTGAATAAACAAAGTAAATACGTTAATAAAATGCAATAGATTTAGTAAAGATTAAAATCTTAATGGTCGCAAAGCAAGTCATTACAACGGCAAGAGGTAGATAATTGTAAACACACAAAGTTGTAGGAATTCTTTAATTAGACATAAAATAGCACAGCTAGAACAATCAGCTGAATACTCAACAAATTACAAAGCGATGCAATTACGTTGGTAACTAATAAGCCACTTTATTGTACACGTGATATACGACAATTTAACAGGAAATTAAAGTTGGCACCGCAAACCACAGACGTCATTTCGCAATAGTTTGTCCAATTTATCAGTGCCGAGAGTCGTTCGGAAATAATCGTAATCGAAGCGAGTACTGCGCCGAACAATATGGACCGATGGCGGCCTCTCTAATTGGCCCTTACCTGGAGCGCACTCGAGAATGATAAAGCCCCCATTAGCCGCCCTATTATTTACCTACTCGTCATTAGCGTAGACTTCATTAGGATAACGAGATAACGGAGCCGAGCTTCGAGTGCCAGCCCGTGCGGTATTTTGGGTGTTTTGAACGATTGGAAGTATTATCAGGAAGCGCATCATCGAGCGGCTCACAGTCACAATTAGCTCGTCACAATTGGCTCACCCAATTATACCCGAGTAATACGATGCACCGTTCCAAACATCGAGTGGAGTGCAGCTAATAATGATGTGCAAATGAGCTCGAGAGACCACCCTAGCGTCACATTATGTTCCATGTTATTAAGATCGATATCGAGGTTGGCGGGAAAAATTGATGTTGCACCGAACCCGGTGCGGTTCTACAAAAAACATACCGAATTTATTGTTAATTATAAAACTCCAGCGCCGAACATTAACGCTGAGATGCGATGCCGCGATAACCGCACGTCTATTTATTTATTATTTAGATATCGGCCGGTGCGGTCACGACTCCATATTGTTTCGTTGTAATGGCATTAATGACCTCGGTTTAAAGTTGAAGTGTTAATTTGATTTAAAATTATGTACGCGATTATAATCTCACGTTCAACTTTCGCCCTAAAGCTTTAATTGCGGCGGTTGATCCCCGATGGAGCGGTGGTGATATGGTCGGTTCGCGCTGGTAATAATATCGCTCGCCGCGCGCCCGCACCGCGCCGATGCTAATAAAACCTGCACGTAAACCACATCGGATAGTAAACTTCGAAATAATGCAGCTTAATGCACCACTTGACATTATAAAAGTTAGATTTAATGATTTTAATCTCGTCCACTCTGCGTCGGTGCATGCAGTTAGTTTTGCGTGCGCGTACTGACGAATTATGTAAATTGTCCGCAATAAACGATAAAAACTAATTACTCAGTCGACGTGAGTTAATTAATTATTTATATTATTAACTTATATTACTTCCCTCTTTTTAGTTACTATGTGTAACTTTAATTAAATACTTTATGTTAAATCCTAATTAACGTCTAATTTATTATAGTGCATAAAAATTAAGTGGTGTAATAAATAAATGTGTATTTATTAATCTTGATATATGATCAAGATTTTTTGTTAAATACAATAAGCTTTTTGCTGGGTGTAGGATATTCGTCCCTGACAAGGGTAGTGCACGATGGTGGAAAACCTGTTTTAATGATCCGCGCAAGTATCGCGTTTTAGGTACAGGGTGTGTTCATCCGGTTTCGAGATGGCCAGCATAATTGCGTCAATCGGCGAGAGATTGTCATCGCCTTTGGATCAACCTAGTCGATTGCATTTACCATCGCATAGTACATAATTTGTTAGTATAAAAAATATGCGTATTTCACTATAGGGTCCATTTTTTATTATAGAAGTGTTTACCTTGCACTGGAAGTTGGAGGTTGGAAGGATGAAATGGAAAAAAATGGTTTTTGGAAGTTACATACGATTACAGTATTGGATACGATATTAGTCTTTTGAGGACCGCACAATGTCTTTTTTCTTATGGCGAAATGATTAGGATTAAATTTTACGATCGACCGAGTAACGTTAACCCCTTTGAGAATTGGATTGAGATATAGTTTTGTATTTTCAGAATTTTTGGGATTCATAACATCAAACAACGGATAAATTATATAAATGATAAATATACACCAGTAATAAATATTTTTAACAAAAAAAAACGTTACGAATGCCGCTATAAAACTTCAAAACCAAATACCACCTATCAACACTTTTCGTAACGAGGCTGCAAAAAATATAATTCTATTTCGAAATAAAAACATATATTAGACTCGATGAAGAAATACAGGTCGAACGAAATATGAGCTAACGAAGTGGGAGAAGCCCGGGGCGGGCAGCGACTAGCGCTGCAGAGTGAGTTACGGACGGGGCTCCTCGTAAACGTCACATTAATTAGCATGCCCGCTAATGAGGAGTTATGGCGCTCTAATGAGAGGACTTGTACGCGACGTATTTATTAACGTTCGCCCGACGATTATATCGGCGAGCCATTCGCACGCCATCGGCCCGAGCTTCGAGCATCGCATCACGACGCTAGGAAGTGCTAATGTGACGGATATACACAAGCCATCAATTAAATTACTTTCGACGCTTCGACATATTTTCCGAGTAAATTGCGCCGTGTCATCGATTATCTTTAGTCTTAATGAGGACGTATTGACAAATACAGGCGTTTGAGGAGTACTTTAATTTAAAAATGAAGAATTACGTTGGTGAAAGCATGGAGACAAGATTTTTTTGTGAATGTACGATGAATGCTGTCGGCTAACGTGATAGTGAATGATCGCCGACACCCACATCCAATCAAGAACCCGGATTGTCATAGGTAGGTTACCGAGCTTAAAATTGTTGGAAAAGCAAAACAAGACGAGGATATGAGAATTTTCATTTATAGGAAAGTTGATTAATATAAGCTGCTACGTTATGTGTATACATGATGAGCTTTTTCGCCAAATTTAGGCAACCAGTCAAGACATAGCAAGGCCAAAACATATAGTGGCACAACATAATAACAGACACATTCTAGATTTGGATAAGTGTGAATCGATGTTACACAATACCGCGAGAAAGAACAAAGCGTGCATTACCCCACAAAAGGAGGGCGAAAAAGACGTTAATAATATTCGTCAAAGCACTTTGGTTACATTAAATCAATTTGCCCTTTCCGCGCGGTAAGTAGCGAACGGTGTAATTGATAAGTTGAAACCCTTGTACCGAGCAGGCTACAGTTTGGCACTGCCAACATTCTGGCTGAGTTTCCGTGTCACGTGCAGTATCGCGTCTTTCTTCTCTTTCTTTATACAAATGAATGCTACATTCGGATGTGTATATTGCTACCATTTTATCATTGGAAATAATGGGCGGTGCCATCGAAGTTAAATTTCAATAAAAGTAATATTGTAATCGTGGATTTCATACATCATAACAAACGTAGACATTTCTTGACTATGCATACTTAAATCTTATATAAATTCTAGTTATTGCCTGTAGAGCAAAAAATCAATAGTATTGAAATTAGAATGGCACCGATATTTTCCAGGTATTAGCACCTAATACAAACTTTATAACGAGCTCCTCGACGCAGCATTGTGAGATAAGTTTTGTATTGCATTAATAATTTTAATCTGAGAAGACAGCCACGTTGTGGGCCGTATAAAAGGGATCCTTCATAAAGGAGTGCACCGGAACAGATCGCACGACAATATCCTAATTCACTCGCGCGAATGTAATCCATTAGTGTCCCCCCTTCATAGGGCGTCCCCACCCCCACCCCCGGGCGGCCCTCGCCGTAACCGTCTGTCATTCATAAACCTCCATATCATTTGTATTGGCACATGTTTCATATGACTAATGGATGGAGAAATTAAATATAAAAAGAAGTACTTATTACTGTATATGAAATTGCGCCCGTTGTGATGGAACGTTTAAAATGGCTTAATTGATTCATTGATGGGATTGTGTGTTTTGCAGTGCAGTACATTTTTTTAGATGTTTATAAAAAAGTTAAAGATGAAAGAATTGGTTCCCGATAGTCGTCTATACTCGGGTGATGCAAAGACATTAAATGTTTAACACATCCTACATATAAACAATTCTTTTAGTCTGTTTTTCAGGTTCATTAGACTTTTCTGCGTTGGTACCTAGATTTAGTGCTATTACAGAATTTGCTTTCCTTACAATGCGAAAAAGAGGTAAACATGTAGTTAAAAATAAGTCGACTAAAGATAAATTTTATCGAAAACTTTAAAATGTTGTTTTGATTATTATTATTCACAAATACAAAGTTAGTTGAAATAGAAACATGAAGTTAATGAACTCTAATAAAAGAACACTTTTTTACTTGTTTGAAATATACACGATTTTTCACTTAAACGCATATGCATGGTTATTAACATTCATGTCTTGTGAAAACATAAAAAATATAATTAAATAAAATTCAACAAAACTTCCAGGTCTTTTTATAATAAATTAAATACATGAATAACGAGGAACCCGTCTCCACAGGCCCGATGACATCAAACCACATTCACTTTGAAATGGATGAGGGTGGCGTAAAAAATTAATACATTGTGTTTGAAAATTAAATTATAATATAGAGTAGGCTTTGCAAACTCTTTTATAGAGTAACATTACTACAGAAATAATGTTTGGTTTTAATCGTTTGGTTATTACCTTGGTATTCTTATTTATGTGTTTATTTAGTTTATACATAAACTCACGCCTTTTTCCCAGAGGGGTAGGCAGAGGCGCCACCAGGACACCCACGGCTCGCCCTTCGCGTTCCGTCCCACGATGATAGGGGGCGAGCCTATCGCCATATCGGCACAAATTTCTGACTCCGGGCTGATAATGAATAGAAAAATACAATATCACTGCCCGACCCGGGATTCGAAACCGAGACATCAGCTTTGCAATCGCATCGTTCTTCAACTACGCCACCAAGGCAGACATTAAAATTATTCTTGATGTCATTAATAAATAAATATATTTTTAAAATGAACCTAGAGCTCCGACACGTCCTGTTTTTGAACTGAAAGCTGTTAAGCTCTCCTACCGGTAAGGGAGCGAGTTCTACTTCGGGTGAGGTCGAAAAGAAGTATACCGGTGTCACCAGCCTTCCAGCCGTGAATAAGGTAATATTTTTTAGCGTAAAGGAAGATATCCCGCAAGACACTTTATTTAAGCTTTATCAGCACATAATTATTACATAAGACGCGGTTCTTTGCAAAATTTAAACAGTGTTTAGTAAAATAAACGTTCACAAAAATAGTACCGAAAAAAGTATTTTGTTTAAATGTTCATCCGTTTAATGTTTGCTCTTCCCGTAGCTTTAATACACTTACATACCTACCTACGGGCTGCATGTTTTCACAAAAATTAAAGAAAGTAATCAGTGAAATTACGTCGGCTACTAAAATATGTATTCGTCATAAAAGTATGCGTCTACTTCTGTGGAGGATAAATATTCATTATGACGGATCGCCTCACGTTTTAGCGGGATTAAATGCTATTAACTACGACTCGCTGTGCTCTCAGCTGAATCAATCACGCACAGAGTATATGAGACGACATGCCTTTATGAGCTCTCTATGTATTTTTCTTTTACCAAATTTGTTATTTCAACTTATTGATTGAGTGAGTGTCATTAAAAGCATTTGCTATTGAAATAAAACTATTTTATACGGATTTTATCGCCATTTGGTTTAATTTTTACATTTTTTAACTTCCCGACGTTTCGATTACTTTACAGCTTTCGTGGTCACGGGGCTTTTTAAAAAATGTAAAAATTAAACCAAATCGCGATAAAATCCGTATAAAATAGTTTTATTTCAATGTGTAACATTCGCGTAAATCTAAGAAACCATTAAGCATTTGTTATGTTTGCACTTATTATCTAAGGCTCAGTAGTAAGATAATTTCCGCGGTTTAATTGCCAGCATCTACGAGTCCAGGGCATCTTTTCTAAGGAATGTAGTTATTCTGTAATGTCGTAAATTTACTTGAGGGTTCCTTATGGTAAGTCTTTAGAATTTACGGGATCTACTACCATAACAAGCAAGCTCGAAGAGTACTGAGTATTTGTACAGCTGAATTTTTGGGTGTCCTCACTCCGAAGTCGTCAAATTAAGCAAAGAGCGGAAACTTTTAAATTTGAGTTTTTGGAACCTAAATATTGCGATGTGTCTCGTAGAAGGGGTCTTTGATACAGCTGAGTAGTTAAATCTCGCCAAACGCTGGTTAATGTAGAGAGCGCAGATATGCTTGAACTCTGCGTTAGTCTAATCTGTGGTGAGACGGCGATGTTATCGTGTCGCCTCGTCGTCGCTCAATATGTATGAGCGCAGTAAACAGCAGCGGCAGGGGTACGGTTCATCCGGCTGAGAGCTCTCATTCGCCACTAATTAATTACTCAACTCAGTTTCAATTAAATTAACTCGATTACTAGAGATCAGAGTGACGACACGCGATGAATCGATGCCAGCCGCGATTCGATTAAGATCGTTAATGCCGATCAATTTTGCTCGTTACCTATCAATAAAGACATTAAATGTGAACGGCGCAGTACAAACGCGAACGAAACTATAATGCTCATATTATTATCCTTTCAGTAGTTAACTTATCCACGACACGTCACTGTATGCGAAGCGCGAACTAATACGCAACAACGACAACAATGTTATTTATAAAACGACACATTTGGATTGAACGGGGTGAAAAAAATTATCTCAAACACGAAGTGACACTAAAACTAAATTGGCCACTCAAAACTAGTTGAACCGAGTTTTAAACTGCGCCCTTAGTGGCGCGGGGAGGGGGCGTTTTAATTACGACGTTTAAGTAAAAGCGACGCTGCGTCTAGCTGGCTGCATTACACAGATTCAGCCACCAAAAGCCTTCCCACTTAGCTAATGAAACATGTTGGTGTATAGTGTTTTAAGCGTCGTCACAGCCGAGAGGCCTAGCCGCGCATTGTGAGCGGAATCGAGCGGACGCAAGCGGATTCGGCGGACTCGTCTCCGCAAATCCTCATTTACTTGCATTATTTTAATGGAGCTATCGTGGGCGGACGTCCTTTGTCGCGTGCGGATGCGGACCCGGCGCGGCCTGTGGGAAATGTGCCGGTGCATAAGTGCGTCACCGACGCTGCCCTAAATTGCGCTCCCGATCCCGAATTAAATGGCAGAAAGCTCTGTTTCAATTTACCGGATTTGAATGGTCGCAGCAATTTTTGTGTCACGACCGCGCAGAACTAGGTTTATTGTACTCGTACCAAGTAAAAAATAGAAAAGGAAAACAAGGTATCCATTTAACTAATTAAGTGGAGCGAAGTCGTTTCGAGGCCACGAGGCGCGTCCGCAGAGAAATCCCACAGACTCTAATAACTGGCTTCCCTAATAAGCTAAGAGGTTGTCTTACTCGTATAAAAATGCAATCGACGGAGCGAAGGCCCGGCAACGTCGTTCAAACTTTTCAAATTTTCCACAAGCCCGACGGTATTAATTTTAAATTAGAGCCAGACACGTAAATTGTCTCCACATGTGAACGACTCGCGTTAATTAAAGTTTTCTTTACACATTCTACCATTTTATTATGCATTAAAAAGTGTGCTTACGTTAATACGTCACTGAAACTTATTTCATGGCAGCTCAGGGCTTACTTCTAACTTTACCAATATTCGGGCTGATATTAAACAATTTTAATTTGGTCTGGATGTTTTATAATAAATATAGCGTTTGCCAGAGTTGTATTTCGTATATTATATAGAACTTCCGCTGGAATTTTACAAAAATTTTAGATATTAATAGTTAAAATTTCGACAACTCAAATTCAAATTTTTGTCAAAGTTGTAACTAGTTTGGGCGTATTATGAATGAGAAAATAATCATTTATTTTGTCGGCTAAATGCTAACTTATAATCATCGATGTATTAAGCCTCGTTTTCACCAACACAAGGACGCAAGGCAATTGCTTTACATAACGCTCAGTTAGTTTTGCGAACCGCACTCCAAGCATCTGCAACCGACGACCTTGACTTACTAACAATGAGCCGTGACTGTTTAAAGAATACCCACCAAATACTATTACTCAAACATAAAAGAAAACAACTAAACTTATGTTGTTTTGTGGCAAATTCTGTGAATTTGGTACCTGACAATTTGTATTACGTGCGCGTATTTGTCGAATGAGCTTCGAATGTTTTTTCGTATATGTAAGCGTATCCAAATAGGTTTTATACAGTTAGATTTAGTTTTAAGCTGGTAAACAGGAAATAAAATAGCGGAAGATGCCTTTGAAACAGATATTGAGTTTTTAAAGAAATTAGCTATTTTTACACAACTACAAGAATGACCAGAAATTAACGAGATACCCTGACACTGTCTTATCATTAAAATACTCATTAGTCATTATGTCTTATTTTGCCGCTAAAAATAGATCAACATTATTTTCCTTCTTGTTATTTTGGCACACACCTTTGGTGTCAATAACAGGATTTAATTTAATTTGAACACGGCCCATGGCATTCAGAGATTCGCAGTAGGTACTGAAAATTAACGATCTTATTCATAGACAGTTTTAAACACTATTTTAGATATGGAATGTTTCGTCCCTTTCGAACGACTTTTGAATTCAGTTTGAGCGAAGATGACAAAACATTCGATAACTAAAATAGGTTTTAAATCTGTCTCTGAAAAAGGTCGTAAGTGGTGTAAATCAGACTAATTTTAATATCGTGATTAATTTCTTACCTGCCTCTTTGTAACTAAACCAGACACGAACTGACCCTATGAATAAATTAAATACTAATTTCTTGACATACTTAGTTTCCAGTGGATTACCTTGTGCGTAATTACAGCATTGCTTTTATTAGGGTTTCGTGTGAATGGCTGCTTGGATTATTTGCATATTGAAATATTGTCATTGCTATAATTATTCAATTATCCGACAGTGTCCGTGGTGGTTAGCGAGAGACCGGTTGAAGTCCGAGGCCGTAGGTTCGATTACTGCGCTGCGACAAACAGTTCAGAAATGTTTGTATTGGGATGGGATAGTCCTTCGTAATAGTAGGTTCAGGACTACGAGTATGACTATTGGGTATACTCGTATTAACCTTTATTTTGTATGTCTTATTTAAAAAGAAACAGAAAACCTACAAACAAAGTAACACAATATACATATAAATATAGAAATAAATATTGACTTTTCGGTGACGAGACTCAAGACCCAAGCCAATTATACACTGTCTTCACGACAACACTCAGAAAAAAATAACGATCTATATTAGCCAGTGTTTGTACAGCTTGAAAAATGAAAGGTGGCGTTTTGTTTCCCAGCTGAGAGAAAATTTTGGAGAAAGTTGTCTTGAAGTTACTTAAATTGCGTAATAAAATACTAATTTCTGCAGTATAAATCATATTATCTTATGACAATACTAATAATAGACCATATTTTTTTATAATATTATCATAACATTGAATTCTTAAAATAAACCCTTTAGAATTTCTGCATTAACTTAAACTCCTTGCTTAAAAGGCGACGTAAATTGTTTTCTATTTTCGATTTCTAATTTTAAATACCTTTGACTTTTTAGCTGATTTATTTTTCCTGATTTATTATGAATATCTTTGTGACAAAACAAATATGGATAATAGGACATGCCACTTCTATCTGCGGTTTATTAAAGCAGAAGGACAGATAGGCTGCGATCTGTGATGTCCTGGACTGGACCCCAGATTGGGCAATTTCCTTCGAGAAATAGGTTTGGTCGGGATTGGTTTATAAATGGACGTATCCCCCATTACATCCCGTGCCGAATGTATCGTGCACTTAATATGGGTGCAATTGTTAAATCCTTCTCTTTATTTTCGTGGATAAATTCCTTATGGTATATATTATACTCAATGTCATGTATAATTTAAATCTATTTTGTACCGTGATAATTTAAAAAACACAGATTATATACAGAATATTCGCGCGGGAATTGAACTCCCGATCTTTTAAGCACAAAGAACCAAGTGTATTGCCACAGCGCCAATCGATCGTCATGTTTATGCTTACCGTGGCCAATAACTTAGAAACGCCAATTAAATCTGCCTCGCGATTGTTAGTCAACTAATTAGTGTTTTGTTATAAAACCCAATTTAAGTTTCAAATATCAAAGTTAGTAGCAATTATTATAAAAGAGCACATCGCAAAACTTGTGTTATAAATGTTATATTACCTCGCCATAGTTCATTTACTAGACTTTAGGTAGTATACAAAACTCTAGTGGAAGTGTAAGTCGGCTATACATCGCGAGGTTGTAGATTCGAAACACAAACGTGATCTTTTGGATTCGATTCAAAAAAGGATTTGACGAATCCTGCGGTGAAAATAACAATATGCAGTATTCTTTTAGGGATATATTTTTATATTAGTTGAGAGCTTCATAATTCGTTCCCTCTATCATCAAATGTTTAAGGCATAGGATTCAAAAATCACAGAATAAACATTTACTAAACAGCAATACAAATCTTAATTAGAATATATTCGAATAATTAAAGTCCTACTGTATGAAACAGAGCTCCTTTACAAATAAAACGAACACGAAAGAAAACTATATAAATTATTTAGAAAATCCCCAGTCACCTTGATTCGTTTAATTGGAATGTTTTTAATTGGCACCGGTATTAATGAGCTCTTACTACCGTATGAGTTTTTGTATAAAGTAAGAATATAATGAGGACTATAGATTTTATCACGACGTACTTGTAAGTGTATTATAATTGCTGTTACAAATTGCCGTTGTATTTATTGTGTTAATTATCTAAGTTACGTTCTTATTTGTTTTACTGCAGTGTTTGATAAACCTTGACAGTCTCCGTGGCGCAGGTGGTTAGACGCCGCGCCGGCTGTAAAACGAGAGGTCGCTGGTTCGATACTCGCACCGAGACAAATGTTTGTGAACCACAAGTATTTGTTTCGGGTCTGGGTGTTTGTGAGACCGGAAAGTCTCTCGTAGTTCCTGATACCCACGACACAAACCTCGATAATAGTATGCGGTCATGACTATGTATGTGACTGTTGGGTGTTATTTATTATTTATTTATTATTATTATTTATTTATTATTTATATTTACCCATACTATGTTTTATTCCCTAATAATCCAGGGTATTGCATAAAGAGGATATGTTCATAGTTCCTATCTTTCGTTGTTATATGTTCCTAGTGGCATGCAGTATTCAAACGTGGCCTATATAGTGGTGAATATACACCTTACAAGAGACCTCAAGATCATTCAACCAGCTGTAGACTATACTCGTTTTTCCTCTAAAATATCAAGTCAGGGATAAAGAGAGCAATAGAACAAAAGATTTGCGTTATTGAGTTTTGTTCATACGAAAAAAAGGCCTAACCACTCTCAATCGATTCTCTCGATTGTAGAGTAGGCCCGTGCCCTGCAGTGGGACGTATATGGGCTGATATAGATAGATAGATAGAAAACAAGTGGGATAATTCAGTGACTTGGCGAAAAAGTTCAACATATTTTTATTAATACATTGTTGATGATAATTTTCGCACGGACCTACATTTTACTTCTTGGAAGAATTACAAAAGTTCTGCTAGCTTCACGGAAAAACAACAAATTAAGTCTGAGTTTTTATTAACACTTATATGATTTATTTGACCACTATATTAAATAAAACCAAATAAGATAATTTGAATGAATAAAATTAATGAATGTTATAAACGCTTTTTAAGCAAAGTTGTAGAATCAGTTCAGATAAAAATAACATTTAAAATTATTTTTATAACATCCATTACCCAACGCAAAACAGTTCATTATTTAACTACGATAACCTGCAACCTGCATAAAAAAGATTAGAAACCAATTTATAAATTCTGAAAAACAAAATGCAAGTCGAGATTATAGTAAAAATCACTCAATTAGAACGAGTAGAAAGATTTTTCTAACGGGAGTTGTACCGGAACATTGTATAATGCAATCGTGACATTAATAAACACTTAGAATAAACATTACGAATAACTTATTTGGAAATCCATCAGTCGTTGACATCTATTCGTCACGCATCAGGGCATAGATTTTAATATAAAATTATAATCAGAACTTAATATAACCATGTCCGAAAGTTGATTTTATTTTTAATTAAATATGCATGGATTAATTATATGCGGTTCGGTGTTAGGGTAATGATTTTAACTATAATTAATTAAATGATACTTTGAATTACTTCTAAGCGAATTTTAGGTTGTATTTTGATTTAATTACCAGCATAATAATTTTGTCTAATGATACATTTTTCGATTGATTGAGTGTTTTAATTAATCCCTTTCTTTATTCATCATGTATAGCAGTAATTCAATGAGTACACGCGGCATCAGATATTGCTTAATCTAAGTAATTGCAATCAAATAACCTTCGCAGCCTACTAAACGACACGCATTTGTTTGAGGACCAATTCCCACAATGGCGGCTTCATTACGTATCATACACATATAAATCAACTTTATAGATTGTTGTTTTTTATCGAGTAAATCGAAACGAGTAATTAGAACGTCGGTGATTAGGTGCGAGAACAAATCATCGACCGCGACACGCAACAACAGGTTCGACGCCCGGCCGGCTCTCACGAAGGGCGTTCGTTCCAATCAAACTGTTTTCACACAAAAACACATCGAATAATGCGAACAACTTCATAACTTCGCAACGGGATTAAATGTCCGTCGCTTACAAATCAACCGTTATTTTTAAAAGTAACAGTTTCGCGTCTGTCAAAAAGATAATGAGGTTTTAAATATCGTTATTATGCAAGCAATTTCAACGAACAACAAAAAAATATTAGTCGTAAAAAGTAGTTCTACACCAAATTACTTTTTTCGACATAATCGCCAAGTTTAAAATTAGAAGAAAATGAAAGGTGGAAATGCCTACGGGCCGGTGTAAATGACCTTACCGAGTTACGTAACGCGCGTCAACTACGAGATTACGTGAAACACAGTGCAGACAGCTCAGTTGTATGTCGATTAAATGCACCACAGATTCCAGTTCATAATTAGCGGTGAAGTAGCGTCTGACAAAGCTCTGAGCAAACATGAATTAGTTGGGATCGACAAAGCGTTGAAGACGTAACCTGTCCAGTGCACGGTGTCAGAGAGTGGAACGTGGAGCGTCGAGATCACAGGCGCTGGCTGGACTTCGCCCGAAGCCAAGCCCTTTGTGGAAAGATTCTCGAATCGAGTACGAGGGCACTTTGATGTCGAGCCCGCCAGGTAATTTGGAAAAACGTTATTTAATTAACTTTCGACAAGTCGGTGTAATCGTGTTACAAAGCCGCCGGGTGAACGGTCAAGTCTTTGAGTCGGCGGCTGGCGGGGCGGTTCCGCACCCGTACTTGATTTTTACGCCGAACATGCCCACCATAAAGGCGCTGTCATTTTCAGGTGTTTTCCAATTAACATTGTGCCTTTGGCCACGTCCGCACAAAGTAATACAAACTACCGCCTCTTTGTTATTAACTATGTAGTTTTATTAAAGGGGTAGCGGTTGTAATAGAGACTCGCTTTTGAGAGCCGCACGAAACAAATTCGATGGCGATATTAAAATTAATTATTTTTTTATGTCGCATCACTCGTTTAGCACTAAACGGCGGACAGGATGTGGAAATTGTTAGTTCATTAACAAGGCTGGACAATAGTTTTATGAGTTGCCGAAATAAGTTTGGATGTATTTAAACTTTGGAATTGGTTGGCAGTGAATTTAGCGGGAGTGGAGAGTGGCGAGTACGGAGCGCCGAGAGCCGTAAGCAAGTCGGTGCCCGCACGCCGCGCTGCAGGGCGAGACGAGGAGGCGCCCGCGGCGATCGGACCTCGGTCGCCCGCGTCTGCCTCCACGAGATAATTAACTCGATCAACTATTCTCTTGTCCCACGAGGATTGCAATTAAAATGCTTTAAACACCTAATAAATATCATTAGCGGCGTTTGAGGATAAGTTTGGAAATGTTTCGGCCAAGTTAGCGGTCATGTTTATAAAATGTGGTTGAGAATATTATGATGTGTTTCAAAGTTGGCGCGTTGCTTTCCAGCCGAGTGGCTCCCTCATATAAACAAAGCGAGTCTTTGTGTAGTGTTCAATGAACAGCTTAATTGTGTTTCTTCGCCACTTCTCTTTGCGGTATTCGCACGTCTCATAATTGAATTAATTCTTTAGAGTCCAGTTTTCAAAAGAGTTATCTTCGGTTACCTTTTTCAATCTACTGGAAAATGTAGATTCAACAAGTTTGGCAACAACAGATGGTTTTTAGTAAACTATTCAAATTTTATTGTTTTATTTTATCCTATTAAGTTTATTTAGGAGAGCTAATTACAGAGATTAAAGTAGGTATAAACCAAAGCATTTATTTTTATTTTAAATTACACTAAAGCCTTTTTTTAGCTTTTATATAGTTTTAAGAGCTTATTATTTTAATTTATGTGTAATTAATGTTACAAACAATGAATATTAAATGAAATATTTAGTAAACTGATGTCTAGCTAACTCTCGGCCAAAATCCGCGTAAGTGCAAATGGCTTGTGAGGGAGATTTCAGCTCCATCTTTGCTTCGCTTATGATTCTTGAATTTTTAACCACGCCGAAGGACTTGCAGTTTGTTCTGCACAAAACTGGTATACATATAATATTTTCATGGAGCCAATCTTGTTGATTATTCGGATTTGTACATACATCTCATTCTATTTTGAGAATGTTGTATAGTTTGATATAGGGGAAAATAGTTTTTGGAATTACACGGCCCGTTGCGTCGTAATATGTTCTGTGAAATATATTAGTCACTTGGTAATAGAACTATTTTGTCTATCGCCGAATAACGCGATATTCTTATTATATTTTTACGACTTAACATGGAATTATTTTAAAATTTTAATTTGAAATTCGTGTTTAGAAAAATATTATACATTTAGAATAAGAGTTAATTTTGTAGATCGTCACGCTCCGTGTAGTTAGCAACTTAACGCTAAGTTAATGTAGTTTTTAATTAATTTTTACAAATGCTAATGTATGTATCGTTTTAAATGTAGTTAATGAATTCTAATGTATTTAAATTAGTTTAAGCAAGCTTATCACTGAAAATAATAGACGTAAATCTTTCATACTTGAGTTGTTTTAATGCGGAGCATCGCTTGTAACATTACCTTGCTTACTTTTTACTTTTTTTTCAACCACACACAATATAAAATCCCAAAATCTTTTATAAGTTTTTGCCACAAATCAAATATCGAATTTAGAACAAAGCAATTATACCAAGCATAGCTATCAAGCGATGAAATCTATTAATAATTTAAATTATTTGAAAATCGATTAACGTTAAAAAAAGATAGCCAATGTTTTTAGATGTAATAACGCAACAAAGCTATCAAGCATCTAACTAGGAAGTATTTTAATTACAATTGTGTTGTTTAAAAATACATCCGTAATCGAATTTCAAAATAAGTAATCGTATTTTTTTTGTCTCTTATGTATTATAATAATATTCAATTTATAACAGGATCTTAGATACCTGACCTATAAAAATGAAATGATTTTTTTTTCATTCATACATACATAAACTCACGCCTTTTTCCCAGAAGGAGTATGCAAAAGTGCTACCAGGTCACCCACTTTTTGCCTTGTATGTTCCGACTTCCGTCCCACGATGTAATAGGAGGCGAACCTATCGCCATATAGGTCACAAATTCCTGACTTCAAAATCCAATATCACTTTGCCCAACCCGGGATTCGAACCCGAGACCTCGGCTTTGTAATCTTACTATAGTAGGTACAACTACGCTACAGAAGCAGTTATTTATTATTTCTTCATTGTAATAAATAACTTTTGTACTCATGAGGAGTTAAATTATTTTCAAAACAAGAACTTTTACGCACACCCAACCATCTAAACCAGTGATTCCCAAAGTGGTCCAGGTGGACCCCCAGGGGTCCACGGGAGACTTGCTGGGGGTCTACGTAGGCGTGAACAAAAAATGGGGGTCCATAAGATGTTAATGGGGGTCCCCGAAAATTTATCTGCTTTTGATAGTAAAGAGCAAAAATGTAAGCATTATAAGCCTACCTACATTGTTTTAAGTACCTAACTATTAATTTTTCTTGTAATTCTATTCTTTTAATAAAAAAAGTGTTATAAAATGTACCATTTTTCGTTTTTATTTTACCTATCGGAATATAGGGACAGAACTCAGAAGCGACACAATTTTTATTTTTTGGCGACTTTAAGAATGTGGTAGAAATGTAGCAGCAGGGGGTCCACCGAAACCAGTAAAATTTTGAAAGTGGTCCACGAGAAAAATAAGTTTGGGAACTACTGATCTAAACAATATAAGAAAATACACGCATCATACGTGTACCGCTAAATATATTTTAAAGATAAATTAGCCAATCGTATGGAAATAGATTGTTCGCAGACAACACATTATGACCTTTATTAAAATAATAGGCATGATCGCGCTAACCTTTGCGTCTAATTAACACAAGTCGCGATTACACCTTCATTAATTATTTCCTAACGTAAATTAATTACGTTAATTACAACCCGCCCGCCGGCCAAATCGAAGCTTGATTGACATTTGAAACAAATTAACTCGTGTTTATATGTATCCGTTACATACGTCTTGTAGAAACTGATCTCGACAATAATCCTTCGTTAACATTAACCTTGTTTGTAGTTTAAATGTTTTTAGACATGATTAATGATGTTTTAGATATGAAAAAATGTATGACGTAATGTAAAGGAATTATTGATTAGGATTCATTACACTCATGTTTTTCACAGAAGTTTGCTTTGTAATTCATAGTGTTGTTTGGTTTTCTACTGTCCATGAGCGGTCGTTACCTTTATCATCAGGCGAATGTCACGCTCGTTTAGCCTTTCATCGCAATAAAAAAAAAAGGCGAAACGTGTGTTTCCTGGTAGCACCTCTGCCTACCTCTTTTGGGAGATAGGCGTGTTTTCTGTGTCAAGTTAGAGTCTTAATGGGTGGTTTTAAAATGACATAAGTACATATTAGTCACAAATTAATGAATGAATGAACCATTAATTATTGCTGCATTTTTATCAACCGTTTCCTCTAAATACTCGGAGCTGGACATATAAGGTAAGCGTAGATTGGCATAATTAATCACTGAAATTGCAAACTCTCGTCGCTAAACGGTAGCCCGTCGCTCATTACGGCTTTAACTATTTGTCTTGTGAAGTTTGAAATAGTATTTAATTTTGAAACATTCGCGTCCCGCCCCGGTTCAATTTAGCCAATCGATTATCATGCAATTGATCCGGGCAACACTATTGGAATGCAAGTTATTGATGTTTGTTTTTGTAGATGTATTAGATTTATTTTTAATATTTGACAGCATCCGTGGCTGGGCAAGAACATGGATATGAAAGATCGATATGAATTGCATTCGAGGTTGGTTATTTGATAAGGATGGCACAAATATTTGTTCGGGCCTCGGTGTGGAAGGACTGCGATGCCCATGGTGGATTTTGACGTCCATAATGCAAGTAACAAGACTCGTATCCCTTGTCATACATATTTTAGAATTGGCAAAGGGCCCCGATGAAACCGGAGGCTTGATGGGCCAAGGGCCAAGAAGATTTAGAACGAAGACCATGTACCAAAAAGCGCAGCATGGAAACGCGCTCACAAATAAGTCGACCGTCTAATAAAGTTCAGAAAGGTGATTGAAGACAATGTTCTTTTCAATGACTACTCAACTTGTATGGAAGGAATAATGTTTAAAATATCGCAAATATGCTGTAGGTGTAGTGTGTGTACATACCTCCTCATAGTCTCGGTGCGAGTGCTGCGCGTGGGCGGACGGCGCTCATTCGCGCGAGCGGCGCGGACGGCCCACTTTGCCCTTGCGCACGGGCGCCGTCGCGCCGGGCGCCGCGTTCGCGCTCTTCATCAACTTCTGCCAGTCTTGCTCGCAGACTAGGGAACCGGCGAGCATGTAGTACCTGTACAAATGTGTAATTGGTCAATAAAAAAATCACAATTAAAAAAATATAGTGCCTATTATTAAATAGGTACTATTCCTGTGGGAATTAATTAAATAAGTTGGTATCAATATCATCTTTAATTATTTGGGGCGAGACTCCAATATCATTGTTTAGGGGCTATTTTTATAATACAAGAAATTCGTATACGACCTAGAAGCCAAGGCCTAGGCTTTGACTGTGAGTTGTCTTATCTATGAGGCAGATGTTGGAGTTTCATATGTATGAAGTAAAATTTTCTAGTAATAAAAATTACTAAAATGAATCATGTCGAGTACGTTGTTTATTTGTGTCTATCATATGTGGGCCACAGAAGTTGTTAAATGTTGTTAATTTGAAAGGCGTGAATTAAACAGTTCATCGTAAATCTAAACCCAGCATCCGTGAAACATAAAACTGAGCATTTTAACATGACCCTGCAAATCTAGGCTGTCCGTTAATTTTGTATATTAATAATGAATACTAAACTAGAAATATCAGTCGGTAAGTTTACAAAGAGACTAAAAGTGACCACACTCCGCCCGATAATAAGACCAATGTCGTCCTGATAATGTACTCGTTGCCAACAAACGATGGTTTTTATTGCATAGATCCGGCATGCAAGCAAACCACTCAGCTGCTGGTAAATGACTACCTTCAACTATGCACATCTACATAGCGTACATAAATGAGTTGTTGGCTTCTCAAAATGAGAGATAAACGGAAAAAAACTGGTTTACGAAAATTTCCCTAACTGAGTGAAATAAGACTTTAAAACCGTTTTACAACAGTTTTGTGTGAAACAGTGGCATCAACTAAGCTCTGGTCGAGATAGCCTCCAGTGATCCAGGGTAAATAGTGTGGCTCTACCAGTTTAGATTTTGAAAAAAAAAGAAAAACAGTTTCATTGTTTCACAACCACACAATGAATACAAAACACACGCAAAACATGATGATTATCCATTATATTTCACAATATCCAAATTGCCAGTTGGCCAATACCCCTTTAGTCTTCCTGTCCTTTTACCTTCCCGCTCCCCTCCCCATTTGATGGTCCGGCAACACATTTATGCTCCAAGCGTTGTGGATGTTCATGGGCGGCAGTGATCATTTACCATCAGTTGACTTGTTTGCTCATTTCCCGGATATAAAAAAATACTATCGATTCTCACCTATCGCCCTGCATAAGGTGTGAGCCGCACTTGGAGCACGCGAAGCACTTTATGTGGAATACATGGAGCGGCTGCTGCGGCGCGTTCGTCCTCATTACGAACTCGCTGGCGGGGATCGCCTGCCCGCAAGCTGCGCACGCGCCGCCCGACCCGAACATTCTGCAACAATACGAGACCATGGTCAATAAAATAATAAATAAAATCAATATTCCTACCAATACAGATGCGTATATACCCTATCTTAAAGTATAGGAGTCAGGAATTTGTGCCCGATATGGCGATAGGCTCGCCTCCTATCACATCATGGGACGGAACATACAAGGCGAAATGTGGGTGTCCTAGTGGCGCCTCTGCCTACCCCTTCCGGGATAAAGGTGTGAGTTTGTGTAGGTATGTATGTAAAGCATCTGGTTTTATTCCACTTCTTCATTGGATCAAATTTTCAATAAAAAAACTTACACCAAACAGACCGTGAACAATGAATCGAACTGAGTCTCTACAGTGTAAAGTGTAGAATATACTATGCCGCTGATCATGTTGGAGACACAATTAATCTTAAATGAGAATTAATTGCAATCATATTTGTGTTATTAATTATTATAATATTCAATTATTCCATTTGAAACATGGTTAGCCAACAAGGCATAAGTCTTGTATGAATGTAGGCCGAAACCTATTTAAATGTCAAAACACACCAACAATAAAAAAAAAAGAAAACTGTAATTAACATTATTTGCTAAAGGTTTTATTCCTCAATGTAAAATATACTTACAATCTTTTAACGATACAAAAATCCATTTAAATGGTAGCATAGACGCGAAACTCTCGCAACAAAGTAATCGTACATTCTTTAACACCGCCATCCCCGTAGTTATTTAATTGTTTTTATACGAAGCCATTAAATTGCGTACGCTATAAAAATCAGAAATCTTAATGTCCTGTTTCCTTTCGCTATATCTTGGAAGTTTTCGCATTGCGATCACACCTTTCGCACTGCGAAATATTTTTTAATCTGATAAAGTGCGGAGGCAGGATGTTAGCACATACTTAGATGCACTATGGGCATTCTATACACCATTAAAGGCTGGCCGAGAGCATCCATCGAAGTCCCTCAGAGCCACCACTTTAGATATTTTAAACGACCCGCTCATTAAATGGGAATGCTTAAAATTATCATTAAAATTATTGCTATCTGGCCTGAGTGATCTTAGACGGAGGTAACAATTTTAACAAGCAAGCTTTAATCCGTTAAAATGCCACGATTATTGCTCGTTAAGCTTTGATAAATGGATATTAAAGCAAAGCAACGACATCGACGATAAATCATTTGAAAGTGTCTACTCAATTTAGTGTATAGCGACTTATAAATTTACCTAGTGGCTATAAAATGGCCTTTATAACTCCGCAAATCTATATATATTTATCTGAGATCAATAAAAATGATTGTAATCGGAACTGTGTTGATTTTTAAATTGTATTTATTAATTTTATTGGTGTAGCAATAGACCGGCGCATTTTTTAAATTTGAATTTTTATTACTAATTATTATTTTATATGGTTTGATTTTACAGCAACAAAAAACAGGTACATATTAATGTAAAACATTAATGTTGCTAATATTGTAGCTAGAAAGGAAATGGACCAGTTTAGCTCAAGGGCAACCATGGAAGGGTGCGTAACTCAAGTATTCAATGCGTAGTTCGAGCGGCTATTAATTTCGGTAGTAATCTAAAATTAGGTTTCTTCAAACACTGCGGAAGTCTAGCTTTTAGCTTTTTTTTTTAAATCACTTCTTTTTCAATAATAATTATCATTGGGAATACCGGTAATGGTAGTCATCTTCATTCAGAAATATGCATTGAAATGTATCTTAATAAAGTTTTCGTATAATAAATATGTATGGGGTGATTATTTTCCTAACGTCTTCCTTATTTTTCCTAACGTCTTCCTTATTAAGCTAATTAAGCGACCGACAGGCGACAGCAGATTATGTCGTCCAACGTATCGTGAAGTATTTATACGATTCGGAACTGTTTCTCCACACAAATAAGGAGGCAGTCGGTTAAATCGTTTCCGCGGCGATTTAGTTCAATATTAATAAGTTATAAAACGGTTCCATTGAATGGTTTATAAGTCAATAAAACGTGTGAACGGTTCCCTGCAGATAAGATAATGTTTATGTTTGGTTTGATGAACGTCATCATTATGTTTGTGAATCATGATATCAACACTGACAATGTAGGGCGGAAGTTGAAGTTCGATGGTGCATTTAGTGTTTTGAAAGCAAATCGTGATGTTAATTAATTTATTTTAAATTTATTTTGGTGTTAAACAGTTTGCCAGTACTGATTAATTAAGACAATCCTTAAAATATGCTAAATATGATTTTGTATGCTAAAGAATTATAAATAAGTGTTTTAAAAGTTATCAATGAAACTGTAATGTAACTAGAAGTTGAACATTAGTTATTAATGTATAAATTAAACACATGTCCAATTTGGCTCATTTTCCTTCACGGTGAAAATCCAATAGCGGTTGTGTCCGTAATAGTGGTATTTAATAGTTAATGAGTCATTATTGCGATCGCCATTAGCGTCGCCGACGAGCCGGCATTATTTACAACTGCCCTGAATATTTATGGCCGACAAACCATCCGAAAACTGCAAAAAATGACAGCCGCTTCGATGCACCACCTACGTCGTCGCTCGGATTTGGATTAATTAAAATCCCGCACATTGGAAACGGGTTAAAGATAAATTTTGAAAGTCTTAAAAGATAAATTCGCTTCAATCACTCGGAGCAAATAGGATTTCGTTTCATTTACTCCGGTAAGAGCGTTTTCAATTAAGGAACGCCCGACAAACAGTATCGGCGTATGAAGGTAAAATTAATTAAACCGAGCCAAGACAAACATGTACGAATCTATTTGTGTTGGACGCTCGCGGGAACATCGTGTGTTCGAGATATAACTAAGGATTACACGAGTAAAAATAGACGAAACGCAATGCGCCGTGTTCCACTGCAATATTCTAATAAAAAAATCTTTCACGTCACTCCATATTGATAACAACCTTAACGGATATTTCTGGAATACAATTCGAAGGCTACAATTCATGCTACGTGCCATGAAGTTGATTTAAATAAATATTTGAATGTCAAATTGTAACGGAAAAATCCAGATATTGGTAATCAATGTCATTCTAGTTTGGTTCAACGTGTAAGTTTCACACCGAATAGATTAGGAGACAATTAACAAATATATTAAAAATCATGATTATAATCTACAGCCACAGAAAGTCTACTGATGAACAAAGGAAGAAATGCCACCGCGACCTGTTGGCTGTTGCAAGCGAAAGTGTATATTTTCTTGATAAATTAAAACAAAGAACAATTTTATAGACTTTACTTTAATTTAGAACTAGAAGTTATATAACAGGAATTAACCTTGTTTTTTTTAATTATAGAATATTAAGAAATTCAACGATTTAATAAAGGAAAACTTAACAAAACTTTCTATTAAGACTCGTTAAATCTTCGCACTTTAGGAACTGGGCTCAGTATAAGAGATTTAATCAAGTTATAATTAACGAATGTAATATCCTAAACAATTCAAACATCGCACATTAATTCCCGAAACGGACTTAATTAAAATGTAAAGGCATTAACACACGTAAATTTGTTTTATTCACTCGATGTGTATTATGTTAACCAGGCGGGAAGGGTCCGCTGATAAAGGACCCGGGTAGTGGAAACATCAACCGAGATTCGTAATTTTATTTGTGTAGTTACAAGTTTGAAGAATTTCTAATCGGGACCAACTTTAAGGTTTCCTTTCATACCGATATTAATTAACGAGTGTGTTTAGCGCGAGTTTAATAAATGTGGAAGTTTGCCGCCTCGCACAACCTCGTTATACATAGTCGAAGTTTATTTGCCTTCATTACTTGTAAAATTGAATACGTCCCCGTGAATCCTCATTAATTTAAGATGAAGACTGTATCTTGACATGTTATTTTATTCATTAACGGAGCGCCCGCCTCGTGGTACGTGTCGACTTGGAATTGTTGTATGGAACATAATTTAAAACCTCTCAACAAGCATCAGGGGGTGCAGAGGGGAGGGGAGGAATGGGAGGGGGTCATTGGAGAGTTTGACAGGTGAGATTTTCATCTATTGTTTAGGAGTACCGATGCTAGAGTATCAAGTGAAGTATTTGCGTTGGCAGACTTATAATTTATTGCAATGATAAGCATATTTCAAAACCAAAGGAAACAATGCGCTATTCAAATTAAGTAAGGATATTAATTAGTTATAGTTGCGCTATTGGGCCTTTGGCAGCGTATGATCTATGAAATATAGAGCCCCGGGTTCAATGTTCGGATCGGGCAAAATCTCGCATCATCGCAGGGAGTAAGTAAGCTCAACATACCAAGTGGCGCCTCTCATCTCATCGATGATACAGTAGCTTATTAAAGTACACATTCATTGATCAACCGAGTAATTACTTAATTATTTTTTTCCATTCAGAAAACTTCAGCTAATATAAAAAACAAATTAAAATAAAATGAAACAGAAGGCCAATTACAAGTTTATTAAGTATTCATAATTATTTAGCATTAAATATCTACAAAATTTTTATTCGGTAAATGAATACTAAATAGGATTGTACGTTTCCTAATTAAAGGTTACGTAGCGCAATAATCTGATCATTAAAATTGATTAATAGAATGAGCCATAATCGCAAACAGGAGTTTTGATCTAATTAGTTTTATAAAAGGCTACATAGTACATATTAGGAAATGTCAGAATAATAATTATGATTAATATATGACTAGTTGATATCAACCACGTAGGGTCCATACAAGGATTTTGCAGAAACGTTTAATATATTGGTACCCACCGCAACCTTTATTTAACTCATTAATTAGTATACTCGTATATTACGTCAGTTAAAACTAATATAGCTGTACACTAAATAAAATACTAGAAATGTGAAAAAGGTACGAATAACTCGTTGTATCCATATATTGTAATTTATTTAATAACTGTCAGATTCTAGAAAGATCTTAATAAATGTTTAATGTAAATTATCATGTGTTATAAGGTACGATGGGACTGTCATGTATTTTCTATTAGTATAAAAGTCCCTTAAATATAATTGAATAAAAAAACAGAAATTATCATGTAAAGGATGTGTTAAAGAATAATTTTAATTACTAATACGAACTCCACAAGACAGGAACGTCTTACGCGGATTTTTCTTGAAATTTATATTTTTTAAATGATAGCTGAAACATTAATATCGCACCGCACATCCTTTAAAAACTGTGACACCCAACTAGACCAGATAGTGAAAAATATATTCAACTTAGTTGCTCTGACCTTTATTATAACTTTTTATCATTTTGGAAAATTTATTCATAATTAGGTTGGTTTTTTATTGAAAATATTGTATGTATAGACTAGCGGCCCGGCTCCGCCCGGGTGCAGATACTTTTTTGTACTGTTTTATGTTAAAACTCAACGTGACTGCCGTCTTATACACTGTTTTTTTCCAATGCCTTCACGTTACAACCTATTCGACCGGATTATGTGCAACATAAAATGCTCAATTTTTTTATATAAATGCTTTATTTATTTTATGCTATCACAAACTGTTTTTAGACCTTTTTAAAAAGAATAACCCCTATATACATGATTGTTGCGAATCTTTAACCGTGTACATAACGCACGTAACTGAAGCTCTCAAAAGGATTTTTTTCGCGTTTTTGCAACATTTTTGACTACTGCTCCGCTCCTATTGGTCATAGCGTGAGCTCCTATTGACTATATATCCTATATAACTATATAGCCTATAGCATTCCTCGATAAATGACCTATCTAACACCAAAAAAATAATTCCAATATCAACCAGTAGTTCCTAAGATTAGCGGGCACAAATAAACAACTCTTCAGCTTTATATATTACTCTAGATAACTAACTAAAGTTGTATGTATTAATTATTTTATAAAATATATTTTTAAACTATGTATAAAATGTATCCAGTTCAATTTATTATTTAACCGTGGTCTGTTTAAGGCACCGCCGGTAATTTCGTGGAGACGGTGAACGATAGGCGGGTTGCGGCCATCGAGTGCCGTAGACGAATGCCTCTCAATAAACCCGAGATTCGTCCGGAAACGGGATATCTTACTTGTTGCTTCGGTACCGTTCGCTGTCAGACTTCACTCCAAGAAATTTAAGACACTGCATTTACAATAGAAATAGGTATACAAGCATCATTAAGGTAAATGTAATACAAGATTATTAATTTTCGTTTGGTTTTGCTAATTTAAAGGAGCTGCCAATCAGCAATTATCCATATCAGCATTCTTCAGAACGTCTTCATTGAAATTGTTCTTTCGTGTTGTTAAATCTCCCCGTTTCAGGTTTGCCTTATTCTACGGTGCTGTTATAATTACTTTTAATTAAAGTTTTAAGTAGTTTATTTTTGCAGCTTTATCCATATTTTTGAAATAAAGCTGCATTAATGGTTGTCACTTTTGATTGTTCATCAATTTGATAACCGTGTTTATCAAGAATAACACTTCTTAAAAATGGTGAGTATCTTAATTTTCTCCTGCCTACTCTTATGCCTGCAGTCTCAACTACTAAAAATACCCTTATTTAAAAACACAGACAAAGCAAATTAGCCATCGATTTGACGAGAACCATAGTCCAACCAATCACCACCAACTTACGAATATAATTTCTAGTAATTGTTTCTCCTACAAGTTGTTCTTACGCACATTAGCAACACATCTCGCAAGACGGGGTCGATACAGCTACAATGCAGCCAGAGCCGAGAGTATCGAGTTAGCGCATCGTTAGCATGAAACTCGTTAGCGGCGCGTGGCGACGACAAGCCAAGAATTTGTTAATGACACATGTTCGCGATACGTACATGCATCCTCAATGCGGTGCTGGAACACGATCATAACTATATCTAAACTGATTTAAACGTAAACGTTTTAACGTTTGTTACGCAGAAGTTATTGGGTAATTACATACAGGGTATATCCAGACTGCGACCGAAAACGAAGCCGGGTGGTAGTTTTAATGGTTACAGACACAATGCAAATAAAAATTTCGCAAAATAAGCGACAGATTTCTTTTTACAATTTTTAAAAAATCATTGTGTTTGGGTAGTAAATACCTAGTTATTGTGAAAATAGTAATTTAAACCCTATCGTACCATTGCGTCTTAAAAAATAAAAAGGTGTACATCATTATTTTAGGAAAACTATGTATTTATCACCCAAATACGACCATAAGTAAAAAAATTTGCGAAATTTTTAGTTGCATTGTGTTTGAAGTCACTAATATTACCACCTGGCTTCGTTTTCGGTCGCGGTCTTGATATACCCTGTATATACGATAAATAAATGTAATGTACCCAATAGTTTCAGGATGCAAGTGGTCGTGGGTATTACAAACTACATATACATAAACTCACGCTTTTTTCCCAGAAAAGGTAGGCAGAGGTGCTACCAAATCACCCACATTTCGCCATGTATGTTCCGTCCCATGATGTGATAGGAGGCGAGCCTATAGCCATATCGGGCACAAATTCTTGACTTCGGGCTGATAATGAATAGAAAAACCAAATATCACTTTTCCCGACCCGGGATTCGAACCCGAGACCTCAGCTTTGTAGTCGTACCGTAGTACAACTACGCCACCGAGGCAGTTGTAGAATATATACGTACATATGTCAATCTATTCGTACTGTGATTCGTTATCGCGTATAATAATAATGAAGTTTATATTTGTATCAGCAGAGCCTTAAAGTAAATAAAGCAAATTAAACTGGAATAATTAACACCGATATTTTTACGATCGCCACCGATCTTTGGTTGTATAGGTCGGACATTAATTAAAGAGATTGAAAGATAGGAAATTAATTAACTCGACGAACATATTCATTGGAGTTTTAAATTAAGTTTTAATAAAACTCATTTTGTTCAAGATCGTAGTTGTGTATTGTGTTAGGCTTTTATAGTAAATATTATATAAAGGTACACTAATATTTTTACTAAATACTATAACTTTGACTTAGTTCTCTATATACGAAATACAAGCTCTTACTTAAAGTGAAATCAAATCTAAACGTGAAGTAAAATAGGTCGTAAATAAGAAACAGTGCATTAATTGAAAAACATAATTAAATTAAAAATAATGTTGCAAACGCACTCGTAGAAAAGACCCAAATTTTTGCTGTTGAAAATGTGAGATACATTATATTTTATGTAAATGAGAATCTAATCAAAGGTCCGCAGTGTACTTTAGACACTCATTAATTAATATTATCATTCCAATATAATGAAATTAGCTTTTACATCCCAAATAGGCATTTAACAAGTCCTATCGTTAAAGTAACATCGTACTTTAAATAAAATTAATGTACGCAAGAACGAGTTTTCAATCATAGTTTCTCCTTAAATAATTAAGAACACACAAATTAGCTACTAAATAGAATTACAGCCATATAATAAATTGAGCTAATACGACACAGTTTCACAGTGAGTATGGTTATTAATATAAAATATTAATTAAGTGGAATGTTGTTTATAAGAGATGTATTCGTTAACGGCGCCGTGAGCCAATCTCGTATTCAAATTGACATAGTAAAACAACAGAGCCTCCGGACTAAGTTCCATAAACTCGTTTCAAACTCCCCTCTACACACTCTATCGGCGATTATTAATTAAGTCCCTAGCGAGCGGCAAGCGAGCAAAGTAACACCATCAATTCATTATCCTAAACTCTGGCTCGATTGTTCCTCGCTCGCTACTTACGCAAACTTTCATTTTAATCAAGCGTTTAATTAAAAATTATCCGAGAAAAACAAAATAAGCCCGTTAGGGAGGTCTGAACTAATTAAGGCGCATGCGATGAGCCGGCCGACAACAGCGGCCGTGAGGTGAGCGTCCCTTAATTAAACGCTTGTTCTACTCCAGTGGCCAACGCTTAGCACTACCATTAGTACTAGCGACTAGCGTGGAAAAACTAGACAAGTGTTACTCAGTGATTGGGACACGGGACACGGCCCGGGGCTGTCTATTATCACGTAATTGCCTCAATTCACCCAAATTAGGTGAAGACGGTTGTAAATAATTGAATTAGTGTTAGTGAACTTCTTGAGGTGACCATGCGTTGTCAGCTTTTATTACGGGTTGAGAAAGGTGAAGTGTATGATGACGATGCAATTACTGAACATGTTATGATAATTTAATAAGTAAAGGAATGAAGTATCAAAGGTTTGGTAGATCGGAAGGGATGCTAGCAACACCAGACAATAAGGTTAGGGCAAAGGCCTTTGTCCAAAAAATTTTTTTTTGTATCTCAAGTTTTTTTTTAAATAAAAGTAATTTGTTGAGTCATTGTTAAAGTATAATAAAACTATTAGTGTACATTCACACGGACCCCTACCATAAAGTTATTCACAAGCGATCTGTAGTTGCAATTATGGTTTTCTACTTGTCATCGACATAGCATTGACTACTAAGTCACCGAGGTTATCGGCCTCATAGCTGAGCAAACTACTTGCCTAATAACAATTAAAGAAACAATTTATTTTATGACAATTAATGTTTACTGCTTTTGATTCGGGTTTTATCACAATATATATTTTCTATTTGCGAAAACTTTTAAATGGCCTTTTCGTATTGTCGTTTCCCTATTAATATGTAAACTAGCTGTAAGTTTTCCGTAAATGATAAAATAAAATAAAATAAAAATACCTGTTGTCTATTAAGTACTTTTTGAGCTCATGTTGGGCCCTGTTAGGTTACTAAAATTCAAATTAGATACCGAATAAAGCACAAATTGGAAACTGTATTTGTTTATACGAAAATACCAGAGAAATAATTTCTACGAATCACAATTACAAAATATTCGCACATTGAAAATGAATAATCATTTATTATGTTTATTTATCGAAAAACCATAGTCGTTAGTACGATTTTAATAAAACCAAACATTATTAGTTCCACGAATAAAATTTAATAACACGTCTGGTTTATAAAAATTCGGAAGTGGAGGAAACGCTCGAAAACATCGACAAGTGGGCAGCAAGTGAAAGAGGAATAAAAAATGCCTGTATGCCAGACTTAAGTAATATTTTTTCCAAATCCATGGGTATAACGGATTTTTAAAATATCGATGTGGTTGCGCTGTCTTAACTATCACACTGTTGTAATCAATGATCACAAAACTAATTACGGCGACATCTATCGGTAAATGATTTAACTACCAGTTATTGCGATTAAATTTTTGATTATATTTTTAAATTATTAAGCAATATAATATATAGACCTCCATAGTGTTTTATAATAAAGAAATCACTGTTACCAAATACACTGAGATAAATCAATTAAGATATACAAGAATCTTCCATAAAATGTACGAGATAAAATAAATATAGCATAAACAAAGTAAATAACGTATAAAACAACGGCACCCGGCGGTAAAGTTTTCTAATTACTGTTAATACCAATATCAATTAACTTGCGCTAAGAATTAATTATCTCAGTATTACGGACCTTCATTTATTACTAAACTTTCACTAATCAATCTTCTAAAGTGGCCTAGATAACTACCGTTGCTGACTATATATTCAATATAAAGGGTAGCGATCCGACCCGGCTTTGCCCGGGTGCAGGTACTTTTTGAGTCCAGTCCACATTATACACATATTATTTCGCGTTAACTGTTTTATATTTAAACTCAACGTGACTGCCGTCCCATATTTATTTATTTACATACTTTATTATACACCTCAATAAAAGAGAATAATATGTGATAATACTATTACTTTATAATACTATTCCCGTACAATCCCGTTACATACTGTCCTGTCCTGTCTCATTCTATTCCATGACTCAAGGCATGCTATTTAATCCTGTTATATCCTTATTTCGTCCCTCCTATATTCTATCCAATCCCATCCCTTTAGGTTTGAAAGAGTAGCACATAAACATATTGGAATTCCTTGCTTATCCCACGGGAACAGTAATTTTTTTGGGATTAAATTAAAGTACCCTGTGTGTTAATCCAGGGTACTTCCATACCAAATATATAAATTTTAACAAAATTGGTTCAGCCGTTAGAACGTGAGAAGTAACAAACAAACTTTCGTCTTTATAATATTTGTAGGATTCATAGCTTTTCGTATATACGAAGTGTATTATTAAATAAATGAATAATTACCTAAATATACATAAATAATATGTCACAATTATAAATTAACAATAAATCTATTCAGGCAAATTTATAAATCGTCTTAATTTACGACGTCTATTTACATTTAAAGATACAAATTTAATTGAATATTTTGTAGTTAACAAGTCTATATTAATTAAAATAAGACTTTGGCTACTATTAACCAATTTGTATTTCTTTAAAATGTATATATTAAGATATTTTACGCTGAGATGATTTACTTCATTACAGGTCAGAAACAAATTGAATTTGCTATTTCCAAAGAAACAATGAAAGCATACGGGGATGGAATACTCCCGGCCTACTAATTAAAAACATTAATTAAAACTCTACACCACCCCAATTTGAAACGTTAAGCGGATAGTATCCAATAGCCCTAATAACGTGTCGGAGATATATCATTTCAAAACAATGGGTAATTAATTGGAGCCAGCATGTAATGTTTGTTAAACATGTCACGGCATCATCGCTTATCAAATAACTAATTGAACCAATTATCTGTAATACTCATAAATAATAATAATTTATTACTGGAAACATTTGTCAAAAGCCGCACTCGCACGATGAGCTAATCGACTATCACCGCTAATTGCCCCCGTCTGGTCCCCGGCGCGGCACCCCCGCACCGCCGCCCGCGCCCCGCCTCCCCCGGCGTCCTGCAGCGCTCCCCGCTCCGGCCCGCCCCTAACTAATTAGATAAGTTTGCAACTCGACTGTACTTCTGGTGCTCCACTCCACCGGTAAGCATCAATCTTTTTAATTAAACATTTTTGACACCGCAACGATTAGCCATCGAACCCATTTCTATGCTAATATTGTGAATAGTTTTAATTTAAATGCAAAACGACGAGCGAATATGGCAGCCTCGGTACAGTTACGTGAACAATGCACTGTTATGGGATTTTTCAACTTTTTACAATTCAATTAAAACCATGCTGTCATTGGAATATTTTTAACGTGTACACTTAGTTTTACAGAGCATTTTAAAGTGTAATAAAATTGTTTGAGTATAGCACCTAGTTATTCTAAATTATTAAGGCGGATGCTAAATACTTTCGACGATAAAAAGATTTTGGGCCATTTTGATTTGTTTGGATAAACTTCTAGAGGTCCTGATTACAGATTAGTATAGTTTTACCACTAAGAACGGTAATAAGTACCATGAGATAGGAAGTAAGTTATTATTGAGGTAAAAAGGAATTTCTAGATAATGAAAGTAAGAAATGAATTAGTGGAATTACTTATAAAAGAGAATGTAACAAAAAAGTTAATTGAGGTGTTGAATAAAGTTTCCATATTAATAATAAAAAAAAAATTGAAGTGCACACAATGGAAAATAATTGGTCTCCATTACGAAGAAAAAAAAAACACTTTTATTAAACACAGTGTCTATCAGGAAAAATATTGTGAAATTAATATCGGTTAATTTTACCTTATATGATGAAATCGTTTTCATAAGGTTTCTCAGAAAACTGCCAACATTTGCTTTCATATCCCGCTCGTAGTATACATACATTTTATAAAAAAATGTAATAACTACAACCCTATATAAATATATATTTTTTTATACAAATAGACTACATTCCATAATGGCAAATATAATATTTTCCAAACTAATGGCGGATTTGATGTTTTTTTAGTTTTTGCAGACCGGATGGATAGAAATCGTCGTCAACCACACAACATTGAGAAGCATGTTTGGTAAAGTGGAAGGGAGAAGATTTCGCGGCGAGGCACCGCTGGTTGGATCATGTGACATCACTCACTGGGAACTCTGTTACAACTGCTTTAAGAGAACTCACAACCGACAAAATTAATAAATAATATTTGTGGGCCTCGCAAACATTTGTCTCGGTGCGAGGATCGAACCCGCGGCCTCTCGTTTTACAGCCGAAGTCTAACCAACTCCGGCACGGAGGCTGTCAAAATTGTCAATTTGATTGTCAAATTGGGTAAATTTGACACACAGATCCATGAAGGCCTTTCAGAGACACGACATTCATTAATGAAGAACACGACTGGGAAGACGATGCCCGATGGATAGGAATACCCCATCAGTTATAACTTACAATTAAAAATTATAGAGACGTATTGATAAAACGAATGCAAATTGAAATAAAACTATTTTTACGGATTTTATCGCGATTTGGTTTAATTTTTACATTTTTTAACTTCCCGACGTTTCGATTACTTTACAGCTTTCGTGGTCACGGGGCGGTCCGCCCCGTGACCATGTAAAAATTAAACCAAATCGCGATAAAATCCGTAAAAATAGTTTTATTTCAATGTGTAACATTCGCGTAAATCTAAGAAACCATTACGAATGCAAATATTGGTATAATGAAAGATTTGTGGAATGAGGCACACATCCTTTGATGCAAAAAAAAAAAAATAAGACGACTGATCAACTTTAATGGCAACTCATTAGGCAAGTCTATAAATTAATTAAATGAGCACTGACTGCAGCGCGGCTCATTTTAATAGCATACACTATATAAATTACAATGAAAAATAAACAAATAAAAAACGATTAGAAAACGTACAAAAATTCAAACAACAGGCAATATGTAAATACGATACGAGAAATAGTAAATTGGAATATAAAACAGGTTATCATAATTAATTGGTTATTGACACACATATTCAACGTAATATAAAGTATTTTAATCGATCCATTTATTATATTCATTGCGTTGGTACGTTCATGAGCGCATTAATTTCGTTAATAGGTTCATATTACGGAATGTGCTATTTACATATATGTAGATGTGATTGTTATCTGACATTGATTTTTAGTTCCCATAAATATTTTTATTAGTGGCGTGTTTTTAGCAAATTGACTATTTGGACGCGATAAGGCAAGCAGACATTATCAAGATAAATTGGTTGAAAGCTTTTAAAGATAGAATCGTCTACGGCTGTAAGGTAATCATGTATGTATATTTTATATCATTTGTATATTAAAAAAAGATTAGTTGATATTCCCAGTTTGGTTCGCATGTTTCACTAAATTTACTTTACACAAACAATACTTATTTGGGATTAAAAGTACACGTTTAAAAGTTTACACTATAAGAGTCAGCATTGTATGCGAAGTGTAACTTTATATTAAATCAAAAATTCCTTTATGGTACATTTTTAAGTAAGTGCCAAATGTCTAAGGTAACGAAAGAAAAAAAAAATGATTGAAATCCAGTGGTATTGTGTGATATGCGTAAAACAGCGGACCTATTTTTTTATATAATAAGGGTAATTTATTAGAACCCATTGTCCAAATAATTTAAAGATCCGTGAACCTAGTCTTAGGTCACATTTAAAATGTTTAAGAAGTAACTACGGATTTAATAGTGTTAACTTTTAAAATTAGGGGCAATTTAAAAGTATACAATTTAATAAAAAGTTTTCCAAATTGTTAGCAGAAGAAAGAACTATAAACAAAGATCCAACAGCCAGCGAACGGGGAAATGGGTCGTAATACAAGTTTGCTGTCATTGTGGAACAAAATGATCACTTCCGAGTTAAATTTACTGCGTTAAAGTGAGTAAAAAAAGGGTTAATTCGTGCGCCCGTAAAATCATATAGCTTATCATAAATAATCGCGTATATATGTAATTAATTTATAGACAAGTGGTAGTTAAGTTTAATAAGATTGAAATATGAATAAGGCAATATATTTTTATTCCTGTTCATCTCGAGCCCGAGAGCATAAAACAATTAATTTCTACCACACTAACAATCTGAGGCTTATAAAACAAGTATCGAATCCATTATAGATGAACGATGGGCAATAAATCAGCGTGTACAATGGCACATTGTCTGTCGCTCAAGTTGATTAAATAAATAAATAAGTAGGTGCGGGTCCGGGACTGTCGGGCAGATCTTATCGGCCGCCAGCCGCGACATTTATAGCAGCGACAATGCACCCTCTACACATGATTGTAAGGTTTTTTATGTCCAAGTATGAAATCGTTAACCATCTAATCGGTTGTGAATGAGCGATTTAGTGCACTGTTTCGAGCGTGTTTGTTTGAAACTTGAATAGTGTGTTGGTCTTGTTAGTTAGGATACCTCGTGGGGATGTTGTTCCGAGCTGGCGTCGACGTTTACACTTCATCTCTCACGCTAAGACACGCGAGCGTGTTATCTTCAATCCGTACATAACTTTATGTTCTACATTCGGAAACGCCATGAAATTGAATGTTCAATAAAATAAAGCAATCTGGGGCCGGTTGCAACATGTGACATACAATTTACATGCGGTATTAATGACGACACAAATTTTAACGAGTGTCCAGCTACGATATTTAGGGCGCTTTATTTAGGGTAAAAGGCTCGGTAATTGGCGTGGCCGGATGCAGCACACAGCACACAGGTGCTCGGTGCGTGCACCCTCTCGTCGGTACAGGAAATGAGAGCCAATTTGAATTTCTTACCTGGCGAATCGATTAATTGGGATACCTATTAAATCGGCCACTTGAATGCACCTTTTATCTGTACAGAGCATGCAGCGAGTGGTTTGATTCTAAGTACATATCAACAATAAACTATTTTATAGTAAATATTTTATCCGCACTCGTAGTAAAAATATTTTCACTTCGCAAAGGATTTTTTCCCTACAATTGAATTGATTTGTAACATAAAAGGGTAATTGGAAGTTTAACCTGAACGGAAATAAAGGAATTATTAGAAAACAATCCGGCGGCGCGGGTGCGAGGGGGGGGGGGGGAGCAGAGCCGCGAAGGAAGGGTGTCTAATTAGGGAGAGGGGGCGAAGGTAATGAGCCGCGATCGCCGCTCCGATATAACGAAGGCTATTTACGCGGTGGTCGCTCGAAAATTGCGAGGTTTTGTTTTAAAAGCGGTTACCGTTTGAGTTTTGCGATTAAGGAGTTTAATTAGACAGTGTTGTTTACAACCTCATTACGGTAGGTAACGTCGGAAAATAGCCTCGGATATCGGCCGATAATTTATGAAGTTGAAAAATGAGTTTCTTGCCGCTAAGTAGATTCTGTTGTAGATTATAAAACGTACAATCCGGGCTTATGAATAAACACGACTACAATTTTCTCACTCTTATTGTGGAAGCAATTTTCGATTTTAATGCTTTTGGAATAGGTTTAATTACAGCAAAAGTTTATCATAAACTTGACCTTCAATTGTTCTACAACCGCCATTATCAATACGGTTTAAAATTGATAGGTAGCAATGCTAATGTTGAGCTGTACAATTGACACAAGAATAAGCAATTTTTTGTTATCATTTGTAAATTCTAGAACATAATATACGCGACGAACATTTTGAAGGCTCTCAAAATCCGTTGCCAGCCTTGTGAAATGCAAATAAAAATGAGTTTTATAGGTTGTATGTTCAAGCATTTTACCATATTATGTTAAGACTTTGAGGAAAATATAGAGATATGTAGATATATTTAATCGAAAATTTTTATCTGTATTGTGATTGAACATAATGCCACAATTAAAATGTTGTTTATTTATTTATAGGTAAGTTCATACAGAAATCATTCAATTTCCAATACTTTGTTTAAGTTTGTATCTAAGATATTGTGATTATGGTTAAAGATTTATTTAAATAACTACGGGTGGGAGAATAAAAATGAGAAAACATTCAATATAGAAGGGCCTGGCTCAATCGGCTATGCAGTAAAATGTAAGAAAGTGGTGAAATCTCGATTTATAAATGTGGTGGACGACCTTGAAAGCACGGAAAAAGCACATCTCTGTGAAGTTGTGGATGTTCAAGGAAGGTTGTATGGGACAGTAATTATAATTGATCATTCCCATAAGCTTACTAAATTGTCTGTGACCTGCGAAAAAGTTGACATCATTTTTTGATGTTGAATTTAATACTCCGTGTCCTTATCTGGAATTTCGCAACCAAATCTAATTAATATAAATACACTGTTTGCAGATGTAAAATATATTTTTTTAAAAGAATACTTACAAAAATATTTTTTCTAAGTTTTTTAAGGGTGGTTATAATTGGCTTTATAATGGCCTGTTTAGCTGTAATCAGTGCAGTTGGCGCATCGTATGTGCGAGACAAAAGCGGGTTTTTGCCTGTGTGTAGACGTCCCGCCGACATCATTAACGTATCGACAAAGTTAGCCGCGCAGTTATTCGCTAATGTGACAACAACACAGAGAAAACCCGCCACAAATGAGGGCCCATCTTTTTGGCTTAGGGCTTGGGTGCACTGGGAGGTGAGGTAAACCTTTTTTTAGGTGTTGATGCTGGATTAAGTATACGTAACAATATAGAGGTAGAATATCTATGAAACGGTATGATGAATATGTACACAAAATATACACAAAATCAATGGTTAAATTTTAATCATCTATCATTCTGTTGGTGGCAGAGCATTGAGTAATCTTATAAAAATCTACTAGTACTGTACTAGTACTACAAAAAACAATTTCCACGACAACTTTAATATTATACAATCTATGTAGAAAATTTGGGACACCACATGGAAACATAGATTAATTAGGAAAGCTTTTAGAAAAGCGCATCTCTATAGTTAACATGTACAAATTTTCTCTTGTTAAGAAAAAGGCTAGATTATCGTTTTAAATTTTACATATTGCAATTATAGCTGATGCAAGAAGGAACGAAGCTCAATGCTTCAATCCAATGGATAAATAGCAAGATTTGAGCTTTTTCAATATCAATATCGATGATGATAGGGTTAAGCGGATGAGTCGTGTCAAAACCCATAATTAAATATGCAGTTAACAAACACAACTTGAAAGAAGTGCAATCCATTTTTATACTAAATTTAGTTGAGCTAGCCACTGTAGTGTTACGTCGAAATTATTAGTGATAGTACAAGGGTTCTATCAAAAGGAGACGCTGTTCGTATTATCGCAGTTTAAACCTTTGAAATTGATGAACAAGCCAGGAGAGAAGAATAGTCGCTTATGGAATAAGGGGTCACTTATAATCGTCAGCAAGAAATATTCGTAGGATAAAATAAATACGATCAAATAAAAAATTCAAACTTTAGTGTTAAAGTCATCCAATTGCGTCTCTTTCATTATTCACTCAAGTAATAATTCATTTGATAAAAGCTATCCACTTCATCATCATCATCATCATCATCAGCCCGTTGCAGTCCACTGCTGGACATAGGCCTCTCCCAAGGTACGCCACAGAGCCCGGTCTGCTGCTTTACGCATCCAGTCGCTGCCGACCCTTTTATGCAAGTCGTCCCGCCATCTGGCCAGAGGACGTCCCACGCTACGTTTTCCAATACGCGGTCTCCACTCCAGAACACGCTATCCACTTGTATCTTAATAAAATATCAGCGCAAGTGGTATAATATGATTGTGGCACCAAGTGTGCCCCGAGCTTACCGGGTGTATTCTAATCGCGTGTTAGCGTGGCCCGTTTTTGCTAACGAATAGGTTGCGTTAAGGCGACGTAGACGGGTATATCGACGGGGAATTTCGCCTCATTAAAAGTTGCGACCTGCGGAGGAGGCAATTTGGAGGCTTGCGACGTCTTCGCCACTACTTATTAACGATCCGAGTTTACACTATGACGCGGCCGTCTCGGCCGTCTTCGTTTTGTCCCTTGATATTTTATTTACGTTAGATGTACACTATTATTATTAGCAGCATCCCTCGCGTGCTGCGGTCGCCGCCCCACCTGCACCACTCGAATTAGTAAACAAACGTCTTTACGAGCGGTTTTACGATCCCCGCGATATTTCGGTCTCGCGCACGCCGTTTTACGACATAATGAATTTGTTGATGAACTAGGTATTAGAAAGTTTCGAAATAGACGCGTCTAGTGACCGTGCCATCGGCGGACTGCGGCCTGGCGCGCGTACTAACATTATTGTGGCATTATTTTATTAACTACTGTTCGCCTAACCGGCCTCATAATACCAGAGATAATGTAACTCCGTAAAGTTTAAATATAACCTACATTCATAAACTCACGCCTTCATCCCAGAAGGGGTAGGCAGAGGCACAATCAGGACACCCACCTGATATAGTATAAATTTGTTAACGGAACGGAATAATAAAGACGATAATTAGCAGAGTCCACATAAATAAGACATACGAATAAAGATTACCCAAATCGTGTTAGCGTTATAATAATGCGGTAAACAACAAAATTATGGGCGCTGTGGAACATAATTAAAGCATCTCCAATAAAGTTAAGCATAAATTTACATATCGGTGCCGTCATGCCTCTGTTATTAATAAGTAAGTCGTAGTAAGTTGGTAGTGCAGAGAGCACGCGTCTCATAGTTATTGCGAGGTTAACACATGAGGTTAATTAAGATCAGAAGCGGGACCTATAACTAGCTAACGTTGCCGACACTCCGAGCGAGTTTACTGAGTGCTTCTCCTTAATTGATACGATTTGATCGTCATCACAGGCTCGATTATTCTCTCGATACAAATTAATTAAATGAACCTATCTACCCCGATCGATAACTTCGGTGATAAATGCTCCTACACAAATATCACAATTAAAAAGAGGGGTTGACGAAAAGGGATTCCACACATGTCAATAAAAGTTCATGTAAAATAAAAAAGTATTTATCTCGGCATGAAATGTCAGCGTGACTATATTACCATCAGTAAAATCTAACAGAATTTGATGCAAAACATTATTAAAAATTCCTTTGACAGCGGTGGCTATCGAATAATGATTTGTGTATGTCACGCGCCAGCTTCTGCTGTCATACTTGCGCCAAATTTTCGGGCGTAACGGTTATTTTCTATTTTTCTACTGGCGAGCCGGACGCCGGGTACTGCGTTTATTTATTAACGAAATTCGTCGGCGCGTGCAACACGTCGCCAGCGGCGGCAGCCGATCGCGCCAATATCAACTGGACGCGACCGAAATAGAGTTTAATATTGACCGATAGACATGGAGTGCGTGGGGCGTTTTTGATCGCGCCAACACCGTTTACGAGACTGCATAGGCGCGACGCGGCATTGCGCCCGTGCGCTCCACCCATATCAATTTCGAATAGGTTTCCTATTCGGACGGAGAGATTGCGTTTTGATCGTTTTGTGTGTAAAACTGTTGCCCTAAATTAAACGCTTTAATAATAGAATAGAAAAAACTCGTCGGGTTGTGTTGACACGGCGCGATATCGAGCGTGAGGTGCGCTTTTAATATTTCATTTAAATGTAAATAGTCGCTGGCGCTGCGGCGCTGGCTCGGCCGCTCGTCCATGCTCGCGCCGCTCGTCGCTCGGCACACGTACGCCGCATCGATGTGCGGAATGATCCATTACAAACTACTTCCAATTAGCGATATTGCAGTTACAAATCAAATTGAACCGGGTCCTGTACGAGAGCGGTTCGCTAATTAGAGCTGCGGGCGAGGTGCCCCCTACGAACTAATCAGGTGGCTAAATAATGTAGTCGTGACGGCGTCGTTACCGCTCGTGAGACAGACGTTATTAATTAACATCACATCGGCCCGCCTCACCCCCCACCCCTCGCCCCCTCCCGCCCGGCGCCCCGGCGCCCTGCGTCCCGGGAGCGCCCTGCGTCGGTCGCCTTGTGGTAAGTGCATCCATTCACTAACGCATATCTGTATAGCGTTGCCAGGTCGCCAAACCTAATAGCCGGACAGATCAGCCAGTTTGGCCGGACATTTGGTTAAAAAAGCCGGACACCCTATATTATTGAGGATTTTGTCTTAGTATTAATAGGTACGACAATTTTTTTTATGTAAAATCAAGTCTTTTTGATTATTATCATAAATCTCGGCCACGCTCGGCGGCGCGGCGGCAGTGCTCGCTTGTTTGCGAAATGTAAAAAGCCTAACAAAAGCCGGACAAGACGGACACCGTTTATTTTAGCCGGACATGCAATCAAAAAGCCTAACTATGTCCGGCTTTATCCGGACGCCTGGCAACGCTATATCTGTATTTCTAACAATGTAAGTCGAAATTGCATTGTTATTGGAAATCAAATAATTGATAGAATGCACTAAGGACAATAGATAACAATAATATTAATTTATTATTTCAAGACAAAATGTGAAAAAGTACAGTAAAAATCTTATTTTGTTTAAATTGCTGTTAGTGAATAATTCAATGCAAGTCAAGTGTGCAATAAATAAAAAGATCAACTTCCAGAAAAAAAACTTAATATTAAATAAAATAGTCATAAAAATATTCGGAACTGAATATTCTTTTACATTCCCATAGCTCTACTTGAAATAAAATTAATTTACTCATGCGGAAAACAAATAAGCGTTCATCCCATGATGTTACCTCCGAGCAGCAAGGCTACCCTTAAAGCCATATGACAGGAACTCATATGAGTTTATAGTACCTATAGAGGCAGTCCCTAACTTGGGAGTGTGATGAAGGAGTCGGTTAATTGAATAAAGTTTCACTCACTTCCAAACAAACGCACGTTACTTGAATACAAGTCGAAACGTAAAAAGTTTACATTGTCTCCGCACGCCGTAAAATACTTCAATTTTCTGAATTACGTTAATAACGTTGAGCAAAATATGATTTTAATATAATCAAAATAGCAGCCGCCGCTGAAATTAAACTGAATATACCTTCAGTATTCATTGTATACGTTTGCGCAGTAACTGCAGCAACTAACGTCGCCAGTCTTAGTTGTAAGCCAAGAGCGTCCAATTAAGAACCCAAACACAGTATCAATTTAATGTAACAGAGACTTGGCCGTGCATGTACAAGATTGGTTCATCTCGTGAATTTCTCGTAGCTTTCTGTAGAACACGACTTGTGCCGTTCTACGGCCGACAACAAACATGTCGATGAGCCTGGCGACACTAAATTGATGAAGACAAATATCGGTAGTATATTGAATGCGAGTTGATGCCGTCCGTCGACATCCTGCCACCAACACAGCCCATAGTCTTACAAAATGTATTGTGTTCACAGCCGCTGAGCTTTGTAATTAATGGTCATGCAGCATCCACTTCTTGATGGATTGCTATGAAATATTGAAGTCGGGATATTAATGGACCGCTCTTAATCTTAATGTTCGCTAAAAACGATTCTCTAATTGCAAATAAAGAAAGCAACATGAGTATCCAAATGTACTCACAATAAAATCGGTTTGAAAAGCTAAACTGATATATATTTTTGTCTTTTTCATGCATCACACAGTTAATTCGTTTGTTAGAGTAGGTGGTTAAAAAGCAGTTGATCTGTCTACGACCATAGAGTTTGCGGTCATAGACAACCCTTTTTTCATTTCCATCTAAGATTAATACGAAAAACTATAAATGCAAATTAAAACGACTTCATTACCCTAGTACCATATCAGGAAACAAGTTAATAGTAGAAATATTAAAATACGCAGCAGTGTCTGTGCCAACTTGATCGATTTCATCATAGAGTAATTATTATAGTCGCTTGAGGATAATATATTCGTGGTTTATAAGTATATTTAATTACGTATAATTGTGTATTGGTTTATAATTTATAAACATCAAGCGTATATTCATAATAATATTTATATAATTAGCACAACTGTTGTAGGAAGACAGTTTATTGTTTTGCATATTATTACATACATTAGGTACATACCTACATATAGAATACTTGTTAGTTCATCAAGCACTCGTAGGTGATCCCTTTACTTTTCGTATATCAATTTTATACACGACTGCGCAGTGGCGGCGCAGTTGTACTACGGTAGATTACAACGCCAAGGTCTCAGATTCGAATCCTAGGCTAGGCAAAGTGATATTGGAGTTTTCTATTTATTATGAAATGAAATTACTTTTAAGTTAAGACTGAGCGAAAGCAGACTTTGACATCCTTCGAGATATCGCTTTAAAGAACAAAAGGTATCGCATGGCATTCAAGCGGCTTACCTAATGAAATGATTACTAACGCCCATAAATGCTTACATCAATGCTCGGTTATTAGTCGGGGCGTTACTGGAATTTGAGGGCTATAGGTGGAATGCTAGTGGGAAATTATTGGTGGGGATTATCATTCAGGAATAATAATAAATACACCCAACAGTTTCATACATAGTCATGAACACAAACTACGAACAAGTCTTGTGTCGTGGGCATAAGAAACTACGTGCCCAAGCGGTTCTTCAACACCGAAATAAACAATTGAAGATCACACAAACATGAGCTTGGGTGCATGCAATCCAAGGCCGCTAGTTTCTAACCTTGTCTCATATCCTCTGTGCACCATAAATTTCATATGATCGATGCTTTATTAACTTAATAAAGACAATATCTAGCCGAAGTATGTAAACAATGGTGTTTATTTCACAACAACACGTTTACATTAACGTGGTCAGCGTAAACATGATTTACCAAAAGTGAGCTGGCATTTGAAGCTGTCAGCTTCCAAATATCTGCATTCTGGTGTGATTTACGTGTGGGCAGTGGGCATGTGGGGCCGTGTCGAAGGCACATTTCATGTCCTCCACACGACCATTAAATTGCTTTTGACTAATGTATTACGCAAATGGCTTGTTCAGAGACGTGGGTATACCGAGTGTTATCTAATAATAGTGTGAAAATATTACTAAACTATTCGACAAAAAATAGTATATAAATAAAATAAAATTATAAACATGGGTATTAAGATCGCATTGGAGGTCACCTAACTCCAAGAGAAGGTTAAGAATCCACTCGTATAGTGGATGGAGGACTTAATAAAGACCTTATGTCGTTGATAGCGGGTACTTTTCAATAGGTTACTGTCCTTTACGGGGGCCTATATTCAGCAGTGAAATACTTGAGCCTAAAAATGATGACGAACGATATTCTGCGATTTAGTAAATGATCTTGTTATAATATCGACTATCGAGAAAATAAATTAAAGATTATATTTATTCAACAAAGAAAACATGTCTGTTAAAAAGCAACGTTAAGGAATAACCCAGTGATTCGTATTTTGATATAATTAGAGAAAAACATAAGACACAGATTGAATGCAATATATTATTTATAGCCTTTTAAGATTCTTTAGTCACACATCACATTCGAAATCGCTGAATTATACAAATATTATCGAATTAATGCATTTAAAGAATGCAAAATAGGCAAAAATAGCATTGCTAAATGAAATTATACGTGGTTTAGCCAACATAAAACTATTTCGTTTCTAGGATATTATACATATTATTCGTTGACCCGATATTTAATTAAGGAAGGAGTTAATTTCGAAATCAACATTTACGTCGAACTACATTTAAAATATGCATAAAAATGTCACTTAAAGTAATTTATGGGCCGAAACAAGACCGTTTATAATTATACATAACAACCAAACAGAAATAGACGAAGATTGAGTCATCAACACGTATAGTACAACACGACTGGCGACAAAACCGAACTCTGACGAAAAGTTGATTACATACATTCTTGTAATTGTTATAATAACACATCTGTGTTTTGTATTGTTGTTCGAATTTGAAAGTTGTTATTTTTTAAAATTTCCTTTAAAATACGTAGATGACATAACCAAGATAAACTTTGCAGTAACTATTACAAATCTTATCTCAAATGTTAATAATTTTAGGCGTGAAATAAAATTCCAAAAAAGATTTCATATATTTAATGTTTTTCCATAACACCATTTTAAGGCTGAGATAAAGATTAGATAGTGTTATATAATTGTTCTAAAGATTTAAAAAACAAATATTTCGATCCATTTCTAAATTCGATTATCAATGTTTGATCATCGTTAATTATAATAATTTATAATGAATATTTCTAGAGTATTATTGGTTATCTCACAATTTATTGATATTATTTAATTAATGATTCTTTTGATTACAAATATTGCTGAATGTGTCAAGCGGGATGATTAAGAAGTCAATTAATGTATTGAGAGGTGTTGATAAGTCTAAATTTAAGAGATGTTTTTAGCTATTATCTAACAGACAATCTGCAAATTTACATTCAGATTTTCCCAACACTTATAAAAACTAGTTCAGTAGGTTTTTAAATATAAATCGTTTACTATAAGTTATTGATCTTTATACGATAGTATTTTATGCATTCGCCTTCTTTTCTCACGAGATCCAAGTCACATGTTATGAGAATATTTTAATTATAAATAGACGGAATAATATGTTTTATTCAAGTCTGTGTTCCCACGTTTTAAAGTACGCGGATTTAGTGCTATATTCTATGTTATGAAATAATGTAAGAGTAATTATTATTAACAATTAACAGGACACCCATTATGGAGCTATTGAAAGCTGGTAGCAGACAGAAACCGAACACTAGATAAAATGAAAAAAAAAATATGTTCGTCACAAACATTCCTTCAGATCGGTTTTGAATAACCTTTAGTAAATATATTAATCAATACGGTAGCTTTTCTATCTACTTGCCGTTGCCCATTATATTGTAGGTCTCTCATATGTGAGAGGCCGCCTGAATAGGTGCCACCGCAATGTCTATATGTCCCCCCAAACAGCAGTGTGAATGCACGGTTGTGTTCCGGTTTGAAGGACATTGTAATCAGAATAACTACTGGACATAACGAGACTTAACATCTAATATCTCAGGATGGCGAGCGCAGAGGAATGCCAAGCATTGCTTTGTACTTCATTGTGTCGTTTAGTTTTGCTACTGTCGACGAGCGGTCCTATCGCTTACCATCAGGCGAATGGCACGCTCGTCTCGCCATTCGTCGCTATGAAAAAATAAAACGTTGAAGAAAGATTTTGTACCTACATACAATTACGATAAGGAGTTTATATGGGGTTAATTATTTATGGTAACTGCCTACTGGTCTTACGAGTAAGTTTCTTTAAAGAAAAACATAAAGCCAAGATTCGACACATATCGTCTCTTAAGCACATTTCTGTATGCGCATTAACATCGAATTTAGTAAATTTTATATTGCATTCAGTGTGTGCAGGGCTTTAACGCCACAAATAGCGTCCTCGTGTGAACATATACTCGTATTTAGAACATTAATTAACGATTAAAAGGCTTTGTTAATTGATTATAGTGGGCACATCCGCGTACACATAAGCATAGCATAATATTGTTATATTAAGATAAAAACTGGGTTTTTATTGGAATAATTAATGTTCGACGAGCATTCAAGTGCACGTTTCAACGAGTCATAAAATTGTTGCATTTTCCTCCTATCCAATTGTGGGTGTTTTTTTATATTGTCATATTCCGACTTGTTGTGGGTACCGCATAAGCATAAAAAAACATCGGTTCCATTTTTAAACGACATCAAAATAGGAGGGTTTCTCAATTCGGACCGTATTTTGTTTTTCTTGTTTTTTTTTACGGAAATACAATACAAACTTTTCATAAATAACTTTTTTAACATACTGGTCATATTGATAGTAGCGATGGTTTTTGTTGGTTCGTTCTTTACTGTAACAGATAGAGAAGATTTTGGCATACATACACCTAGTTTATTAATTTCGAAAACAATGATTTTACCTTTACCATTATAGAAGAGAATATGGTCACAGAATAAAGTAAATTCAAGTTAAATTTTACAACAATATATTTAATAAATTGCATTTAAAAATACCATTTATAAATCCTATATACATCATATAACATTCAGCATATTATGCTCAGTAATATCAAAGACAACCGTTCCTTACATAACCACGTGTGTTCACTTCTTGAATATAAACCCGGATTGCACACAACGTATTAGATGCAAGATTAATCCCTTTAGAAAGCCGGCTCTCCTTCATAGCGTTTTCGGTACAGATATGGATATTGGTAATCGAGTTCCAAAGATTGTTTCGCCAAAGCTCTTTAGTTCCAGTGACTTCGGCTCGGAGACATCGGCCAGTGGATTGACAAAGACACAAACGAAATTTATCTAGACCATGCACCGAGATAACCTAATCATTTAGCTGTCTATGCCTTTTAATAGATCAGCCATAGCTTCGAGCTTATTCTCAGAACTGAGCGTAATTGTAGAATAACTTCCTTGATTTATTTTCATGGGAATCAAAGGGTATTCTGTGATAATAATAAATATGAATATTACACTGGCTTCGATGTTTTAAAAGTTTCTGTTTTGGAATAATTGTTTTTACATGTGATATATTCATTTCGAAATTGGCAGCCTTAGTGCAAATCGAATTGGAACTTTAATTAGCATTAATTAAAGTCTTTTGGTATTTAATAAGTTTTCCTCTAACAAGTAAGTTAATTAGACACTCCTTGCTTTTGATACAAAGTAAACGTTGACAACAATGTCTCGTAATGCACCGCAAAACGTTGCACCAATACAAACGCGCGAATTAATTAAGATGACGGTGCATATTGTCTATTTTTTAATTAACACGCAGTGACATCAGTGTTTAACATCGCGCATCGCAGCCGGCCGACATCCATTTACGTACAATGTCAATTTGCGCAAGAGAAACGCTCGAGTCCCGGACACAGGGCCTCATTAGAGGCGAGCGGTTGCAATTAAACCGCGCGTCTTTTGCGACTTAACGAGCAACGCCCAAATTGGACGCCGCGTCGCCGTCGCAGCCCCGCGCCGCGCTCGCCGCGGGCACGCATTCAATAACATATGCTATTGATTAATATTTATTTGATTTTGCATTGCTGCATATGCAGTGGTTCTGCTATCTCGAACCGTATATGTGAAGTAAAGAAAATAGGATGACAAATATTATTATTGTTTATACAGTTCGCTACAAAATGAAACTATTGTTTAAATTTTATTTTTCCCTTTCCTTAAGCATATAAAAAAATAAAATGATGATGCTGCCCGAACTGAAGACTTCTTCCCATTGCATGTTTTGATATATTTGACGCGGAAACAATAATTCAATTATAATTAGTGAATATGGACCAGGCAAAAGTAATAGTCACCAATTGTCATTATTATAATGTAAGAGAAATACACAATATTGAGAGCAAGAAGACACATCTTCACTCTCTGTGTCTCTCTCTTCAGCCACAGGAAGACCACTGCTGAACATAGGTCTTGTGCACATCGTCTTGTTTGAAGCGGCCTGCATCCAGCGACCTTTTATTCAGAATATTCTTCTATTTAATATCTTTTAAAATCCATTAATAAATGAAATTCGTGGAATATGTTGGTAAGATCGCAAGTTGTGAATTTAAAACGAGGTAAGTTAATAAGAATGGGTAAGGTGTTGGTATTTTACAGGGCGTCTCGTTAGTGGCGCGGCGTGCGGCGCGGCGGCGTGGCGCGGGCGGGTGTCGGGCGGCGGGCGGGCTGCTGATTGCCGATTGAGCAGCAATTGCCTTGATTGACGGAGCCCGCACGCGTCCTAACGAACCTGCTTTCAACGGCTACGTGGACGTGCCCCATGTACGCAGCCGAGCTCCGAGCGCCGACCGCTACTTCATCTTAACTAGCGCCAAAATACCTTAATACGTCAACCACTTCGCAAATTACTGTAACTTTATTTTCGCATTGGCGCGTGTTAGCCACTTCAAGACTGTTTATTGATTGACAATATACGAGTAGTGGGTGCGACGCGTATTCAATAATCACATCATTAATTTATTGTAGATATATTGTATTCTTATTTTAATTAATTAATTTAAATCATCACTTCGATGCATCGATTCGCTAGATGGCTGATAATATCTTTAGGAAAACGTAAGAAACATTTTCTGTTACCACATTACTAATTGTGTAAGTGCTATGACACTTTTGGCGCAAAGTTAGTAATTAAGGTGTAATAATTGAAACAGCTCCTTGAATTATTGGAATTTATTGTACTATTTTCAAGATGTTATTAAGTTTTTCATACCACGGATAAAATGTATTGATTAGAATTTACACAACTTATGCACTCGTATCAAGTTTGTAGGAATGTCTACTGATAATAACTGATGTTTAGTGTTTACATTGATAATGTTTATCAATATAATCAGTGCCTGCACGTATGAAATGTAAACAGTTTGTAGGCGCGCAGGAATCTAATCACTTTTGGGACTCGTAGACTTGCTACGTGCTACGAGCGTCCTTGCTAGTTTCCGTCAAATTATACTATACCCCATTCAGATCAGAAACAAATTCAAAATAGGTACAAATACGAACACGACTAATGACTATTAAGACTATGAAGAAGCCATAAATCATGATGAAATATGAATTAAGCGTGCTTAATGTTTGTGTAATACTACCATGGCGTCGTTTAATAGCAACACATATGAAGCACTACAGTGCGGTGGTAGTCGTCTCCGAAGGCGGCGCGACGTGTAATTCGGTGCGTACACAGTAATCAGCAGCACGAAACATCATCAGCGTCTTTGTGGAGCGAGACCGCAATCCATCATATCGGGACAAAAGGCGACGGATAAACGCGGCGGTTGTTTGCGTGAGAGAACGTTAATTTTGTTAAGGAGTCTCAATCAGGGAAGGCGTGCAAGTAAAGTCGTCGGCCGCGGGAGCGATTCGAGCGAATTACCGAGCGGAGTACCTGGAGGCGCGGGGGCCGACTCGTTAGTTGTTGTTTGCCGAGTAACGCGGGTCAATCAGCAGAGACATGCACGGAACCGCATTTCTTCATCCCCCTCTGTGGCCCCGCACCTGCCGCTCCCCGCTCGTTAGGCCGCGCCGTCTCTGTCAACTGTGAGACGGGCTTTATCGAATCTACGACGCACGACCCGCGCCGCGGTCGGCCCACTCTTCGCTCTAGTTTGGCTCGCAACCGCCGGTAAACAAGGGAAATCAGTGTAAAACGAATTTATATGAACGTCAAACACGCCAATCTAAAGCTATATCGGCTCGGTGCCACCGCCACCACATCGGGAACGCTGAGCGCCGCTCATTATCCTTGAATAAGGAAAATGAATGCAATAATGAGGATAGTAATCTGCGTTCGTTAGTGTACACTTTGCCATAATCTGTGATAATTGGGTCGGATTCCTTGCATTCTGTTAATTAACGCTCCTTGAGGCAGCTGCGGTCCACGTGCGCCCGGCGCGACGTCCCTACTCTCTATATATTATTTTCGTCCACAATTCCGTAAAAGGTGAAACTAAATACTTTTAATGTTTTGCTAGTTAGTTTTAAGGATTTTATATTTAGATTTTTATTACAATTAAATTTATTGGTTCGACCAAATTACTACAAGCAACCGATGGTAAACGCAATGCAATCCAAATAGACACAATCATGCCACCCAGCCCGAAACCCGACATACACAAGCTAACTCGAAACGCGACACATTCGGACGAAAACATACATTCCTTATGAATCAATATTAATTACAATATTATATTATTTTGATACAAACTGAACTATTGTGTCTTCCAAGTGTTAATAATAATGTTAGCAGCAGTCCTGAGCTGGTATACAATAAAAATCGAGAAATAAACACATGTGTTAATGAAGTACGAATGCACTAACGACGTGATTGCGGCCGCGATTACATTTTTGTTGCGAATGAAAAGTGGAAATCAGAATTCTTTACATTTTATAACATTATTGTCGGTGTGGTACCACAGATAACCATTTGGTATTGAATAAAACTTACATTTTTGCAAGGTAAAAAGTTAAATTCGTATCCAAATAAAACACCACTATCAACGTGCTTAGATATTTTTTTATAATAGTTCGTTAATCGGCTAAATACAATGAATGTATCACAAAACGTTAAAAGTCCAAAGAGTAAGAAAAACTTCGTTACCGACGTCCTAAATTAGTTCTTAGCGTTCTTTAACGAGACCAATTTAGTCGGTTTGCGAGGCGACGTGGATGGTTCGTTGTGTGCAAAACTGCGTACTTTTTGTTCCCGCTCAGGTAGACAACACAACAGTTTAAAGCATTTTCATAACAATGCGCCCGCGGCTTTCTCGGTATACCTTTTTTTAGGCGATTGACAGACACGCCATTGTCATCCGCAGATGACGGACTAAAAACTGAACCTTTTATCGATGATCATTGAAAAAGATCGATCGAGATTGGAGAACACCGAATACCGTTCCATAAAAGGTTCCAATTAGTTGTTACAGACGGGAGTTAGCCGCGAATAGAGAAAAAGACTGACCTCGTGTAATCGCTTTTGCATAATATCATCCCGCCTTTGAAGTAGAAGGAGCGGCCCATGTCCGCGAGCGCCTGGCCGCAGCACGTGCACTTGAGGCAGCCGTGGTGCCAGTACCGGTCGAGCGCGTGCAGCAGGAACCTCTCCACGATCTTGCCGCCGCAGCCGGCGCACTCCTTGAGCGCGGGGTTGTTGTTGTTGTGCGGGTAGTCGTGTCCGTTGGTGGCGAACGCGGCCTCCGGCGAGGGCGGGTGCGGCGAGCTGAGCTCCGCGTACCCGTGGTAGTGCGGGTTCATGCTCAACGCGCTGGCTGCCAGCTTGACGGTTGGAGCGGGGACCGCTCGCACCGACCACCACGACTACACGCCCTGCAACAAACAAACACACGCAATTATTATGTGTTACCGGTACTTACTTGTAATATAGCCGATGTCTGATGAGCAGTGGGTCGTGAGAATATTTCGTTATCGTGACGGCCCGTGGAAGTTGACTCTTTGAATTAATTTTCCTTCACAGCTTTCGGTCAAAAGAGGACGGGTCCGGGTGCGTGTGGCCGCGTTTATAAAATTTTCCAATTAGCAATTTCATACAATTAGGAAGGGGGTGAAGGTGCGGGCGTGTGATGCGGGCACTGAGGGTGCGGCGGGTGGCGCGGGTGTTTGGGTCGCCGCTCGCCGCTCGCGGGACGAGCAGTGCGTCAACTCGATCCAATTAGCTCGCGGCCGGCGGAGCGGCGGGACGCCCGCGTCGTCTGAGCACCATGTCGCCATAAAACTTAATTAAACGTTTTAAAACAAGTATTCATTAAAGAATAATCAAGCTTATGTAGTCATAAATAACCGGATTGTCCCGCGCGGAACGGGTGCCGTAATTAAGACTGCACAGAGTTGATCAAACGCACTGATTTGAAACTACCCTTCATTAAGAGAGCGCGAGTCGGGCGCGGCAGCTTCCGCTGCGGTGCAGAAACTAATTAAGAATAACGGACGCTTTAAAAGCGTAATTAATTTAGATTGTAATTCTATTTCTCTGAGAGTAAAGTAGACAATTATTTCAGTAGCCCTTTCTTTTGGAACGATTTGCTTTGCTGAATGTAATTTGCTTAATTTCTGTGTCCGACAGAATAAAGGGTTGTAGCTGTGTTTTTGGATTAATTCCTGCTCAGCGTACATTTTGCAAACGGAGTAGTGAATTTATGGAGTAGAAGTCTTAACACGGTTTCGCAAGCAATAAACGTTTCAGTTACATTGCAGCAATTCATAAAGCAGCGTGGCTTGCATCAGTGTCGGCCGAGTCGCCGGTGGGCGCGGGCCGCGGCGTGAGGAAACCCATTACACTTGTTGGCGGCCGTGTCTTACTGCGGCCTGTGAGATTGCTCGGGCTCGAAGGGGGCTAGTGCCGAGCCGTTGGCGTGTAGTGTGCAGTAGTGGCGCGGGTGCGGCGCGGCGGGCGGCGGGAGTCGGCCGAGTGTTGCGTGCCCACTAATGAGCGGCGTCGCGTGCGCACCTATCGCACGTCGTTAAATCGCACCCGGAGTACGCGCCACATCTGTATTTGGTTAATTTTCTGAACACGCATTTAGATTAAGACGTGGATTTATTTATGTGTGCAAACAGCGACACTTAATTGTAATTTTCTTTTAAGGCCCGTGTGGCCAGCTGTGTTGATGTTTATTGTAGGCGTTTAGTGACGTGCCCAGCCGACAGCAAAAGCTTTGTGTAGGCTGTTAATAGTGACGATGTTATGTCAATGTGAAAGTATAGTACCTGTTGATATATGGACATGACTAAGGCTTTTAGTGACTGGTTTTATTTATAAATAAATAAATAATATACTATTACAAAGCGATTAACATCCTGAAAAGTTCGTGTGTATAATTGGAAGCCCGTATCATTTTGCGTAATACGCTGTCGTAGTTAAAAAATAATGTCAGTTTTCGTTTTAGGACACGGAATACAATTGTGAATAATTACTCAAACTTATGTCTAGTCGGTACACGACAGGGGTCATTCAAAGTAAAATGAGCTTTGTAGTGATAGACTCAAGGTCGGACATAGCGTTGGATGTCGAAGGTCGCGTAGCACAGTGCGTGTTTAGGCCCGCGGGGTGGCCTGGGAACTTGGCAGGTGCCGTTTTCATTATTCAAGCCCCATTGATTGGATACTTTGTTGCCGTTTAAAAATCTTATTAGCAACCGCCCGACAACAAAGCGGTGCGATGAGCCCCCAGCCCTCTATTTACCTGTTAAGTGATTTTTTTCAATTACAACGATGAGGTGCCGGTTCGTAGGGCGCGAAAGTGTAAGTCATCTTGTTAGTGAATGTTTGTTTCCTCGTGCTCGGACGTCTTCAACTTGTCAGCGACAATAAGCGAGGTGACGCGCGGAATTTTTCGAAATCTATTACCGCTTGTTAAACGAAATCTTCTGGTTCTGGGTATTCAGTTTCCTGCAGATATCTGCATTTTAATATTATATTGTGTATTAAAGAATGTATCATTAAGAATTTCTTAAGATATTGAGAATCACTCGTTAATTTTTGGCGCACTTTTCACGCAAATTAATGATATTATTTAAATAAGTATTGTGCAATAGATAACAGATACAAAAAACACGTCATCCGTAAACATAAAAACAAATTAAAACACCAATAAACGATAAAGCTAATGTGAGTAAACGTATCGGTCACTGTTAACTGGAAGGTTTCAACAACAGGGGGCGCCGCTCGCGAATAACGTAATTAAGGCGAAACCGCCGGCGAAATTAAACGCGAAAACGGAATGAGAATGTGAGCCTAATTAGAGCCGGGAGCGGGGAAGACGTTGCACCGAGTCCCCCCTACCCCTCGCGCCCCCCGCCGCATGCATGCCCCGACCTCCTCTTTACACTTACACTCGTTGTAGACTGCTTTTCCGCGATTGTGATTGACTTTGATATGGGTAATTGAATGTTGCGTGAACTAATACGAGTCTATTATTTTAGGAATACTATAATAGTCGAAGTGTGTAGGAAAAAAGTTATATGTTAGTTTTCATGTTTATGTGCATCCACAATATAGATAGACGATAGAATAAATGTTGAAGGATGCTGCGGCTAAAAATGAGGATGTTTTTCTGATTAACGAAATAATTGCAAACTTCATGCAAACAAGCTCATTAAATTTGAATCTGTTTGAAATTACTGACGTAAATTTTGTATTACTGTTGCGTTTTCTACCGTGAATAAGATTGCATATGATAATTCTGAGACGTTGTATATTTAGACAACTGATCAGTCATCAGGTGCAATGACTGCTCGTTAGTCAGTATTTACCAAAAAAACACCAATAAACTCATTCTAAAGGCTCTACGTAACGAACTTATATCAGCAGCTTTTTCTGTATATGTTTTTTTTTTGTTATTTATCATTCGATGCGTTTACTTTTTAATTAAAGTATTCAATGCAAAGCCGGCTAACACGCAGACGTATACAATTAATTGGCAGGCTTTCCTAGTACACATATACGTGCAGTGTTAATATTATAAAGTGGGTGCACGTTGGACGCAAGCATAAATCCAATTCGTTTTCTCTCACATTCGTACTAATTAAAAAACTGCGGACAAATTGGTGCCCACTCCTCGCCCACGGGAACGTAAAATACCCGTTTTATCGACGGTCGCGACTTGCCAATGATTAATTTTATTCAATCGTACGCGATATTAATTTTTTCATGACTTAATTGTCGCGGTTCGCATAAATAAGTTAAAGCGATTGCGATAACTGAGTTTCCACGAACAATGTAGGCCACACATTAAAATAACCAACCAGTGTAGTTTAATAAAAGGTATGAGTTTAAATCCAATAATTCGGCGAATAATATTTTGTTTTGTCCTCTTTCTCAATTCGTACTTGATACGATTTTTCAGTTGATTTTCTCATTTGCGTTCATCTAGTTTTAGAATTAATACCGCCACGTTGGCCAGCTGCCGGTTTTTGGATATGTTGGAAATTCTTGATAAGACTTTTCAGACTTTACACATAACTCTTTACGATATTTACCTTTACCGTTAAAGTGAGCGATACCTAACTATGAATTATGGATATCAACAAACATATTACAAGCTAACCATATATTTATTCATACATTGATGAATTCACTAAAGGGCATTCAACGGAGATACGATGATGGTAACGTATCAAAATATCAATAACCGCAAATGTTGGTCGTAGTTTCTGCGAGGCTAATGTGTAATATTATTTGCATATAATGACCGTTAATGGGCCCAGCGCATTACTCATTCAGCGTGACCTCAAAACGGCCGGCAAGACTGTTTGATGGATGTATTCTTACGTTCAAAAATGTATTGCATTCATAATAAATCAATTTAAGTATGAAGTCGTAATTGATTAAGCGCATTTTATACCATAACCCCAAAGTCATAATTAGGCTCTGTTCGATGGAAAAAAATGTTATGGCTATCTTGAAAATCTGACACTGTTGGCTATACTAAAGAACTCATCTGTCAACCAAAACCCATCGTGCCAAGGAAATGGACTAAGTGCCAATCCCTGTTACTAGTCCAAACTGTCATAGTGACTAGTGGATTGTCTTAATCTGAACTGAAATGTTACTATACTAGCTGAAGCTACACCATTCATCTTTACTCCTTATGCAAATATTTGTAAATTATAAAAGTAATTATGATTATTGACGAAAATTATTCTTGTCAAAGTTCACTTGAAACAAAAACCCATAACAGTTGTCTAAATGTGGTTACTGTTTAAAAATACCCAAACGTCTTATGTAGTTACCATCAAACACAAAAGTTGACACACATTTACTAATTAGTAGTGTAAGTATGCGGTGGGGCCACGGTGCCAAGCCACACAGGTCCTTTAGAGATTACTTAAACATGGAATTGAAATCTGTGAACAATATGAAGGTACTTTTTTCTCTTTCATATATTGATTGTATTTAACTTTATAAAGGACTGTTTAATTGTTTTTTTTTTTCTGTATAATTCATTTTGATATATTTTAGGGTTGGATATTAAATTACACAATGACATTTGACAGCCTCCGTGGCGCAGTTGGTTCGACGCTGCCTGAAACAAGAGGCCGCGGTTTCGATTATTACAGATTAATACAGGTATTTGTTTCGGATCTGGGTATTGTGAGACCGAAAGGTCTCTCGTAGTTGTTGATACCCACGACGCGAGACTCGATCTTAGTTTGGGATCAGGACTCTATATGTGACTTTTGGATGTATGTTGGGTGTATAATGTAGGTACGGAACCTCTAATAAACGTTCACTTACGTCATACAAACTATTATAAAATACTACAATCATATAGCAATAATAAAATCATTATTTTATATTTTAAAAGTACTGTTTCGAGTATACAACTGAAAAGTATACGCAATAAATATACGAGCGCGCAATTGCTTTGCTATAATTTATTGACTTATTAATGGAGACCTAAACCCTTTTATAGCTTAAATCCATTACGAGTTGGATGAATGCTGTGTGTTTTAAAGCTATATTATTGAAAGTCTAGGTACTATGCGGATACCTTGTATTTTGTTTAGCAGAATCTGCGTTTTATTACATAAAAAAAATTATAATATCTACCTACACACCAACGACTTTATTCATGAACAATTTTTAAACCAACTTTAGTTATCGAATGTTTTGTATTCTCCGCTTGAATAGAATTGTATAGTCGTTCGAAATGAAAAACATTCGATAACTAAAATAGGTTTTAAAACTGTCTTTTAATAAGTCTGTAAGTCACGGAAAACACGTAATTTTTTTAAATAATTTTAGCAGTTATAGTATCAATATTACCAATTCAATCAATTTACATTAGAACTGATTCAATTATTAAGTTAAGGATAAAATCAACCCCAAGGCCCAAATGGTATGGTGGTCATTGGAATATTAAGAGTAATGCACAGCAAATTTTTAGTAAGGAATCCAAATAACATATTAATTGTTGAAATTATTAAAAAACACGTCAATGAATAATTTCCTAAACAACCTTAAGGTAGTTAAACGAAAAAGAAACCTTGTAAGACAATCTTCCACACCTAGTTTCTCAACACAAGAATAGAATTGTGTACGTGACTGTATGTTACCCTCTTCATACACATTTGAGCATTTTAAAACGTCCATTCCATCATAATAAGCAGCGGATCGGCTTGATTATAGGTAATTTTGTACAAATCATGGGAATACTCTACTCGGTTTGTGTACACATGATGATTAACATTCGTATTTTTTGTCTTAGAAAACAATTTAATGTGATGGTCTCCTTTATATTGATTATAGCTTAGATTATTAAATTAAAGATACATATTCAAAACAGATAATTTATATTAACAAAATTAAAACTTTTTCCGGGAAAATACAGAGATTTTTGTGTAAATTAATAACACATCATCAAAACTTCAATGGATGCAATATTATATGTACGTAACTCTCTTATAAAACTTTTGAACAAAAAGTATTCTTAATTAAAAATAGTAAAGCTCATGAATACATTTATCGAAAAGAAATATAGATGCGAACTGTAAAAAAGTCATTAAAAGTAATTATAAAATAAATAGGAAACACTTAGCTCGCGTAGAGTACTTAACTACTACAGTTACATTTAGAACGCATTAAGCAATTAAAGCCAAGTTGGGACCTTGCCAGAATGGTAATATTTCAAAACCGTTCGTCCTCGCCTTCAATGCCAATGAACTACTCAAATGAGCTAATCTTACTATTGAACATAAAATAATGCACACACTTTTGTTCCATCGTTCTTCCCGCTTCGGTTTGAGAAGGTTATGTGTCCGAAACAGCCATTAGCTTTATTTATTAATGCTTTTTTAATGTTGTTGGTCATGTGAAAATGTTCTATTTTTAGGGGCATAGGAGAAGTTAGTAGTGTATTCAATACCCTTCGGTGTTTCTGGGATTTTGTTTTACAAAAAAGTGTGCTGTGATATTAGATGATATTTGATATTCGTTGAATATACAAGGTGATTTCTGGCTTATTTATTATTTGACCGACATGTAAAATTAAATTAATAAATTTTCTTTTTAATTAGCTTAAAGGAGGATTCGTCATGATTCGATGCTCATGTAATTCTCCAGTTTATTCGAAAATTCCTACGAATAAATATAATTCCTCAGCTCACGTCGTTACTTTGGTAACTAAAGGGTTAACAAAAGTCTAAAATTATCTCTTGAAAAAATATTTCTATACCTCGCTATCAGCATGGAATAATTTCATTGCATTAAGAAAAATAGCTACGCTATTGACCTACAGCGCATTGTATGTTAAACCCGTAAATTACAGTGCAAGTGTGTGTTGTAAATTAAAAGCGTGAAAAACGTTAAATGGTACGTCTTGTCGTACACTAATGGTGGAGGATTTGTCATTGGTGGCAAACAGGTGTGTCGTGACGAAAAACATTATAATGACCGTACAAGTGTAGACATTGTCTCAGATCGAGCGCTCTCACCCGTAATTAGACGCGGCAGACCGGCGCGCCGCGACTGTAAAGCCTTGGAGACGCCACCAATAATAACATTTGTATTTTTTGAATATTTTTGTTGGTGGGCTTTTCTTGTGGATTGTATTTTCGGCTATGGGTTAAAAAAAAATATTTTGTAATGGGTAAGTTATGTATGCTGTGTATTCTATGAAGCTGAGTAAGATAGTCAACAGAAAGACATAGTAGAGGGAGTGCTTAGTAAGCACACCTGTTGGTACTTGGTACGCGAACGTCATATCTGAAGACTCATACATTGTAAGAGATTTCATAATTCACGAGCCGATTACTTTATTTCGAATACATAGCTTATGACAATTGTAGCAAATTGAACACGGAAAAGCTAACAAAAAATATATATAACAGGAAAATATTTTCTTATAATCTAAGAGTTGAAAATTAAAATGAATAAGTCGATCAACCACAAACAAATAGACAACTACTTTTCTTTATATATTTTTTGCCTAACTAACCAAAATGAGAAAAACATTAACAAAAGAATATAAACATGATTTTTCGAGCCGTGGCTCATCCGAGAGCGTTTATCGTTTCCAGATTCCGCGGCAAACGGAGCGGCTCGTCACGCCGGACTGACCATAATTGTGCGTCGTCCGACAAATATATTAAGTATTCGTGATAGAGTGGAATAGTGTGTAATTTTCGAACAAATGTCTGCCCGCGGCTGGGATGCACTTGTAAACTTGTTGCTGAGCGCGGACGGAGCGCAATCATTTCTCACGTATTATCTTCGACACTTCGCTATTGATACTCAATACGCCGAGTATCGTCGGTAATGCCAACGAGTTTTTTACACTACGAGAAGCTTTTTAACTCGGGCTTTGCTGGTTAATGTTCATGGTTCGTTGGTCTAGTGTAGGCAGTGATTGGTTGTAAGCAATATTGTTCTCGATTCGATTTCCAGGTTAAGATTTTTTATGGACACTTATAATTGTTTGATTTGGCTAATTGGTAGAATAGTAAATGTTTTTTTCGTCAATACTTTATAAATATAAACATTTTGGACCGAATTTATGTAGCAAATCAGATTGGACAGAAAATGTTAACATAGTAGCACATCGTGTATGCAAAAGATACAATGGGAGTTTAAACTTCAACCCTAATTCTTACTGCCTAATTCATAGACAGTTTTAAAACCTATTTAGTTATCGAATGTTTTGTCTTCTTCGCTCAAACTGAATTCAAAAGTCGTTCGAAAGGGACGAAACATTCGGTAACTTCGATAAAATAAGTTTTAAAACTGTTTGTGAATAGGGCCATTACTTAATAATTAATAAATGGTCGGTAACGATAATACGAGTATTATACAATCATGTCATTAATTTTATCTTAATGCACATATGCTAATACATATAGAATAAAAATCGCAATTTTTATCACTAATTTGCCTACATCTCATATTCAGAGTATTCTTTGAATAAAGCTTATCTTCCTCCGACGGAATGTGGCCATAATTTACATAATTGCTTTATACAAGTATTTAAGTATGTATGGTGTGTGTCTGTGTGTAGGTATGTATGTGTATGGTATTTATCAATTTGAAATACATATTACATACATAAACTCACGCCTTTATCCCAGAAAGCATGGGAGCAGATGCAGAAAAAAACATGTCATTATATGTAGATAGGAGTTTGGCTGTAGTCCCAAATTGGGAGTCATTTAAAGCTTATCTTGTACCTTTATGCCTAAATGTTTAAAAAATAAACGTCCACCCATGCGAAGCCGCGACGGGCTTATATCTAACATAACATTTGTTGCAATTATTTAGTTGGACTATCCTTTATTAAATTTAAATAATTTCTTACATATGCAGTCCTTGTTTTTGGATACGGTAAATATTATGTACGCGGCCTAGTTCATGTTTAACCCTTCTGCAATATTTTCTATAACTCAATAAGATTTTGAACGCGATCTGCATACAGCGACATCCTGTTCCTATATCAGATCGTCAATTGTCTTTGTTAATTAATGCCCAAGACTGCGTTTGTCGGCACCAATTTTCGCCCAACGATTTTCCTCAACTGGTCAATTACCTATTGTTTAATAAGTACCCAATATAACGTTGAAAAATATCTTGATGAATATTCATTTAATTTCACATTAATTAACGCAAAATAAGGTATCTGTTCAATTCTTAACGGAATACAAGAAGCCAGGCATGTTAAATATAAATAAAACAATGAATATTAACGATTTATTACCATAAACTTAAAGGTTTTATTTCTCGCATCAAAATTAATTTAAGCGATAATTAAACGCAATGAAAATCTTTACAACAGAAATTATAAATTGGCAGACGTTAAAGTTTTTTTTCTTACAAAAATATATAATTGAAGCACGAATATAAAAGAGATGTAAGATGTACATTTCTTTTATTACTGGTAATGACGCCTATTGAAGATCCATTAAATGTAATTAGTTTTAATGGTTTAATTGGTTGACTTAACCCGTTGCTTAGTGCTTATATCATGGTGATTTTTCGCGACGTGTATGAAGTGTTATTAAGTGTTTTACGTGAGAAGATTTCTCGAGAATTGTTTGATAAACAAAAGTAGAGGCAATGCTTCAACTTTGCTAATTCTAAAACGATTTACATTATAGAAAGGTTTCCTTAAGCTCACACAATGTTGTTAAATGATAGGGTTATTCTAAGGTCAGTTTTACCTACAGAAATAGGCTAAAATGACATCCCCTAGACAAGATGGATTGACTTAATAGGGCGGTACTAATCCAAAAATCTAGTTTTTCTGTCGCGTCAGATCAGCGCCTTTCTGAGTGTCCTTAAAAACTCTACATTCCAATATAGATCCCATGATCTCTACCTATCCCTTTCCTCTTCGAAGGCTTTGGCGAACCCACTATTATATAAATTTGTACGATATTCAACATCCCTCAGAAGAGCCACTTCATCGTATGCTGCTAGTATAAATAAACAGATAATCTTAGTGAACGTGCTAACAAGAATAACTTATTAACTTAACGTAACTTAGCACCATACTTTGCACAGTGTAATTTATTGATCTAGTTCAATATTTATGAATTAAATTTTTTATGCAAATGTGGTGCAAAGGCGGTCTTCGTGCTGGAGGAATTTTCAGTCAGCCTTTTGCGATGCTGAGAAATAAATTTATATATCGAGTTTAGTTAAAATCAGAAATAAACCAAAAGCAATAATAAATCTATAAATAATATAAATAACCGTTTGATTATAAAAGGCAAGTAAGACTGAAACTCATTTACAGAAAATGTAATATTTTCAAAAGGATAAAAAAAGTTGTTTACATCCTAATAAAGATATAATGAAATGCAATAACCATTAATTGCAAACACGTTTTAGACTTAAGGAATTTTCGTAAGAAAGGTGTGTGTGGCCATAAAAATATTAAAAAATTCTAAAATAACTTTATTGTAGTCGAATGTCTCTTTCTAATTTTACGCGGGCAGAATACGGTGGCATTATCAGCATTCCGAGTTAATTAAAATTTAATAGACCGTTTATAATAGTTTAATAACGCATATATAATATTTTATTAAGTAAACGCAGCTGAATAGTCACATCTGTCGTTTTTTTCCTAACAAATACCTGAGTATAAGGTCAATTAAAAACTAAATACATATACGTATGATGTAATTAATATTTTGAAGGATAATTTTACTATTCATATATATCACCTATATGTATTTTTGGGCACAAACGTGTAAACCCACACAAGAACTATGTGTGGAATCCGGCATACCTAAAACTTCTTTACAAGAAATTTGAAAGGCACACTAGGTCAGGACTCAAGGTACTGAATAAAATTCTTAAGTCTCTCGAATAGCGTACCGATTCTTGGAAATAGAAAGTTTATTAAAGGGTTCATTTTAATCGATATTATTAAGGGTTGACGTACCTCTTCCTAACTTTTTTATCCTCAAAATTCCAGTGGTATGTTGAGTGTACCGAGTATGTTGCTAGCCGCGACTCCCATTCTTGGCAGTATAAATTTAATTTCGGCTTGATCACTGGGCCTTGTTGACATAATTCATGGTTTTTCATTATGGCTACACCAAGAGGCATAACTCAGAAAAAACTCAGGTGAAGCGATTGTTGCGTCTTATTTAATAATTATGTAACAATTAGTAGATACTGAGGTTGGACTAAGATAAGTCATCACGGCTTTAATTGAATTTGTAGTGACGCCACCTAGTTACCTAGGAACAAGTTAGGTTAAGACAGAGGAGGAAAAGAGGCCTATTACAATGGAATAGTCTTAGTCAAATATTATTTTAATTGTTTTGTTTCGAAGAGTCATGGAGCAAGTAATATGCGCTTGATATATAATTGGCATACGTATTGGTATTGATTTTATTTGTTTTGTGTAGGCGATTTATTTTTACATTTAATAAGTGGCAGTGCTTTGTTTGAATACATATATTTTGATATTAAACAAATTTCCTTCTTCATAAACAATAGCGCCAATTAATATATTGAAAATACTTGTCCACGTTACACAAACAAAATTACACTAAAGAACATTTGAAAGGACTATAAATACGGCAAATGTACAATTTACTATTTTACGAGCGTTTCAAATAGTTCCACTTTCACAAAACTTGGATAGATCACGGCGCGGTGTATCGCACATGCGCCTGCGCAGCGCCGGCAATATCTGCGATTCCCAGTAATTTATGGCTTGTCGGGCATACGTGTAAAGTACACGCTTTCACGCTGATAAATATTAAAATAAATTCTCCCATAATACATACAGACTGTGTAATTAAATTACATTAGACATTATGAAATAACCAACTTTGACAGCATGACAACATCTACAAGCTGTGCGTTAAACTAAAATAAAGCATAAAACCCCCATCAGTTATTGTTTTAAGAATTTTTGTCGCATCCTCTTACTATAAGAACCGAGTTTATTCACAGAGGCTTGATACAAAGTGTGACATGAGTGTGGTGGTGTAAGACTTTTTACCACAGTTCATGCATAATTTCTACTACGACTTTCTATTAAAAAGCAAGCCACTCTAAACATTAAATAATCTACTAAAAATGATGTTTGTAAAATACCTATAATTATTAAGTTGCTTTATTTTGAAAAGAAATCATTTTGGTTTGGATGCAAACAGCGAAGAATCAAAGTCATGTATACATTGTAAACGAATGGGTTCTCACAGTGAGACATTAATGGTAACTATAAATCATACACATTTGCATGCAACGTTATAGGAAGTTGGAAATAAATTATTTTTAAATTTATAATACATTTTATTAATTTAAATTATAACTTGTTCAAAATTTTTGCTAAATCGCAATAGGGTAAAAGCCGGATAGTTGCCTCGGACGGATACATGCCTCAGTTTCAAATGCTCTATGTTAGACGTATTGACAGTATTTCTTTTTGATCATAATTAAAAGAGTCCCCCGCGCAGGCCTCAGTGCCGCATAAGCCGTTGAAGTAGGCGCACGTGTTTTGTCCGTATGAGAAAACATCTTCCGCGGCGATACTTTGACGAGCGCCAGAATTATATTGGTAAGTAGTCTCTGTTAAATATTTTTGTAACTGATTGCGATTTCAGTCAAAAATATATTTCTTTGAGTGCATTAGAGTTTAAATTGCATTGTTTATTAGGTTTTATTGTTAAATATGTTTTATTTATTTCATAAATGAAAAGGGCAAGTATCCGTATCAAATCGGATAGTTGCCCTACTGTCTTTTGCGGATTGTTGCCCTGCGGCAACTAACCGTAACTATACATTTTTAACAAGTAAAGACAGATTTTTTTATTAGTTATTTTTTTCATTTGCTTTTACTATTTTTTCTTGGTGATTTTTATTTGGTTTTACTATAGTTTAACTTAAATAAAATAAATACTCAACAGCAAAATAAACGAAAGCCAGGCGTGGGGCCGCGCCACATCAACTGGACAGAAGATAGTTTAACACTTGCGTTTGAAGAGTTAATACAAAAAAGTATCAACGAAAGGGCTAAACAATCAGCCGAAATTTTAAACTCGAATGATACAATAATCGAGAAGAAGAATAAAACTGAGAAAGTAAAGAAAACAAGCGTAATGAAACAAACGAAAGAAACAAAAAACAAACCAGTTGGTAGCAACGAAAAGATTACGAAGAAAAAAGGGCGACTACAAAAAAATAAAAAATCAAAACAATATAGAGTTATTACTAGCAGTGAATCAGAAACAGATAGCATAGATTATATTGAAGTGACTGAAGGAAGGGCTCTAAGGAAAAGAAAAACTCGTATCTACAGTTATAGCAGCGAAAATGAAGAAAATGTTATAAGTTCAAAAATATCTAAAGGAAAAGCAACTAAAGGGTTACTAACTTACAATTTAAAACCTTAGTATTTTTAAGTGTTGATTAGGTAATAATTTAACTTCTCTTAGTACTTAGTACATAATAAAGGATCTCAGTAAGTTATAAAGACTGAATACTTACTTAATGCCAAAGTTAATTCTATTTTTGTTTATTGTTCTATCTTCAAAATAAATAATAACATAACATTTTTATTTTGGACACTTATTTACTATTTTGGAGTCTATTATTGTTATAATTTTATAATTCTAATTTAACTTTAATTAATACTTAATAAAAGATTGTATTTAATAATAAAAACTGATAATTTAAACTAATATAAGGTCATTTTTATTTGAAAAAAAAAAACAGACGGGCATCTATCCTCACATTGGGCAAGTATCCCCCCCAACCATTTTTAACGTTAGGCTAGTATCCGCTATAGTTGGCAACTATCCTCTTTTTTAGAGGTCATATTAAACTGGATTTACTTAAAAGTTATAATATTTATAATTTTTTTATAGATAGGGTATGTTAGAAGATTAATGAACTATGTTTGAGAATACACTTTGAATAAGAAATGTATTGATACACATTTTTTAAAGGAGCTTTTTAAAAAGTGTGGCAACTATCCGGCTTTTACCCTATATGTTTACTGATATTATATTACATATTAAACTCTCCTACGATATCAGGAACGAGATACAATTTTGTATGCTATTGGCAAACGCTATTACTTTATTAGCCACAATTTATATGGGTTATTGTTGCATTTATAGTTAAGCCCAATTCAAAATTTTACAGAGACAGACAGTCAGAGACAGATACCCACCAAAGCATTTCAGGTTTGCCAGGATGACAAGAAGCACGTAAAAAATAGACACCGAATACATTCGGCGAGTTTCTTAGACACACGCCTATATTCAAACTGCAACGAAATTAATTGGAAGCAAAACAAACGGGTTGGAGTTGAAAAGAATTGTCCCTCAAGTTTAAAGCAAATCGGAGCCATATATAAATACAATTGGACAAGCCAGTCGCCTGATGTAAAACACCACGGCTAAACGTTTTAATGTGTTCTTAGTCTTGAAAGGATTCTTAAGTTTAAATTTAAACTAGTTACGAAGTGAGTTGAAACATAATGTAGGACAATTTAAAACTAATATTCATGTCTCCCCGAGTTCTTGTTTTTACAAACACTTACATTTAATAACGGGCACATATGCACCGAGTCAATGCAAAGAGGTAAGCGTTAAAAGTAATTTGTATATTTTTTGTGCGGTAACTGTTAAAGTTGAGCGGTTGATGGTCACCGTTAGGCAGCGCATGCGATGTCAACCGCAACATTAAACACTATAACAGGTCTTGGCTGGCTCGAAGCCAGGCATTATGTCCCGAAAATAAGATTTTTATGATAGCAATTATAATTAGCGTCGTAAATCTAGTTGTATTAAATCACTGGCCTCACCGCTGTCTTCAGAAAATATATCTTGTACAACAAAGAACAAAGATTGTGTATTATTTATGTCGTATTTTAGTAGTAAAGCTGTCCGTTCTGGTTATTGTTAAATAGTGTTCATTATGTCGGAGTAATAATGATATTATACAGGAGCCCGGGCTTAATAAATTGGTATTTTTCAGTTTATTGAAGCCAAAACTACTACTTTTATTCTATGTATATTATTATATGTATAGATCATACAAAGAGATAAATAAATTATACATGGACATTTCATGTTCGTTTCTTAGGAAATAGATTGAAGTCACGAAAGTTGTCAGCTTGATATGTGTGACAGCCACCATGGTGCAGTAGTTAATGAACCCACCGTGAAACCAGAGACCGCGGGTTTGGTCCCTAATTTGCGACAAATGATTGAGTGACACAATATTAATAATATTTGTTTCAGATATGGGTACCTATTGTAAGATCAAAAAATCTGTCATCGTTTCTGATCTCCTAACCACAATAATTACTAGTATTTCAGATATTATGTGTATTCTAAGATCGAAATGTCTGTCATAGTTTCTGATCTCCTTACCACAATAATTATATCTCAAATCTTAATGTAAGATAAGATCAAAATGATTTTTAGACTCCGAAGAACGAGACATCAGTATACGATCATTTGTATGCTTCATTCTAAAATATTTTACTTTTAATATTATTTATTTATTTTAGCATGTAAAATTGCCCTTCCTTAAGCGGTCTTCGCGCCTAACGTTAAACACAGATCTATTTTCGATATCAGTTCCCGCCCTTTCCGTGAATCGTGGCCTATTTTCGTAAACTGCACGGCAACATTCTGTTTGTTCCAAGTTCCCGCTCTCTATACTTTGTTTCCATTACCATAGAACGTGAAATGGCAATGCATATTAGCTAATATACATACGAGTCAGGTAAATGTCGGCCGTTTGTAAACAATATGCCTATTAATAATGAATAGTGATTGTTGCTTAATTGAAAACATAAATTGTTTATTTTGAAGTTCTTAGAACGAGGTAAAGATGATAAGGGTCTTTATTAATTAAGATTATAAATCTGATTGCTTGCGAAAGTTTGTGTGAGTTTTTATTTATTATATTTAGCTTGGTGAGGAAACGATTGTTAAAACAGACTCTGGGGTTCGAAGGCAGAACTAAGAAAAACAGTTTTTTATAATTAGGAAATATCCTAATAAGGGATTTATATTATCAAAAAGCTCTATCATTACTTACAAGTTTACTTTGCAATCATATTTCTTATTATATTATGATATATTATGTCACACATTTTTTAAATTAAAATATTAAAATATTTCACGTTAATTAACCGTTAATACGTTAATTAAGGAGAGTGGAAAAACATAATATTAAACCTCCCGGACAAGCAACACCGGAAAACAAAACACAAATGACATCATAACATGTTTCAAAAACACGGGATTCCCAAACAAGCACACCGGTCCTGAATGCAAAGACTTTAGTTCCCTTTTTACTTTGTCCCGACAATCCCCCGTGTATTAATATTGGACGATTAATTACACTCTTTGATCAATTTCCATGGCTTCGGGCAGTGTTCAGATTATAAAAGATTCAATTATAATAAATGTAGCTAATTTCAATCAAATAATACCACTAATTAGCCGACATAGAAACTTCTTTGTGCGGACCGCTTAACAAATGACTCAATTGGTGTTGTTAATAGTGGTGCCTTCGCGGCCTCATTACGGCGAGTCGGGGTTCGAGAACAGTCACGAACTTTGGTAGGCAAATGGATATCATAGTTCCGACCGATTACCATCAATCTTTGTGCCTACATACGTATCTATTTCCCCGCAGGGTCAAGTTGGCGAGTAATGATATAAATTGCTTTGAGTTATAATGCCGACCTTCATTCCTGAGAAACTAGAGGTCGGATTATCGATTATGGTGTGGACACATAGAATCAATAAGAGTATATTGTATAAAATGTTTGATAAATAATAGAATAGTGTAATGGTAGGTGTACGAATAAATTCAAAATACTCATTGGCTTCGTCTTTAAACAGTACGTTTTAAATAATATAATATGTATTAAACATACGTCACATAATGTTACATAGTCAGTAGTTTATACATAAACATACATACATAAACTCGCGCCTTTATCCCAGAAGGGGTAGGCAGAGGCGCCACCAGGACATCCACATTTCGCCTTGTATGTTCCGTCCCATGATGTGATAGGGGGCGAGCCTATCGCCATATCGGGCACAAATTCCTGACTCCGGGCTGATAATGAATAGAAAAACCCAATATCACTTTGCCAGACCCGGGATTCGAGCCCGAGACCTCAGCTTTGTAGTCCTACCGTAGTACAACTACGCCACCGAGGCAGTCAGTAGTTTATACAAATAACTATTCACTTTAAACCTTTAAAATCGCCTAATATCTCATATAGATGTATTATAATGATGTTACTCTTGTACTATCCAGTTACGATAATGAATTGCAATGAACAGAATGCATTTAACAACCCTACAATAATCAGCGGACAAAAAAAAACAGTTGTGTTGGTATGTGTATAATTGGTACAGGTAAATGAAAACTGTTCAGATTGGCGACTGACTCCGCAGGGTGGCGCGCAGACGAAGTTGTCCGCAAAAGTTAGTTACAGAAACGATTGCTGCGATCAAACACTTCATTAAACTGCTTACACAACTTACCATCATTTGATATTTCGATTAACACGCTCTTTCAACTCAGGATTTATGATCAAAGCCAACGTAAATATTGTTGATGTTTTAAAAAAAAAAACAACATTTGCGTTTATTAATAAAGGCTATAAGGCTGTCATGTCGGTCACATTGTAGGACAGAACTATTATAACTTGACCTGAATGCTCCCTTAGTACCTAATTCATGATTAATACTTCGATAAAATTCATTAATAAACAATAAAGTGAATTGAATGATTATGATTATCAAAAATCTTTATTGTCGTATCAAAAAATCCGCGACGTGATACCGACAAAATTCCCCAGCATTCAATATAGTGTGTTTAAAATTAAAAAGAAGAAATATAATTAATATTTAAAACAAGCCAATATTATTATTCAGATATAATTTAAAAGCCACACAATGTTTTATCAAACAATATTCATTGAAGGTATTCATTACTGGCTAATTAGCTGTGGTTCCGAGACCACCGATGTCGTTGTATCCACTTTTATTTTCCAACTAATTAAAGAGCACAATTTGGTACTCAAATATTTATATTTATTTATATAACAACAACCAACCAAAATATTTTACAAAAACTAGTCAACATGTAAATTTACAACTATATAACAAAATATACACATTATAGTGATCACTAACATCTAAACTAGGCCGAGCCTGTACTTTAGACATTAGTATCTTCCATAGAATAGTAAAGTATATTTTATTAGCGTTAGTAAAAACTGATAAAAGAGTTGTTCAACACAGAGTAAAATACAAACACAAACACAAGACTGTACTTGTTTCTGTAGTAGGTAGGCAAAGAATATTTCACTATTAGAATCGTAAAGCAACATTACAAATACCGTCATTACAAATGGGCCGCTTGATACACAATAAATAGTGAATCACCCACCACACACTCTGTGAACTTCGGACATTTATTAAATAATTCGAGTTTACATTTGCACGGAATGTATACTATGTTTTAGTGCTTAACAAATAGAAATATACGGACAAATTAAGCTGGTGTTGTAGGAATATTAGAAAATAGTAATAGTTATTATAAAGATATCTAATTAGCAAAAAGGAGGCTAATGTATAGAAAGGATTTTGAGTACTTCTATTTACTTTCCCTTGTTTTTTGTTTTATTTATCCTTTTTTTTTTATTTATATTTTATTTTAAAGTTTTAATTTTAAAGTTTTATTTTAAAGTTTTAAATAGGAAAGTTACAACGTTTTTGTTTATTTTCTTACTTTAATTGCTACACGTGTTTTGAGAAAAACTGGAAAGCGCCAGTTGAACCGGGGATATGGTGGTTCCGTAACTTTATTTTATATCACTAAGGATTTACATATCAATGTTATTGGAATATTCAAGTTATTAAATATTTATTATATATGCATTAAGCGCAATAAAATCATGACCTTGTAATATCACAAGTACTTTTCCTTAACCTGGGTATGATTGTAGAAACAAGCCATTTCACAATAGGTAAACCCTAAAATATGTACTAAGAAATCGATATATAAACGGATAGTCCTAATATCATAAAGATAATAAACCAATTATACGCTTTTGATTCAATAATACGGAGCTGTCAATATTTAATTAAAAGATAATGCGATTATCTTATCAAGTGTAAGGTGGAAGTTCTATAAAAAGTTATTTGCAGTGGAAATAGTGGGGGCGTCAATCGGCATGTTTACAACTGATTACAAGGGACTTATTTTCATTGATAAAATTCAAGTTCAATGGCTCCTGTTTTAGTCATTCGACCGTTAACTGTGCGGTGAAAAGGACGTCACCCTTATAATAATATAATAATTGATATGGTTTTTAATTACTGATGGGTCTATTTTAGAACTGATATTTGGTGCAGGTATTCTTAGATTTAGTCTTTTTAACCCAATGTATTAGAATATGATTAAATTAGTCATAAAAAGGTCTTTTTTTATGAATTGGTATTGGCGAGGACGACGTGTGGTTTTTACTAGGTATGGTTAACAACAATTTATGATGAATGTAGAATTATTTATTTGCCAAATATGCTTTATCCAAATGAATGCCTCTAAAACAATGATATTTTACCAAGGGAATCTGTTAATGAACTATATTTTGGGGATAATGAGCACTCATCAAATGGTGCTTTATGCTTTACTAACAACCATTCATCAGTCTATAGTCTCGTCGCCTAAAATATTATTTATATAATATTCAAATTCTAACATTAGTTAATATTCATATGAGATAGATGGATAAATGGGCAGCAGACAATTCTCAGAAAATATTTTGAGTGAAAAATGTATCAAAAGATACAACAATAAAATATAATTTTCTGAATAATATAAACATAAAAAAGATGCGTCGATATAAATATTCATGTTCTTTGTTGTTTATTAATTATGTTAATTCGTTGCACGCCTTGCGATACAATGACAACCCTGCATCGGCATATCCAAAGATGCAGGACTAATATTAAACATTTTAACATGAACATTGTTAAAATTATTTTTATTTATCTGTAGCAGAATTATGTAATTATGTTTATTACTATTTTTTTTCTCGGGGAGGTAATTTAAATTATTATATCATATCAATTAACACATACGTGCCTACTAGTAACATTCTTCAATTCAATATTTGTAACACAAGTGATTTTTATTATGTATCAAAACACAGAATGGATTGTAAATCTTACAGCCTTGTTTGTCGCATCTCTTGTGTTATTTTTTTAAATGCTGAAAATGTGCGATGCGATTTCCCGCCAAAAATTGTTTTTTTTTTTATTATTTTAAGAAGTACGGTGCTAGAAAAATATGTTTTTATGCGTATTACGGTTATTTTCAAAAATGTTAATTCCAAAAAAAACAGTAAAACTGGCAACTAACAACATCGTCATAGGCATGCGAGAAAACAATAAAATGACCGTCATAAAAGTAATACAAGATGACATTAACCGTTACAAGTGAGGCAGTTGCATGTAAGTGGTAAGCAGGTAAAGAGTGTTACGACCCAGTGCCTACATCACACTTCAACGCATTTTGACGAGCGCGTTAAAACTTTTATTATATTGCTAGACGGGATAAATGTCTGTTTTTGATGGACGTTTGATTTGCTGACACGCCGGCTGCCAGGTGGTCTCTTTTACTATGTATTGTGTTACAATTCTGTGATGTGGATACAATTAAAAAATACATAACGGACTGGTATAAAAACTTTTTGGAGTTTACTGCGTCGCGTTTTTATTCTTTTGAACGAATAGTTCGGTTTAGAGGAGCGTAAACTTATTAACATGAAGGTTAAAGGTAAATCGAAATGATATTTTTAGTAATTAATCGACTTCAAAGAAACGAGATTATTTTCGTCCGATCCACAATAAGTGAAAATAATTATTAAGCATTTGTTATTATAATTACCGAGTTAGCGAGTTGAGTGCATAATAAGTACATATTTTTTCACCTAATTTGTTACCTCATCATTAAACATCGAATCTAAATTGGTATCCACTTAACGTCAATTGAACTTTACTCAATAACATATATTTATATTCCGACAGCGATCACAAAAACTATGTTAAGCTAGTTACCAACGCGTCCCGCACACAAAAACCGTTTGAGAGCAAAGCAAACAACATGAACATAAATCTAGAAGTTGTAATGAAGCGTTATTGGTGCGATAATAAAAGCTAAATTGATTAGCGGTGGTCCCGTGCAGGTAGACCGCATTCCTCTTACCCCCTCCCCCCTGCGCTTCTCTTTCCCCCGCACATTCACGGGGACGGACGGCGCGGTAACGTTGAATCTCGGGGAATTAATAAAAAGTATGATGGAGGTACACAATGCATGTCGCAGTGTAAAAGATGTCGCATCAGGTAGATTCTTGTGATGTTTAATGTTTACCAAGTTGGGTTAATGGAGAATTTTTGTAGAGATGAAATATGCATTCATTAAATTAAATTGCTTTTTTTGTTCGTTTTTGATTCTACTAAATCCTAATGTCGCTAGGAACGATATGACACTTGATGGTCTTAGTCATGAGAAGATTCAGTAACAAGGCGAAAACTCAACCGCTCGGAAAAGGCCAAGAAAGTGTCTTCATTTTAATTGATTAATAGCCAATACCCGCAAAATGCATAACTTAATGCAAGATTTGTCTTCCATTGAAGATAATTACATTACAAGTGTTTAGAAATCACTTTCTAATGACATGCACGTTTCCCACGCAACTTTTCTTTGTTGTGAGAATATGCAAAATGGCACATCAGTCGAAAAACCCATGCAGCATTTATACCATTTGAACCTAATAGCCCAGTGTAAAACTAAAGACTAAAGCCAGAGCGTTATAGTGCAATATTTCGGTCGCCTTTGTTGATCAGAATAGGGCTTCGTTAAAACACGTCAGATTCCTATGGTTAGACATTCAGGCGTTCTCGTTGATAGTTTACTCAGTCAACAGCCCGCTAATTGGGCCCCTGCAGTGGTCAGCTGAACCCTCTCTGTCGTGTAAGCATCTAGTGTCCTAAAACGTGGACAGATTAACAGTTTCCTGCGGTTTTGCTTCCAATTTATTAGGTAGTAACAGATTTGACACGATATGTAGTCGTTAGACGATTACAGTGTGTGCCTACAGTACTAAAAATAAATTTTATGCTAAGAAACTATAGACACAACAAACAACAGATGCAAATAAATACACTTTCCAGAAAAATATAGACTTTAACAGACGAATGACTCGTGTGGTCTTTTGGCCTCTCCTCAGTACTTAGTACTACTAAAAAGTACATTTTCGGAACGTTCAATGACAGAGATGAGTCTATTATGCCATCAATATGGTAATATGTATTTGGTCAAGGTACAGAATATGGGTAGATAGGTAAATGGATCCGACTAGTAATTGTTTATTGTAGATACTAGGTATTACCAAAATGTCGACGGACATTACCTATGATCACGGGTATCTGCGCAGACGCATGAGTCAGCGCTGAGGGCGTGGTGAAAATAAGCGTAAAATTAATATCAGATCAAGGTTGCAATCAAAGCGGCTTCCGTTCGTTCGTGAGCTATATTTTTAAGCTAATATATAATCTCATGCTTGTTAAATAGATATCACTATTTGAAATTGAGTTAAGAATTCAACATTTTATTTGGAAATGCAATTTAAATATGCGAGTATTCAAAGAATGTACGCTACTTATACTCGTTTTATATTTTATTTGTAGCTTGTTTATTACGGTTTGTGTGGTCCCACAGAGGATAGCTATTTCATATGCATTAAATATTTTTTATATATAAAAAATATATAATAATATATATAGTAATTAAACAATAATATATATTGTTTAATTACTTATGAAACGTTTTAATGTTCCAACTATTTGAAATCATAGATTTACTTCATACGAAGAGGTGTGCATGAGTAATCGTTTGAAAATAAATGTGTCAATAATTTCCAAGAGTAGTTATTTATTTAGTACTTAAAAGCTATGTTTACAATATCTCTTCATAAACCTACCGATTAAAGGAAAATAATGCTCAATTTGCGACTAAACATAAATATTTATTGTATAAACTATAATTTTCTAAATATTAAATTTTAACTCATTCTCATAATTGCATTATTTATGTACTATCATTTGCGCAGTTGATTTAGTTGACGGAAATGATTCAGAGCTGCGCCACACCGTGAATATAAATAAGTAATTACCTACAATCTACATATAAATATTTAATGAATGTTTGTAAATATATTATTTTATGTTTCATTACTTTTCTATTAAATCGCGAGAAATATGGTGGGTTGCTCGAAGTTCAAAATTTTCACCGTTTGATCACAACAAACGACTCATTATTGATTGTTGCAGGGGAAGTGGGAAGTATAATAACATGAATACGTCTATTTGAATTCATCATGGGGAAATTAAGGTAACACTAATCCGAAGCACAATGTGGATGTGCATGCCCAATTGATGTCCCATCCTATATGAGCTGATGATAAATAAATGGCGAAAACAAAACCAGGAGCATTAAAATATTTAATTTTGTTCGTCAAATCCAAATTATGACATTAGATGTTTCTATAACATAAACAATTACAATAAAAATGGCATTTACATTAGTTTTCTGAATGCTTGAATTTTAAATAAACGTTCTCTTATTTATTTTACAGTGGTCCGCGCTCAATGTCCATTTTATTGAGAGAACGGCTGCGTAGGCGCACGCGTATACCTACAGACTATAAATTTAAGGCCGGCAATAAAAATACTACTAACACATTTCCTACACTTTGATTCGACCTGTTTATATAGATCAAAGCCGTAGGATATAAAGTTTATCTAATATTCCATCATAACTTTGTAAATTCTGAGAATTTATGTACAAACATATTGCGAACGACGTTCATCACTCGTTAACCCTATAGAATACTCTGTGGTCTCATACAACAGCACTGTCGTACATAGCACAATAATACTCCGTAACATAAACGAAGGAGACGCGAAGAGTGAAACAGCTGATGAGAATGTCTGCGAATGACACGTAGCAGCTAATTGTGAATTATTAACGGGCCAGTGCAATGAGGCCCGATCGGATCGCAAATGAGTGTATTGTAAGCGAGTGTTATTACCGGTGGAGATTCGCTCCGCAGTCGACACGTCTCGCCGGAACTATCGCGTGAAGGCATCCCGCCTCATGAATGAACGTCGATTGGACTTCCATCGACCAGTTTTGTTACGCACTGATTGCTGCTTACCCACTTTTAATCTTATCTACTACACGAGTTCGAAACGCTACGTGAACTTAAACCGACTAACGGCGGCCATCTCGCCTTGTCGGTTGGTCGACTGGTCGGCCGCCCCAAAAAACTGGCCGATGTTGCATCGCCGGCTGCCGCGTCTTCCTCATTTCATTCACACCTTTTTATAAAGGTTTTTGGTGAATGAAGTCGTGTTCGGGATAATTATTAAATTTCGACGATTCGTTACAAATATCGATGAGCCGGAAGCCTATCTCCGCGGATGATTACATCGGGTGATCAGATTCCGACATTCAGAAAGTAATTTTATGGTTTTTACACTGAATTTTAGTTTGATCTAAAATGAATGCTGGGGTGTTCACTGCACCGTGTTATTCGAACGAGTATTTTCGTTTGTGGACACATAATTACTTATCAACGAGGCAATTCTTTTGAATAGCAAGAACTACATAATACGTTTCACATAAATAATTTGTATACAAAAGCAGTAATTTAAAACGTCGAATTAAATCCAAATCTACAACAAACAGCGCTGCAGTCGTCGATTGTAGGGTGGATATTAGACGGGCATTATAAAACGAATCAGTGGTAATAACGCAGGGGATCTAATTAAATTGCCGCCGATAATAATGGCACTCGGTCTCCCCTAGCAGACCCCTCGACATTTATTATTCCTGCTACACTACCCCGCAACACAGTACCTGAAGTAACAGGGAAACAACGCGGAATGCTTTTGTAATTTTTCACATCTTTAAAGAACTGTCGGTGTGTCTGATGATGTTGGATTAAACGTAAACAGATTGAAACAGAACTGGTAAGTGGAGTAAGGGCGCTATTAAAGGGCTTCTGGCGCGCATCTCACATACTGTATTTATCACGATCTGACCATAAACTGCGTAATCGTACGAGCAATTTAAATTACTAACAACTTTTAGATACTGACGTCTTACTCAGATCGATACTGTCCGGTTACAAATCTGGTGGATGTAAAGCTCAATGATGGCGAGCGTATGAAGTGCAGGGATTAGGGATAACCACTAAAAACGCACTCTAGCGTTGACAGTCGGCTCGCCGTCAGATGTAGGTAATGCCTAGTCGAGTAGTAAAAGTAAAATTATACTTACCAAAATAAGAAAATATCAAAAACACAAGTTTAACTAATAGATCATACAGTAAAATATAATTAAAAACTTTAAACTGTAAAATTATCAAAATACTGGTTCAATAATATTAATGCCAATTTATATAGGCTATGTATCACCGTTTTTATTGCGAGAATGCTCTCCGAAATCTCTGTTCAGAAAAGACAATCACATTTTAAAAGTGGTGCACAGTGATTGTCCTAATATTGTTTCCCTCGTGTCAGATCTCAAACTTATGTATACTACTTTGTTGAATTGCAATTCACGGCAATTCAAACACACACCTTTATATTGTTATACCTCCATTTCATTGCTCGCTAGGGACTACATCTGCTTGCGCCCCGCGCCGCGCCGCGCCCGCCGCCCGCGTCCCGCACCCCGCGCCTCTACCCCACGTCCATTAGTGTTTTGTGAATGATTTAAAAGCTCTTTCGGATAACTACTCTGTAAGTGAGTAATTTAAGACTTGCTTCCCATTTTATCAGTGCTCCCCAAATTTGAGTGCGCATTAAAACATTACGTTGTGCCGTAGAAAGCGAATGCAAAGCTTAATTGTGTCGCTGGAAGAGTTAATGAGGAACTGTATCTGTTTAACTGTTACTGTTTTGTGTCGCGAATATCTGGCGTAAATGTGATATTAACTGTTTTTTGTTTGCTACTTTAAAGTAAACTACGGTGATATATTAAAATTATGGAAGTGGATTTATTAACGAATAATAAAAAGGAAGAGTCAAGTTTATTGTTGTTCTATTATGGGAAGTCATTGGGCAGTAGTGATCTGCCAGTGGGGATGGTGGTAATGATGATGATGTGGAAAGAAAAACAAAAGTCTGTTGAAGATTTCGAACGTAGATTAGGTCTTAGAATGTAATGTGACTGTACATTAACCAAGGCAGATTGAGCTAAGTCCACCAGCCGTCGCCGTGGGTTGATAGACAGGCGCATTTAAAGACTCGCACTTACTGCCGTCAGTCTGATCGTGGAATTTATGACCTGGAAAAAATCGAGTAATTTGACAAAATATAAAATGTCCCTTCTTTATGTACATCAACTCGCATCACTTCAACGCCACAGTACCGTAAAATTACATTACTATGAACCCTCAAAGCTTCATTATAAAACCGTTCTAAACGGCAAAATATTTCATTGTAAACAAGCGAACTAAAGGTTAAGTACCCGTATCAGCAGATCTCATTTCGAAATATGTTTATGCTACCGAACGTTTGATCAGATCGGCCAGCCTTAAACCGCATGTTATTAGCCTTGCTGCACTCCACTACTAATTTATCCTACAAATGACTATATTGTATTTAAAAAAATAGCATTTGTGTTAATGATAATTTGGTGTCAAATTAGGCGTTGATATTCGAATGTAGTGTTCTTTATAGTTACTTACATTCAGTAGGTTTGAATAAAAAAAAATTAAATAATATTATCCTAGCCCATATACGTCCCACTGCTGGGCATGGGCCTCGTCTACGATTAAGAGCTGGAAGATATTATTTTGGTTAGAAATTTTGAAGAGCTAAAACATTGAAAACCTGATAATTTTTTGTTATTTTTACCAGATGTTTAAACTGAAATCATATTGTGTATAGACCATAACATTAAAATATAAAATATTAGTTTTTACACCTATAAAAGCTTTGTGGGAGGAACAGATATTAGGTGATAATGAGACACTTTAATAGCACTTTTTAGCGTGGTGTTTGTTTGCAAAACCTTAAATGGAAATGCTAATTTTTATTTCCCAAGCTAATAAAACTGAGTCACGATCCATAAACGTGTAGGTGAGCAGACAAATGGTAAGACAAATGGCGGGTTAGGCAGAGGAAGAGCGGAAGAAAATCCGTCATCTCGCGCCCGTAAACAATGCTCCACGGTACGTACGTGCATGTAAATGAGAGTTATGGTAATTTATCGACGGGAATGGGGCTGTAATGATAAGATAACGCTTTTGTTGCGGCCCGGCCCGGAGATACGGCTCATGGACCCGTGGACGGCGAGTGCGACGCGACGCTCGCGCATACAACGCCGTCCAAATCATTTTTTATGTGAAAAATTACAAAACAAAAAACAAGATTTTACACTTAGACCTTCATATCCGATATTGCTCCACCAAATGGATGCGCCGTGTATTATGCTGATGGCCCCGAAGTACGTATTTAGACGGTTAGTGCCGTCTGCGTCAATATTTTCGAGATAAGTGGTAATAATTGGGGTTTGTATATTGTTATTTGGGTAAAATGAAACATGTGTTGAACATTCCTTTCTTCATATACTTTAAGAAATTGCGTGGTCGACTGTTTAATTAGCTGCTGATTTTTAGGTTTACATTACGGGCTTGATTTATTAGATCGAAAAGTCTATAAGTACACTCCACGGCTATATAATTCACGATATTATGTGGGTATTTTTAATAGCTGCGTTGATTAACATTTGCTGAAAATAAATCTTATTATACGTCAAAACTAAGTACCAATCGGTATCGAAATTTCAGTGAAGCCACTATTCAATTTTTTTTTTTAAGTTAAAATAAATATTTGCAAGTCGGGAAAGAAATATTTGGTTTACATGGGCGGGAATAGAACCCGTAGTTCTGTAACTCAAGAAAAAAAGATTGCTTCGAGAAAATATTATTTCTATTATTCTTTATACGCCATGTTCAGTAATCAGTATTAGAATAAATTTGCTAATTAGCTTACATCTTAAAGTTTGTCTAATGGAATAACAGAGAAAATGGGTTTGTAAAGGATTAACAAGTCCAAATAATCAAATTTCCTAGAAATTCGCCGCGACGCGACACCAATAGGGACGGCTTGTTTCGTGGTAAGCGCTGGTCGATATGGTTTAACGTAGGACTCAGTATAAGAAGATTATATCTTAATAACATGAACCAGGGACTTTTAAACCACTCTACTTTTAATTGTGTATCCAACTTTCTCAGTATTTTACAGTAAATTAGTTTCAGTTAAATTAAATAAATAGTGTATAAAGAGAAGTTACATAAAATTAACAACAAAACTTAGTAAATCATACTAAAAGACTTTAATCTGAATTGCTTGAGCGAATTTTATGATACGACTACGCTGAAGCGACTTGGCACATCGGTTTATTTTTCAGAACTCAGAATAGACTTATCAAAATTGATACACCTCACATATATAGATAAAAAATCGAATTCTGTAAATTAATATTTGGATTTAAATATACATAATGACTTTGTCACATAAGTTCAATAGAAAATGGAGTGTGTCTGACACGCCATCGTCAGTGACATTAACGCTTCACAGTTAAATGATAAGTGTCATCGCCTAACAACAATACAGAGTATTGGGGTAAATGGATGGAATAAATGTATCTATGTATTTGTAGTTAACGAGGCTCCGCTGCGGGGCGCCGCGACCCATCTGCTCCCCCAGACTTGGTGACGCCAATTCACATTATAATAATAGCGAAAATAATTCATACCGTTTATAAGCAAGCAAATGTTATTCGATAATTGTCGTTTTATAAATGCAATTTTGTTTTTGATTATGCAAGAATTGTATAAGGAAAAAAAATATAGTAATTAATCTATAGAAGCCGATAAACATAATCCTTTCTATTTACGGATATTAGTTCCCAATCTGCTTAAGGATTAATAAAAAATAATTCAATGTGGTTTACGAAAAGTGGTGTGTTATTTTATAGCTATATGCTATAGTTTGGTTTTATTTTGCGATAAACCATCTTATAACAGGAAGTTCCTCAGGCAAGGCACATGTGAAATCGAGAAAACCGCACTAGACCAACGTGGATTGAGGTTTAACATTTCTTCCTATAGGGTTTAGATCGGACACGCAGCTACTACAATATCAAGAAAAATCATTTTTCTGTCGCAAGAATAATTTTTAACGAACCCATGACAGTGGTAAAGACCAAGTAGAAGAATAATATTTATGTAGTTATTTTTCTAGCTACAACACCTGATATCATATGTACATAGTGACAAATGGTAGCCACGAGGCAACTGACACCGCTCATGGTACCGAGGTCCTCTTACATTTAAATAATTCATTGAGGTGCGATCAAGTGCGCGGGCGCAGGTCGGGCATTGTTCTTCTGTTTACTGTGATGAGGCCAACATAGCCTTTAAAACTATGACCTACTCATCTTTACTCATTTTAAATGTAAAATAGTAATTTTTGTAGATGGACTATTTCTGAATGAGGTCGTATTCAAATTTGCTGGAAGTAGAAAATATTTTGATACCAAAAATCTTTGATATGAGCGGGAAAACACTTTACAGATAAATAATAAAACAAGAGGCAACATAGTATATTAGGTATTTTTGCTTTAAAAATATTCCTAGTCATAGGAAGGTATATATTACACATCTAGACACTCAATTAAGGCCACGTTAAATCATTACTCAAAGATAATTTTGCGTGCGCACAGCAGAGCACTTATCTAGAGTTAAAAGTCCTAAAATGATTATTATGCAAATATGTGTCGTAATAAGTAAACTATTAAGTAGCGCGAAGGTCTGTGAATCAGGCTCGTTAAAACTTCATACGACGCGGAGTACTTTAACGAGTTCACGGTACTTCATGATTTTTAGTCGACATGTAACATTTCATTTGCACTCTTTGAAAATATGAACATATGTGAATACAAAGATTCTTCCTATTCGTGCTGCTGGTTAAATTGACGATACGTTGACAGAAACTGTAAGGAAGTTAATTCAATAAATTTCGGGTTTGATTAGTTAATTTTTAAGTTTTACAATATTTCAAAATGCATTTATAATTGGTTTGACCCATTGGTCGTCCGATTGATTGATTTATTGTCACCTATAACGAGTTCTATCCCATAACATGCATTTATAAACGTTGAGAACTCTAAACAAACGACAGTAAACGTCGGAAGAGCTATAAGTAAGGGTACAATAGCGGAGGGTCACCGGAAGATGGTTGTTGATAAGGCTCGTACGGAAACGCATTTCACGGCGCGAACAGTCGCAGGTAATTGTACTCGTAAATACATGCCTTTTAATGTTATACACTACGCCGTTTAAAACTACACGAGTTTACGCAACCAGTATTAGAGGCTTTTATATACTTTGAATTAGATTGAATGGGTAACGCAGCTCGATGTCGTGGTTGAATAGGAAATACGTTCTTCATATTATTGAAGAATCTTAGCAACTTGGGTTTGAGTGTAAGATGGCATAGCGTGGTCTTCGATGCTCAAGAATGCTCATAGTAATTCAAGTTTTAACAACGCTATTTTAGCACAGTAGGATGGCGAAAATCCTTTTATCCGAATGAACTAGTATATTCAGATTTTGCTTATTATAACGACCTTATTCTAGACAGATTTAAAACCTATTTTAGTTAGTGAATGTTTCGTCATCATCACTCAAACTGAATTCTAATCGTTCGAAAGGGAAAAAACATTCGATAACTAAAATAAGTTTTAAATTTGCCTATGAATAAGGCTGTCCATCTTAAATCAAAGTGAATTAAGTATACAAAGGTTTTTTCCCAGAACCGACACACCTACAGACATTGCTTCTGATTTTCTTGTATGTTTGTCTGTTAGCATCGAAATAAGCTGTAAAATGTAAATTAACATTCCTAACTTGCGTACGCCTTTTATGATAATAAACGGTTGAGTTATAAAATTGAAATTAGTTGGTTTTACATAACAGAATTATAGCTGTTTATGTCTATTTTAAGAGTGGAATAAATGCGACGACTTGTGCCACTTTTACTGGTTTGAGATAGAGCAAATAACTTAAGTGGCAATGAAAAAGAAGTAAGGAAGAATTGTAGTACTAATAAAGCCAAGCCCGTGCGGAATCACGGTTTAAGGATGAAGGAAACATTGTAAGGTGGCACGATATTAGAACGTAATTTCCAATGTAAGATGCGAAGTGGCTTTTTTCCTGTGCAGGTGGTGCAACGTGTTGCAACTTATTGGATTAAAAAATTGCTTCAAGGTCGTATGTGCCCCTCGATTTATTGCTAGGGGAGAGGGGTCACACACCCCGCTATTTGAGTGCTGGAAGATTGAAACGATAAATTCCGAGTGGAATTTTTGATAACGTATAACTTCATTAATATAATTATTTTTTTATTGTGTACACATTTACGTCGCCTTATTAGTGAAGCAGGAGTTAAATTCAACTACAAACCCTAAAGTCCTGAGTTTATTATTAGCACAAGAATACGGAAGTTTTTCGATTTGAGGAATGTAATGACTTCATCCAAGGAATGTGTAATATAACTATGTCCTATCTGCGGTAGCTCGTAATTGGCTATCCTTTGTATTCAATTTGTAAGATATATTATGTTCGTTTGCTATTGATAGCTGTGAGCCACCCAAATATAATAAAATATAAATATAAATATAATATAACATCAGGCATACGACTGGTCATACACGATTATAACCCCTGTGATATTCTAAAGCAATTTCAACACGTTGGCGAAAAATAAATCGCAATAGAACAAAAAAGACTGTACAATACAGCTGTGTCGAGTGTTGGCTGTGAAGTTTGTCGCATTAACCTACTGAACTTGCCGATGCCCACCCCTTGTAAAAAGATGCGTAATTGATTGCATCGCAGCGAGCTCATTTCACTCATTGTATAGAGCTCCAAATTGCGTATTTAACGTATGGGAAGACCCCTCGCGAACCGTTGCCAATTTAGACTGGCGGCCCCTGCCTCGCCGGCCATCCCGCTGTTTGGATTGAGATTCAATTGAAATATATTCGCTGATAGATTAATTTTTATCGCTTTTAAAACGATTTTTTGACATGTTGATACGTGCTGTTTTTAATCGTGTTTTATGTATTTTATCTACATTGTGCATTTTTTAAGGATGACGAATATTGGTTCCTATTTAAGTAGAAATATGTAAGTATCAAAAATCCTATCCTTACAACACTAGCAATAATTTGCTCTTTTTTTCTTAAAAAAGAATAAAATAAAATTGCAATGAATGGCGAGACGAGCATGTCATGACGATCGTTCATGGACAGTAGCAAAACGAAACAACACCATGACTTACAAAGTATTGCTTGGCATTCCACTGCACTCGTCATCCTGAGACTTAAGATGTTAAGACCAATTATGTCCGATAGTTACAGAGGAATTGAACCGAAATGCCTCTTCCCTAGCGTAACTAGGGCTTACGAGTACTTAACTGACTCACAATGAATACTGACTCATAAACAAATGTAGTTAAAGTAAGCAACTGTAATATTTATAACAAACGGAATAAAATATTAAAATTAACGAAGGCTTCTGCACGCTAGTAAAATTAGTGATAAGAAATAAGCAGAAATCCGAGTGTATCGTGCCAAGGTAAAAGCTGATGTAGATTAGAACGATTATAAGTGGAACAGTGTCGCAAAACTGACGATCCGTTAAGGGCCATTCCCCGCATTATCACCGTGCAAATATCCCGCCCTGAAGAGATTAGATAAACTGCAGAAAACGAAACGACGGGAACCGAACCAGAATGATGCCGCGGATAATTACATGCGTTTCAACAATATACAAATCATACGCTATTCGTTTGCAAGGAAATACTCAGCACCGTCATACATCATAACAACGTTTTTACACTGAGGTCGACCAATGTGACTCCTCTGTTATTGTTATTCAAAACTATTGCTGTATTGGGCAATTAGTTGATATTTCATCGGATTTATGGCTGTGACAAATGTATGCGCATAATTTGGTGAAAACTGTCCGATTCGCAGGAAGCGCGAGCGTTTCCCGGATCGTTCGATGTCTATTCTATGCAGGTCTAAATTTAGTGGGTAATCGCTTGTTTAATAATATATGCCGCAGCGAGCACTCGGCATAATCTATTTACATGCGCACTGGACGAGTCCAGTTCGTCAAATATTAGCGGTGTTTAGTATTTCCCCGCGTACCATTGTGCGGAATTATTGCCTTTCTCCTATGTATTTTACATTTATTGGTTGAGAAATGTTTGTATATTTGATGGCGATTGGTAGTGGACATACTCTTGACGTTGTATACTTTAGACGCTATTAACCCAACACGCATCCTGTTGCCCATGAGACGGAAGTAATTCTAAAGGAGTCAAATATCCTTTTTTGTTTAAGTATATTCTGTCCCCAATCATTAATGTAGAACAGTGCACAACAACACTATGAACTTCTATGGTTCTAAAAACCAACCAACCGCCTTGCGTCGTGTCTATCAGAAAATACGAGAGACTCCACTCATAAACACGCAGACTCGAACAAATACCTGAAAAAATATTAATTTCGGTGCGGGCATCGAACCCGCGGTCTCACGTTTCACAGGCGGCGTCTAACCAACTGCGCCACGGAGGCTATCAAGTGTCTAATTATAGTCAGAGGCCCCAAGCCATGTCCAAGGTTAAGCAACAAAACCTATATGCCGTGTAATAAGAGTTACCAGTAATTCGTCAAGACCGCTCATTAAATTTTGCAAACATAAAACTGGACAAGCGTTTTAAGTACATTTCAAGAAACGTGATTTTAAGTTTAGATTTTATTATTCTCATAGAATTTTAAATGACCCTCTTTGCCGAGGATTTTGTATAAAGATGTAAAGGATTACAAAATAGCTCATAAGTATGAATAACTGAAAATTCTTGTCATTGGGTCACGGATATCGTCAGTCATCGGCACAGTAACAGATGGCTCATTGTGTTTGAAAATAGAGATAAGCCATGCCTTCACGTCAGTGTGCTCTATGGGACTCAGCCATTCGGTAAAAAAATAAAACGGCTGGTATTGGTAAACATTTTTTTATTCTAGAACATCAAAATGACTACAATCCACAGGATGGAAAAAGCAGTGCAGTACAAAAGTATCTCTGGTCGAGACAATTATTTGCGTGATCTACAGGTATTTGTGTCAGGTCTGGGTATTTGTGAGGCCAAAAAATCTCTCAGTTTCTGATACCCACGACACAAGACTCGATCTTAGTGGAGGGTCAGGACTATAGATGTGTTTGTTGGTTGTATTTTATTTATGCACAGCCTGGTCGAAACCGGATATACACATACACTGGCTGAATCCAGAACGCGAAAAACATGCAATGTCTTCTATAATAAATAATAATACATTTTCCATCATCGTTTACGGTGGTCGATATTCAGACAGATACCAATATCTTATCGCCAAGAATCTCTTTAAATAAATTTTTCTTCGCAACAAAAAATAGTTTGAAGTTGGTTGTAATAAATCTATTTTATTTCCAAGACTAGAAGACAAGAAATCATAAGCTTATAATAATAAATTATGATCGGACTCATCGCACGATACATTAATTTAAATTTATTACATAACTAGAATGATTCAGCCCGCAGTGGAACGCAAATACCGGCATTGTCTTCGCCATTATAAAATTAATAACAACAATGACGCAGTATAACGAATAAATCAAATTACATCGCCCACTATGTAAGGAACAATGAAACAAAATATAACGTTTAAGTAACAATTAATACAAGACAATGTGGTAGGAAGACGCGGCGCGAAACTGTGAAGTTCACGGATCGTCATCAATCAGCGATCGCGAGGCATCCCCGACTTTACTCGTTACACATAATTAATCACTGAATATAATTAAAATCCCCGATGACACGGCGCGATCACCGCCGCGTTCCCAGACCTCGCGGAAAAATACACAACTACTGACTGCCGAAGAATAATTTTGGCAACCCTTTACAATGTCATCGTCGAAATTTAAGTGCTCCAAACACCCCAATTAATAATAACGTGACTTGTAAAACAGAAACAGATAATATTCGTATGCGTCTGCATTTACAAAACCGGTTCCATAAAGCATAAAGCACAAAAGCAGTGCACGTATATGGAGTTAATACATTTTTCAACTGGATATTAGCCTATAGAGACGATTAACCTTTCAAAGCGGTTATCCAATTAAAGCGCGTCGGTAATTAAATAGGTATTATATTTGTGTTCGCAACTTTTCGGGCGATGCCATAGTGACGAGGTTACGGTAATGAGCCAAAAGATAATGTTAGATTTGAGGCGCCTTGCCGGCGTCTGGTGTGGTGTAATTACCTAGTGACTCAGCATGGCTTTGTTCACCCTGCATAGGATCCGCGAACAAACTTGTTTTAATTAATTTCGTGTCTCGAACAAGCCTTCAGCTGATTGTTATCTACTTAGTTGCTGTTAGCGCTCCGGACGCCCCGATAATGAAGCAACAAATCGTTCTTAAGTTATGATTTGATAGTGTTGTGTACAGTGCCCACTTTGTTGCCTTTCCTTATTAATAAACTTTACATGTGCTCGAAGAGGTAACAATTAACAACCGTAATTGGAAATGTGTCGTGTTATTAGTTTATTAAACAGAGTATCAGTCCAGTGATTATAACTATGGTACAACATTTTTTTTACTGGTTTGTCAATCTGGTGGTATTAATAAAAATACATGTTTAATTGTCCCATTTTTGCTAAGTTTTAAATCAACATTAGGCCGTCCCAAAAACCATACATAACAGATACCTTCAAAAGTTCTCATAGTGAATGTAACTCTTTAGTTGGTTTAACCGAGCAGAAGAAATGCCCATTACAACTTTTAAGACGCTAATAAAACGTTTAATTATTTTTACTCGGGCCGCCATAAAGATAGTAAATGAAAAACGTTCTTAAAACCACACACGTTGGAATTTAACTATATGATTATTCATGATTAATCAGTTAAATACAAAAGCGTACACACACAATGGACGCTTTAATTAGTAGAGATACAACTGAGGAAAAATATTACTTTAAAAGTTTTTATATGCATATACGTACTTGTTTTGCTTACTACGGAACATTTACTTCATCACTTCGCATTGATTTCTCAGTAATCTCCGGCACAGATAACTTACAACACAATTACTTTTGTAATGATAAATTGTGCAAAAGGTTTAAATTAATCGAAATATAATAAACCCGTCACGGTTAAAATATAGGAAACATTCAGTATCATAATTGATTAATCTATTTCATTCAGATTTAGTACAGATACGGTGCGCCGTGGTTTCTCTGTCATTATTTTATATCTCGTAGGTCGATGTTGTTTGGCGCGCCCGTCGCCATGGCAACTGGTGAAATATGGGCTTCGTCTTTTCTACGTTTATTGCCGTTATTAGCTAAGGATAACTATTCATTCCAGCTTTAACAATACTTACTTGTGCAATTCAAATGCCGAGTCGTTTTGACTTTCATAATTGTATGGTTGCTTAATATAATGATTAAATGTTATTTTTATATATTACTGTGCGGTAAGTTGTTATTGTTGACTCTTTATGTTTAATGCGCATTAGAGTATAAAAGATGCATCAACTTAATATCAATGTCTTTTGTATAAATTAGCCACCAATAGAGAATAGTAAGCTTATCTTGGCTGTGAATCTCAAGAGAAAGGGTACGACTTCCAAATCCAGCATTTATTCTATTTGAGCTAAAGACTGGTCATTGTACCATAAAAATGACAATCTTTAATACGCAATATAATTTTGCACCATTCCTGCTTAATTGTGGGATAAGATAGAAGATTGACAATTGCATTCGAAATGTTGGGACCACACAAAGCTTTTGTGATTTATTTGGTCCCATGCGTGATATGTGTCGAACTGCCTCTTGAATACGTGACATATTATGTGAAACATGGCATGTTAATGGTTTCAAAATCCGCATCTTAAGTGGACGGTTCTAACGGTATCCGCTATACTCTATGGCTAATATTTATGTGAATAAAAATAAAAAAAACATTATCTTAATTACACCACATCATAACCGACTTAATGGATAAGTATATTTTAATTATAGTAGAAAAGGTCATCGACACATAATGATAGTGACTAACGTGAGAGGTCAACGGAACGCCATTTTTTAAATCCTCTCATTAAGATTTGATTAAGTCTTTAAAATCACGAAGTTAATTAAACAAACACTTGAGTTCCGAAATCAAGGTAAATTATACATTCATATTAAAGTAATGTAAAAAAACGACCCTCAAAACAATAATTAGTACCAATTACTATACAAAATTCTCTCTACAATCAAATGGGATGACTGGCACTACTTGAGTGGCCGCACGCGGAGAAATTAAGGACGTCTCCCCTCTCCCTCTAAAACTATGGAGTACTGTATATCTATCCCACTCCCACGCATTCAAGTTTTCAATGATTGACATTCAAAACTGTCAGGGCTATAGAATGAGTCATTTAGTTATTGATGGATTAAGTAATTTAAAATAGATCCATATAAAGTACGGTGCGACATCTATACGACCCTTAAATCATGTTTTTTTATTATCATCTAATCGTTTTTATGGTCGGTAAAATGTCGAGCTAATGTAAAAGCCCTTAATTCAATATACCAGATAAGCCATTTCAGTTTAGGGATATGGATTTAAAATGCATAAATAACTTTTATTATCGTGTATGCGTTATGAGTTAATGTTGGTTAAATCTAAGGGTTGTGGCTTATAGGCTTGTTCACTGCACCTGACGATAAGTGCAGCCACCCTGCCTGGGGCCTGATAGAGTATGATATAGGCAAAGAATATCGCAAATAATTAATGTGTAAATGTGTGTGTGTTCAGCAAAAAGTATCCGTAGTACCGCCCAATTAACTAACTTGCCAAATGGAAACCTTAAAGAAAAAAATCGATATATTTCTATATTTACTTTCGTAAACTTATATAATCACTAATATGTGTATGACCGTTGGGTGTATTTATTTATGTATTTATACTTTCAGATTAGAATACCAATAGATAAGCCTCATAGAAAGAAGCAAAGCAAAGCTTGCATTAAGACGTCTCCGAGTCAAAATATACCAACGCTAAGGCGTCAATGACCAAAGGAGTGTTAATGGACACAGCACGATTTGGTCGTCATTCATGAAACTACATTTAAGGCATTCAGTATTTTTTCTTGGACCACCCTCTAATCTACACATACACTAACGCACACAGACACACACAAACATAAAGGTGCGGTTCCAACTATCATATCAGGATAAATATTAGTTTTTGAGCGTGGGTGTAGTACAAGGATTCTAGTGAAAACTATCTGCTGCCAAGGAAAACACTGCAAATTCGACGGCGCAAAAATTATATAACCCGTTTTATTTACTGTTGTGAATTATTTTATACGTTATATTGGTGAATTGGCACGATTATTTTATTTTTTTACTATGGATAATATTCTTGCTCCTGTGATAACATAACGTGTCTTAAAATATGACGTTTACAGTTAGGATTTCTTTGCCTATTGATGCGTATAAAAATCAACGACCTTTTGCTAACAATTGTTTTAACAACATATTGTTATTTATTTTTGTTCGTAGTTCCATTTATATATTTAAGGTAATAAAAAGTAAGTGCGTTGTAAACTGGTTAGTTACGTAATTCTTTTACAAAAAAATGTATTGTATTTATGGTTTAAGACATAAGTAATGACGCTGAGAAAAAAAATTGAACCAAACAATTATTAAAGCTTTTGTTTTTGTTAAATGCCTTAAGTAGAGTTCTGTGTAATTTTTAAATACACTTGCACATCGAAGCATTTTGAATTTACAAAATAAGTTACTCTGTGTGCTGATTATTATTGAACAATGTAGGGGTCCTCAATTATTATTTATTAATTAAGAAACTACAGAACTAACATATTTCGTCATTGTTTAAAAAAACTCTATCTCTAAATTATTTAAATATATTCATTCATGATTAAACAGGTGAATTCATTACAAGCTCCCCAATAGACAAATTAACACGAGGTTTTTTTAACAATCTCATTATAGGAGCTTTTTCTCGAATTCTTCAGACATCATTACTATCCGTTACCACAGAGCCTCTTACCTACAAAACAAATAAACGGCGGTTGACTGTTTATTTTTGTATGGCAGCCGAATCACTTGTTCCCAGAACATGGCCAACATTGGTAATCATTGGGTAAACATAGTTACACGCTTACAAAAATCTCTAATATTGATATTGTTTTTTTGCTAGGAATATTTTTTATATGGTATATTTTAAATCCTAAAGTAATGAGTTGTTTATGAATATATTAGAGTTATTTGCTGAGATTGACGGAGATATTTTCCAGTATGGTTTTATGCTTAATACATAATTTCATTTTGCGAATATAAAGTCATGAATATAAAAATTTATGTCTGGAATCAACTGAATTTTAATAAGTAATACAAAGTTCGTATTTTGTAATAAAATGAACTTTAAGTGAGTATATGGAAATATTCACACCTAAAAGTAATTCGCAAAATCTAAAACCAAATTAATTAATATTCATTCAACCATTATTCATAATTTATTTTTCCCGCCTAAATTCCGAATTCAAATATGAAGGTAAGCCGTACCTTGAGGTAGTTTCCTCCAATCACAAATTAGGTAGGCAAACGCAAAATTAATTTTGCATTTAAGTTACAATATCGTATCGAGAATATGCACAACTATGTGAGAGGTTCGTTTCCGCCAAACGAATAAGTAGGTAGCTATAACCTGTAATCGAAACCGGTTTACTCAATGTGGACTTACGAACCGGGGAGAGGGCTTGCGCGATATCAAAGCAGGTGTTCCACCGCTAGCCCACGGCCTCAATGAGAATTCCATTTGGAGCCTTAAATACTTCCCTCAGATTTACTCGACATATTTAAATGTCACCAGGTAGTATGTATTAGCTGGTATTCTCCTTGAAGTAAACTTTTTGATAATATTTAAATTTGGAACAATAGCCAAAAAATTTTAGTTATTTGTTTTTGTTTTTGCAAGTTTTAATATTTTTGTACGAACTTTAAAATTATAATTTCTTTATAAGAATGTTGTGGTTGTCTGTAATCCCATTTGCGATTGGTATAATATTGTTTTGTATGAATTTGTATTTCATGCATATGACGGAGTCCTTTGTTATTGGAAATCCTTAAAAACAAGTGACGCTTGTCCCCGCAATATTGTAGGAGTAAAAGTCGCAACTTTTTATCAAGTTTGCAACCAATCATTGAGGCATCAAGTACGAGAATTTGAGGATAGGGTGGCGTGTATAACGCTTGTTTAATAATTTAGCGGACCCGCGCCCCGCCGGCTGCTCTGAATAATAGATGCAACAATAATATGCTTCCTACATACGTTTATTCAATATATGTTGTTAATATTTACAAGTGGGGGCGTGAGTTTTTGTGAGGAGCGCCATTGACATCGCGACGGTAATCTTCTTATCTTAACAATCAGCTCTCATTTGTGGTGTTAAAATTTCCCCTGAACGAAACGCTTTATAAGACATGGGAACTCGCACCTGTCGCGCCCCGCGTTTTAGAATAGCGTCTGGCTACGGCATTACAGCTTTGTTAATATTACAAACATGTTGCGCTATAAAAATATAAAAATGTTTTCCCAGAATATATTCGACGGCGGATTTTATGTCTTATTTATCTCATTATTGTCGAGATAATAGAACTTTCGAAAATTCTGTGGAACCAACCTGTTATACCCGGGCTTTATTTGCATAAGCGAGTTGTTTAGTTGCTCTTTAATGTAAGGAACTAATGTGTAGGTAGAGTCCAGCGGAACTGGTTATGTTGTATCACTAATTCACATTAATGTAATTTTGTATAAAAATTCTTACACTTAATGCATGCAACGCTAAACAAAAGTCACTGGCCTCCGCTTTTAAAAAAATATTTCTTCGTATGTTTGAAGTTAATTAAGTCTGAGAAATAATATTAATATGAGCGTTTGTTAATATCGCGGTGTAGAAGTTAGGTTGTTTGCATGAGGGTGCAGCAGAATGCGTTTAATTCGTTAATAAATCAGGCTGCGGGGGAGGCAGGGGTTCATTAGACCGATCGCCCGCGGCCTTCCGGGGAGTCCGGCCCGCCACCATCCTTCTGATGCATTTAATTTGGCGAGGGCAGGGATGATGGATACGACGCACGCCTAATTTGATTTGCCCATCAATGCATTTGTCATGTTCCATTTCGTTACGTACCATAAAAGCTTTCCACTTTACGTGTCTCTGTAATCAGCGGCATTAAATCATTAGTAGATATATGTTATCGATTTTAATTTTAAAATTAAACAGCCGCTCTCGGGCATAGGTTTTATCGCGTTTTAATTACGCGTTTAGTGCGCAATCACGGTGAACATTAAGAGTCATAAAAATGTATTAAATGCAAATGACAATCTTAGTTTAAAATAAGTAATTAATTGGCTCTCTTAAGTTGAGCTTATCGCCGGCATAAATTAAGGTAGATTCGCGAGCGAGGCGCGGGCGCGGCGGCGTCCACGCACGTAGTGAAACTTTTAATTGCATTGAGCTCTATCACTGTCGTCAACGGAGAGCTACCAACACCCGCCCAGATTTGTGCACCTCTTTATCCAGATACGGGAAGATTTTAATTACAAATTATAAACGCTTATTATCTACACGTACAATAAGTATCTTCAATTCAAGTGAAAACCTACACATCGGAAAGTAGAGATATTAAAGTTGATATTTATTATGCAATTTTGCAAGATATTTTGCATAGACAAAATAAAGTCTGTATGTGGGGAAGCACTTTAATTTATATTACGACCATATTCAATTATTATTAGAAACCCGTACGTATTATTCATTAACCAATTAAATACAGGTACACGTGTTATAAATTAAACTTTAATTAATATTAAGGCAAAAAAATATTTGGCATCTCATAAACGAACACCGGAATGATGAATGGATTAATTAGAATTTTTAAATTAAAATTGTCACCGTGTATCCGGTGGGTGGCGACCATAAACTTAATACAATGGAAGCCAGTACCGGACGAGAGGACTCATTAATTTAGATGATTGTACAATTATCTAAATATAAGCGGGGCGTGACGCCCACGCGGGGCGCGGGGCGCGGGGGGCACTCCAACCCGAAAAGGAGGGAGGGGTGCGGGCACTCGTTTTTAATTAAACCAACGATGAAATGAAGTGGTCCGTATAATATTGCTTAGACATGTTTTAAATTAATTTCAACCCGTCTTATTACAAATGATTTGATGAAATATTTGTCAACCCTACGAGCAGGCTGATAAAGCACACTCTTTAGACCGATAATATCGAGTTAGTAAGTGATGTGCACTAATGTGGCCAGTATTGAGTAATGGAATGATTGTTAGCAAGGTACAAATTGGCGCGGCGCGGGTTAGGGCCCGCCATGTGCCCCGCTGGCTCCGGCTCGTACGCAAGGGTTCTCGCTTCTCTTCTCTATTTGTTTTTCGTTAAAGCTTTAATTAAAAGTAGGTTTATTTTAAAGAAAATTGATGTTGAAAGTAAATAAATCCTTGATGGTTTCATTATCTTTTAGTAATTGAGTTTCACCTGATGGTAAAATAATTAGTGCGGTGCTCACGAGCTGTTTATTAATTAATTATGTAATTTGAAAATATCGCTGTCGGGTTGCACCACGATGTCTTCGGGACTTAATTGATGGTCTCAAACATTGTCTGCGAGTGGCTGCGAGTTTGGATGCTGTCCAATAATGTTAAAATTCACACTTTTAAGAGCATCGCATTCTTCCGAAATCAGGTCTGCTCTATTTTCGTATTCTATAACTAAATGTTTTTAAATAAATTTACTAACACAACAAACACAGTTCTTATTCATTTAACAACGTTTCATTTAATTGACGCCGGCTAATTAGCCTCTCTTTGAGTTTAACAAAACTCTTCACAGCACATATAGTTTAATGCTAAACGAGTTGGAAGCTTTCTACACAGTGCTTTGTAATATTTTACTGCGCATTGTTAAGTTTGTAAACAAAGTGGAGGAAACGGCGCACGTGGCCCTCTGTCAAAACTTATTTCCAATGAGTAGCACGGCAAGTCCAGTGACTCAACACTAATTACTATATTGTTTCCTCGTGTCACAGGGCATTAGATGTTGCAGTGTGTTTACTAACATACTGCATTGCAGCTCGGTGCTACAAACGTTCGATACTCCGTCACAACACACCAAACTTCTCCAAATAGTTACCTAAAGGCTTTGTCCTTTGGGGCCTGTTAGCCGCGCGTCCAGGCTTGATGCCTCGAAGGGACCGCCGGTCTCCGGACCGGCACGATGCACCAAACAAAAAAACTTAACAATAACAAAAAAAACACAATCAACGTAAGAACGGCAGAAACTGCACGCCGAGTGCAATCTCTATGACGTCGAGTTCGACGGAATAAAAGGCTGAACACATAAAACTTCCTTGTGGAAACTTTGAAACAAAACTGTATAGACAACTTCGAAAAAAGTAGTTGTGTTTGTGGGGACCGACGACACTTCCCCGTGCGGCGTTTCGATCGCGACTGAGCCACGCGGTCGCGCGCGGGGCAGCGGCGGGGGGCGGATCGAGCGCAGGGGGCGCCGGCCCCTCACCTCCGCGGTATTATTTGATTAATTCGCCTCCCCCTTGTATACTCGGTGAGTCGTTACGGGGACGGCGACGTTAAGTTTTTAAATTTCAGAGAGCCGCAACCTTCACCTACTCCTTAATACTTTAATTGAATTAATTAAGATCGACGGGCGCCAACAAAGATTAGACGTTAATAAGCAAACGCTGGAGGATCCGTCCCGTTCATGGTTAATTACGAGGCGGCTGCGGGCTGCGGGCTGTGGGCTGCGGCACGCGGAGTACTGTAGCGTCTGTACCACTGTACCGAGCTCACCGTACGCGCTGCAGGCACAGGGAAAAAATCCCAACTTGAAATAATGAGTATTACCTACCGAGAAACGTAAGACCCGCTAATTGGAGTGCATTTGCATACTGAAGTAAAATAAAGTCTGAGTGAGTTATTTTGACGATGTCAGATGGAAAGCGACCGGCGCACGGTGGGTCGAAACGGCTATTTTTGTGACATAGGATTTTTTTTCGGATTTTCCAATTTTTTTTGACGCCAACGTTTTGATATTATCATTCCTTACACTATTCATTCTTTGTATTTTTTTGCTTAACCCTATAATTTCGGCAAAAAAAATTATTTTAGGTTTTTAATGTATGGAACGCACTATAAAAACCTAAATTTCTACGAAGTCCTGCTAGATCCTGCGTTAAAACCTTATTTTTCTGAATCCTGGCCAGTTCTACTTTACTTGTACATTTCGAATGTCTGCATTGACTTGCAACTTTTCCAGTTATAGGGATCGGAAAAATGGTAAAAATAGTACTATTTCTAATTTTGTAATTGACATTTTAAGTCAATTTAACTACAAGATAGTAAGACAAAAACATTGTGGATATACAAACTATTATATAAAAATCTAATAGAATAACACAATAGAAGTAAATAAGTAAATATTTATTGGCATAATTGGTTGTTGTACCCAAAACATGTGGTTACACAATTAACGTAAACACAGTAATAAATCATAAATGCAAATGGACCACCAGATGGCAAAGGATTACTTTCAGTCATTAACATTGATGACATCTGGAGATTACAGGTGCATTTAGTTAATTGTTTTACAACTACTGTTTGTTTATTGTCTTTAATTAACTAAAACAAAACAAACATTCTCGTGATATCGATTGTAAACATGTTTTGTCCTTTTACTTAGTTCTATCATTAATGAGAGCATCTAGGGCAATAAAATTTGTTTATTGCCCAGGGTATAAAATGACTTATATTTTGAATTCGTTCTTAATGTACATTTATCCGTGCTACGATCCATACCATTTTATTTTGAATCCTTGTTTCGGTATCATGGAGGGTCTAGTTACTAATCTCGATTTGTTTGTTGTTTTAAGAGACCAGCTTGGATCTCTATCAGATAGCAAAAAACTTTCTGATTTTCTGCAACAGAAAATAAACGTGACTGAAGAAAATAGTGTAGTGCTTCAAAAGTTTTGTGTAAAATTCTGTTCTTCTATAACTGCTAGATGGCAAAAATGCAATCGTATATTTTCTAACTTTATTAAAAAAAATGGTGATTGGCTAGAAAGTGAAATAATTTGGCCTAAAGGACTAAAATTAAACGAAAGACACGAAGAACATGAAGTACATGAAGAACACGAAAGACATGAAGAGGACTTAAGTCTTGAGAATCTGTCTCCATCCACATCGAAAGCTTCTACAGCTTTGATTTGTCCCAGAAAATCATTCGATGATTTGTCCAACAGACAAAAACGAAGACGAGTAGACCAAATTCAAAATAATTTGTCTCAGGAAGAATTAATTGCAGCTACATCAAATACACTGAAATGTAATGGACAAGAAGCCATCGCTAATATAATAAACCATTTACTTAAAAATCCAGAAGATATAACAAAAGTGAATAATTGCTTGAATGCAAAAAAATATGTTCCATACACTGCTGATAAAGCGTTGGCGCTACTTGTTTCCCTAAATTTGTCGAAGGCACAATATATAAACCTAAGAGAATCAGCAAGCGAAAAAGGCTTTCAATTGTATCCTTCTTATTATAAATTAAAAGAAGCAAAATTGAAATGTTACCCAAGAAAGGAGGATATGACATTTAGTGATTGCACGGCATCAGTTAAATTGCAAGCTCTGCTCAACTTGACAGCCTCAAGGCTTTTGGATACAATTGAGTTCGATTTAGATTCTGCAACTGACCTGAAGCTTATCAGCAAATGGGGCTTTGATGGATCCTCGGGGCAAAGCAATTATAAGCAGATCTCTGAAGTAGGCGTGGACGATTCCAGTATATTTATGGCAAGTCTTGTTCCAATAAGACTACAACATGATGATGGAACGGTTTTATGGGAAAACGATCGAAGTTCATCCACATTTTACTGTCGTCCCATTATGTTTACGTTCACAAAAGAAACACAAATTACTGTAGCAGCTATAAAAGCTGGTATATCAGGAGAAATCGAGGCACTCCAGCCATCTATATTTAGGAAAGTGAAAATTGCCCACGAATTAATGATGACAATGATTGACGGCAAAATAACTTCATACTTTTCTGAGACTTCAACAGCAGTTTGTGACATTTGCAAAGCGAAACCAACAGAAATGAATAATTTGGAATCCCACAAACTGCGATCTAAGAATGAAGAAATGTACCAGTATGGATTGTCATCATTGCATGCGTGGATAAGATGCATGGAGTGCCTACTCCACATAGCTTACCGTTTGGAGATTAAGAAATGGAACTGCAGGGGTGACGATAAAGAGAAAATGAAGACCAGAAAGTCTGCAATTCAACAAGAATTTAAAGAAGAATGTGGCTTGCTAATTGATATAGTGAAGCAAGGAGCAGGCACCACTAATGATGGTAATACGGCTCGAAGATTTTTTAAAAATACAGCCATGACAGCACGTATCACTGGCATTAATGAGCAGTTGATAGAGAATTTTTATATCATTCTACAAACCATTGCGTCTGGAGAGCGTGTTGATATTACTAAATTCGCTTTATTTTCTACCGAAACCGCAAAACTATATGTTGATTTATATCCGTGGTATTATATGCCTTCCAGTGTACATAAATTATTAGTTCATGGGGCTGACATAATTAAACATTTTGGGGCTATACCCATTGGGAAGCTGTCGGAAGAAGCCGCAGAAGCACGGAACAAAGACTTCCGAAAATATAGGGAAAATCATTCCCGAAAAATTAGTAGGATATCTTCGAATGAGGACATCTTACATAATCTCCTTTTGTCATCTGATCCAAAGATCACAAGTCTTAGATCACGCATGACAAAAAAACATGTTATGGTTCTCTCAACAAAAGCTAAAGAGCTTCTGCATTTGCCATCAAAACCAGAAGACTTAGAATTTATTAATGTAGAGAGTATTTTAGAAGATCTACAAAACAGTAGTGATAGTGAGTAGTATATAGGTATAGGCTTTATACTAGCCTTTTTTATTATTATTTTTTAATTGGGGTTATTTCCATCATTTGTTTTTTTTTAATCTGGCACGGCACATATACAAGTTTTCCTTGGTATTTGTTAATTTATTAGATTAATTTATCTTATTTGTGTCAAATTTACTGAAGATAATTGTAAAAAATCTTTTGGGAAATATTGAATTTTATCATTTCTTTCGAACTGCATAACTGAAAAAGTTGCAGTTCGATGCAGACTTTCGAAGTATAGAAGTATAGTAGAACAGACCAAGATTCAGAAAAATAAGGTTTCAACGCAGGATCTAGCAGGACTTCGTAGAAATTTAGGTTTTTATAGTGCGTTTCATACATTAAAAACCTAAAATATTTTTTTTTGCCGAAATTATAGGGTTAAGCAAAAAAATACAAAGAATGAATAGTGTAAGGAATGATAATATCAAAACGTTGGCGTCAAAAAAAATTGGAAAATCCGAAAAAAAATCCTATGTCACAAAAATAGCCGTTTCGACCCACTGTGCGGCGGCTGATATATGGCCCCAGTGGATTTATAATAAATAAACGCAATATATTTCTTACAGATTACGGTAATTGCTGACAGCAATAGGCTATTGTATACGAGGTAATTACGTGCAATGTTCGAATCAAACTTGTCCGGACGGTTGACGGTACGCGGAAAAAGTTATTGCAAAAACGAAATGCTGGGAAAAGGCGTGAGTTTATGTATGTATGAAATGCTGTGACCTTTGATATAAAGTTTAATAATTTATTTGTAAATTATGTTCGGGTTGAAGTTTATTCATGCAGAAATGAGTCTTGTGATGGAACAACAAACAAAATCTATTCTGAAGGCAATTAGATAAAATGTTGTGTACACCGCGTAACGCGTTACTAATCAGGCCAAAAATAGAGAGCATTAATCACAATTAGTGAATTATACCCATAACAAAATTAAAAATTGCCTCAAACTTTTTGTATCCCATTCACACCGCACAAGGAACTTATTACAATTCAGGTCAAAATAACTTATTAACCTAACAAAAACTATGTGGATCGGAAAAAATAACAACCAAGCAACGAAGCTTAACTTTCAAGAGCAATTTTAAGTTTGTAAAACTTTAGTTGACCAACAATTACAGCTGTCTGTTGTATCAATTTACAAGGTGTTTCTGTTGAATTGTACAATACTTTATTATTTATTGCCGTGGAGAAATTATGGCAAAAACAAAACGTAAAGGTAATGAATGGGTTGTTCAAATAGTAGGATATATTACTGGCAACATAAAATGATGCATTTAAAAGTTTTCTTGTAAAACAAAGATTCCGACGAATTGAAAACCTCCTCCTTTTTTCGAAGTCGGTTAAAAACTAATCTCAATCGTGTATTTATTGAAACTAATTGCTATTGTTATAATAGATTGCCAATTTAATACAAAACACTATATAAATAATCTCGCCATTGAAATCCACTCAAAAGCTTTTTGTCGGCCATTGTTTTCAATATATTAGAACAGGAAATCTCATCAGATTACAAGAAAGAGGTGGGCCCGTTTTCGGTCTAATTTAATAATCCGGTGATGAGGCATTATCGAACTAATTGGGTTTGGTTCGATCGATCAAGGCGGAGAGCGCGTGGGCGGCGCGGGCGCACACTAAACAATATGGCATATGCACTCTTACATTGTAATACATTAAATGTTTTTAATTACAGATAAATGCCTATCGCATAATGAATTTTGCTTTTAAATACACCTTAATTACATTTTAAGTTTAGTTGTGTAACAAAATAACTACAAGAAATTGCCAATTATCCGACACATTTGCACGCAATTTGATGCGAAAAAGATATGTACATGGGTCGATAAATAGTAAATACCGATCGGCTATAATATTACCTTATACTCGTGCATGACGAGGAATTTTGTAGCATCCATTGGTTATAAAGAATGCTGTAAACCTAGCGCATTTATCAAAAATCTCCGAGCTGACCGCCCATAAAATATTGAACGCAATATTTAAAATTGATTACATAAACAGATACCCTTGACGTCCGTAGTTTTCGTGGTACAGGGATAATATCTTTATGAGAACGCAGAGTTAGCTCCGCTTCGAAATTAATCTTTGTTTAAAGTTAATGGGGCTTATTAATCATGGGCATTATGTCTAGATGAATATAATGTGGTAATCGATGAGTCAGACTCGAAAGATATCGAGGCTTTTATTACGAAAACAAATGTACCGTTACACAACCTGCTCTATTAGATGCTTTGAATTGATATAACGCAAGCTATTCTGAACTTTATTTCGAGCGAATAAGGTTTAACGGCAGTGGAAGTTAGTTGAAACAGGGACAGATTAGTCAGAGGGACAGGTGAACGTGTTACTAATGTTATAGTTCTTAATTAGTGCAGTGAACGCACCTTTCATTCAGGAAGTTTATAATTTGATAGACTGTTAACGCTCATTATCCTAATTTTATAACAGACATTGTAACACATTATATTTTTATCGTATTTTTATTAAATTTTATGAGCGCGTTTAGAGTTTTATGTAAAATGGTTCCCCAAGGCGTTAGAGAACAAGTTTATTTCTATCGACAAAAAGTAAGTATTCCTCTTTACTTGGAAACGCGGTCAACCGATAAAAATCAAGTGAATACTTAATTTTTGCGCTGTTTTCAAAATAAGCATTCAAATTATAGGCCTTAGTCATAGACAGTTTTAAGACGTATATTAGTTATCGATTGTTTTGTCTTCTTCGCTCAAACTGAATTCAAAAGTCCTTCAAAAAGGACAAAACATTCGATAACTAAAACACGTTTTAAAACTGTCAATGAATAAGGCCAATAAAGCGTAACATACATTCATATTTTCGACCCCGTAGTAAGAACCTCTAAGGGACTATTCGGTCCTACCATAACATTTCTTTATCACAAAATAATTTGTCACGGTATAGGGATCGAATCTGAATCTTAATCGACTTTGCCGATCCAGGGGAAGAGAAGGGTTCTTTTGGGGTCATCAGACTTTCTGCCCGGCACTTGAGGATTATCTTCACTTATTTTATGATGAAAGCAATGAGTACTGGGCAAGAATATTTCGGTATTACTCTGCGGCCATGTTGTGCGATTCGGACCTAGAGGTTTGTTCAGGCGCCCGATACCCAGTGGGCGCTCGCGACGAGCATGCTAGTCTTGTCGCCCCTACCAAGGTTCCGATCTATGAGTGCGCACAGCCGGCTTCGTTAACCCCAAACCAGAAGAGTAAGGGATTTGGTGGTGGAATTGTAAGGCCTCGTTGCCTCGTTGAATGAAACCTTGCATGCATGGGCACTGGATAACTTTACTACAGTCGATATTCTAATATGAGAAAGTCTCTAGTATAATCAAATAGGATCATAAAATATGGATTTGGGCCTACCTATTCAAAATTTCTATCATCTATGATTTTTTATCGCGTTAAAAGTAGACACTGTGTAGTTTGTGTGGATTTAATTTTGAAAAATTATGTTTTCTTTGTTTTTGTTGGGTTTTATTTACAGACTTCAATAAAAAGGGGGTTCTACGTTCGATTGGATTTTTTTGAAGATATGAATATGATGTAAATGTTTTAAAAATATATTACTGCATTATGTTACAAAATAAGCGCAAATGTACTCAAATAACACAGTTATAAATAGACGTAGTCTTACGTCAATGCCATATCCAAACGACACAATCCATTCCAATCGTTCCAATACTTCAAATGCAAAAAGTCATTTCAAACACAAAAACACCTCTTGTAACCTGTTTTGAAAGAACATCAAAGTAGATCTCGACACACTAAATTCCCTGCATTTATACGTGATTCCAAAATTAGTCTATTGTGCCGTTAGCGAGCTGAAGCGGTGGTAACAGCAAAACAAGGGTACAATTAAGGCGGCGGCACAGTGCATCGTTGCATTGCATTTAAGGGCGAGCTTTGGAGCCGCCGTGTCGGTCACAATGCGCCAAATGACGGTCGCCGGTACGCAAATGAAGAATATTGTCGGACCCCGTGAATGCTCCTTAATGACGCACCAGACGCCCCGTGTGCTGAACTTGTCACCCACACGACATTTGCACGCGATTGTCGACTGTTAATTATTGGGTCATTGTCACAAAGTGCCCGTGTGTGTGCTATGGCTTGCTCGCTACGGCGCTGCTACAAAAATATTCTGTGACAATTGTTGATGAAACGGTGAATGTGTTTTTGTTACCTTTAGGAATTTTTAATTGCAACGTTTTAGAATTTTCGCTATTAGCCTAGTTTGTTTACTTTGTCACCCCTCTTAGAAATATATTATGAACATAATTATAAAGATATCTGATATAGCATTACTTAAGAAATTCAAAACGTTACATAATTAATATTGCATTCATAAATGTCAAGCCAAAATGTATAAGCCTAAAGCCGCGATATATTGAGACTAAATAGCCGGTTTGAATACAGTGACTTAATATTTCAGCAAAGTAATAAGTCAAAAGGGTATTTTAATATACGCATTTCTCAACAGGCGGAATGTTTTAAAGCTCGAATATCATTTGGGAGCGTAGGTAACACGGTTGCATATTATTACTAGTTGTAAAAGCGCTGTGAGACAAATGGCGGTTATAACATCTACATTATGAGGGCACTAAATGTCGAAGTCGGTGAAGACTGCCAGGACCCGCCACAAAAACTATTCGCAATCATACAAATTAGGAAAACTTTTTGCTAATGATTAATTCGTTGCGGCTCGCGGGTTTGGATTCACGTATTAATCACAACCAGTAATTAAAGTTCAGATTAAATAAAAATGTAAATTAGTTTTTTTAACAGTCTATTTTTTAAATAAATATTATAAACGAAAAATAATATGGCATGGTGTACTTCGTTCCGCTCGTCTGAATTTTAATGAATTGAAATAAAGCCAAATTGAATGCGGTCGAAGTGATTCTTCGAAATTGATTCTCCTTTAGACAATAATATGAGCTTTTGTGAACTCGCCACCACGCGGGCCACGTGCCAAATGCCTTGAAAATAGGTACACGCATAACTTTCACTAAAACATTTTTCTTATTTTAATTATTTTATAGCCGCGGTTTCATTTTAAAAGCTTTATAGCAATAAACGTGACAGTTTTCTATTCTCGTACGGTCCACTTTGATTCAAACAGCACTTTAGAAGTTTGTATAAATTTTAGTTTTAAATGTATAAATTCCAGATTAAGTGCATAGTTAATAGAATCAAGTGTTAGAAATGTGTTGAGGACACAACAGGTGTCGTGATTAATTGTGCGAGGTTGACCCGGACCTTAGCGGGCAAATTACCTTCACAAAGGAAGCGACGACGGGACGGACGAAACGCTTGACCTTACGATACGCTGACACGTGGACCCTGAGGGCAAATTACCGACTACTACATTGATTTATTACTAAAGAAACCACTTTGTATGCTGATTATAAGGATATATCCGCGAAATATATGACAAATGTAATTGTAATACACGTGTTTATTATGTCAGTGATATATGGTCTACTTGTGGTTGTTTTGTGAATTACAAGTTATGGTATAAACAATATGCTGACTTTTTTTATTATGCGCAGATCCGACGTTTCGCTTTAGAATTTGGTTTTTGCGATTGTGTTGAAAAGGTCATCGTATTGAATAACATATTTTTGAACGAGGCAGACATGAGCAAAGAACAGCACATTGGTATACAATGTTTTAATGCATTGAAATCTGAACAACAAAAACTATATTTTTCAATGTCGATTACATTCAAGTAAAATCTAAGAATTCTACAATCAAATGCATTGTAAATATTTTCATAATATATATTTCTTTTTACAAAATCTTGCTCTGTATGCACGCGGTGATTCCAGACGTTCAATAACCCGTTAATTGCCAAATCAGCACAAAATAATGAATAAGGTATCGGCGAGCGAGGGCGAAGGAAGACGCGCGCGTGGCGTGGCCGTGGCGCGGCGTGGTGGCGTCATCGAACGAGCGCAGTATTACGTTCGATTGTAGGGCCTGGCGCGGCCTAATTGCCAGCATTGTGTCGGCATGCAGATGTGAATGGGCTTTGATTTGGGGCCCGAGCGCGGGGCCGGGGCCCGGGGCCAGGGGACAAATCGCTCGTTACGGCTGCAGGTAAACTTTCATTGAGCGTCGGAAGGCGTCGGACGTGAGAGGCGACCGACAAAATGCCCTCGTTATTCGCCGCCGAATCACTCGCTCATTGTGCTCCGGGAAACGGTAGACGCGGTCGCCGAATAACGAAAAAGACTTTAATGAGCCGTGAGAACGCTCCAAATCACTGATTGTACAGTGTACTGCGCATGGCCTCAGTTAATGAACGATTGATACCAAAGTGGCATTGATTAACGACAATTAACAAATATTGTTCGAGACGTGGCCAGTAACGTTTCCTTCTAAGTGTATGATAAAAGATAATCTCGATTTCGGGAATTTCGGCAGTTCATCGTTCCACCTGTTGCTTCGTGGAGGGTGAGAGAAAAACTGAGTGTCGAGCGAGAGGCGATCCAGTCCCCCCCGCCACCTCCCACCTCCTGCGTGGCACGCGGCCCACCCCCCCTGCACTCCTCTGGCCCGAACTCGACGCCATGCCAATTAAAACCTGACTCCTGGCGTTTTGTCATGTCGGTATGGTGTACGCCAGATTTAGCTAGCCGTGTCGAATTTTAATTGAATCAATGTCCTAGAAATATTTTAATTGGCACAAACGAGTGGTTCGTGTGAAACACAGAACACGTGCCCTATTGTTTATACATATAATTCTAATATTCATATATTTCCAATACTTACCTACATTTTCACTTGAATATTGTGAGAAATAGTGAGAATTCATGGCATTAATCCAATAAAATATTATTTTACCTCATCCAAGACAAATTACGCATCTCAAAATACCCACAAAATGCAATTTGAAAACGAAACAAACCATCACCACCACACCAATAGCGATACAAAGCGTGTAGTATTTCATTTATTTTTTTAAACAATCTGTTAATTTGTGTACAGGATGTAAGTATGTGGAATGGCATCGATTTGTAAGTGCAGGCGCATTGTGCACCCTGTGTGTTAGTGGGGCGGCAGGTGGCGGAGGCGCCCCGGGCGCAACGGCCGACATGTAAAACATACTGCAGTAGTACAAGTCTAGTCAGCTGTTGTAGACTTTTTAGAGTATTTTATTCGCAATTGTTAAGTATACATTAATTACACTAGGCACTAGACAGTGTCATTGGTTTTCTCCTTTTGGTATCGCCAAAGCCTATCATCAACAGTGACAGTTGACTATTACGCAGGCTGCTAGCTCGCCTGCCAACATACATACAATAAGTAAAAAACATGTCACAAAATTAGATACATTTTAGTGTACTTACTTGAATACTTTCTAAACTTGTTTATTTGTAAGATATGTTAGGTCGGAGAGATTCAAAACAGAAACTCACCAAGTGTCCCCGTGCAGAAACAGTAAATACAATAACGAAAGATTAAGTTGTTGTAAGGACTTGACTTTCTGCATTAATAATCCACTGTGTACCGTCAGCCCTCCAGCGTATTAAATATACGCTTATTTATATGCAAATGTTAAATTTAATTAACATCTAAAAATATATACAAACATTACGTGTAATTACACGGACACCATAAATATAAGCAGTTCCGCGTCAATTGTAAATGCATTTTCCGTAATTACTCAATGTAAGGAGAGGCGTTAAACCCGTTCCATTGCATTATTACATTTATCGTTTTAATTACCTGTGTGATTCCAATCGTCTTTACTGTATTTTGAGTTAGGTCATCGTAGTTAAGTTGAGAGGTGAGTAGGTCAACAATATTCTTACATTTTACAATATAATTGAGGAAGATTGCAGTGTGCCAATGTTTAATGGAAATATAACGAAGGAAATATGTTTCCAAAATTTATTATTTCACTACTCACGGATGAAGCAAATTTATGGAGAAAAACTGTCAATGAACGTGAGTATTGATATATTGTATGATAGTTATATATGTATTATTGTTTGGAATTTACGCATCTACTTCATATAATCTCTGCTGTCTGCATTACCCTTGGTTCGAGTGGTAGAGAATGCCTCAGGCATAAAATCCACCAATACACAATTTGTACAAAATTTTTTAAATAAGTAAATAGATATTGCTATACAGGTACGATATAATTTCCTTAAAAGATTTGTTTTTTAAAAACAATTTCATAACTTAAACAATAGTTTACCAAAACAATGAAACCGCATAACATAACAACAGTTGGAACATCACATGGTGTTATATATACATATACGTTACAAAAATTTGACACCACCTGTATTTCAATGAAACACCACACCGCGTGCTATTTTTGACAAGTCTTTCATACTCAACCTGCGAGACGCGAAACAAAATAAAACAAAAGAAATAAGATTATAAAACTGATGAAAATAGTCTTAACAATTAAAGCTCTGTAGCACAACGAAGACATGCGCACGTGATTTCAATGTTTCATATCAAAGCTGCGTTCACACCGCGGTCTCGGGCCTCACGCGTTCCACTCCTACAATTACGCGCTTGTGTCATATTTACAGGCCAGGTAATTGCCATTCAATTACGCCGCCGGCCCGCTGTGGCTTGATAGAGAGGTCCGATGGCCTGAATGATCCCGTCCCTGTCCCACACGGTCTGCCATCAATCATCGAACACCCCCCGCCAGGCGTAGGGATGGGATCACGGTGTCTCGGACCAACAATACTCGATAAGTGGGCAAACGCCACGCTAAATTGAATCTGATCGATTCAAATCCGTTCATTGTTTAATAGTATTAATTTATTTCGCGCGCAGCTTTATACTAACGTGTGTTGCCATTTAAACGTGGAGGTAATTTGATTATAGTACTTATTCCTGTGTTTTATTCTGATACCCGAGTAAAAAGCTATATGGTCAACAAAGGAGTGGTTTTCATATGACAAAAAATTTACACATACGTACTTACAATAACTCAATCCTTTTCCCCAAAAAAGGTAGGCAGAGGTGCATCAGTAGTCCAGGACATCCACATTTAGCCTTATGAATTCAGTCCCACGATGTGATAGGGGGCGAGCCTATTCCCATATCGGGCACAAATTCCTGACTCCAGGCTGGAATTGAATAGAAAAATCCAATATCACTTTACCCTACCCAGGACTTGGACACGATACCCCAGCGTTATAATTGTGCCGGAGTACAACTACGCCACCGAGGCAGTCACAAACAGAAAAAATACGATATCCAATTATGTTATTTAATATTTTAAGTGGCAATATTTCTAATAGCAGTAAAAGTGACAAAAGAAGCGATAACATACATTATCATGACCGTTGGTCAGATGTTTTTTTGCGTAAAAGCCCTATTGCAATTTAAATAACAAATAAATTAAACTAATAAAATATGTGTACATTAATGAATACGTTGGCGATAAAAGGTGCAATTTTACATAAATAATACTTAAAACCGTAAAGGAAAAAAATAAATATGCAGATAATGGTGGCATTTAAGTCATTTGGATATTTACGGCCACTCTATCTTTCTTTATCGATGTAATGTGTAGAAAGTTTTAGAAGTATCGATAAGCGGAGCCGCCCTAGCTGTGACAGGCATGCAATCTCGCCTCTACCTTCATCCTATTGCACTTCCACGCTCGGACCTTTTTAATAGAGTGAATATTTCCATAACGTGGAATGTTTTAGAATGTATTTCTTCATTATTGACCTATAATATATATTTGTATTGAAGGCGAAGGATAATATTGTAAGATTGGCTACAAACTTCATTGGTCGCATTGGTTTATTGGCAGCGTGTGTAGACTTATGCATCGTGACAAGGTTCGATTCTTGGGTCGGACATTCCACTGTTTAAGTTGTTCAGTTATAATCTACTATGAGTTACCAGGGGCCAGTATTTGCCAGGTATGGAATAGGCTCGCGCCTTATCACGCCTTAGACAGAAATATGTTCGGCGAATCGTAGGTGGCTAATGTCACTTCTGAGGATAGGAAAAGAAATAATGCTTATGTACATATTAAGCATGTGAAAAAAAAATTACCTGTCAAATTGTTGCCACTACACCAACGAATCGATAATCAATGAAAAACTTTGTGCTCGCAATACTAATACTAATTTAAAACAATTAACTGTTCATTATTATTTATAATTAATATCAAAGTATTCGCAAAAGAATTTAATACAAAGCTTGTAATGAAATTTAAGTTTCAGTATCTACGAGAGCGTAATTAAAAATTTGATATAAAATTGAGCAAGTTTCATTGTAAGTTTCTAGTTAAAGTTTTAGCCTTTAATTAGAGCAACAAGACCTTATTTGTACACGGCTACATTGCGGGTAAGCTGTTACTGCGTTGACGTCAGAACAAAACGATTCTTATAGTTTATAAATCTTCATTTAATTTAGTTATATATCAATTAGTGGGACATAAGTTTAAATGTATTCTAAAATATACAGCTGAAGTTTTTTGTTTGAACGCGCTAATCTTACAAACAACTGATTCGAAATTCAAATTGAAAAAATCTTTTAGTTAGGTTGTCCTTTTTAACCGACTTCAAAAAAAGGAGGAGGTTCTCAATTCGACTGTATGTTGCTTTTTTTTTTTTTTTTTTTATGTTGTGTTTGTTACCTCATTTCTCTGTACTGGGTAAACCGATTTCGATAATTCTTTCTTTAATTGAAAGCTGGTGCTTGTCATTTGGTCCCATAAAAATATGGTGACGATCTGATGAATATCTTCGGACCTGGAGAGGGGAACTCCTTAAAATAAAGTAGGATTCCAATGGTTCTTCTTTTATTGAATTAAGTATAAAAGCAAAATTACAGTGGTGGAAGAAAGTAGGGGTAGGGGCGAGGGGGGGGGGTGAGAAAATTAAGAAACATGTAAATAGTCAATATCTTCGGCAGCTTTTAACTGATTTTGGTGATTTCTTTTGCATCAGAACAAACGTATTAACACTTTGATCTCACCAATAAATCATGAAAATCTGATGAATATATTCGGTCCTGGAGAGTAGAACTCCTCAAAATTGAGTACGATTCCAATGGTTCTTTTTGCATTGGATTCAGTATAAAAGTAAAGTTACAGTGGTGGATGAAAGTAGGGGTAGGGGCGAGGGGGGCGGTTGATAAAAAGAACAAACATGTAAATAGTCAATATCTTCGGCGACTATACCAATAAATCATGAAGATCTGTTGTAAATTGTAATAGTGACAAAGAATCATATTATTACAGTTTAATAGTATGCCATATACCATTCCGTAATGAAATCCATTGCCGATTGTTATGTGTTGGTGAACAAATTGTACATGACGATGATAACTTTTGTGAAAACATGGAAGAACGAGCCGTCATGTCGGATGAATTGTTCCTAAGAAGCATTCGAGGATTAAATATCCAACAAAAGATTGTGTTTCAGAAAGTCTTAACGGCAATCAAACTCAATTTGCAAGGACGAGAAAGTCAGCTGTTACTTTGTCACGGGTGGTGCAGGTAATGGTAAATCATTTCTGCTAAAATTAATCGCGGAGCATATCAAACGTTGTTACGCACCAACAATAGATATACCTAACGAAGCCTAAATTTGTGGAAGTCCAGTCGCTAACCGGGGTTGCTGCTCGTCAAATTTTTGGCAAAACGCTACACAGTATTTTCTTGCTGCCGATTGAGAAAAAAAGTACCATGATGTACAAAAAATTACGGTCTATTGTCTCTTATGAGAACCTAAGATTAATTTATTTAAGCTACCAGAAGCTGTGTACGTAAAATTTTACTATCGAACATTTAAGTCACTAAAAATGAAAAAATAAACCAAAATTTTAACAAAAAAAAATAACCGACTTCAAAAAACTGACAAAAAATCCTATTAAAAATAAAATTCTAAAAAAAGAAAAAAAATCTGACTTATGACAAACTAAAATGCACTAAAAAGTAAAAAAATAATTGCGTGTTTTTCACGCAAGATTGTATTTATACACATATATTATGTATCCAGTTAAACTTTATTGTAACTCAACACATACCTATGAGTAACAAATAATTATAAAAACATTTAATTACAGTTCACCTAAGCTAAAATTTGAAATATATGTATGCACTACTTAAAAGACAATCAAATTATTAGAATAATGTACAATTATTATTATTTTTGGAGTCGGTGTCAGCCAAAGATACCTGACAATATTAAATGACAACAACTTTATGAAATCTATTTTATACGAATATCCTCTTATACTATTATATTGAGGTACTTTTTATCCGGGGAAATTATTTAACCGAACTTTAACGCGGAAAAACTTTAACGCGAGCGAAGTGGCGTGTAATACTAGTAATTAGTTTACTAATCTAAAGTAATATATATTATTTAGAATACAAAGGCTATTTTGTCATTAGCTTTTTGGCTTCTTATGTCAATAATTATCTTCTTTTTGAAAATTTAATTTCATGTTCAACGTTTGCAGTGGACTTCTTGTGTCCGAAGGTAATGATTGCAGCTGGAAAACCCGCAAATAGTTTACAAATTGGAACGTTAAAACAATATTCGATGTTGCGTATCAATTTATCATATTTGTATATGTAGTCACTGATCGGAATAGCCATATAATTTATTAGTAATAAAATAGATGTCTATAATGAGGCCATAATAATAAAGTTTATATTTATCGATTATTAATCGGGTTATTGGACTTATATCTGATAATAACTGTTTATTGTTCCATTTATTTGTATTTCTCAAATTAATTGTTATTAATGATGGTTATAATATTAGGTAACAAAATAGAAAAAATCAGGTATACTTTTTAGTTGAATGAGCTATGCATCATCATTCTATGGTCTCTCTATCATTTGGTATGCAATATTTCTGACATCATATTGTGATGACACAAACTAAGATTGGACTCGCCAGTTTCGAACAATTCCCAATACTTGGTTAGCATCATTTATTCGATTCTCTCGATTGTAGAGTAGGCCCGTGCCCTGCAGTGGGACGTATATGGGCTGATATAGATATAGAGAATGCATTATTTTCCTAAATAGCTTTCTTCGTGCGGCAAATTATATAATTGGGAGATTTTCGCTGGTTGATACATTGGACTGAACTTAAAACTTCACTTATTACCGGTTAATTCTTTGTACCTACTGTGTCAAAAAAAAAACTAGAATCAAATGTTGTGAAAAGTCAAAATATTCCCGTCTATTTATTGATTCTATCGTTTCACATGCCTTGATTTCAACGCCCACCGCCTAATGAATTGAGGACCCAACTTCATACTCTTTCTCTTTCTTGAGCCGGAAGAGGAAGCCTGCTTAACATAGGCCTCCCCTATGGATTGCCACATAGACCTGTTGGACGTGGCCTGCATCCAACAATTACACATGAACTTTTCCTTCACAATCTACAGGAAAAAAAGGCTTGTTATTATCATAAACTCATTATATCCAGCACAATTCATTCATAGAGGAATTAATTGGAGATTTTTCAGAAAAAATCCGAGACTTGCTTGTTTCAATTACGGTTACTAATGAGTTGACTTCTCTAATTAGCCTTCCTAATTAATCACAACGGGTTCGCTTTGTAACGTGAAAGTTCGCTACACGAATATCTTGTACTTAATATTACGTAGTTTTGCTCCTGGTGCAGATTTACTCGCCTAATTATGGATTAATTATGGATTTTTGGAAGTGATAGAGCCACGCTTTTGTCAGCCATGGCTCAGCATGAATGTGCTCATCCGGGGCAGTATCACTGTGTCACAGGAAATCGACGTGAAGCGACAGCTTTGCTCTCGCGTTTCGTTTAGTGAATGAGATTGCCATATGCCCACAGCCCAATAAAGGGGTATCGGGCCTCTTCCCATTTTTTTCCTCTCGAATTTATGGGCCAGGAACACATCCATGATCCAAGCGTTGTGGATGTTCACGGGCGGCAGCGTTCACTTATCATCAGATGACTCGTTTGCACGTTTACCGGACCTATGCGATAAACATATTATATAAAAAAAATGCTATCGAAAAAAGAGTAACTATTGCGTACTTGTTTATTTACGACAATATGGGTATACGCAATTATAAAAAATATCCAGTGATGATTGACTAACACTCGCCACTGGCGCTATAATCCCGGCCTGGCTGAGACCGTATCTATAAAAACAGAGTCCAAAACGTGAAATATTTGCGTAGGTCACGTTGATAGGTTTGCCATCATTGTATAAGGTCGAATATCTTGCCAAGTACAAGCAACGTGTTGAAAATCACGCTACAGCCAATAGCCACGGCGTGCCTTTACCATTAAATATTTTAATAAATATTTAGATCTAAATGCTAAGTGTGATAAATGGCCATAGATCCATATATAAAGTTACGACATTGACATTATGTTAATTCGGTCCGGTGTTAAAAACGCCGACTTAATTAATTATAACCAATTTCTCCGTTCTGATTCTAATTTACGATTTAAAATGATAATGATCTATTATCGTTTTTAGATAACACTAATTATGTTTTGACATGTAGGTGGAAAATTCTTTGACGATATACCAAATATTTTGTGTGTAGGCAGGTATAACATAAAGGAATTTTAACATCTACGATGTCGACTATTTTAAACGCTACACAATCTGATCTTGTCCTGCATTTAATTGGGGATCGTTGCAACGCGACTTTATTACTAAAGTGTCAATTATTAGTACTATTCAATTTGGCTTACGACTTTACGATCGATAGCTTATCTGAGATCAGTGGTACTGAAAAACCCTCGTTGAGAATCAGAATGGAATCCACGAGTCGTGTTCGTTGCGGCTTGTGTGTTGCCACTCGACGATGATGCTGCCTCCTATTTAAATTTATTATCGTTGTCAATCTGCATAACATACCTATCAATCTTATGTATAATACTATATATTTATAATCAATTTAAATAGTGCCTAGGTGGCGTAGTTGTATTACGGTACGATTACAAAGTTCAGGTCTTGGGTTCGAATCCGTGGTCGGGCAAAGTGATACTGGATTTTTCTATTAATTTTCGGCACGGAGTTAGTGCCCGATATGGCGATGGGCTCGCCCCCTATCACATTGTGGGACGGAACATACAAGGCGACATGTGGGTGTCCTGGTGGCTGGGAGCACATCTGCCTACCTCTTCTGGGAAAAAGGCGTGAGTTTATGTATGTATGTAATTTAAATAGTTACTATACTACATACATAGATACATTTTTGATATGTTTTGTTTGAAGAGGTACCATGCTATATAACCGAATGCTTTCAAGGTGGATTAATCAAGCGCTGGCTTGATGGTCACATGGAATGTGTAAGACTTAATTCTTACAACAGATGGTGCTGAATATTGGGCAATAAGAGGCCAATGTTTGTGTTAACAACAAAATATTTATCGGATTAAGGTGTTGAGGATCTGAAAACTTTCACGTAGTGTCTGATAACACCGCACAAGACATACACTACGTTCAGGGTTATGTATGTGACTAATGGACATTTCAATCATTCATAAGTTAGATCGATTAAATTATATCAACACGCTGATTCATTCATTTAAGCTGCAATAAAGGCACATATAAAAATAAATAAATGAAATTAATAATTTAATAAATAATTGATCCCTAGATAAATTCCTCGTACCATCCAAGCAAGCAAACGAAGATGATATTTGTAAGTTATGTCGCTTCGTTTACCGTTAACTAATTCCTATCCAAGTAATTCGCTGTAACACAACGGAGCGGAGCATTACCGAAAGCACAGAACCTTCCCAAATAGGAGTCGATAATCAGTTTACAAGTATTATTAAAATAAATTACACATCTAAGGCTCGATAGGACTTGGTAATCGGATTGTGTGGAATAATGAGATTGTGATAGCGGCCGATGTATCCCGATACGAGCCGAAGATAGAGCCGGATAGCTGTTGGTCACGTTGCGCCCGCGCATCTCTACAACTTCATCCTTTTCACTGTTCCCTTTTTAGGAACAGCGAGTATCTGTACTATTTTACATGAGGCGCACATAATTACGGGGTCATTGTGAACCACTCTCGTGTCACGACAGCAGTTTTAATACATTTTAAAATGGACATTTTACTTAAAGCAATAAGTTGGCGCTTCAAGAGCTATTTTATTTTTTAACGTTTAGTTAGTTATTTATTAAATAAAGCAACACAGAAACGCTTTTAATAAAGACAGACATGCCTATTGAAACTCATTAAATATTGCATACTAATAATTAAAAGTGTTCTTTTTGCATCAAGTTACTTTAAAGTGGATGCGAATGAGTGGAGAATAAAGTATTTATTTACATTTTAAATGCCGTTTACAGGACTATATTTTAAGGCAGTTCAGCGTTTGCTCCGAGTAATTAAACGCAAGCTTTCATTATGGTAATTAAATTCAATTAAAAGGAAATTGCGCTTAGAAACTACTTGATGGTAAATTACGATTGCTTGCTTATATACCGAAATAAATTCTAAAGATATTAACTATTAAGTTGGTAGCAATGTATATTAAGCTCGACAATTTAGCCTGAAAATATTTTTCGTATAAATAAGCATGTTTGTTAAATTTATTAGCAAAGGCAAGATAGTACGAATAGCAATGATAACGTATAAAGAGTAAATAGTGTTTCTGGATCAGCACCACTAATAAAAGTCAGTACCGAGATGAGATTAAAAGAAAAGCAAACACAGGTCCACTAAATTCAATTACCAAATGAAATTAGTGTGTCCAAACGAGAAAGGCTCACAGAAGTATGGGTGTAGAGGCGAGGGCGAAGGCATCTCGCATCGGCGGCGTAGTTGCGATCGATGCCACCCTCACGTTCCCAATCAGCTCCATCAAAACTCGAGCTCATTACTCAAAATCAATTAGCGTTATTAGTGCGGCGCGTCTTCGTTAGCCCGTGATGGAGGGTAATTTATTGGCATCTCTTAATTAGGGATAAGTCTAATTGGAGGCTTAGTCGTAACGAGGCCCTCGAAATCTGACGTCCCGACGAATAAATTGGTCGGTGGGGGCGCGGCCCGAACGCACGCGCTCCACTCGCTCTATTACCACTGATATTTTGACGTGCCAACTCGATTTATGCTCGTGATTCACTTTAACGACTGCTCTAATATCTTTTTAATGTCGACTTAAACCTAGCTTAGACGACGCCTTATGAATAGCACGTACAGATTAAGACGTTGAACACCCCAGGTTTGGCTATAAAACTATTTGTGACTTCTCGTAATTAGTTTAGTCGTCAATTGTTTACTTCTGGTGCGCTCCAGTATTTGATAATAAATCGTGTATCTACGCCATATTTACTTACATATGTGTATATTGCCAATCTTCACGAAAGAATTAAACTTATTCAACAGAAACTAAAAATTCTGAACATCTTGCAACTTTAGAATGTAAAATGAGGTACAAATTAGGTTAAAGAATTTTTTGGTTGTTTAATGGACTGCTGATGGCACTTAAAACTATTTTAAAAGATTCTATAAAGAGGACCTTTTGCTCTTTATAGTTTCTGGTTAATTATACCTCAGCATACACCGTCAGCGGTGTGCCTGCAGCATAATATGCCTATTGATCCAGATAATGATTCTCAAATTTGAGGTCTAGATACAAACGCGGTGTGGGCGCGCGAGTAAGCGGTGCGGTCGCCGCGGTCGGATCGGTCGGCGTTCAAAGCGGTACCAATAAAAATAAAGCAGGACGCAAGCAGACAAATAAAAGAGCGCAGACAACGGCATGATCAAGTGCACCGCGCGATGTAACGCGATACTTTGTGGCGTGCTTTATTCAGACGAAGGACTAACCCCTCTTCCCGCACCCACCGCACCGGCCCATGCATGCTCTTTAATTAGATTTGGTGCGACGGTGGCATATCCAATAATTCATTTAATATGTCTTCTTTAGTTCCCTCTGAAATAAGTGATGTCTGTAAAGGGCATAGGTTTTGTTTCACTTTTTGATCTCGCTAATTGACAATAGTTATGTCACAGTGAAATAAACTACTACGATAGTGCATATTTCTTGTGGTTTGCTAAACCTCTTCGAGAATATCATATTAATTTCAACTAATTGAAGTAGGTAGGTTGAGCTTCGAATATGAAAAATCTTATTTTGTATCAAAATTTGCAAAAACCAGAATAATGAAGAAGGTAAGCCATATTAGATAAGATACAACAGAATAAGAAATAAGATATATCTTAAAAAGGAGCAACTGAGAAGTCTGGCATAGTTCGAACAGTGAAGCACTCAAGCACTCGCACTTAACATCAGGTGCTGCTTAGTCAATTAGATGTACAAGTATTAATTAAATAAATAAATAAGCACACCCAACAGTCACATACATAGTCCTGACCCCACACTAAGATCAACTAAGTCTTGTGTCGTGAGTATCAGATCTTACGAGAGACTTTTCGGTCTCACAAACATCCAAACCAGAGGCAAATATCTGTGGGCCTGATTACAAGCATTTGTCTCGGTACGGGGATCGAACCCGCGGCCTGTCGTTTCCGCCGGCGTCTAACCAACTCGCAATTCGCACTCTGTCTGTCAAATTCGCAACCCTTTCTTTTCAGGTACCTCAAATGCCTACAACTAACTAACATCTTTTAGAACGTGCTGAGGGAATGTTTAGCGTGAACCGTTGAATGTCTAGCAATGTATAATGCGGCACTAAATGAGCCAGCGTTGAACCGACGACCTAGTAAAGGTTGAAGGGAGCCGTGGATGCAAGCGATCTACACGAATTCTAATTAAACCAACCTTCCACTTCCAACATGAAATTATACAGAGATGTCTACTTTCTATAATCATGCTACATCCTGATATTAAAAATAAATTTGATAACCCTATTAGTTACTCACTTGGTCTCGAGTTCACACTAAGTAACTTGTATCGGAAAGTACAAGAGACATATCGGCACTACTACACTTATACAAAACAATTATTTAATTGACAAACATTTGTTTTCAACCAAAATGGCCCTTTATTATTGCAATGAATGAGACGAGCATGCCATTCGCCTGATGGTAAGCGATACGATCGCTCATGAACAGTAGCAAAACCAAACAACACCATGAATTGCAAGGCAATACCTGGTTTTCCGCTGCACTCGTTATTCTGAGACATAAAATGTTAAGTCTCATCATGTCCAGTAGTCTTACAATGTCCTTCAACCCGGAACACAACTATGCATTTACACTGCTGTTAATTAAAATAATCTTTTTTGATTATAAAACTTGCACTAATGAATATTCTCCGATCAAATTATAATGTAGCTACTAAAATGCCGATCAACATCATAATTATTTTCAATCACAAAAACCACTGCTGTACAAAGTACACCCTTATAACCTACATCTTTACTTCCAATAGCGCTTCCAATAGGACCATGTCAACAATATCCAGGGCGAACATAACATACAAATGTGAGGACAAACATGACAAAACACGTAACAACAATGCACACGTGAGTATGGCTCAAACTAGGTGTTCCTATACGTACAATCAGCATGTGGTCACACGACACTCGTATCCAAGACAAACACTTGTTGATTGCACAAATATTTGACGCAATGCTAAATGGACCTCCTTCATCCTGCTGTGACGTCTGCGCCGTGTTTTGGTAGTTCATAATCGGTTTAGGATTGTATGTCGATTTTGTCGGATACGTATGCTGATTGGTAATTGAAATGGATTTTTAAGGATGAAAAGCTTGTTATTTTAAGTTAATAAAAAACAACGGAAAGACAAAGATTATTTTACAAGTTAGTTAAATTATACCTTCTTCATGCACAGCAATGTGAGATTAGAAAGATAGAAAGCTCAGTACAAACTTTAACAATAAATATAATTCATATAATTTCTACTCGTTTCTCGTATACATAACAAACAAATATTATATTTAGAAATATAATAATTTGTAACAAAAGTGGATTGAAAAAATAAACGTTTTTTTCAAAAGTCTCAATACTTGTATTCAAACGCGTTTGAGTCTTTTCTTTCAATTATATTCCTCTAAATTGAATATTATTGTTACAAATTTTTATATACTATGTATTATATAACAGGATACTATGCAACAGCTTATAGGTCAGTTATTAGGTAAAATTGAATGCATTAGGATGCGTAGTTTCAACTCTTAAATGCATAGATATACATACATTTTATATCTGAATTTTCCTGCTTTGATTATAGTAGGCGGAATTTGTTAATCGGTTACTGGGGGAATACTATTGGTCTTAAAGTGTGGAGTTCCCTCTCTACAGGCCACAATGATGCCCAGCTCAGGTAATCTAATTCATGTGACATTTTTAGTAGAAAACCTATCTGTCCCCGCATTATATGGGTTCTGTATCGGCTGATCCACTGTAATTTGGTTGGCTGAAAGAGATCGCTAATAGCGATAAGACTGCCATTTGCTGCACTCACTAATTGCAATTGTTAGCTGTATACATGTTATTATTATAGGAGGTGTACAATAAAGTGTTCTCTATCTATGTATTTATCTATCTATTTTGACAGCCTCCATGGCGCAGTTGGTTAGACGCCGGCTGTGAAACGAGAGGCCGCGGGTTTGATCCCCGCACCGAGAGAAATGTTTGTGCGGCCCACAAATATTTCTTTCGGGTCTGTGTGTTTGTGAGACAGAGTTTTCTCTGGTAGTTGTGATACCTGCGACACAACACTTAATTTATCTTAATGTGGGGACGGGGCTATGTGTGTGACTGTTGGGTGTATTTATTTAATTTATTTATTTATCTATCTGTCTATATGTCTCTGCTATTGAATATGTCGCGACTCAACTTACTTACGTTTGTCTTATCTTATTCCTTTTGAATGATGGGACGGAAATAATGTTAGCCGAAGATTTTTGCGCTCTTATTATGGCTGATGTGATTGTGATAATACACACTACGATACAACCCAATTTTTATTTATTATGAAGTCAAGTCCTTAAACCAGTCGATAGATATCTCTAATAACCCTGCCTAAAACTACTCGTAGCCAGTTATTAATAGCCTTTTGTAATATTAACCAAAAAAGTGCTGTGCTGGGAAATTGCGAGTGTTTTTCTGCATCAGAACTTTGTATTTTTAAAAACCTTGCAACAGTTTTCGTAGTTTGGGATATTTTCAAATAAGTAAAAAGTAATTTTTACTCAATTTTATGTCCGCAAAACCTATGAAATCAGCCACGGATTACATAATAAAGTTTCCCGAGCCAACAAGTTGCACAGCAAATGTATTCCCTTTACAACTCAGCGTCCGAGTGAAACGTGATGCTCACAAAGCAAAGCCTCCATCCAGAGCCAAATACCAAGAAAGGAGTAATAATGAAAAATCTCTTAACACAGAACAATTCGCCGCACAAACCGGCCATAAAGATCACCACGCTAATCCTTAGGCCGGACAAATAAAAGCAAAGAAACGGCGACGCGGCCCATACATTACCCTTTAGGACGACGTCTCGGCCGGACTAATGCCTACAATGTTTATTATAGCATTAAATATAATAATAACGTAATGAAACGTCTCGCGGGGGGGCGGCGGGGGTGCGACAGGGCGCGCGGGGCGCGGTGGGAGCACGGGAACCGGTCGGCGGAGGTCATCGGCAGCGAGCCTTCCGCGACCAGTGCTGCCAGCTAAGTTCACTCTTTTGCCCATTTAAGTAGTTTTTAGATACGGCTGGGGTTAACTGGGGCAGCGTACATCCGTGACGTTTATTAGCCGCTTTAAGACGTCCATTAGTGTTCTGTAAGCAGGATGTGTAGAAGTAATAATCCGAGTGCGCGTGCGTGCCACTGCAAATATTTTGTAATGCCAATTTACCTACTTTCATATTAATGTGACCACTTCTAGGCCATTTGAACAGTTTATAATTGGATAACTTTGTCTGTAATTGCGTCAACTAGGTAAGGTACTTATGTTTTACAAGTATGCAGTTAACATTTTTATGTCTTGTATTCACATTACTACTAGTTATTTGCAAAGACCATTAAATAGGTTTAAATATTTTTATAGCCACTATTACATTTGACCGCAAAAGTCGGATTTTGTTTGGATATTCTACCATAGTGTTTAATTTTTTTCATTAAACAAATGATACTCAATGATTCTTTATCTTCATTTATTCCATTATCATTTGAGTTTAACTGTATGTGGTCATACTACTATCTCAACTACCTCCACAGAGATGTCGTAGCAACAAAATAACACCCAAATTCTCCACCCATTATCAAAAAATTGTAAACAATAGAACTCCCTATAAAGCGGCACATTAGTGACCGTGGCAACACCAGCCCGGCTATGGTAATGCTCCGACGCGTCGCTCGCGCATATGTTAATGCTCCATTAAGATTATACTAATTGAAAGCCAATAAATACAACGGCTATGAATATTAATTTTATTTGAGTTCGCGCTGTTACCGTTCGCAACCTGTTTGCGGATCGCGTGCTGTACTCCCGCGTGCATTTGCCAATATTTTATCGTTGACAGACGACGCTACGCAAAAACTCTGATCACATTAAGCTGTATCACACGTGTCACGTTAGTGAATGCATCACAGATTTCCCACTTGAAAATAATATGGGCCATTTAGAGTTTTATTACCTGTTAAATACTGGTTTAAGTGAATTCAACAGGAATTGTTAATTTTTCCGCGACACGAGTGGAAAAGCTGTGTCACACTCTGGCTCTTACGTTATCTCTTTGCGAAGAATCATCTTTATTTGTTGATGTCGCTCCATATAAGAAGAAGCCCAGAACGAGCGTAGGATTAAACAAACAAGGATTTCAATAATAATGATTATGGTTTACAAGTCCTATGAATTTGAACACGAAAGTTGCAGTTTGCATTGCAAAGTTTTCTGCTATAATAATACGTGCCTAAAAATTGATACTTAATTGCCTGTATTTACCTTAAAAGTATCAAATTATAACTAATTTAGACAAGGATATGCATTGCACAACGTACTAATTTTGACATAGTCAATTATTTAAACCTCTTATCTTTTCCCTGTGTAATCAGACTGAACCATTTTAACTTAAATACTTAATAAACCACAATTGCAATTATTTTTATCAATTATTTCTTCCCTGGCAACTGTGTTGAGGCAACGGAGATTTGTACTATTGTCGATGATGCAATGCGGTTTTTGCAATTAACGCCACTAGATTGTATTGTAAAAACGTTACCGACCTATGTTCAATTGAAGCTCACTATCTTACATACATAATTCAAACAATTTGAAGTAATTAAAGAACATTTGTAAATACAAAAATGACTACATTATTAACCTTATGATATATTTAACTCTTTTTTTGTGTGATAAGTATATGAAATATTTCAAAGTTCTTCTAAATAGTTAGCAACAGGTGGAAGCTACGTGAAGCGGCGGGCAGTGAGTCGGTGAGGTCACGGTCGTTCCCACTCGGTAACATGGGCCACATGTCTCACCGATTACCTAATGTCACAGATCCGCGGACCGAGATAACAAATATTTGCATTAGAATATCAAAGGCCATCATCAACAATTAACATAACTAAAAACCATTTTGAATATTGATAAGTATTGTGTTCATACCATTACAAAAAAAAAATGAATTATAAGCGATAAGTTTTGTAAATCTCTTTAATACTGTTTATTTATATGCACCGAGTGCTATTAATAGCGAGGCGCGCGCGGTTGTGCTCGACCACGGACCACCACTATCTTCACAATCCGTCGACTAGCATGACGTCTCGATATTCCTGTCAATCCCGTTCGCCGACGATTACACAGGACAAATCAATTACCGCTCGCATTCCACCGGCGGCCGACCGACGAATTCTCTGTCACGATCCTATCGGCCGATGACGAGACCTCTCATCGAATACGCCACGTCGTCAAGCAACGGAATGCAGACCATTGCGCGCTGATACCGCGTCTGAAGACTAGATTCGCACACCGGCAGCAATGGAACACGCCATTCCATCAATCGTCTGCGAATTCCTTGCATTCAAACATACGTCTAGATGGAACCGTTGTATCCCTCAAGCTCGCCTCGGCTTTGACCACGCCAAGAATTTCGTGTTCGATTCGTGAACCGGAATGTTATCAGTGCGTCGCATCGGCACTCGGCATCAAACATGTCAGTCGTATCGTACTACATTGTAAACCACTATTTAAATTGAGCAGGAAAATTAATTGAAACACAGCTCTGTTCGTGCATGACACGCAACTACTCGCATATATCCTGCAATAATCAGCTAATTGGATATGAATTATTGATCTCATAAGTGGGAACTGGTAACGGTCGCCCTGTGCGGCCGACCGGATGAAAATCGCACCGAGCTGGCGTGTAGATAAACGTCTTGAACGTTTTTGCTACCGGCAATTAACCACCTAGCCATGGTTTAAATTAAATAAAAAAACGCAGAGCGTCGAATTCCGCGTAGGTACACGGTGCGGGTCAATGTCGGTCTCGTGCGGTTTTCCTTCGAGCCGGGACGCGAGGTCGCTAACTGCTAATTATTTTTCGGCCGGCGTAGTTGCAACATCAGCCGGTTCCAAGATGACTAAGTGACTAAATGCGGTTTAGTGATCACGAAATGTCTAGCTATTATGTGGGTAATGGCATGATTGAGTTAATTGTGGTTACGAGCAATGTTTTGTGTAAACAGCGCGGGTTGGCGGGCCGGCGGGATGGCGTCCATTATTATGTATGTGAGTGAGATGCGCAAGAGCACGCGCCCACGCGGGGTCGCCAGTGTTCGCCTCGATTTTATGTTAATCGAAGAGTCATGTCCTCGGTCGACATATAGCCGTACACACGACATCACGGTTAGGTAATACGGCACGTCCAGGCTCAAATACATTAAATACGCCATTATCCACAACCGAGAACAATTTCCCATTTACGACTTTACACTGGACACGTCGTAAATAAACTTTATACACTTTCTATTGCATACTTATTTGTACGACGGGCTTGTGTGCGCGCCAAATAAAATTAAATTGGACATTCGTTTGCAACAATGTCACATATTTGAAATTTTTGCATTGGTTTCTTCTGGTTTATTTTGCATTTTGTCATTATAGAGGCTTTTAAAGTGCTTATGATAAAATACAAGTTTGTCATAAAAAAACAAGAGACATCTCAGTTAGGAATTCCTCATTCATGAAATACTCCCACTCGATTTAAATAGTAATAAGCTGTACTAATTTATGGATAAATCCATTTTGATATTACAAAATGTTCATTTTAATGTTCGTATAATTGGAAAACACATCGTCGACCTAACCACAAAGTCTTGCAAAAGTGTTTTTAATCGAGGTAGCAATATCTTACTGTCCAGCCTGTCCAGCTGTTAACAGAATTAATTATACTTACAAAACAAACACGAACGGAACTTACCTGGAACAAAAAATAAATTAACTTATAACAAATTGTTGCGTCTTTATGACAATCCCATGAATATACAGCACATTTAAACAACGATTATCGACAATTAAATTCGATGAGCATTGTTTCCATATAAGACATAATGTTTATTAAACATCTTACCAATTTGACAGGATAATATTCGTAGAAAAACATTTAAAAGTTTACATGTACTGTGGACGCAGTTTTTACAATTCAGCGGTGGTGGTAATTCATTAGTTACATTGTAGTGAATTTTTTTTAGAACCAATGCTAAGTTAATTACTAATATAACTAAATGTTTGTTTGTAAAACGTTTGAAACTAAATAACGTCGAGTTTTATTACATATTATAATTTACAAAATAACGTACGCGCAAATTAAGCCCTTATAGCTTTATTATAAAACATGCATAACATGAGAAACGTGACAGTTAATCACGATTGGTGCAATGAAGATAATACTATTTTCTAATTTCTTACGACCTCCGTTCCGACCGCCGTTTAAATTTAAGTCCCTTATTTGTGTTATTCCTGTTTTGTGAATAATAAAGTATTATAAATAAAATCAATAAAGCCGCCGCGCCGTTTAGATATAAGTTCCTTATTTGTGTTGTTCCTGTGTAAAGAATTATAAATAAAATCAATAAAGAACTCAAAAAACGCTGCAGACAAAATCATGACCATAGTTAGACAAATATTATTGTTAAATTTTAGACGAAACCCATCTAAGATATACATTACTTTTCCATTTTTTTGAAAACTAAATGACCTTTAGAGATGGATCAGTGACATTTTTGACACGACCATAGGATATCAAGGATTTGTATCAAGAACAACAAATAATGTACTGTATCACAAATTAATTCAGTCTTCAAATTAATGACTGCCTCGGTGGCGTAGTTGTACTACGGTACGATTACAAAGCTGAGGTCCCGGGTTCGAATCCCGGGTCGGGCAAAGTTATATGGGTTTTTCTATTCATTATCATCCCGAAGTCAGGAATTAGTGGTCGAAATGGCGATAGGCTCGCCCCCTATCACATCATGACCCGGAACATACAAGGTGAAATGTGGGTGTCCTGGTGGCGCCTCTGCCTACCCCTTCTGGGATAAAGGCGTGAGTTTATGTATGTATGTATGTCAAATTAATAAAATTGCATGGGGATAAATAGAACCGTGCATAATTATTTAAATATTGTAATCGTAACATGTGGGATGTGGAGGTCGATGTGGACATTCTTGGGGGAGGCCTATCTCTACAGTGGACTTCCTGTGCCTGAATAGATAAATAAATAAATACACCCAACAGTCACATACATAGTCCTGACCCCACACTAAGATCCTGTGTCGTGGGTATCAGAAACTACGAGAGACTTTTCGGTCTCACAAACACCCAGACCCGAAACAAATACCTGTGGATCAGACAAATATTTGTTTCGGTGCGGGGATCGAACCCGCGGCCTCTCGTTTCACAGGCGGCGTCTAACCAACTGCGCCACGGAGGCTGTCATAGATAGGATCGTAAAATATGCAAGTAATTATTGAACCCATAACTTCACTATCTTATTTATGTTTCACAATAAAACCTACGGAAAAGTATCAACAAAATCAAACGATAAAATACATTAATGCACATTCATTAAGATAGTCGGAATGGAAGTTTTTATCTTTTTTGTTTCTCTAACGTAATTAATTAGATTTCATTCTCTTTTTACAATCCAAGATATATGTTGTCGACATACAAGGTTGTCCAAAATAACTAAATATATTAGTAATATTACCTTCAATTAGTTTACTTCTATAAAACTACCTCATTTTTAATAGGTACATTTTCTTTCTCATGCACATATGGTTGAATCCAAAACAAATGTTTATAGGCCACAGAAATGTTCTCCGGCGAAGATTAAATCGACAACTATTAACTTTAAACTACTTTTGAATTATTTATTTATTTTATTCTTTTTTATACACTTAATAAATCTTAATAACTAAACGAATATTTAATATTAAAGTACAAATTATTTTTATTATTAGATAAACAGTTTGGAAGTTTGTTTCTCTTTTAAGCAAAGCCAATTAATGCATATTTATAAGACTTTACAATATTTTACTTAAACATGACACAAGTGAACCAACGGGCAGAAGGTAGTGATTTACAAATATGATTTTTACTCCGGCCCAATGGAAATGTCTTAAGTTAACGGAATAAACACGTCACATAAACAACAAACGCATTGTGAATGAAAATAAATACATTATAGCTTCCACGGTATCTCACTGCTCTCCTACGCACACACCTACTCTCTGATGTCTATAGAATAACGTATCTTAATTTAAACATACTCGTACTGCCTTTTTCAAAATCCTGCGTATAATCTGGATATTTTTCAAAAGCTGGGAATGGATTTCAATATTACGTTGTGTTTGTAATTGTAGGTTAAAGACACGTTATTGTCATATTTCATAAAAACGACTAAAATTATATTCATTTATTTATTCGGTCTCAAGTTTTGGTCCTTCAAGCCGGATCTAAATAAACCGTCCGAACTATGACTAAATTGAGAAATAAATGTACGCATACAAAATAATTCTGATAATATAAAAACTATATAATGTCAGCAGAATTCCTAATAAATAACTCAAATGCAACATATTGAAAACAAACAACAGAAACGACTCGCCAATGTGCATTTTTAATTAGACTACAATTAACGTCATTAGCAGAAAAAAACCTTTATTCTCATTAGCTACAAGCAATTAATTACTCGCTGAAATGAAAGAACCCCTATAGAAGATAATAAAATATTTATGATAAACAATTATTATTCACTTATTATTCCAAGAGGAGGATAAAGGCTAAAAGGAAAGTTCCACAGTTCTTTTTTGCATTTAATTATAATGTTAACACAATACCCACTCATGTTTTATCACGAATTAACAATTCAAACAAAACAGTCGAGGTAAGCATGAGGGCCTTCTAGGCACAAGTATTAATTAAGAGGGTTGAACCACTCTGTCTCTAATTAACCGAAGACCCAAGCCACATTCGGTGTAATTAGTTTCCTCCGAGGGATGTTCTCACGCTCTCGGACCTTAAACATTGCGGAATAACAGGAATTTCATCGATTCCAATTATGCAAATAAGACTAAAATAAAGACTAGACCCACCGGTGCATATTCGACGTCAAATAAATTACCGCCCATTAATAAGCACCGAGTGGCGAGTGGCGAGCGGCGAGCGGCGCGTAGCAGCGCGCATTGCGGGCATCGCGGACACTGGACGACTCTGTGGACTGTGGCTCTGGCTCACAACGGACAGTAAAAGAGATGTCACATTGGCAGCGCCATTACTCGCGGGCGCGGGCCGCGGGCCGCGGTCAGCTGCCGCAATTTGTCGGCCGGTACGTGGATCGGTTATTAATCTGTTGCTACAATTACTCGCCGACCATTGAATTATTTGTGCCCCTTATCTGGCGAATTCAGCCGTCCACGTCAACTATATCGAGATGTTAACTTCTTGTTTGGCCGCCGAGAAACACTTGCGGCGATATGTTTATTGTGGCAAAAAGTGGTGAATGTGACACGCTCATACGCCATGCGCCGCACTTATTATGTCGGACACTTGTCGCCTTCTCGCGCATATTACACGCAAAAACGTATCTCGTTCCATCGCGCGTTCAATAAAACGAATTCATTTAAATCATGCAATCGGAAAGACGTCGACAGCGAAACAAGCGATCGCCATCGACGACAGCAATAAACATTTCATAACGAGATTTTTAAACAGTAATGCTCGAGCGAGGGTGGTCGAGAATCTTTATTAAAATCTCCGAAGAGTAATAAAAGCACAGTTAAATGCGGAGAACTCTGATGAAAATATTAATTAATGTTTTGGAATGGGAAACATGTTGCTAATTAAATGGCGATATCGCATAAAACGTAATTAGGGGTCGGGAACATACGTTTCTCACGGGGCGGCCGGTGCAGGCGGCGCGCTCCGCCCGCGCGCTCGCTCGCCCGCGCCGTGCCATACGGGCCCGCGCCCGCGCTCGCACATCTCATGCATTTTATGAAAGGAATGCAACGAGTACGCTTACACACCACAAAACAGGTTACAGCCCGGTGAAGTCATACTGTATAAACATTTTCTTCGGTCAAGCCTCGAGACATTAAAATTCGAGTTTAACAGTTGTTAACTTTTTGTCGATTCCTCATAAGGCGCACATTGTTTAAGTTTTAATTCGCAAGCGTGATTAAATTTAATCCATTATCCGTTTTCATTAGTGTATGTTGTTTAAAAATAGATCTAAAAAAGTTGGTTGTATAAATATCGCGAGGGCGAAACTTTGAAAAGTTGTGTAGCGTCGAAGGCAGAAGAGACGGAGGAGGCGGCGGCGCGGCGGCATTATTAAATGCACTGACTGGCAACTATTAGCCGCGCTGATCGACGCCTCAATGGGCGGCGTAATTAAAAAAGTCAATGATCACTTATTGTAATTAGCGGTAACGTTGTGCCGACAAAAAGGTAATTGTTTTCTGATGGACATCAATCTGTTCGGAGCGCGGGGAGAATGGGGTAAGAGGAACACGTGTGGCCCACTCGACGCTTGTCATTCTAATCACGGCCGAGGCGGGCTTTGAATGCGGTATTAGAGGCGAGAATAACGACTTGATCAATGACGACGGCAATTATTTTACTGCCATTAAGCGTCTCATGAAACTGAGATCTAATAGTGCCCAGTCACGACAAAGTTCATTATGTATTTACCCGGATTTCAACGCAGCGTTTAATAGCCGACTGATTCATGCTATACTTATCATAAGTACCGCCGCTATACTAAGGTTCGCTCCACAATTATTAAAGTTCTTTTCATTTTCTTTATTTCACAATACTCATATAGGTATAAATTAAACCTTATGCACATATGTTTGTAAAATAATTGGGCGCAGGTTCATTCTCCGCATCGAGGAAAATTTTACGTAAGGAATTACGTATTTCATATACTCTGGGTCATTACATCAGATACGTAAAAATATAAGTCAAGTCCTTTTTGCAACATTCGTAAAAACCTGTTATCTCGATTCCACTTACAATAGAGGATAAAGGCAAGTACACGAAACTGTTACTGTTCGTGGTAGAACAAACATCGGAATAGTTACAACTGTGCCCCAAGCCGGAACATTTTGAAGTATCGTAAACGTTTCCCGCTGTCATATTTTAGTTCCAAATACGCTCACAATGGCGCTGTTCAAATTCCCATACAAAATTTTACTATTACTATTCTATTACGATACTGCAAAATGTTCCGGCTAGGGGGGGTACTGTAGTCTGCCGCGGTGTAAAGGGTAAGTATCAGTTTCTGTGACAATCAGTGTAGGCACATATAATTTCGAATCAACCCGCAAAATTGTATCGAAGGGAAGAAGGTAATTTTTTATCGCCAGTTGATACGTTCGAACAGCACTACCCTTACCAATCACTCAGGATAGTACTTTTAAAAATAAACCCTTTTTTGTAATTAATGTGCATTGATCATTAAAGGCCTACGCGTTTCTTAATTATAATAAATGAGCGCACGTGACTAACAGCAGGCTTATTGCCGTGTCACATATAAATTACACGCATATTATTAAATTAAATACTGATGGAACATTTTTTTTCTCTGGTAGAGTCGAATGGCAATATATTTTTGACATGAATGTGATGGCAAAATAAATATTACTATACACCATAGTTCAAAGGAGATTATACCAATTTATGTTAAAGTCTTACATATTCAGTAACAAGTGCACAAAACGAAGATCACAGTGGTAGAGCACAAAGCGTAGTGCATTAGTTGGCAATGGTACAAACAAAAGAAGACCATATATTTCATAATGAGGTTATTACGGAGCGTTTTAGCTGGCTTATCTGGGACCATAGCGAGTGGAAGTCTAGCGCCAAATTGGCGTGGCGAAGTGCGCGGGCGCGGCGCGGGCGCACCGATCGCCCGAGCAGATATAGCTAATTAAGGGTCGCGCGCACCGATCTATTTGGAAAGATCTAGCGGCTGACGTGTGAAAATACCCAATTAATTAACGCGAAACGCTCGCCAGATCGCGGGGCATCGCCCCTCGCGTGCTTTAAAAGACCTGGCCTAACGCTACCAAGTCTATTTCCAGTTTAATTTGCGATGTTTCCTGTATTTGGAACATTAATTTACATCACTGGCCTTTTTCTTCGCGCTTAATTGCTCGCATTGGTTTTAGTCATTAAACGGATTTCTAGTTCGTGCCGTTTGGATTTATTGTTGCAGTAAGGTGTTATAATCGTAAACTTATAATCGTAGATTATTTGGCGCCAATATTAACATTGAAATTTAATAGATTAAATTGCGCACAAACTTTAGCTAACTCTGTTATGATTTTTAGATTCAAATAGCGGACAAAGGAGAACTGATATTACACCTGAGGGAACTAATTTAAAACTTTTATTAAAGGATAGGAGATAGGAGTAATTACGTTTTCCAATGGGTACAAACGACTGAATTCAATTAACCTTTTTTATCCGAGCCATATTTGTTCGATAACACTAAAACTCAAAGCACTTTTCTCGAGCAAAGATTTATATCAATTAACAAGGCTTATCCTCAAAGTGGGAGCGTGGTGTACAAGATTGTCCGTGTAACGAGTAGATGGATGTAAGCGATGCGAGTGGTGTAAAGCGAGTGTTAATGGGCCATTAGGTGGTGGCGCGGCGTCTAATTGGCGGGCGGCCGCGGCGCGCGGGCCAGCACGCCGGCACTCGCCGGGCACGCCACGCCGCGCCGCGCCGCAGCCGCCAGCACGCGCTAGATGCGCCGATACTACGCACGACAACTACTATTTTCGGCACGGTCAGCTCATTGCGAGTTGCGACGCCTATTTATGTTTACCACAGAACATAATAAAATAATTTGGATTACCTCTTGGGATTATATACATTAAACATCAATTATGTGTATAATCCTTAATACTGTCTATGTTAATATCACTGGCATCACAAGAAACCCATCTTTATATTTATTTATCTTGCATTATTCATTAGACTCTGCCAATTGCACTATATTTGGTTTATCGTTGAGCAATGAAACAATTAAAGAATCAACAATGCTCTTTGACTGAGATCCGTGCCAACATCTCAATAAAAAGCTCATCCTTAAAGCCACAATCCTCATTCCTCGATACATTCGCCGTCAGATTTACTGGATTCGTAGAATTTGCTCTATCGGCAGATATCGATCTTTTGGGTATGAAATGTTGGTTTATAAACACCACCAGCTCAGCAAAAGTGTTGTCTTAGAGCTTTTTCGTATGCACTAGGGTCCGAAAAAACGGTATGATTCGTTCGATAAAATAATAAAACTTATCACTTGTAGACTTTATAATGTAAATTACCATATAATTCGATATTTTTTCAAAGAATCTATCGAAACGCGGTATACCAACACTCGACATCAAATGGTTTACCGATGAGCATTAAAACAACCATACTGCTCCTTAACTGATTCATGTCTAAATGTCAGTGTTTGTACTCACTAACATGCATACATGTCAGCAATCCAAACCAAATCTAGGGGTAACGAACTATGACCTATTTAGCTACAAATGTCAGTGGGACAAAACCCTTTTCTGGCGAACCATATCCACACGAATAGTTTAGTTGGTGACAAAATTTGATTTGTCTATTGAACAAGCTATTGACATGATTGAAGTTTAACGTATTTTTCAGCGTTTTTGTCACAATGTTGTTCATAATGTTGACGTCATCTAACGGACGCCTTGACCGCAGTTAACCCGCTCAATATATGATGATGAAAACGCCCCAGGGGTCACGCGTATATAATCAACCAGAAAATTATAAATTTGGTGCAATTACCGAGCTAATTTGAAGAGTTCGATTAATTTCCGCATTGTACCGACACTGCTAAATAAACAAGCGCTTAGTTTCCACGATAAACTTTCAGCACGGAGGCTAATTAACTGCAATGATCTTCCGCCAGAGGGTGCCCGAGGTCATAAAACAGTTCCAAACGCATTAACCGTCCGAGCAGTTCTTCTCAACAACGGCCCGACTTGTACAATCAGTTGGCGGCGTCAGCAGGAAATTAAACGGTTGGACAGTGCGGCCCTGCGAGCCAGCGCCGTCCTCACGTCATTCAAACTGCGACGCCTCTATTTACAGGCGGATTTTGAGTGAACACCGGTGCTTGTGTTTCGATTCTTTTCAAACTTTCTGTGCCTTAATTAAGAAGACACTGATTGGACGGGCTCGCGTGCACTAATTGCGCTGCGTTTACCTTAAAAGGTTGATTTATCGCTTCTTTATTTTTAAGCTCTAGCATTCCGATGTAGATGAAGTATTTGTGGTTGTGTTTCTTCATGTCGTACACAATTTAACTTTTAAAATTTTACTTCTGTGAGGTGTATAAATTTGTGAATTAGTAAGTTATTGTATATACAAAGGCCACGTGCGGCTGCAGATGAGCACTAATGAAGACCTCGGTCTTAGTGAGTAACTCCATCAAAATGATTTCAAGTCCGGCACGGAGTAAGCAAGCTAATTGAGCGCACATAGACAAGGCGGGCTGAGCAGGCGTGTGTCGGCGTTTAATTTCCTGCCGATGCACGGATTCACAGCGTGCGTAACACAACGCTGCAGATTAGTTAGCCGAGTGTCGGATGGCTTAAGTTATTAGTTTACATGAACATCATAACCTATTTTACGGTTTCATCAGTTATTACTCATTACCGCTGCACCGCTAATACTCCAGCGTGAATGCAAACGTACTCTTTACTTATAAGCTGTAAAGTGCTTTCATCGTAGTGTGCAGATTTATATTTCGGTTTGTTAATTTTATGTTGCTCACCATTAGTAGTTACGATTAAGAATTAATGTTACATTTTGCGACCTACACGTCATGTTTTTGGATTTAACCTTTTTTTATAATGTACGCCTGACGCCGCTATTCGTATGAAATAATCTAATCCTAGGTAACCATGAAATGCAGTTATACATACATAGAAAAAACGGAGGCTGAATTTGCTGTTTTGCCCCGTGTTTTTTAGATCGCGTACCTACTGATATCAAACGTTTTCATGAGTTTTCATACACTTATAACGACTAATAAATTTCCCTCAACGATATTGTCTACGGTGTTGTCAATACAGGTTTTAACGCAAGTATGTTTTACGTACGTCATTCGTCACTTTTTGGACCAAATATTTCCATCACCTTCGATTTTTTATGTTTTGTGGTGTTGACGTCTTTAATAGATAAATATGGAAAAAGTGACAAAAAGTTGAAACTTAAGGTCATTGCTCTATCAACTATCACACCTATAACACCTTTGACAGCCTCCGTGGCGCAGTTGGTTTGATGCCGCCTGTGAAACGAGAGGCCGCGGGTTCGATCCCCGCACCGAAACAAAATATTTGTGTGATCCACAGGTATTTGTTTCGGGTCTGGGTGTTTGTGAGACCGAAAAGTCTCTCGTAGCTTCTGATACCCACGACACAAGACTCGATCTTAGTGTGGGGTCAGGACTATGTATGTGACTGTTGGGTGTATTTATTTATTTATTTATTTATTTATAAGGGGTCCAAATATCCAAGGTTTTTTATTACGTATGTTGCGGAAACACTGCCACTTTCTTGACGTCAAACATGTTGAAGTACTAACTGCCGTACTCAAAGGCATTTCATGACAATTAAATCATTACTTAGTGTATAATTAAAGTAGAAATAAATAAAATGTAGATCTGAGTGCGGCCGTTAGATATTCTATTAATCACTGGCAAAACGCATGCTATTAAACTAATGAGTTCCTTAATATATCTAATGACTGTGAGCCTTTAGGTACTGGATTCGATTCTCAAGTCGGTCACTCCACTTTGTGGTCAGGTATTCATTATATGAAATCTCATGAGTTTCTCGGAATTGAGATATTCCTTGCATGGAGATAGGCTGGATCTCTAATTGATTGAGGCGGAAACAAGCATGAGATATGATTGTCACTAGAGACATACATTCTTAATTATATATTAAGCCACCGGACAGCCTCCGTGGCGCAGTTGGTTAGACGCCGCCTGTGAAACGAGAGGCCGCGGGTTCGATCCCCGTACCGAGACAAATATTTGTGTGAACCACAAGTATTTGTTTCGGGTCTGGGTGTCTGTGAGACCGAAAAGTCTCTCGTAGTTTCTGATACCCACGACACAAGACTCAATCTTAATGTGGTGTCAGGACTATGTATGTGACTGTTGGGTGTATTTATTTATTATTTATTTATATGTTTATGCATGGGATGATAGAAAATACTCAATGTTAATAAGAGTTTCAAAGATGCAACAAGCCAACAACCTATGTAACTTAATGGGATCTTGTTGAATTGAAACTGAATTGCACTAAAAACAATCCCATTATGGCTCATCAGTGAGAGCGGTGTAATGAATGTACCTCGCAGATTAGCAGACAAGGATCGTTATTAAGTGGGTATTGTTCAACTGAAGAAAGTGACCGAATGACGTTTAATTTCCTTCGCAGTAGGCGACTCTCGCTGGCCGACTTGCTGTTGCATAATCAGATAGACAGAGATTCAATTAACACGATCTCGCGGAACGGGCCTTTTGTCGGCCTGTCATGTTCTTCAAATGTAAATTAAGTGGTATTTATCCTAATGAAAATCGCCTGTACATTTATGGCCGTGTCGAAGTTGTAGTGCTGTGAAATGTGTCACAATATGCGCGCTTTCTTACATCCTCATAAGTAGTAAGGTGCTATCCTTATAATCCTTTAAAACACAATATATGTATAGCTCCAATATAGAAAACCATGAGTTAGAAAAAAATATTATCTTCTATGACCGCTTGTAGCATAAGTTTACTAGAACAAACCTGACCCGAATAAAATGCAAAATACACAGTCGTACGCACACATTAAAAAAGTATTCTAATTCCGAGCGCAAATAGTTTCTCGTTATACTAAAGCTGAAGAATATTTTTAATCTTCTATATATGGTGTTTAAAATATTCCGTGTAAAAGTTTCCTCGCTGATATCCTGTTAAATGAAAAAATACCGAACACGAAGCGCCCGCATCAATCACAGTTTTCCTGCATAAAGCTTAGGATACACGGGAGAGACAATGCAAGTGCAAACACGGTCTTATATGACGGTGCATATAGTCTGGCCCGTAGTGCAAAACAGCGGCGAAGTAATTTTCTCGTACCGGTTTCATGGAGCGTTCGTCGCGTGTTTGCTAGTTAGAATTCGGGTGTAGTTCGGAAATTAATCAGGGCCCATTGTGGGCGCTTTGTCGCGGCCCTGGTGCCAATTATTGGCTGCGCAGCGTACCCCCGTAATTGAACCTGCTCCGAGCCAGTTAGCGACTCATCGAGTATCGACCAGTGCAAAAAATATATTGTTTGCTGTTTCCAAACACGAATTTTATCCTTCATTAAACTGTTTAGTTTTAGTAATAAATAAATGCCTATTCAATATAATAGAGAAAAGTTCCAGTTATTTTTTGTAGGTGTGCTGACATATATTTATATTGATAGCGAAATATAAAAGTATAACGGGTTATAAATTCTGTAAACATGGAGGGTGAAATGCTGTTAACAGTCACATCATAAGCAATCAGCCGCTAGTGAATAAAATAAATTGCACGTTCCCATTTACAATATTCGTTGTTGAGAAAAATTGAAATGAAAACATAGTTCATTCGGTAGCTTCGCAATTTGGGAGGCTTGTGTCGCGAGTCACCCGCGTCCTCCGCGCCCGCACCGCCCCCTGTGTCGCCATCGCCGCCGGTGCACCGCGCAATCCACTGATTGATTACAATAAAATAATTTGCGTGAAAGCGCAAACTTCATCACTTTTTATGTTCTTTTTCGTTTTTACATTTCAATCACTGTTATTAAGTGGTGGAAAAATTTGGAATTTAATCACGGAGTGCGACGCGACGTAAAGTGCAACTCTCGACCAATGTTGAAGATGTGGAGGGCGGAGGCTGATTGTTGCGAAATTGCCGCTGGACACTTCAATGTATGTTTTAAAATATTTGTAAAGATAAACGCTGAAGTTCATATTTAAAAAAATATGTAATAACATTAGGCAATGTATTCACAAAAACCTCTTATAAAAAAGTAACAACCCACTAATACAACAGGGTTAAATAATGAACACATCATAACAGAGCCGCGCATAATTAATTTAAAAGCGTACAATATACAAAAAGTAATTAAACGTTGAAACTACGATTACCAAGTCCCGTGGAGGTATGTAAAGTTAATATCAACATAAAGCGAAACAAAAGCCAAGTCCGAGAGCTTGCTATTCAGGGGGTTAACGCATTTAAAGGTATAAAAGTCCAAGGGTGGCGTAAACCGAGGCGCGTTAAAACAATGGACAGTGTAACGCGCTGGTAACCGCCGCCAAATTTGCATTCCTCATTGCGAGAGCACATAAAAATGCTCTCATTAACCCGGGGTGGTCAAAAACAACCAACCTGTCGACCGGACGCGCTCGCCACCACGATACCCGTGCGACGAGAGACGCTGCGAATTTTTTAGCACTGTTAATACTATACATATGTAATTAAGGATTTAAAAATAGATGAAGATAGGGTAGGGTAGTTTTCATAGAAACAACGACAGTGGTAATATAAAAAAGGGCGCTATTTGAAATTGGAACGCTCAAACATAAGACGTATGTGTGAATACTCGTATAATAGGCAACTTTTGAAGTTTGCATTACATATATTATTTTCATAATTAATAAACATATTAGGGTTTTATTTACTAATTTATTATAACAGGGAAACAACATTTCCAAACGAAACAAATGACTATTAATTTGTTATAATAATAATTAAGAACATAGAAACCGCAACTATTATTTTTTTCAGTTATAAATAATAAATATAACGCGTTACACAGTCATATAAGTATTTCCTTAAAGTATTTCCACCCCGATTTATTGCTAATCCCGGAATTATGTATTGAAATTATAGAGTTTTAAAATTTTCGTAATTGGAAAATTTAAAATAAAACTATTATTTACGGATTTTATCGCGATTTGGTTTAATTTTAACATTTTTTAACTTCCCGACGTTTCGATTACTTTACAGCTTTCGTGGTCACGGGGCGGAGTTAAATGTGTAACATTCGCGTAAATCTAAGGAAACATTATGGAAAATTTAAGTTTTAAAAATAGATAATGCTGGAAAGAGCGCACTAGCGTGAGTCGAGCGCGGTGTGGCGCGCGTAGTGAAGTAAGATCGGAGGGCGGAGTAATCAGGTATTCGTAGCAGTTTTCATTACCGGCCTGCTTAACATACCGAGTGCACACTGTGCCGAGGCATTCGCGGACATGGCACGTGGCCGCTTTTTATTTGCGCCTAATGTTTATTGCGCCGCTCGCGCGCCACGCGGGTTTGTAAAGCGACTGTAATGCCACATGTTTGACTGAACCGTATTTACATCGTAAAAAACGCAAGTTAAATTTTATATTTCGTTTACTGAAAATTCATTTCGTACGATTCCACAACGATATATTCAACGGTCAAGTTGCACGTCTGTTTACACGAGCGCGAGTTATGAGAAACTAAATTAGAGCTCTCTCTGTATACGTATACTTGAGTTGATTTTCATAATCCCGCGCCACGGAGGGTTAAAATTCAGTCCGCTATGGCGGCATTGTTCCATTAACACAATTTTATATCCTACATATTAAAATAATAAAAACTTATGCCTCTCTTAATTAAATAATTTAGCGGCGGGTTGAGCCGAGATATGTAAATTGTTTTAGGGGATAGATCAAACAACCCTTTTTTATGACTTTAATATGCGGTCGCCAGGGGCGGGAGGGGGCGCTGAGACAGAGGCGCGCGCGGGGCGGGAAGAGGTAAGTTATGAAATATTTAATAACGGCGCACACGATTCCATTTGAATTACTTTCGAGGAAATGACGACGTGCAAAGCAGGCGGCACATCGCGCTGCCCTTCGCGCTCGCTCGGCGCTGCACGTCGCGGCGCGGCGCGTCGGCGGAGGCTACGTGGCGCGTGGCGCTGGGAGCGCCGAAATGAGCCGAGAAACAAATATTACTACAAACAAACTTTTTGCTATATTAAAATTCACGAATGAACAAGAATTTTTACATAAACAATTCTTTGTTGTTTCCTTCGTTCCTTATGATGTATCCTTACATCACTCCAAACATTACCATGTGGATATTTAGATTCTTTGCTATAATAAACATTTTGTAAATAATGTGCAACATAGTTAATCAAAGTACATTGAAACGTCACTTTTATTTCTCGAAACTACTACTAAGATAAAATATATTTATGGCCAACTTATGTCGCAAATGTCGCAAGAGAAAACAATATACCTATACATAGGTATTGCCAAATATTTTATAATTCTTATTTAGATTTTTATGACGTAGCCGTACTTTACAAATGGACTCATAGACCGACATGTAAAGGATATTTTACCTAATAAATACAAATTAAAAAACCTCGCACTCATAATGAGGTGACGCAGGGCGGGCGGGCGGCCGCGTCCTATTACCTCGAATGATGCGTATTATCGCGACGGCAGCTCATCAGGATGCGCCCTTTACGCGATGACGCCTAAAGTATAGAAGCTTGTAAGGTATAGGGCTCACATAAGCACGTATACAACGCCATAGGTATAACAGACACGTATGGATACTCGCTTTGTGGACCTAGTATGGTGATTTATATCCGACTTGTGACAAATAAGTTGTGTTTATTTTAGATCCAATAAATAATATTTAACTCATATACCTAGTAAGTGTAAAAATATTTAAGAGAGCAATAGAGAATGTAACAACCGTTGCCCGTCCGAAGGCCGCGGGTTCGAACTAAGTCACACGTCATTGAGATTAATTCACATCGGATGTACGTACACATGTACACCTGAACTCGAAGCACTTGCGTGAATCGCTATGAAGAGTTTTTCACCATCGCTTATGGTGGCCTGGGCGGACACCATATTGTGATCTCCGGAAATCTCACCAAAAGAAACGCAACAACATGGCTGTTAATATACATCGGTTTTATATCAAATTTGCGATGTAGAATGTGGCTCTACCATTTCCGAAGCACGTATTTTAGCTCAATACCTGATATCTGATATACACATGTCACGACGTATTAGGAACTAATTATACACAGGTACATATTTACCTGGCAACACGCACTAGGCCAGCGTGGTGGACTACATGGCCTAACCACTCTCAATAGATTCTCTCGATTGTAGAGTAGGCCCGTGCCCTGCAGTGGGACGTGTATGAGCTGATATAGATATATTTACCTCTACTTGCGTTTCGCTGGACTATTTTGATAAAGCCTCTGTAACCGTAGCTTGTAACCGCTGTCGGTTATAACGCTGAATAGTTTCGTAAGCTGGTGCAATAATACCGATGATCAAAACACGTGTATCCTCATTGTGTGTATATTCGAGAAAGCCGAATATACGCTGATAGCCGAATAGATGCGTACGCGTCTAACAAAACTGATGTATTTTATAGACAAAAACTGAATTGAGCTAAGTGAGTGTAGTTAGTCCTTAAGTGTGTGTATTCGTTGTAAGTATAAAGGATCGACCCATATAAAGCGTAAGCAATACTTAGAGATCGTTTGATACATTAATATGCATGAACTAGTTTTGCGTATTTAAAGCTGGTACGAAAACTTATACTGGTTTCTACGAAACGTTAAGTATTCAATGTTACTTAGAATGGGACTTGTGTTAATTTAATAAGTGTATCAAGTAGTGACTAATGAACTATTTTTTGCAAAAATAAGTAATGGTTTATTTAATTTAGAATTATCATATTGACTGCCTCGGTGGCGTAGTTGTACTGCGGTACGCTTGCAAAGCTGAGATATCTGGCTCGAATCCCGGGGCGAACAAAGTGATATTCAATTTTTTGATTCATTATCAGCCCGGAGTCCGGAATTTGTGCCCGATGTGGCTCGCCCCCTATCACATCATGGAACGGAAATTATCCTTTGCTTTTTTGTCAGTCAGCTTTATTTTGTTGTAGTATTTAATAAACGTTTGGCTTGTCTACCCAAACATGATTACAGTAATTTAAATGCAGTTGCTCTCTCCACCTAGTTCCAAGAGTTGTTGATCGGAAATAATCCAGTAATAAACATCCCCTTGAACAATAAATCACTGAGCGATGTCGAGCGGTTAGCGAGTACTAATTCAACTAACCACGTAAGTGCTGATACCTGACTAATAAACAATACGTTACAACTAGCTTCACTTCAAAGCTGCTCTTTTGCTCGAGTTATTTGCGGAATATATATTTAAAAATTTCCGATAAAATCCATAAATATTAATTTATTTTAAGTGACTTAATCATAAGCCGCTCTTGTACTCTCGATTGTAGAGGAGGCTCGTGCCCTGCAGTGGGACCAATATGGGCTGATACAGTACATTAAAGTAATCATAAGTCACATACAGGTCTTTTTGAATTCGATATTATTTATTCGATTAAGCGATATATGAGGAAGTGCTGTTGTACTGTGGTACGTGTTGTATGGCTGCCCAATACAGGCCCTGAGATAGAAAAATTGTTACGGGGATTTGGCCATATCAAAAACATGTAGGCAAAAAGACTAGCCAAAGAGGTTTATGGTCTTGAAATGAGAGATGTAGTCGGCAGAGGCAGTACTCGGTTTTTGAAGTGTCTGTTTATCCTAGAGGTACACTTTGGATTTTACGATAGTATGTATTTATTTCTCATTTCCGCTAGCTATATCAAAATATTTATAAAAAAAATCAACTAATTCCATATTTCCATAAATTCCTATTGAGTCAATATGGTACTCTTAGTAGATCTTAGAGTACCATATTGACATAAATTAGGATATTTTTTAATAAGACGTATTTAAGTGTACGCAGTTTGGAATAAGGTTCAAATGATGTGAGCAAATTATATTTCATAATACATTTACAGCATGGTTTATAAAATATAAATCAGATACATTGAAGTCATCCGAGGTTATACGAGTAACAAAGGTCGTCTGAATACATTGCTTTCGCTTTTAACCTCTCTGACATGCATTAGCCCGTCTAGAAAAATATTAGCGAGTTGCAATTTCAACAGAAATTTTAAATAACATGACACAATCTAAGAAATGTTTATTCCTAATGTTCTTAGTTGCGAAACAAAATAATAAACATTACGACTTCCAAGCAATACATTTGTGTTAGGGCCTTGGAATAGAAGAATTTAATATCGCAATGATTTATAATTTTAATAGGAGTACATTTAAAAAATGTTCATTAAATTTAGAGTACAGAAAAATAATCGTGATTAAGGTGGTTTAGACCTAAGTTCACCAATATGACCTACAAAGCGTTGGCGAACATGTTAAAATAATTATAAGCGCTTGAAATAGTTGTATTAAAATACGTAGTTAAAATCTTAATGAGTACTTGACAGAACGTTAACTCATTTATCACCCTTTCTATTCGAATTAGCGTAGGGTGATTGTCTTCCTAGCTATGGGAATATACTAATAGTACCTGAAGACAATGGCTTCATAAAAAATAAATAAAATTCATTGTTCGCGTGATGAAATGCAAGCTCCATCAGTACTAAACTTTTAACATAAAGAAGACATAAATTCACTTTCTTTCGTGTTTAAAAGCGCTACTGTTTCTATGAAACATAGTGTAAAACCGAATACATTTCGAATAGTTTTAAATTGCAACGCACAATGGCATACAAAAACATAGTGAAAGACGTTTCTCACAATGCAAGCGTAAATAGCCACTCACGATAAAAACGCACCGAGAAACAATATTATGCACGTGGAATAATTCGTCATAGTCTTTTTGCGGTGCATGTTCGATGGGCGTGGACTCGCAATGGGGCCGTGAAAACCATTCGGAGATAAATCGATAGCTAATTCGAAATGGCTCATTGTTGTCTGCATCTATATAAAGGCGCACAACTTTCACAGATATTGCTCTTGCACAATAGTGGGGACACTCGGACGCGCTGGAGGAAAGGGTTGTGGCAGGTTCACTGAGCTTGTGGATATATGTCAAACATACGAACAATGCCTCCAGCACTTACATTCTGTCTAGCACGTTCGTAGCTTCCTAATCTAATTGCTAGTTATTTGTATGAGATTAAATAATTTGTGATCGAATTAGTGTCGTATTATGTTGCATCCAATTTTAACACTACAGCAGAAATTGGCTTAATGGATGTGATACAACTCGAACACAGAAAGCCAATGCGCTACGATAGCTTTGATATTTCTCTCTCCTGCCCTTCCATTCTGTTTACTAAAACGTAAAATTTCACGGCTGTTGTGAATGGAACCTATCACTTTCCATCTGTGACATACTTGCTGCTCCTATAGGTGCAAATTATACTAATCTTGTAGCAGAATATAAAATTATATGCACAATGCAAATTAGTCCTTATCGCGTTGTTAGTAGGTATCACTTTTTACTAAAGTTGATTTCATAGAATTTTACGATGGAATTATTCAAAAGGCATATTATGTTCAGCAGTGGACTTCCTGGCTGAAAAGAGAGACAGAGAGAGATAATAATCTTATGTTTGAACACGTATTACCACGGTAGTTACGTATAGGGTGTCACTTTACCTACTTCACAATAATTTCAGTCCTGAATTGCGAAAATTTCTTACTTTTCTATGTATCGTAAAGATATATGTCAGCGACAAAACTGCATTAACTTGTAGCAGTAGAATAAGTTCTTCGCATGCAGCGACTTAACAGCTAATCTCTTGGGATGACGAGCGTAGAGCAGGGTCATGGAGTGATTCTTAACATTAAGTTCTGATTGGTGTTGCCCCTGGTTACGTACAGGTTTGATACTTATTGTACCCTAAATTAGGGTTAGAAAAATAAATCACTATTATAATTAGCTATTGAAACGTTCCATCATTAGATTTTTCCGCTTACGTAGTATGAATAATCAATACAATAAGTAGCTGTAAGTATCCAAAGGGAATGCCAGTGAACGTCGACCATGTAAACTTCACAAGTGTTAATAATTATTAGGTTCTCACGAACCACGTACTTATTACGAACGATGATATTCTAATAACAGTGGAAGGGGCAACGGCTCTTTCATTATAACTGCACGGCTGCGAATGCACTGGAAATAGGGCCGGTGGAGTTATTAGGAATGTATCCATGTTACGAATTTGTGAGCTAGCGCAAACACAGGGCGTGAGTGCAGCGCGAGTGGAGAGTGGTGTGCAGCGGGCGGCGGCGGCGACGCGACGGGCACGCGTGGGCCACGGACATGGCGGCCGTAACAACTTAATAAGCGGTTGTGCGTGATTTACGCGCGCCCGCGGCGCCGGCGCATTCGCCTGCACACACTTATTTATACTAATTTATGACAGATAAACATCGAATTTACTTTGTTATACTTGTATAATTATTAACAATAACTCTTCATAATTCGTAGAATGCAAAACAAATTAAACTCGCTCCGGTCGACACACCCACCCGACGAAATAACGACGGATCCAAAAGTATTTCTCGCATTAAAATATATTGAAGTGATCGATAAATACTTGGCACCATTCAAACGCCTCATTAGCGCAAGCGAACTTGCCATAACTGGTTCCACCAACTCGGACTGTAAATTTAAACTCGTGCTAATTACACCGCACCCAATAAATCTTTCGCATTATATAGGACGTAAATGTACCACAAATCCACTATAAATATATCAGTCGCGGTCGCAGGCCATGGACCCCACTCGAAGCGGCTCTTGAGTCGAGTTATGGCCCTTCGAACGACCACGTCGGCCGTAACAATCGGTGTGAATCGGAAATAACCGGAAAATTTCCACAACTTGTCTAATGGCTTATTGTTGTACGATTGTTGTATTATTGTTGTTACGGCTAACAAATTGCCGTGTTGTCAATGTGTTTTAAGCGTTATTTAGTGAGCTGTTGTGTCGGACACACGCCGAACTACCACGAAAGCCGTCATGTTTCTTACATTCCAAACCAGAAGTGTTCATTTTACGATATCCTATAAAAACCCGTAAATAGTTAAATGCTGTGCTCACAACTAAAATTTTTGTGATAATTTGCACTTTAGTTGACACAACTATCAGACTTATTGCAATGAGTTAATTCATTATGCACCTTTAGTATTTGCAACTTAAATTTTAATTTTCATTAATTTATAATCGAATAAAACATCATTGTAGGACACTTCGTTTTAATTAGTGGAAAGCTAAAACCCCCATGACATCACGGCAGGAAAGCAATGTTTTAAACTTTAATATCTTTCTAATTAATTATTCGCTGCCAAATATCATAAAAAATCCTAGATACGATAATGGATTTAAAGTCTCTAATCGAATTTATATCATAACCAGATGAAGAAAGCGGTAGACACCATAGTACAAAATGGTTACACCAAAGCTCAGTCCCTCATTCATTTTTACTTTCCGAATTCAATCAAGCGTTGCAGTGCACATTTTGTATCCAAATTCCGAACCGCAGCTATGGACTCAGAAACTTCACAAGTTATACTAATTCTAATATTCCAACAACAAAGAAAAGCAGCGCTCTTGGAGCGATCGCCGGTGCATAAATTAGTGGTGTTGGCATTACCAACTAAACTTACGTGCTCCGAACCAAACTACATACAACGCAAACTATGAATATTTTAATATTTACCACCACTTTACGTAGGATTTCCTTGAATACAACGAAAATACTCCCTTCAGCAGAAATCTCTATTCAAACGTATTCATTATAATACTCGTATGTATAATTAGGTCTCTGCAAGTTCACGTTTCTGCTTTCTTATTTTCATAGTAAGCATTAATTTTACGCATACAATTAAAGCTAAGATTATCGTATTTACAAATTACATGGAAATAATTTTACAGGCATACATAATATTTTGTTGTGTTTATTTACACAAAAAGAAAAATGGAAAATTATGAATTACTTAACTATGAACTATAACATAATCAATGCCTATTTGTCTATGATATTTGTAAATCTGTGAAAACTAAACAATTCTAATAGAAAAAATAAACTTAGAAAAATGTATTATACAAAGCTTTTATACTACACGTGCCCATTGTGAATAAAATCATTAATAGCGCCTGATATTTGATAAAAAAGCGACACGCAGTATATGACTTTTGTAATAATCATTAAAATCGGTAAAAAAAATATGTCTGAATCTTAATAATGTTTTAGATTTCATGGATTCAATAAATTATTTTAATTTCCTTTCATTTTTCATGTTCAATCTCTGCGTCGAGTAATCATAAAGATTCCAGTATTAGTAATTCGGGTAAAGTCTCTACAGTCATTCTTTGGCGAGGGCGGAGGCCTATTAGCTGGCTTACTGTTTTGGTGATGGCGAATCCTGTTACACACAATTTTAACAGTGACTCAATAAAACTGAATCAGACCCAATTGGCTTTCTTATCTTGTTGACTTTAAGAAGGAACGTTGTAATCAATGTCAATAATGTCTATCTTAGAAAGAAAACATAGCTAGGATTTTTTTTAACGTTATCGCAAAGTAATAGGCACCTAAAGGTAAATGGCTAAATGCAGTCGAATTCTCATAGATCTTTTAAAACAGAGATTAGTTATGGAAAATATTTGCTTTGTATGACTACAAAAGCGTCTAACGATATGCCCAATCAGGAAATCCAGGATCTTTTGACGGGCGGTTCCGTCAGCTATTCTAGACCGAGGCCATTAACATCCCGCAATTAGAAAAAGTCTAAGCTCGGTAACGAGTGCCTCTCGATACCAACAATGGTGACAATAGTCTCACTAACGAGACGATCCCTTAATTACAGCTGAAACGGTCATTAGGGGTCAATACGGCGTCTGCTCCTTCTAACTAATTTTACACCTTCATTTCTTTCTGTGTGGACGTGGATGCATATTTCTATGCTATTGCTGTGTTTATAGAATTATTTCATATTATGAACTGGTGTTGGAAAATGGATGTACCTACTACTCCTGATACTCCTGATAAAAAGAGTAGTGACCGGCCAGACAGTGATTGGCTTTATCATAAATGAATCTCGTGTGATTTTTAATTCGTAACTTTTTTGCAAACCACCTATAAAATTAATATTTGTGTATAGATACACCCTTTTAAAAACCCATATTAAATCAGTCGGTTCAATTAGGAGTCAGGCTGGATCGTATGTAGTCTCGAACATGAAAGCCGTAGCTCTCGATGGTATCTCAATAGCAAGTAGCAACAATCGCGACAATGGTCTCTCGCTAACGAGCCGATTCCGCAATCGCAGTTGAAACGGTCATTAGCGGTCACTCCAGCGTCTTTGCTGAGGATAAAAAATTGGCACGCGATGCCACCTTGCTAACTTGAGATAATGCCTTTGCGTGTCGCGCCGCGGAGATGAGGTCGATTGATTCTATTAGAAACGAGACTATGATTTTTTCTTTTTTTGTGCTATCGTATTTGTAATTAGGGCGGAAGTGCAGCAGCCAGCTGTTAACCTAATATAAACAAACGTTTTGCGTCACCTTAACTAACTTCGATGTTCGAAATTAGAATTCGTGATTATTGCTATGAGGTTTTATTTTATTCGCGCAATAATTGTCATTAATTACAGAACTTTTTCGTGCATGTAAGAATTAACTAGCATACTGGCCAGTAATAAAGAAAGTATTATAATATAATGTAAAAAAAACACTGTCCAATTGTAAATTTCAGTGTTCGCGCTAATAATTTTTGTTGAAAGAAAAGATGAATTCATAATAATTTTATTGTACCAACAGAAACCGATACCAAGCGGATACCGATTTAGCCAACTACACAAATGTTGCTGAAAAATAAATTATGTTGAAAGTTATTATTATTTATATTATATTTTTTGTATATTTATTTCAAAGCTTAGGTGTTAAAGTAAGCGAAAGTAATGCACCAATACAGTTATATCAACAGGCAATAGAGGGAAATGTCGGTGTACTAACAGGGAATATTTTGGCGAGCAGGGAGGGGAGGGAGGGCACGGCTGGCATTCAGTTTGTGCGACCGACTCAAACCGCGCTCGCGCTAGCTTACACCCGCAGAACCACTGAATGCCTTGGAAAAATACATCTTGTATTTATACTATAAAATGTATTTACATTCAGGTTCACTGGTATAGAAATTGAAAAGATTTTTTTACAAGTTTTTTTTAAATTTTATTTTATTGTGGGGCTACAATCCGTAGTACTCTATAGTAGTGTACTACTAGAACGTCTAGTGCTGAACGCTGTGCTATACAATATACATACGTAGGTTATACGTGTACTATACAATTTCTTTTAAATGCATGCTACATAGAGAAATAAACAATTTTAAATGACCTGTCGCCTAACTAGCGATTACCCGCTTAATAAATTCCCGAGAATACATTTTTTCGCTTTTAAGAACATCGATTGTCTTACTGCCAGAACGTGGTTCGCAGCCCTTGTTTGCGCTAATAAGAGCGTTGTGATAAGGCTTAATTTAGAAAATACGGGTATGAATTTGTAACTACCACATATACATATATCGTATCCCTTTTATCTTCTGTCGTAAAAGTAAAATTTATCTAAACCAATATTTGACTACACGCTCCATCCGATTTTAATAATATTTTCCTCAAGAAAATAATATAGGTTTTTACAAAGCCCATTTGAAAACACGTGTATCATTTGTTACAAGATATACTCGAACCCAATTAACAAATAATAGGGCTGTAATATAAGGTTCATCTCGTAGATACCTAATAAAGGCTGGTAACACGTATTAATAAAACACAAAGCTATTCATTACTGCTCTTGTACGCAGCGTGGCGAGCCCGCCAACTTGTAATTAGGGGAATCGGACTCGGTCATTTTCGATAATTCCTAATGTATGTTAATTATGGAGGTTCCTTCGCCCCGGGACAAACCTTGCCCCTTCTCCCCTCCGTCGACTGTTTGTATTGTGGCCCTTTGAATAAAATAATAGTGTTGCACGGTGTTTAAAATTGAACGCAACGTGAAAGTAATATTTACGTGTTGTATTATTAAACGTCTAATTCTAGGTGACGTGTGTGGGAATATTTTCGTTGGTTTGTTGTGTGAATTGACAAATAAAGTAACTGGCTTATTAGGCCCTTAAAGTCATGGTCGATTTATGTAATCACTCAACATGGAACTTTGTGCTTGAAAAAGTTATAGTTTATATCTAAGAGATATTGTACTTATAGAACTGATTGCTTAACATAATCTGCGAACCATGTACGTGAACTAGGGTCAATCTAATAAAACTGGATGAAATCTGTTCTAGATGCAAATAAATGTTCTCAAACACTAGCTGTATTTTTAGACCCATTCTAATTTACTAGTGAAGATGAGGCAAATTTTCGCGTATCTAATATAATAAATAATGATCTCCTACGGGCACACAGGCAGTGACACACATTTGAACATTACTGCGCGCCTACTGCACACATTTCGATTCGCGCGAGTGTAAATTTACGCGCACACTAACTATACGCCAGCACAACACTTTTGTGTGTTTTTCACGGCTTCAACGAGCGCGATACTGAAAAGCCTCAAGCTCCTAATTAGGCTGAAGTCGGACGTGCCAATTAATTCAAGTTTCACTCGGAAACTTTGCCGCGTCAATTAATTTCATAGTTAATTAGCAAGCACGGAGTCCGGACAAAACCGCACGCCTGCGAAAGAAAGGGTAACGATGCTCGCCCGCGGCCCCGCACAATGCACCAATTACATCACCTTTGTTACATACAACTCTATTCGCATCATGGATTCATTCAATCTCGCTGCGCCGCGCCGACATCGCCGCACCTCTATGTGTAAATATTTTCATGCACGCTGCGCCACGCGGCTCGCTCAATATACGCTTTTTATACGTTTCGTTAATAGACCTGGATTGTTTAGAAATTGTGTTTAGAATATAAAAATATTTTATTTCGCCAGTTTAAATGCTTGTTCAGTTCCAATGTTGAAAGCGGTTATGATCGTATATTGTTCACTTGTTGAACGTTTTTGAATTTTGGTTTGCAGCGGTTTTGACTAATTTAAAAATAGGGCACATCCTCCAATTAGGAGGATATCCATTAGTGCATTGAATATTTTACTATACAAAAACCTGGATAACCTTACCATTATATCCTGAACTTAAAAAGCTAAATATGTGGCAATGACAAGGTAGTGGCGTGACCCAACTAATTTGCAGTATACCGGGTGATATTACCATGTGGTAAATTTACTTTAACCCACATGTTTGTCATCACCCCAGGTAACATTGTACAAAATTTGAAAAAAATCCGTGATGATTTTTCGTCAAATATCGTGATTATAGTTTTCACGATTTTAGGCCACTCCGTATAGATACGAGTATTTTTACGGTTTAAATGAACTTCTCTTCGGTTCGGGGACTTATCTGAGCGGTAAAAAGTCTCGTAATTATACGGTTTATAAACCAAAACCGCGATTTTTATCATTTTCAAACTTGGTACAATGTTACCCGGGACGGTTGGGAACATGTGGTTTAAACTAAATACCGTATGTCAATAACACTCGGTATTATAATTGTAACTATACCATAAATGTCTGTAGATTTGGAATAAATTAGTGATCTTAAACTATTGACAGCCTCCGTGGCGCAGTTGGTTAGGCGCCGGTTGTGAAATAAGGCTACGGGTTCGATCCCGCATCGAAACAAATATTTGTCATTCAGGTATTTGTTTCGGGTCTAGGTGTTTGTGAGACCGAAAATTATCTCGTAGTTTCTGATACCCACGACACTAAACTAGATCTTAGTGTGGGGTCAGGACTATGTATGTGAACTGTTGGGTGTATTTATTTATTAACATAACAAAATACTCAAGCCCAGATGCGCCCTACCATAGGACACGGTTCTCCTTTATAATCGAGAGTTCGATTGAGAACGGTTAGGTCAGTCCACCCAAAGAAATTCATGAAAGTCTCTATGGTATGCATATTTCGTCACATTTCCTGTTTAAGACCGTGTTATTGACTATTAATACGTAAACTCACGAAAAGTCAAAAGTGTGCCCTGGGATACGAGGCAGCAACCACCGCGAGGGGTCGGGTGAACTATGAACTTGTTCTGAGGCTGAAGGCGTACGTAATTTGTATAAACTATAGTTTAACATTATACTGAGCTTTAAGGCATCACCACGCCTGACCTGAGTAATCAAAGGATGATTATAAAAAATATGACGCTTAACACTTAGTCGTTTCAGATGTAGTATTGGACGTGGTTATTTTAAAACTGCAAATAACTAGTCCTTTAAGAGTCTTCTATGATGCTTACAAAAACCCAACATATTTTGAGTCTATACGCGATACATTAGTAGTTATAATTAGATACGATAGATGCCGACCAAAAAGACAATTTATTAATTAGTCTTTGGAAAGTATTTGTGTAGAATTCCACTGCATAAGATTTTCATTATCAACTGTATACAATTTACAATCCAAACGACATTTCACTACAAACTAAGTATAATGCATCTGTGTCTAATAAATGCAAGTAAGATTTTAATAAATGATCTTGTTCCAAACGAGAAACTCTACGATGGCGAACAACAATGGGTCTGCTAGTTCTGTTTGTGTCTCCACTGACATGTTGAAGTATGCAAGCGATCACTTTATATGGTGCTATATTTCAATTGGTTCCTTTTTCAGACATATATTTTTTGTAAATAAATAACAATCCATTCCACCAAACAGCCGACGCGAGTTAAGCCCCTTCAATATTCTCGAGAGCTATAAATAAGAGAGAGTATTTTATTTTATTTGTAGGCATTGCCTTACATCAAGTAATAATGGTCCACGAACGAGTCCGATGTACCGCGGAGAATTTAACAACATCACGCCGAGACGGCATCGAGGCAATAACTCCGTACAAATAAAATTTTAACCTCTGCTTAATATCTTGAGGAAAATTTCGACAGAAATTGACAGACAGTAAAATATTTTATTCGCACAATAATTTCATTTGTAGGAAAAACAAGGCGGATGTCGGGGTGCGCGGTGCCGTACTGACACTCGACAGTAGCAGCGCGGGCTCCGGCGTTCGGCGGCGGGCGGTATTCCGCAAACATCTTCCACTTGAATTAGCCTATTAAACACCAAATTCGAGTAACATACTTCGGGTTACGGCACTCGTAAAGTTGTCTAATATATTTACTTAAGTCACGAACAAAATCCGCTGCCACTGTACTTGTGATTTTAGTGTTTCTTTATTGTTCTAAGACACGCCGAAATTCACATTTTTCTATAAGAATCGGAAGCTGTAATACAGCGGTAATGGCAACAATCTTCACATTCGTTTGTATAAATGTAGACACCAACTTTTCAACAAATAAATCGGCACTAACTGCACAATCCTAACAAGCAATTGTAAATTTTTCCACATAAAATCAGCATTCGTTGGCCTAAATCTCCTTAAGTTATGACACTTGTGAGGCCAAGATGTCGAGCGTCGAGGGCGAGCCGTGAGCGCGGTGCACTCGCCGCGCGCTGTCGGAGGTGGGCTGGTTCGCTTTGTTTTCCCGCGATGTCATTAGTGAAAAGCCCTCGATATTTTCACAAGCATCGATTATTTTTAATGGGCCGCCGCCGGCAGAGGTACGCCGCACGTGAAACTTCCTCATATATAGGATGTGTACTGCACTCCTTGACGTCACACTTATAAACAAGACAGAAAAGCTATAATTGTTAGATACGGAACTGAGAGCAGATACAGCCTGAGTTCTGCATCCAAATATATCGTTGTTAAAAACTGCATATAATTACCAAGTAGGTAATTAGAAAATAAATAATAATTAAAAAACAACTAAAAAAATACGCTTTCATAGAAAATCCAACTAAAAAATGGAAAATAAATTGTAATGATAAATTTGAATTAAAGATAGTGTAAGAAAAAATAATTTATTGTAAGAAAAGCGTGGGATGCTTTTCAGGATATTATCAAAATAACCCTTCTAGTCATATCTGTTCCTAAAATATTTAGAACTATTGATACCATGCACCCCACGCTTTTTTTACAATAAAATCATTTTTTCTTACACTATTTTTAATTCAAATTTATTTTTTATTTAGATTTTGTATAAAAGCGTATTTTTTTAGTTTTTTTTAAACTATTATTTATTTTTCATTTTTTAGTTTAAAATATCGAATTGTCATCGGTCCATAATAAGAATGCCAAATTTCGAGTTAATCCGACGTTTTGAAGGTGGTCAAAATCATTTTCAAAGATTCCGTTACATACTAACATACATACGTCTGAAGCTAATAAAAAGCGTATAAAAACAATCATAATGTCTTCATGTCATTACAAATGTTGTTTCTCATAACAATATATTAGCATAAAATTTAAAATGTTACAGGTCGATCCATCCTGCACATAGAACACAACAAATCGCGGATATTTTCACGATTAATAAATATGCGACGACGAGTCCAATGAAAGGATTTAAATATTTAATATGTTTTATCCAAATTTTAGTGGTGGAATATAGAGCAAGGCTCGAGTACAAATCATTAAGAAATCATTAAGACCGCTTAACAACGCTCTTGAGTTGTCACCCTTCGTAGCGTAACTCGGCCCAACGCTCCTCCGCTGTTTATTCACGTCTCAACTCTTTACTCGTTTTATAAAGCTCAATTGATAAGAAACACTAATATCGCACATTAAAATTACTGCTCATTGAAATTCTATTTAGAACTTATATTTTTATTTACTATCTGATAATCCAAGGTAAAATATAAACTTATCAAAACATTACTTTGGTCGTGATTAGGAACCTAATCATATTATAATATTCTATTTTCAATGTACGTTTATTATGCAAACAATTTTTTATTTTTAACAAACGCAAAAATGCAGAGTATGCTTCAATAGCAAAACTAAACGTCGGAATTTCAAAGAGTTCTAGCGTAATACAAAATTCTATTTTTTTTTCTTGAACTATTTTATTGTACAATTTTTCCTTCACCATTAGAAAAATTTTTACGCGCATTAGCAGCGCGGCACTGACTGAGTTGATTGAGAGTGATGCGTGGTGTGAGGTGAGTGGTATGAGGTCACCACCTCAGGTGCGGTGAGAGGTGGTAGGTGTGATGAGGTGTGGTGAGGTGTCGCCCGCGGCTCAATCATTAAGGGATCATTAAAAGTCCGCCGCGCCGTCAACCTGTTGGCCACGCTCCACCGATACCCTTTCTCTACTTTTATGCCATTCCTTTATCATTTTAAACGTTTCGAATATTTTATATTCACATTCAATAACTGTCTAGTTTTATGTGTGATCAGTTTCATGCAATGATGTTGGGGCAAATCCTGCACGAGGACAAGGTTTAGTGACTTTAAATTTCACGACTGTTTATCCCCCTTATTATGTCTCCATTCTCGCAAGCACTGGGGGAGGGGGCAGGATGGTTATGTCAGGGTCCCTGGCCTTCCAGCTCATGCGCGAATTTAATTGCGATTTTAGCGTTAAAGACCCATAACGCTAAAATCTTACGCCAGCATACCGACCAAAAATCGTCGATGGAGCTCTTCGCGCAAATCCGAGTGACTGCGGTCCCTGTTAGCAAGACTCGCCCGGTACTATTTATTCGGCAGGCTCTCTATGCTGTTCCGAGGCTTATAGTCCCACCCGTCTTAATAGGAGAGAGCGCGTATGCGCTTATATTGGCCTTTTTAGATGTTCGCCTCGGGATCACTTTCAGTGAGGGCGGCCCCACTCGCTTGCCTCAGGGCAGGGCGCCAGGACTAAATGTCATCATTGACTCGGCGCCTCCTTCTTTGACATGTCTGTCGTGGCGCCTGTCCATCCACTGGTCGAGGTCAGGTGGCACTGCCTCGAGTAATCTAGCGCCAGCACTGGAATTTTCCAGCCTCGTTTGCCATTCTTCATTGCGGCCCTGCGGAAGGATCAAGGCTTTTCTGCCTTGATCTCTATGTTTTAAACTATCTGCCCTAGTTATTGTTAATTGTGGTCAGACGAGCTGGTAAAGGTCGCGGGACGTCGCTGGATGCAGGCTGTCCCCAACAGGTCACTGTGGAAATCATTGGGGGAGGCCTATGTTCAGCAGAGGACTTCTTTTGGCTGATGGATGGATGAATGCATGCATTGTAAATTTCAGAAATTGTTCATTAACCTTAGAAATGCCTTTAAAATTCTGAAACTAGGCTCTCTCAATGAATTTAATAATTATAACACAGATTTTTAATCACCTTTGTTCCATTAAGTATGCAACATGTTATTTTAATAATGACGTTAATTTGAATATACTGTGAAAATTATAAAATTTTGAAAGATAATAATGTTATAGAGATGATGCACAGATGCTGGCAGCTGTGCATTTATGGTCTGATTTCGTTCTAATATGTCTCTTTTGTCACAGCTTCAAATTACAACGAAATTGATAATAATTGGGATAAAAGTATATTAAATAACGGTTTTATATTTTAATATAATGAGTTTAATAAGGGCCTAGCTAAATTTAATGACAAGAGTAGTTCCAATTTGCAAAACTTGAAATTTTTTATTTAGATGGGTTGAAAATAATCTTCTAAATGTTTCTTGCAGGTCAAATTATTCAATATGGCTTGTCACGGTCAAAGACAAAGCTATCATGTTACTGGCGGCACTCAAGCCTTGACAAGCATCGAATATGGACAGGTAAAAGTCAATTTTTGTTAATAAAATGCCAGCAATGCTATGTATGTAACTATACTTATTATGACAATTCAACACTCCATTAGTCATATTTCTAGCTTAATATTACAAATGTCAGTCCTAGTTGTCTGGAAATCTTATTGAGTTTCAAATAAGTTACAAGCCAATTTAGCTAATGTTACAAACGAGAAATTATGCTTTGGTTGTTTATTGCTCACGTGGCAATGTCTGAAACATCGATTGAAATAAAGTATGATTCAAATTGTATTTCTAAATTACCTTATTGTTGGCTGTCTCCCACACCAGAATTATAGCTAATAAGTACCCATAATAATAATTATTATTATCATCAACTTTAGTGGCTCTATTTTGAGTGTCTTAAAAATTACTGTTAATGATAGCCCAGAACTGCACTGAATTTAATCTTCGTTCAAAGAAGAAAACAAGAGATATTTTAGCTTTTATCGAGTCATTTACAATAGTGAGCTATTACCCAACTTAGCAGTAGACCACAACAAGAGACAAGAGGTCAGAAGTTCGAGCCTAAGGCACACACCTTTGGCTTTTCGAAGTTACCTGTCTTTTTATTTCTCACTTTAATGCTGAAGGAAAAATCATGAGACAAACTGCATATCTAACTCTACAATAATTTTAATGGGTATGAAATCCATTGAGTCACTAAGGTGGATTAAGCCTTAAACCCCTTTCGATTCCAGAGGAGCAGTGGGACGTATTTTTACCCTTAATCCAGACGGACAATTAAATATTTTTTGGATCCAAGATTGTGGGAGCTTAAACTCACACTACTGTGAACTATTCTGCCTTAATTTAATCCGATAGATTCCTATCAACATGACTAACCAATTCATCACTAGTATTTTTACCAAACGCACTCGAAATCCTCCTTTTATGACACTGATTTATCACATCAACGGATAGTTAGAAAGGGTGTTGGAATGAAAAGAGTGGTAACAAAGTCGCACAGGCGCGGGCGGCGGGTGACGCGCGGGCGGGCGACGCGCCGCGGCGAGCAAATGAGGCGCGACGCTCACTGCTAACTAAACCAATCGGCCGTGCAGACCGCACAGACGAGCGGGTTAAACGCTTTACGCCGCGTTTGCTGCGTCGCGATATGCGGATCACATGAATGAATGTGGGACTGTGTCGAACGTCATTACAATAGCGTCACGATTGTCAATCAATTATGTGTGTTTGACAGCTAATTCACGTTTCACTGATACGACTGCAACTGGGTCATGTGTTGCAGTGAACAACGTAGATGATTAAAAATTATGAGTACATCGCGCATTGTTCTCTATCAATCGCCTGGAGGCTGCTACCTAATTATCCACTAAAATTTTTGTATGGCCATTGCAGCTTTTTTATACGAACATATTGAAAATCTCATAACAGCTCTTAATAAAATTATATCAAAGACTTCAGCCAATAGACTAGTTTTATCCTAGCATTTGATTTACGATTTGAGTATTAAATAGTAGGAATATGGGAATGTTAAAAATAATTTATTTTATTAATTATTTTGAGTGTCAAACTATTGAAAGTATCATAGTACTCAGTGCCACCATGATAAATGTCATATGCTAATAGACATTTACAAAAATAAAAATAAATTTGTTAAATAAATTGTGTTTTAGAAACACGGAAATATAAACAGGACATGGAAAACGCCAGTGTGTGTCGATCATTTAGCATCATTTGCGGGAACTGCTTTTTAAAACTCATCTGTTTTTAATGCGACCGCCGAATCCTTTCGCCTCCGCTTGTTATTCGGAAACAATGCTTGCCGTGATTTCAGGTGTCTACTATCTTGTTACCAGATCCCAGCACAACTTTTCGCGTCCCGTTTAATTTTACATTGTTAACGTTGTAATAAGTTCGCCAAAAATTTTCATTTTTGGCAATACTTGATAATTCGTTTTTTGTTGCGGTCTGTGTTTTTGATTTGGGATTGGATAAGATGTTGTTAAAAGTATATGTGTGTTTCAATAAATTACGTTATATTTTTTAATTTAAATCAAAATGGAAAAATCTTTACGTTTTTTAAACGGTCATTTGAATATAAAATATTTTTTTTTGCTTTAACGTATTTAAAATTATTTAAATAAAGGTGTAAACTATATTTTTATATTGCTATTTTTTTTTCAAATATGAACTTCGTACAGTTGGATATGTCTAGTGCACGTATTAACATAGAATTCTAAGTTTAGAAAACAAAAATTAAAACCACAAAACAGATGAATATGTTATTAAAACCATTATTATGTAAAAACATAAACAAAATATTAAAAAATGCTGAAAACATAGTCCTGCGCAGTTTATAAATACTTTAAGCTTTCTAGAACAAGAGGCACTATTAAAATAATCATCAAGAATCATAGGTGCAATTCCATCCATAACGCACATCCCATAAGTAAGTCATACAACTTGAAGTGCATAATTGGATGATGCGACAGCGTTAATAAGATCCATTACAGCGCACGTAATCCATGATTCATCCCGCTGGCACAGCATATTGTAAACATTAATATTTACGCCGCAGTGTGCAACTAAACTGGTTACAGCTGACAGCTTGTGTCATATCCCAGCTTAATTTTAAGCCTTAATTTAGTAAAGCTGCTATGAAACATTACTGCCGTCGAGCTCACGAGCATTTTGAGTGATGGCTACTTAAATTATATGCCCGCTGGAAAATGATGTAAATTTAATATTAATACTAAATATAAAACTGAATTGCTTGTAGATATAGCTAAGATAATGATAGAGTCATAACTATAAAAACCGAAATTTCCAAACCAATGAAAATATTTTAGTTCTATTTTTAATTGGAGCAACTAATTGTTCATTATTTTAATTATTTCGAGAATAATATGATAGCATTTATTTTGTAGATAAAAATCGTGCTCTGTGACTAACCACGAAAGGATCGTATTCTTACAATCGAAACGTAATAACAAATAATTAACATGAATATTTCCAAGCCTCAAATACTCAAGCACAAGTAACATTTTTTACTCGAGGACATCCTGACATTCGCAACTACTCGCTGGCTAAACCGAACCTGTGGACATTGTACACTGAACAATGACAATACAGTATACAGGGTGAGTTAAGTGCGCTAGTGGCGTAGCCGTGGCGGTGGCGTGTCGATGTCGCATCTCCCTAATCCGTAACGAGCACGTAACGAGCGCGGCTCGTTATCCCGCCGCGGCCGCCAGTTACCGCCAACCTCATTATGCGATGCGATATCGAGAAATATCTGCTGCTATCTTAGTTTATTTGTTAGCTATCACTCATTCCGTTTGCAATCGCCTACATTTTGCTCGTGAAAACGTGAATTTTGGTTGTATCATTAGAATATTTTTGGTTTATTTGATTTAATATTATTTAAATTTAGATGGCGATAGGCTCGCCCCCTATCACATCGTGGGACGGAACATGCAGGGCGAAATGTGGGTGTCCTAGTGGCGCCTCTGCCTACCCCTTCGGGAATAAAGGCGTGAGTTTATGTATGTATGTATGTATATTATTTAACACAAATTTAATCTGTACTACAATGTTCATTGAACTGCATGTTCAATACTAAATGTTTTAAAAAGTGTTTTCATGTCATAGCAATTAAGATTTAAAATGGTAATTTTGCGCTTCATCTGCACATAGTCTTATGGAGTTCTTTAAATGATACATAATTCTTATTCAATTATTACTTCATTCATATCATTAGGAAATACCCAATTACATAAATGCCGGGTATAAAATTAAATACAGTAAAGTTCTAAGTTTCTTAAGTGCCTTGTCAATGTAAATACTAGAAATACTAGTTAGAAGTACTAAAAGTTAAGGAGAAAATGAGGGCATACCGATTATACGAATATCAATGCAACTTACATTTTATGAATATCGATAGAACCGCATGAAATTTTATCTTTGAACAGGGAAATCATTTTGATATCATATTCTTCGAATACACTAACACAGCTTTATATTATTAAAATGGATTTTATGTTTATAAAATTACGTTTAATTGGTTTATTTTGACTAAGTAACTATTCAATGAAATGAAATTATTCTATTAATTTATATTAATACTAAATATTTTTCTAACGCCCACATTATTTTTCCAAGCAGCATAAGTCAGCCTATGTTTTAATTAAATATTGTAATCATGTAGATAATTTTATTTTTTATGATTGTTCAATCATGATTTAGTTCTTGAATTATCGAAACACATAATTTTCATAAAATGGTTGTAAATACCTGATTTTGGATTGCAAGACTTCATATCTTGGGTCGAGACTACTTGTGCAACTATTTAAATACACACCCATAAATACACCCAACAGCTCATATACATAGTCCTGACCCCACACTAAGATCTAGTCTTGTCTCGTGGGTATCAGAAATTACGGGAGACTTTTCGGTCTCACAAACACCCAAACTCGAAACATATTCCTGTGGTTCACACAAATATATGTTTCGGTGCGGGGATCTAACACACAGCCTCTCGTTTCACAGCCGCCTTCTAACCAACTGCGCCACGGAGGCTGTCATTGGGACAACTTAATTTATTTATTTGATTAAATGCTTAAAATATGAATATGGGGAATTAACATCTTATTGCATTTGTTTCTATTAATATTACAATGTAATAAAAATAATTTAACCCAACTCAAATATCCCATCAAAAAGAAAATCCTCAGATGTAATCAAATTAATTCACAAACAATTTGAATGAAAAATTTACGTATCAATCGGAACCGTTTTAAATGGACGAAAAACTCGGCGAAGACAAACCGCGAAGGCAAAGCACCCCAATCGAGATGGGAAAACGATCGCGCCGATTGCCATAAAAAGATCGCGGGCCAATAAAACCGAATCGACATTGTCAGCGATGATTTCGGCGGGCGCAGGGCCGCCACCTGCCGGGAAATTGTGGTATTATTGCTGTGTTGGAATTTGATGTTTTTATGATGGATATTGTGTATTCGTTTTTAATACACCATGAGAATGTATATATTTTTATCTGCTGTATTTAAATACCTACATTAATGTGCGGTTCACCGTTAACTTAAACTTTAAAAATGTTGGAGGTCTTTATTTTCCAGTAAGCTAAAGCGGACTACTAAAGATAAATTTCTCTTAGTTACAGAGGATAATGTCTATTTCCTATATAATTTATAAAATAGAAAAAAATGTGAATTAAATAAAACAATAAATATACAACTACCACGCCCACTACATACAGTATGATTAAGCCACTTACATATATTATTTTTTTAAATGTCTCAGTGTAGATTCATTTAGATTTTAGTTCATATTAAAACTTAAATGTTGTAAGCCCCAGTCTTAAATTTTTCAATATATTTGTTGAATATCTTTTGGAATATATGTTTAGTTCATTAAATCCCCTAGATAAATAAAATAAACCATTAATTTTTTTAAATATTCGTTACGAAAGTCACTTTATATTTTCTAAAACGATCCCCAATCAAAAAAATATATTTTGGCAGCATTGGAAAATGATCAAAAATATGTTTTCCCGTCAGTGGCAGCCCTGGTGTCTTCAGGCCGCGGGTCTGCGCGGGCCGGGGCGCGGTGCACAGAACACGGTTTGGGCGGGCGGACATTTTTATCCCACGACAGGAAAAACGCGAATCCAAACCAAATACGCCGATGACGACTGATTTGTTCCCTTTACTGTTGGACCAAATGATACCGGTGACAGGCCGACGTTTTTATGCGATTTATTTGTAGCTTCATTGAAAGTTTTTATTTGCTTGTTAAACGGTTTATTGGGAGGAGAAATTATACTGAAGTTTAGGTACACTTGGATTTGTAAATTTGGCCATGTTAAATATTCTTCATTCATGGAAAAATAAATAAAACTTTAGAGAGGTCATAAATAAACTTTTTTATGTCGGTAACATATTGTTCTCATTTTATAAAATTTATAAATTGTAATATGTGAACAACTTGTAATTAAAACCACTAAAAAAATTACTTTCAATCCAGTGATTGTATTTCTAGATATAAATAATACATGTTTATTTTTTGCATTTATAGAGTTAATTATTTGGGATATAAAAGTTTTATAAGTGATTGCTTTCATAATGAGCTAATAACAGCGTGGGAAATAATTAATACTTGCCAAATATTTGCATGCAAATTAATCGACAGGTTTAATGATTTGCAACTCGTAAAAGTTACTTTACAGCTTTCATCGCGGACTTAGAAAGTAGGTTGATCACATTTGTACCCTCAACTAATTGCAAAAGTAAAAAGCCGTCTGTCTATGTAGGAACAAGTTCCTTGTGTTATTCAAATAGTTCGTGGAACTATCAATGAGAACTTACTTGACGTGTTCGTGGGGTGGTGCGACTGGCGAGCACGTGTGGTGTGCGATGCGGGGCTGTTGCTGCCGCCACACTACACTACAGCGAGATCGCCGCCTCGACAGCCTGGCGAGATGTTATCGTAAACAATGTTGCCAACTTGCACCGAGGCCCGCGCGAAGATGAGCGGCAAACGTCGAGTCAACAGACCGACTGAACGATGCCGCGGCCGCCGCGCGCTCGCCGGCCGTCCGCGCCGCTGGGCGGGCCTCGCGACACGCCCCGCCCAGGCCCCTCCCACACGCGGGCACGCCCACCTGAATTAATAAAGGCGGCAAACACAACCGGACACGCGGACAATGCCGCATTGTCCTGTGTCCAAAATAGTTTCAATTAGAATCGAGAACAAGGCACAAAAGCGGCCGCCGGCGGATCATTCACTAGGAAATTGGCCGCTACATGAACGATTAGCGAACACACGTACAAAACTGACGATCATATCGATAACTGTTGACGCCTGTTTAATTGATTCCGCTTTCATGAACATAGTTTTTTGTCGGATAACTACAACAATCGAACGAATGTTTAGAAGGTTACGAGAGGCTGTCAGCGCACCCATGATACCAACGGTTACCACAATTTTATGTCAATTAAAAAAAGACACAAAGAAAAAAAAAACGAAATGTTCATAATATTAAATTATTTCGCGTTTTACACCTACCTACACAACAATTATTTGCTCCTAAATATGTTCATTTAATAAAATTAACTTTTATAAAAAAAAAACTGAAAATATTGAACTAACAAAAGTTATGTGGTTGGAAAAGAGGTTAATCAAAATAATCATCACTATCCAAATTGATGTTAAGTCCAAAAATAATACACGTCAGAAGTATCCTGAACCCTTAGATTATATACACGTCTATATAATCTAAGCCTGAACCAAAGAAAATGCGAAAATTATTAATAGAATATAAAACGAAATGATATTCCCAGGATCGTACTAATTGGAAATCCACAGTCTGGACACCATATCCATCTGTTCTGTAGTCTCGACTTACGATAACGAGTATCCTAATTAAATTGTGACAGTATGAACCCCTGCATGACAAGATAGAGAAGTGAAATCAAATCACTTAGGACCAATTGCACAAACTACCATACCTTTGACTTTAAAAACGTCAATCCAATACTTTATCACTGTCAAATACGCCACAAATGTTTGGCGATGTCATTGTCAAAGTTAAAGTTAAGGGCGAAGTTAATTAGTGCAACAGAGCCTAAATCATCAAAAGTACAGAGCTACAATTGTCAGATTTACAGCGGTCCCAGGCAAACCTGAACCGTGGGAAACCAAAAGAATTCACAATTATAATTAGTGATCAACCTGATCGATAATAATTCAGACTAAGGACAAAAACAAAATAGAAAGGTAATGTTTAACTTTTGAGAAATATGTTATTAAATTTATTTAAGTATTTATGAGATCCAATATATCAATAATTAATTAAATGTATACATTTGAGTGCACAAAGCTACAGTAATAGGCAAAACCCAAAACAGAACTCGAATTGAATGTGGACATTCCTATCTAGCAGGATTCCGGCCAAGGTATGCATTATTGGGAAACCCGTGGAAGTTATTCAAGCTAGTATATCTTGTTTCAAACGCACCCTATGTTTACCTGATTTGCCTGATTGACAGCCTCCGTGGCGCAGTTGGTTAGACGCCGCCTGTGAAACGAGAGGCCGCGGGTTCGATCCCCGCACCGAAACAAATATTTGTGTGATCCACAGGTATTTGTTTCGGATCTGGGTGTTTGTGAGTCTCTCGAAAAGTCTCTCGTAGCTTCTGATACCCACGACACAAGACTCGATCTTAGTGTGGGGTCAGGACTATGTTTGTGACTGTTGGGTGTATTTATTTATTTATTTATTCATTTATTTGGAGCAGGACGATGTAAGAAAAACCTAGGGTATACTCTATGGACTGCATTGCAATTATCATCACGTATATTGCAGTTTCTTTGTCATGTTAGTATAAAAAGGGCCCAAAAATGCGCTGTATATTCGATTTTCCATTACCTAATGCAGGCAAAACATTGTAAGTTTTTTAAATATTCAATGATTATGTCTCATATTTAAAATGTCAAAAATAAAGCTGTTTACTAAAGGTGAAGTAATAATTAGTAGATTTTCGACAGTCGTCAATTCTAACTGTTCGAAGTTATGTGTGTATTGACAATCAATCACCACGCACTATAACGGTGAAGGAAAACATCGTGAGGAAACCTTCATACCGTAGCGATTCTAAAATAATTTCTACGGTATGTATAGTCCGCCAAACCGCGCTAGGCCAGCGTGGTGGACTATATGGCCTAACCCCTCTCAATCGTTCTCTCGATTGTAGAGGAGGCTCGTGCCCTGCAGTGGGACGTATATGGGCTGATACAGTACAGTACAGTCAATGTTAAGTGAATTACATAATATTTAGCATTTACTTGTGCATTTATTCTTTTATCTAATAGGTACCTACTATTTACAGGTGGGCAGATGACTTAAAAAAGATTGAAGGAAGTTGCTGGCTGCAGGCCGCTTCCAACAAATAGTTGTAAAGATATTTCAAAGAGACCTACGTGGCAGTGGACTATTTGATTGTAACTATACAATATCTGATTTTCTACTTGAACTTCTATTACCCAGTTATATAAATGACGGTTGAAACATCTCTCTCATTCAATAAATCTTGGTACAGATGACCATCTCATAATAATTTGTTTTAAATAAAATGCGTCTGAAGGTGCACACCGCAGTTACTTTTTGTTGAGAAATGTTTCCAAATGTTACTCAGCAAGATGACATTTCCAAATGTAGTGGTATTAAGTAATGTTGCCTAACATGCGGTAACAATCAATAACATTGTTGCATAATGCTGCTCCACAGAAGGTAACTGTTGTGTGGATGTACCATAATGGAAATGATTTTTATATAGAAAGCGGCGCTGTTTGGTAACGCGGTTAGTTACCAAACAGCGCCGCTCCTACGAAATGCGCGAAAAATATTTTTACACCGATCAAAATCAAATCAAAATATTCTTTATTCAAGTAGTCTTTTACAAGATCTTTTGAATCGTTAATTTCTGCTACCACTGCTTCGGAACGTGTTGTAGCTGTGAAGAAGAAACGGCGCAAGAAACTCCCTCAGCTAAATATCCGCAAATAAAATTAGACAGAAGAGACAAAATCCTTACAAATCGAACTAACGCGACGTCTGGAACGTTCACGGATGACGGCGGATAGTTCCGTTGGTCCGTCACCAATAAGTAATGTTGAAACTGGTGAATTTCCGTTTACTTTGCCGGTCACAAGAGGAAGGGATCTCTCGCTTGAATAAACAGCTTCGCCTGCCGACGGACTCGCACAAATATACCAAGGATTTTACAATAACACGCAGATTACACAAGGTAACTCCGTTTCAGTCTCGATGGCTTTGTACAATTTAATATCTCTAACTAGATGCATATGTATAAGTTGCCAATGTGTAATACCGTTTGCTATCGATAATATTAAATTATACTGTACCAATGACAGAAGATTATGGAAACTTTTTGGAAAGATTTGGCAGTAATCATATAACAGTGCATACAGGAAGAAGTCGCAATGTAAATGATTATCAATCTTAACCGAAGGGTGTAATGCCCAAGACCGAAAGCCTAGTCCTTCTGAAACCGAAGTTACCATCACCTTCATTGTGCACCATACTGTTAACGGGCGACGTCTTCCAACAGACAAACGGCGGAATAACCATCACAAATGGCTATTTTTTATGAGATATGTATAGCTAAATTACATATCTCATTATGAATAGCAGCTTCATCAGACACAACAGCTATGCTCTCTTCTCGTCAATCCGCTTGCGAAACATTGCAAATATTAATAAAACCTTCGTAATATGATGAAAGTAACGGTATGATGACTTTACGGTAAGTAAAGTCCGCCAACCCACACTAGGCCAGCGTCGCGGACTATATGGCCTAACCTCTCTCAATCGTACCCTCGATTGTAGAGGAGGCCTGTGCCCTGCAGTGGGGACGTTTGGGCTGATACAGATTATGTTAACAAGTAACTATCCTAGCTCAATAACAAATAGTTTTTTCTAATGGCTTAATGAAATTATTTTTTATGAATATAGCCGCAAACTCCGAATTTAAACCACATTCCTGATTCTAAATTAATAGAGCCAAAGATATTTATTTAAAAATGTATCACCACATAATCGCCCACTTCTGAGCACTCATTCCTCGACAATAGAGTGTTCGATTGAGAGGGCTTTAGGATTTTTGAGAGGGATTTATTGATAAGTGCGAAGGGCCAAGTGAAGCAAGCCTTGTTATGACTCCTTGTTTGCGAGGTGTAATAAACCACCTTATTATTCAAAATACTGACACACAAATGACTACTTGGTGGCGTAGTTGTACTACGATACGATTACAAATCTGAGGTCTCGGGTGCGAATCTTAGGTCGGGCCAAATGGCATTGGATTTTTCATTATTTCAGCCCGGAGTCAGGAATTTGTGCCCGATATGGCGATAGACTCGCCCCCTACCACATTGTGGGACGGAACATACAAGGCGAAATGTGGGTGTCCTAGTAGCACCTCTGCCTATGTATGTATGTACTATGTAACTATTCAAAATGTCGCTGATCAAGATGTGATATCGCGAATGACAATCTGATTCATTATTAAATCATTCATTAATTTAGGTCTCAATGATGACGTCATAATTTCTCTAAAGTAGTAAAGTTGGGTTAACTGGCTATATAAAAAGGCATCGCACGAATGAAGTGAGTTCATGGTTAATTCAGATACAGTCATATACAGGGTATATCAAGACCGCGACCGAAAACGAAGCCAGGAGGTAGTATTAGTGATATCAAACACAATGCAAGTAAAAATTTTACAAAAAAAATCGTCAATTTTTTTTGTTATTTTTTACATATCGTCGTATTTGAGTGATTAAACATAGTTTTTCTAAAATAATGACGTACATCGCTTAATTTTTAAACACGCAATGGTACGTAAGGGTTTAAATTACTATTTTAAACCCTTACGTACCATTGCGTTAGGTTTTTACCCCTCAAAAACGAAGATTTTTAAAAAATTGTAAAAAAAAAACCGTCGCTTATTTTGCAAAATTTTTAGTTGCATTGTGTCTGTAGCCGCTAAAACTACCACCTGGCTTCGTTTTCGGTCGCGGTCTTGATATAACCTGTATATTAGGGTAATCTACATATAGTTATTTGAAACCATTTGAAAAACTCCTTTTAGAATAATGAATAGTACGTGAAGATCGTTTGAGTAAAGTGTAATCAATTACAGTTACTAATGAAACTGTAAAAAAGTAGCGTTAATTTTCTCTCTACAAATATTCTCAAGAACTTGTTCTCATTCCTGCTTTCTGACCTGCTAATTCTGTCGTCATTCAATGCAAGACCTAGCAAAAAGGAATATCCTTTTAATAATAAATATCATGTGGCATTTTGAAAACTGATACATTATTTTTAAAATATGGGAATGAAGGTTGCTTGTATAGGCAATAGCCGCCATTATTATTTCTCTAAACCCATTGTTTAGAGAGTGCCATTATTTAACCAATAATTGAAGTGTTATTTCATATTTTATTAGCGAATGTGTACAAAAAAGAATCTAATTTTAAATAAATTTTAGGACCTTAAGCGTACCAACACAAAACAATATTTAAATCCATCTGATGGTTCCACAATGTCGAGCAATATCCAGCGAGTGCGTATGATCTTATCTCCGGTACGAGATGCATTGTGATGCAAAGGAGATACCACGTCGAGGTGCTGCTACAACTGATACCAGATAGCACAGAGCTGGAAACACCACAGTTTCACTTACCTTGCATATGTTATTGTCTATCGGAACCGGGTTGGGTTCATTATACGTTCCCATGTTTTGTTTTGTTATGAATTTACTCTTAATTTTTTTCGTTTTTGACTATAAAATAATTAGCGGAAATTAATTATTAAATTGATTCAAAATGTTGGCCAAATAAAGACTAATATAATGTAATGAAATCCATAGATCTTCGGATTGTCAGATCAATGATTGGCTTCGCGTATACTTATTTGAAAAGATTTATTATTTACGCTTAGCCAATATTAGAAAGAACTAAGAAAAATGACGAATACAAAATAAAACTCTTCTAGACGATAGAGACGAAATCAATCCTTTAATCTGATGACTTTTGGGTCATAAAGCTTAGTATTCTGTGATAAAGCCAAGGAAAGTCTCAATAAATTTTGACAAGAGTCATATTCAACTGGCTCGGTCCAGGTACCTCCATTGTCTCTCAGACTACAGACGTGATGAAGCACTTTCGCTCATCGCTATTGCCTTTGGTATAAGTGCCATTGAAGAAGACCAACAATGTATCTATTAAAAAACACTGGTATGATTGTAGTTATAAAAAAGGTGGCGACGATTAGTGACCAGGTTTTACACTTGCTTATAAGCCTCAACACTTCTACTCCTAGGCAAAACTCACGTTATGCCAAAACGTTTTCACAAATAAATCTCACATTCTACATCTTATTAAAATCAGATAGCCCGTTTAAAGAAAACATTATCCGAAATAAAACAGTCACTTCTTCTACAACAATAACATTTTATATCAAGTGTAGTGTGAAATTGCATGGAGTTACCCACTGGTCTGAAAGGCAAATATATAGGTACGTTGCAGAGAACAGCGCACGTAGCCGCGGCGCCGACGCGTCTTCGGTCACGTGTTCCAATATTTATTTTATCAATATTGAAATCGCTTTAAATGTGGTGACTTCTGTCTCATAGGACTTCGCTGTGGCGTTTTATATTTCGCTCATTGCTTTTAAATTCATTATTATGTACGCTGAATATTTTGACGGCAAGCTTTATTATTTAGCAGTTAAATGACCGAGCAGTGACATAAAGGCTATTAATGCTATTGATAAACTTAAAATCACGTAACAGCAAATGATTCAGTTGCCGGTTCTATTAGAAAGTTTTCATGGTAGGCACTTTAGCATTTTAGTATTTTAACCAGGCACTTTCGCTATATATCTTTACTAGATAATTGGGGGAGGCCTACATTCGTCAGTGTACTTACTGTTAGATAGATAGGCACTTTGGACTGTCCACGTGGACATTACTGCATAGCCCAATTCAATTTATACAGCATCCAGCAACCGTAAAAAAGCGTTTTGTATACAAACGTTAGTAAGTGTTGTAAATAAAACCATCAAACAAGCTTTACGCGTAGTGAAAAAACGAAAGCTTTATATTTAGTTTTTATTTTTCCTTCATTTGACTAATTTATTCAGCCTAAGAATAATTAGAAAAGTCTAAGTTTTTCTTTCACTTTACAATATTTTACTCACTATCGCCATTACCACGAACTTTAGACGCAATACCTAAGTCCAGTGCTAAACATGGACCTTCCCTAAAATATATTTATTAGCGGTATTTTTTTTAATTTGGAACATGCTAACATCTTATAACTAAATATTCAATTTCGTATAGATGGCATAACGATTAAACATGTATTCCACTTGATTCCATTTCGCGCCAAGCTTCCAGTAGTGCACCATTAGCTTCCACACGCCTAAACCTAAAACAATCGAGAACTCTCGCTTAGTGCTGTAAAGAGAAAAGCCGACCCTTTTTCCAGAGAGCACGGCGCACGGGGCAAGAATCGCTTTAAGACCGCTAATACGCTAACGAGGCGCTATTCTACAAGTTTATTTTCCGCCACCCGCCCCGCCAGCGGAATGTTAAGCAGACGTGCTCGTTTCACATTCCACTGGCGAATCGATCGAACGAAAAATACACTTGTCATGCATTTAACTCGGAATTTTTATGATTTGCCGAGAGGATATTACGGTTTTATTCGTGTTTGCGCGTGACTGAAAATGTAAAGCGCGCACACAAATCGCGATGTTTAAATAGTGAATTTGAGCGAGTAATCATGTGACGATTTTAGTGAATATCAATAAAATCGCATTCAGGGTAAATTGAATATTCGTTTGTACTCAAAATGAAATTGGAATAAAATATGTTTTTAGTTCCTTTACAAAAGTTTATTTAGTTTTGGCATACATAAAAAGCAAGAGTACCCATCCTTAAATAATTTAGCAGGTTAAGTCAAAATAATGTTATAGCATTTCACGGAACATTTTGATCCTCACTAATATTCATAAGGGTTGGGTCCCGATGGATTAGCATCACCTGCAAGACGCCACGTCATGTCCGACACCAATCATTTTCGGGAACTTACGCAAAAATACATCACGAGTGAACGTGAGGACCTAATTCCCGGAGTTATGTCGCACGTCACTGTCAACGTCAGGGTTCACACGAAAGTAAAAAACTTTTTTTTTTGTAAACAATAAATAAAAATAATAAATTTATATTTCGGTAACTCTATCTCTGTACAGTTATTTTTGTAATACTGGTTTTAATAAGTTAAGTGTTTGATTTCTGTAGACTTTTTTTTTAATCACATAGATTTGTTTTTTGTACTGTCCGTATATTCGAAATTACCGAATTTCCTAGAAAAAATATCACCTATAGATATAGGAAGTATGATTATCTGCGAACCCTGTTATGTGTAAATCAATAGTTTATTTAATTGGCATATGAAACTTGAAATCAATCTTGACAGTTTAATGGTATTATAACAAAACTTGTAAACATTAAACTGAAGGAAATATTTTTTCCAGATCACCATCAATATTTTTTGTCAGTCGCTTATTTAAAACAGCATTGAATGCATGTAAATGATATTATCGTGGTCATTTGTATAAGACGTCACATAATTCACAAAAAACCGAATGCACGCGGTGAATGCGACATACATTTAAGGGCATGCATCATCCCTGGCCGATAGGAGAGACAAGGTCTCCGACTGACAGCGGAGACATATTTTATTCACATCGCGGCGCCGTAATGCCGTCGATGCAGATAAATTGTTTTACCGCGGGAGCAAGCCACGTCTCACTTTGGCGTTTGCATGATGAGCTCGTTTTTTATGCTCGAATAAAATTGTGTTAGCCAGCGGCGCGCCAACAGATACGTGTGAACGCCGCCTCTGGATTCCCAAGAAATTGTTTTCGTAAGCCTGCTTTGATATTTATGAAAGTTGGCATGTCGAGCCGTTTGAATGAAGGGTCTGCGGTGGATTTCGGGTATGTTGTGAGTTATCCATTTATAGCAAACGTTAAATATAAAACGCTAGTTTTATTCAAATTACTTAGAAATACAAAGCAATTTAAGTTTTACTTAACCGATCGGTAACATAAAATAACTATTCACTTAATTATTTCTTAGAAAAATAAATTTTAATATTTTCTTTATTAATATCGTTTTTTTATTCATTCAGTCACAGTTATGGTAAACATTATTCCATCAACACGAACTAAATCATATAATTTACAATCCTAGCAACAAGTTACATAAAAAAGTCGCAATCTCATGAAATGCAATAAAAACAAGTCCGCCTTAGCTGATTCGTTAATTATACAGTTTTAGTTACAATTTACTCAACCGGGATGCAATACCACACGGGTTGTCATTACAATTACTCAGTTACTTTATAGCACCACCAGTCCTATTGGCAACTCATTAATATTCATACTACCTTTCCCTAAATTACTTAATCCTAGGTCTAGCTTTAATCACTTCAAGTTTAACTATTTACATGCAATACAGGTAAGTGTCACTGAAGTGCCTCTACTGGACCTATGCGAGTTGATACAATAGTTTTGTAATTACATCGAGATGACAATTCACCTTAATGGTGTTATTTTTTAGTATTGTAATAAGAAGTTATAATGCAGGTTATATTGGAAATATAAGTATGCCTAGACCTCAATATAGCCCACGCAATGAGATCATCAAAAAAGGGCTTGGTAACTTTGTTAAGAAGAATATGAAAAGAAAAAGTCTTACAATTGAGAACGTTAAAGACCATGAGAAATGAAGGAGGTTAAGCAGAAATACCTAAATAGCTCCTCTTTAATAAAATTAATAAAATGGTGCGCGTGCGCATACGCAGGCATAAAGTAGATAACTAAGTAGGTATTGACTTTTCTAGCACGTTAACATTGTTAAGCAAACAACTTACTCGACCGTATTAATCTAGGACAAAAATCTTAGGTACAGTATTTCTCAAGTATACACACTTGATCTCAAAACTTTTGCATTTTACGAAACTAACAACATATTTTTCTTCCATCGTAAAATTTTAGCTCCATCATATTTGTGTTACGACTTATAAAAGGCATGGCCAACATGCGGGAATTCCCAAATTTTCGAAACACGAGTCAGCTTTGACCCCGAGTTTCGTGGACGGATTATGAATGTTTATACTGAAAATAATGCGCGGTTGCGGCATTCGACGCAAATATTTGAAGACGTAGTCAAAGGGTGGCTTTTTGCGAAGGTCCTTTGAGCTGGTCGCGGTCTGTGGTCAGATAAACCGATTAACCGCGCGCCACCGCGGCCCCGGGGACCGCCCGCGACATACTAACGGCAAAAACACTCGTTTCACGTTTTAAACTCTCATTATCATTGCATTTAACTGGGATCCAACCCCTTGTATAAATAGACGAAATTAGATAGACGTATATCTGATTATCAGATAAATTATACCAATCATTCCTTCACCGTGCTTTTTATATCACTACACCTGTTTAAAACGTAAAATTTAAACGGATACACAAAAAGAGAAATTTAATACGTATATAATTTTACACTAAGTAACGTAGGATAAACATCACGTCATTAAATATACGACTCACCAGACATTCTTGCTAACAAGCCTCCCTTTAGATTTCCACAATTTCTAGTCTCGTAGACTTATTACGACCAATAATATAGTTGTTTAATTATTCCACACTCAGAAGGAAATATCGCAATTTCTGTTATAAACTTGTATCCACTCGCGTATTCATGCTCTTTACGACTGACTGACACTAAAATGTTTTGAAATAAAATTGTTATCCGTCAAAATATCCCGCGCTCCTTTAACATACGAAACGTACAGGAATGCCTACGAGCAACCGAACTATGTGTAGAGTTTCTAGATGAGTTAACACAAATTTATTTATTTTCTAAACATCCATAGTCTTTATATATGGCCAATAAGATCTGTGGTGAACATAAAATATTTTTAAAAGAGTGTTCGAGTCTTGGTAAAAGCCTGATGAATATAATTTAAAATGTCACAATTAAAATTACATGATTATTCAGGTAGATACAAAATAATGATGTAAAATTCGGTGTCTCCTTCCTGTTTGATATTTTCAAACTAGAATGAAGCATACGATGGCCGTGTTATGAAGGTATCAGGATATTAATAATATGTGAGAGGCCGCCTGGGTAAGTGTAAAGTGACAGCAGTGTAAATACACTGTTTTTTTCGGTTTTAAGGGCATTGTGTTGTTGACAGCCTCCGTGGCGCAGTTGGTTAGACGCCACCTGTGAAACGAGAGGCCGCGGGTTCGATCCCCGCACCGAGACAAATATTTGTGTGAACTACAAGTATTTGTTTCGAGTCTGGGTGTTTGTGAGACCGAAAAGTCTTTCGTAGTTTCTGATACCCACGACACAAGACTCGATCTTAGTGTGGGGTCAGGACTATGTATGTGACCGTTGGGTGTATTTATTTATTTATTTATTTATTTGTATTGTAGCCAGATTAACTACTGGACATAATGGGACTTAACATCTTAAGTCTCAGGATAGCGATCCCAGTGGAATCTAAGCATTGCTTTGTAATTCACGGTGTTGTTTGGTTTTCTACTGTCCATGAGCGGTCGTATCGCTTACCATCAGGCGGATGGCTTGCTCATCTCGCCATTTATCGCAATAAAAAATAATACCTCAAAATAATCACAGCTATGACGTTAAAGTCCAGTCGGTCTGTATCACATCCAGCTTCCGATTTCCAAGGCTGCCTGCTGACTTATTCAAGAGCCCCGCAAAGGCTCCACCTGCGGTTAGGTGTAACTTAACGAACCCCAATGAATCTTTAATACAGTTTCGTTTAATGTAAGCTAGTTTTAAACTTGCGAATGACCCGTGTTGTTTGGAAATCAACTTGGGTTCGAAGGAGGGGTCCTTGGTTGTATAGCGGTTATGTTGGCATTAATAATTTCTGAAATATTCGTGTGGTGGTAGGAATATAATGGAACGGGTATATTGAAGGTTGCACGGTATTGAGTTATTTTTATTGGGAAATTTGGAGTTGGTAAAGATTAAAATCAATTGTACTCCTTGAACTTAAATTTTCCAAGGAATCTTTAGAATTTCGTGATTTACGAAGTTCAGGAGTTCTTGCGGCTCAGGATGATCATGAGGTAAAATGGAATATTTAAAAATATATTTTATAAGAAACTTAAAATATTTTCAATTTGTGAATACTTTGTGATAGCAAATGATTTAACCGATGCTGTTTTTACAATTCAATTTATTAGGCTTAACTAATTATAGACTACATAAGAGAAATGACTACATGTAACTGCAAAGAATATATAAAATTATGAGAATAAATGAAATGATCAAACAAAAAGTATAAATATTAAGCCAAAGATCACATAAATTGATAGTAATTAAAGAGTTATTGCACTTTGCAAAAGCGGATACTTCTTACCAATCTAAATCATAATTGTAACGGTCGGTTTGGTGAAGGTTGCAGCTTAAAAAAAGATTATAGACCTATTTCATATAAACATATTTGAAGGCAAAACGTAATATTTTATATATACGTTAGTTACTGAAAATAGAAATGGATTTCGCTTACGAATCTAGCTTAACATTTTTATACAAAATGTTTAAGTATATCGTGTAAATAGAATTAAATTCGGGATGTTTTGTCGATTATAAATTCTATAAACATTGATTCAGGTGACACAAGATTCTTGAAATAATATCAATTATGTCCCTAAATTCAAAAGCAAAATTAATTCCATTACCAATATAAACATCTACCTTTTCGCGAGCGGCCGCGCTCCTCAAACGAGCCTTTGGTTCCCTGCTTCGCAAATTAGATTTCGCATAAAGCCTATTTTAATTTGCGCCGTCGCTAAACATTGCGAGCGCTTTAATGTTTAAGCGGGCGCACAAACTGTGTATTGACTCTGCGAGAGCGGCGGCTCCGGCGGCAACGGCGACGGCCGACGTTTGACATTCAACAAAGCAAATATGTTCTTGGCGGCGCGGTGGCGCGGTGGCGACCCTGGCCCACGCGCCCAGCGCGATAATAAGCTTACCGGCCGAGCCCCGCCCCGCACACAGCGCCGCCCTGCCCTCCAAGTATTATTAAATTCTTTTGTCGGTCCGACCGACGGAATGGCCAGCTATTTAGCCCGAGTTCTGTTGCGGGATCAACGTAAACATCTCGCGATTTACTCTTTGAACCCGTCTCTATTGAAGGATAAAGCGGATTATTTGCATCACTCTCCTATTCTTCGCATTTTCCTCAGTAAACTATGTGGACCACACATGCTTCCTGTACAGCGATTTAATACTTCGTGAATATAAGCGGCAGGTGCTTCAGATATCCCATTTGTTACGTCTGTGTGTGTTGCGATATGACTGCGATCATAAAATAGGGCGCATAAATTAAAACGTTTAAATCCGCGCTCCAGCCGGCATATGAATTTAGACATGTAAACTGCGGGTGCGCTTCATTTGGAGCACATTACTCTCTGTTCAACAATAAAACTCATTAATTCGCCGGTGCGGTCGTGTTTTATAAATGTTTCACGTATTAATAAAAGTAACAAAGCAGTGGTACGCGAGAGGGCTATTTCCCGACAAAGCGTCAGAGCGTAGCACAATGGAATCTAAAATAAATACGAGGACTTTAGCAAACAGGAGCGCGCACAAAGCGTCCACCTGGCGGGAGGCGCCCTGGGTACTATTGAAAATTAAGTGGCTGCGACCGAGTTCAATTAATGCCCACGAGGCGCCGGCCGGAAAGTCTCGCTCCGCTGGCCTCTGCGTTAAGCTGTTGTCCTACCTTCTAAAGAATTTACATCTGGCTTATCTCAGCTTTTACACTTCACGTTTTCGTGGTGTAATAATAATACAGCATAGCAATGATTGTAATATTTAGCTACTGAAATCTTTATTATAAAAATATTGCAAATACGTAAATGGTACACACATAAACACAGCAACTTATAAAAAGCTAGTGACGGTTAAAACTACTCTTGATTATTCGCACAAAATCTTTAAAAATGTTCTCTCTTTATCGGTGGCTCTTAGTGCAAATGGTCGGTATCGATGGCACCCTCGTGGACAGATCGGTATCGTGGCACGTCCACCGCTCGCCGCTATTAAACCGCCGCTTATCTCACAAATTACACCGTTTTACTGGATCCTCTCGAAAACTGCGAAAAGTGCTACCTTTTTTGTACAGCTTAGGAAGACCACTACCAACAATCCACTTAACTTTTTTCGCGAGGTATAAAATCTAATCAGTCAAAACCAAACTATTACATATGTACATCGAAAGTTTATTAATTAGTTTTATACATGTTAAAAATTCGTCCCTCATAAAATAATTATTTTTATTCAAGGGAAATTTTCACACCATTTTAAAGATACATTTTTATATAAAAATAACAGAGAGACTTTTAAAACATTGATACAGTAGTTAAAAAATGCCAGTATCATAAACGACTGAGTAACAGAATGCGTCCGTGGTAGGGGATCAGAGCTTACCAATCGCTAGCTTAACCCCAGGCGGCGGATTTTATTGCCATTCGTATTGTCGGCCAGAGATTTACTTTGACATGTCGGAAATTCGTTGGTTGACTCTTTGTGGTTATTTTGAAATGTCAATTTTAGCCGCAGTTTCCACAGTTTCCTTATTTCCGGAGGCTTAATTTCACTCACGTTTCTTTTGAAAAATGAATTTTGAAATGTTTTCATGCAACTCTATTATAATCAAGCGAATTTACTATCAACAGATGAAATAATCCCAAGTGAAGATACTCATAACTATATTGTGACTAACTTTAACTTTAAGTTGCTGGGCCACTACATTATTGACCACAACGAATTTTTGAAGAGGGAAAAAATGTATACATTCTCAACCCGATTTAAATTACCAAACCACGAGCATCCTAATATCTAAACATTCGCATTTATAACAAGAACTGCATCATGCATATATTACAGAGGGGAGGTTGAAGCGTAAACACGCGCCTCCTTGGTATGTTAATTGATGCGTGTAATTATTCATTTTTCCAATTTTCCACACCTCGTGTAACAAAGCAAAGCACGCCGGCAGATGTATAGCACGTGTGTCAAGTAAAATGCATCGAGCAACACATTAACAATGTTTCCTGCGAAAGCCTTTGTCTGCACTCAACGAATTACGGGGAAAGGCGAAAATTTAAATACCCGCCGGGACTGTTTTACATGTAAGAGATGCATTTTGCATGTAATGCGGCGATTAAATAAGATGACAACGCTTTATGAATTCTGTAGAATCTAATGGAAAACAAACAGGAAAATGTAAAATAGGAATGAAATGTTCTCGGAAAACTGACCACTGCTTGGACTTTATTAGGACGACAAAATGTGAATAAATAAAGTAAAAATAGTTACAAATTACAGTTTTAAATTACGTTTTAAAATATAGGACATACTAATACATAGAATTTATGTATATGCCTGTTTCATTAAACGCCTGGTCGTCAATAAGCACCAATACTTTCACTCAACACTTCCGCGAAACAATATCTACACATCCCTCTCTAACAAGCATACACAACCACAAGCATACAAACCAGTTATGAAAACAACAATTAATTTGCCAACAAACCATCGTGGGTAATGGACGAGTGGCAGCCATTGACACTTTCACGTTCGCCTCATCGCGTCCCGCCCGCGCCTCGTGCGAGGTGCACGTCGTTTGAGGGTGACACCACTCGTCGCCACAAAGGTGCAAAGGGAAGAAAACTCAATTAAAACAACAGCGACACTCGACCCGACCCGTTCACATTACCAGACGATTAAGCCCGCTAGTAAGATTATACGTATAGTTACTTGACGTGGAGCCATGCATTTAAGAGAATGTGACTAATGTAATGTACCTGTAATAGTTTTCGTAATGTATGGATACTACTAAAGCATTTATGACACGATGTATTTTTATGAATAAAATTAGGATAAGTTTAAAATAAGCATTTTCAGCTTTGTTTATCTTTGAATTGTGAGATTTAGAAATACGCTTTAATAGTTTATTAGGTAAATATTTTTTGAAAATCTAAATGTTACGATTTTATTTTATCCCTAATTCAAAGATGTTTATTATTATTTAATTATTCCGTTTTATTGATCCATATGTATAAAGTGGAACACGTTTAGGTATTATAACAGATAAAACATCCACACAAAACGATTCCATATCTTAAGCCTCTTGAATTCAGTTCTCACAAACTTACACAAAACCGTTTGTTAGATAAGCTTTCACCAGATGTTTTTTTCCCGGGATTAAGTAAAGAGGGCGTAAAAGAGGCGACGATCTGACCAATAGCTGTCTTTAGAGGGAGGGCTGATAAGAAATGACCACGGAGCTCCAACTGCACGAAAAACGTCGACTTATTTCACACTTTCAACAAGAAAATCAATAAAATGTTGTGTCATTAAAGCGCACTTATAAAACCGGTAGAAGCCGTTACTCGAAACACCTTCTCGGGCCCGATGGGGATAATTCATTTTGAAGTTGGCTCATTAATTAATTGGGCATCTACCGCGATGGGCCGCGTGCTTTTTACGACGCCAATAAAGTTGTGTTGCGTTACAGCCGCCGCGGGTGGCTTCATTATCTGTTACAACCACTGGGCTAACGTCACAATTAATGCATATAAATTCACAAATAATGTTGTTCTTATGACACGGTATTTATTGTTTACAGCCTATGGAACTTACAACACCGTTAAGAATTTGTTTTTCGATAATGTCATAAAATTAAAAGAATGACGTGTAAACGGGCAGGTGTATTGAATGTGAAGTGGCCATTAAATACTTGAATAGTGGCTGTCATAATATTATGTGGATACTTATTTTAAGTTTATCGTTATTTATTTATTTATTTATTTATTTATTTAAACTTTTTATACATGTTGTATAAAGGCGGACTTAATGCGTTATCTATTAATGTATGGGCAAATTGTAATTATGAAGTCCTTCTATATTAATTATTGTTCCAAAAATAAAAGCAAACATTTAAATGAAAAAGGAAACGAGTTATTTATTCTAGTTGCTGGTTGCAGGCTGCTCCCAACAGTTTGTTGTGAAAACCCTAAAGGTAGGCTTATGACCTGACGTCGATTTTCTGCGGCTGGAAATGATTAAAAAAGTCCCAAAAATAATTACCCATAGCTTAACTTTAAAATCATGTGCCATGAAAAGTATGCTTTCAATTTGAAGTAAAATACAGTAATGTTAAATGACATACCATTTAAGGGTTATATTAAAAGGACTATATTTGTCTAAAATATGACCTTATGCTAGGGGTTTCGATTCCGATACTCGAATCCCGGGATCCCGACCCATTTTTCGAGATTCAAATCCTGGGATTACAAGCGCGTCCTTATAAAAAAAAATATTTTCTCTATAATGAAGTAAGTCTAGCTGAATTTTCTGTAGATATACATTTTTAGCTTTCCTATAAAGTTTAAGGAACGACAATAAGTAAGTTAAGGAAAAGGTGTATTCCGTTTTACGCATATTTAATTATAAGCTGGTGTACGCAATTAAACGGGCTCTAGGCCAATTCGGTTTACGATTGAGCCTCCGTTCGAGGCTTTTCGACGCCGCAATCAGTTTTACGACGCTTTTTGTCAGAAATTTGCGATTTTATTGTCAAGGAGAATAATTTGGTTCGTCGCCTTGACGATGCCTACTACTGAACCCTTTATTTATCTAATTCTTTGCTTCTTGATTTCCTTGAGATCTCAAACATCGAAAAAACGAAACCACAAACGTTTCTTCCTTCCAATCTATGGGGAGCACTAATTATTGTTTATTTATTAAAAAATACTCGTAATAAAAACAGTTAAATAACGTATTAAAAAATCACATTTATAACACTCACATGTTGGCTTCAAAGACAGGTTGATTGGAACTTTTCCTCTTTCACTAAGAGACCACCGTGCATATTTTTAGTAGCTTGTCAACACATTCGTCATGTAGACTATTCACAAATGTCCCGGCGGACCCATTCAGGGTTTAAGCACTGTACCATATACATTATTCACAACACTGTAAGCACGTTGCCACGAGTTGATGGACGGTATTTTATACCGGGTACAACCAGACTGCGAAGAAAACGAAGCCAGGTGGTAATTTTAGTAACTTCAGTCTTTAGACACAAAGCAACTAAAAATTTCGCAAAAAAAAAAAGTTTTTTTTTTGTAATTATATTGACCGGCTATTGTCTTGTTTGGGTTGTAAATACGTAGGTTTTCCTGAAATATAATTTACACTCTTTTATTTTAAAAGATGGAATGGTGCGCAAGGGTTTAAATGATTATTTTACCAAAAACTATGTATTTACAAACCAAACACGGTGACAATAAAAAAAATCATCGCATTTTTTAAAGATAATTTTAGTCTCTGTTTCTGTAGTCACTAAAACTATCACCTGGCTTCGTTTTCCGTCGCAGTCTGGATAAACCCTGTATTGCTTGACACCTATGTCAACATTATGTTGTAAACATGGACTTTCATTCTTCTAACTAAAGCAGCCACTTACACTTAATTTCTTGTAGACATATGCCAGTGGTGTCTATTTTAAATAACAACTGAAGGTACTTGAAAAAACTCATTGCACATACCATCTCACACAACATTAATATTTGATACAGACATAGGCCTCTCCCAAGGTACACCACAGAGCCCGGCCTGCTGCTTTATGCATCCAGTCGCTGCCGGCCCTCTTGTGCAAGTCGTCCTGCCATCTGGCCAGAGGACGTTCCAAAAACGTAGCTCTTCTTTACTAAAGCTATATTTTGTTAGACATAGATCAAAATCATTTATGAAAAATATTTCACTTATCTCACACTATAGCAATTGGCTATTTGACTAATTTCTGAAAAGTGTTTTAAAGTCTAGATATAATCACTCTATACCTCTTCAAACTATTAATTTATTTTTAAAGAGTTGTTTATAACGAATAAACATATTTTTCAGTTTTATCATCATATATGTCACCAAAACGGCAGGTCACGTGACTTTGAAAAAGTTACGTCACGCTTTATAAATGGTGAATGATCTTAGTGGCAGATATGAATGAAAATTGAAAATCGTGACATCACACGCTGCACAATGACAGCTTGTCGTGTTTTGTTACATTTAATCAACAGATAAAAAATGGCAAACTTATTTTAGATAATTTAAATATTTATAATTTAGATAAATGTAAATAAAAATACCTATAATTATTGTTTACCAAAAAGCTATCATATGCACCACATTTTATAATTTATTGCCACAACAGTCAAATACCCAATTAATAATACATAGATAACAAATTCGTTCCATGGTGAAACGATTGGCAGTTACAGCAGGTAGTAAAATTTATTGGTCAGTTATCGTCGGTACGCCTATCACGATTTTGCTGTTTTTCAAAATTTATTAGTGGGTGGATTTAGTTACCGTCACTAATTCAAATTGCTGCAAAATTGAAACAGGCATTTAAAGAATATTCCGAAAGGACTGTAGGTACATAGTCGAAATATTAACCGCTTTTACCATCTACATACATACATACATAAACTCGCGCCTTTATCCCCGATGGGGTAGGCAGAGGCGCCACCAGGACACCCACATTTCGCCTTGTATGTTCCGTCCCACGATGTGATAGGGGGCGATCTTATCGCCATATCGGGCATAAATTCCTGACTCCGGGCTGATAATGAATAGAAAAATCCAATATCACTTAGACCGACCCGGGACTCGAACCCGAGACCTCAGCTTTGTAACCGTACTGAAATACAACTACGCCACCGAGGCAGTCAGCAGGTAAAGGCAGTTTTAGCATCTATCTTCCTATAATGCAGTCTTTACGAAAAAAGAAACAGGAATGAAAAAACGATGTAGCTGTATTTACGTCAGATTTCGTTAATATGAGTTATTTTTTCTTAGGATAAAAATATAAAGTATCAAAAAAGAAAATATGAAAATAATCGGATTGTCGTAAAATAAAGAATTGACAGCCTGATAACAAAGACTGGCTTAAACATCATTAATTTTATTACAATGATAATAAATTAATAATAAATTTAAAACAATCTAACAGCTTACGTTTTAATTATATTTTTTAAATAATAAACCCACATTCCGGGTTCTCTAAATTTATTAAACAGGATTTAAAATCTGACTACATAAAATAAAAACAAAACAAAAAATAACCTCCATAAGGCTTGAAATAAATTGTCACGCGTTACCAACTTGTGTTCGCGGCACATCCCTCAAGACATCGCGGCGTGTTGCGGCAGTTTTAATAGCGGGCCGCGAGCGCGCCGCCAATGTAAATCACATTCGCGACTGTTGCCAACACCTGGCTGTTATGTTAAGCCTCTGAACACACCGCGATTTGGCGTTTTAGTTACATTAAAGTCTATTTTCCAATAATGTTGACTAACTTTATATGTGGTAGAACCACGCTGTTACTGTCATGACTCGGCATGAATGGGCAGGCTTGTCCGTGCTGATACCACTCTCACAGGAAATCGACGTGAAACGACAGCTTTACTGTCGCGTTTCTTTAGCTGAGTGATATTGCCGGATGCCCAATACCTCCTCTCCCCATTTTTAATTCCCGCTCCCCTCATGATTTCAAGAGCCGGCGACACATCCTTGCTGTAAGCGTTGTGGATGGTCATGAGCGGCAATGATCACTTACCATCAGGTGCCCGGTTTGCTCGTTTGCCGGACCAATGCAATATTAACATAATAAAAATAATATGTTTTACGATTGGAAGAGTTCAATGCGTATATCATCAGCGCAGCGAATGCCATTGATTGGTTGAATCCAATGTTAATGTAAGCTACGTAAAATTAATCATAAAGCTAAACCATTCAAGTTTATCCTTCTTTCATCATCTCCTTGCCTGCCTTATAAAGAATGAGAACAACATATAATATTTGTTATTATTAAATCTTCATATTTCACATTTTAATTCCTAAAAGTGTCATTTTAATTTTAATCCATCATGCGTAAAAAATCCAATTTATCTCATGCTTTTCAAAGATGTCATATATCTACAGGGTTGAATCAAATAAAAGAAAACGCTTTATATGTGACAAAGCCTTTATTTTCGCCGTCTACAATTCCACGCAATTTTATAACTTTCCAAACTTTATCAAGACGGAATCGTGGCACGTCCTAGAAATAATTCCCCTTTTATACACGGCGACTGAATATGAATCGCACCACCAGTTGTGGCCCTATTCAACTCGGCCAACTCACAACTCGAAAGCAGTTAAATTATAGTAATAAATATGTATTCGAATATGCAGCTTCAGGTACATTTATTCGGATTATTTGTACAATAATATTTTCTTTACATTTTACATTAATATCGGTGTAACATTGTAGGAATATTTAACCTTAAATAATGTTTAACAGATTTAAAGAATCAACAGAATACATAATAATTCAAGAATTATTATTAAAATAAACATTTAGTAACATTAGTACGTAATAATATAATAATAGTAAAATATTATTTAATAACTATCGCAAGCCCAGCAATAGCAAATAAACAGCATTTATTAAATATATGATTAAACTTGCAACATGGGGATTTTAAGAGAAATATCTTCAAAATTCCTTGCTAGTTCCACTTCACCTAATATTGAAATAAATACATTAATAGCTAATAACATATTACATGCAAGTACATGTTCTAGGTATTTACAGCATATACAGTATAGTAACTATAAGTAAAGACCTTTAAATGTCCAGAAATAAAATTAATTCATGATACTTTTAAATAAAATCCTGTTTTCAGAATACTGTGATTTCGTTTTAAAAATTAAATAATTAAATACACCAAACCGTCATATACATAGTCCTGACCCCACACTAAGATCGAGTCTTGAGTCGTGGGTATCAAAAACTACGAGAGACTTTTCGGTTTTACAAACAAAACAAATACTTGTGGTTCACACAAGCATCTGTCTCGCTAAGGGGATCGAACCCACGGCCTCTCGTTTCACAGCCAGCGTCTAACCAATTGCGCCACAGAGGATGTCGATTATTGAATTAATTTATGAATTCATGACCCTTTTAAATAAAATCCTGTTTTCTAAAGACTCTGATTACGTACTCATTCTAAGAAATCTTTATTATAACATTCAGGTTAAAAAAGGTAAGGACATAATATGCTTGAAGTTCAAATAGGAAAAGTTATGAATGAAAAGCCTTATTCAAAAAAGTTTCAAAATTTAAATTGATTTGTTTTTCCAGTTTCAACAAACCAAGGCGATTCCATCAAAATTCATATAAAAATGTAATTTGCGTTTGTTTGTTTTATTTCGAAACGAATGATTGAAATTGAATTGCATCACGAATCACGGACCTATGACCGCTTACCGCGGGAACATTCATTTGTAAATTAAACAATTTCATACACATATTTTAGTTATCTACAAACATGAATATGGAAAAGTGATATTTAGAATAATAAAAGTTAAGTAAACTTTACTTGATTATTAATTCATCACGTTCTAATATTGCGGATAATATAAGTAGAAACCTGATTTAATAGTAAGCATGAATATGATGAATTATTAAGTACAAATCGCGAGATCCATATAAACTCGAAGCGATTATACAAATAACCAAGTAAAATTATCAAGTAAAAGACAAAAATAATATAATTATCTTTACGGCAATGTAACAATATTTAATACTATTTTAAAATACTAGGAATTAATACGTTAAATTAACTAGCTTAGGATTAATATACTAAAATTTGTAAGTACAATTTAATACTAGTTAGATATAAAAATAAATATTATACATAAATACGCTAATATTAAAATTCCTACAAATAAGAATTGAGGTGTAAACCTAGCACCTAGGTATTTATTGTCATAGTTACATAATAATATGTATATGTATAAATGTTACAATATACTTATTTTAATAGCAGTAAATTAAAACTTGCCATAAACAATAGCGTAAGCCAATTCTAATTTCCTGCTGTCAAAATAGAATCGAATATAACAATCGAATTCATCGATTTTACAATTATCGATTTATAACGATATTACTACATTTATAACGATATGACTACATTTTATATCGATTAATATAAGTTAATCGATATAAAATATTCCATTACACTATATCAATCTTTGTTTCAAGTATGTGGAATTGGACCCTATAAATCTCGCGAGGTGTCACCTTTACAATACCAAACATACGTTTATAGTTACGATCGTAAAACCAACATCAATACAACAAAACTATGGGAAACTTCACTTTCCAATAACAAATCATTACACAACAAAACAATTTAATTGGTCCCTACGATGAGATAAAAATATCACCCACTCGTTCCAATTTATACTTGCACTAGACATTTCTTTGGAAATGTAAAGATATTGCGTGTCACAAGTATTCGACATAAGATGTGCTAATAAAGTTAGGTCATTTAAAAACCTATTGCAGTTGTATAATATAAAATTATTCACATTTACAAACGATTCCTTAGTTATCGATATGATTATTGTGGCGTAAATCAATTCTGAATCTATTATAGTAATAAATTAATTTAGATTGCATAGCACATCTCTATTTCAAATCTTGGACATGTATTACACCACTTTTATAAGTACCTGCGACTAGAATCCTTGTCACCACAAACTTGCAATATTTCCTACGAATCATTTATTCACTCAATTTTCGCTTCATCTGGCCATCTCTCCGTTGAGTTCGATCTAGAAAAATATCAATAATTATGAGGTGGACAATTAAGAAAATAAAGAAAACAAATTAAAAATTGGAATTTACAAAAATAATAATTTTGTTTGTATGAAAAATATAGGAAAAATCGTGAGATTAAATAAAACTGTTTTTATTCTCAGAATTTTCGGAATTTGAGCCAAAAATCCATTAACTATAGTGTTACACTGTTTTCTTAGAGACGTTACTCACGGCGTACAAGTTTGCCAAGAAGTATTAGTCAGGCGCTTAAACTACGTTCGAACATACTGAATATTGATTTCCATTAGCAAACACTGAAAGCTAATAATATTATCCTTACGTTAGATATTATGAATTCTATATTATTGATGTCTTACAAAAGTTGCTCATATAACTGAGTTCTGAAGACTTGTGATGTCTTTAAACAATTTGAAGCTAGATCTCGGATAAAGCACATTTACTAAATGTTACATTACACTATTATTGTATTGCTACTCACAATAAAATTACCAAGTAATATTTTTTATATATTTATAGTTATTATTATTCTGTTTGCTTCCCAAAAAATAATAAAATAAAATATTTTTTGGACACTATCCAGAGATTTGTCACTTATGTTATTATTTTCCCTTCCCCTTTAGTCACAAGATTTTCACTGCTATTCGTCGGCTCCCTCCAAGTTGTTTTTGCCATTACTCGCCAAGCTAGGCAGGGGGTCGGCGGGTGCAGGACGTAGGTGCTGCTGCCTGTCATTTGCATACACCATTTTTTATCGGTCCCCAAACTCTTGCTGATCGGCATGGAGCTTAGTTTGAACCAAGAGGGTCTAAGTTGGGGCCCAGTATCAGCTTTTATACGTCCCAGTGCAGGTCACAGGCGTCCTCTACAACCGAGATTACGATTGAGAGGGGTCAAACTTTATAGTTCACCACACTGGCCTAGTGCGGGTTCACGGACTTTACATACCTCCCCTCCCCTACTATCTATTAAAACCTACATGCACTAGTGTTACCTTGTCAACCCTGGCGACTATGAGCGGCGCAGCCTGCGGGGGCAGGTCCCCAGCGGCGGTCCGTGCGCGCCGTGTCTCGCCCTTGTTCTGCAGCGCCTCCCGCGGCAACCAGCGCCAGATCACCGGCGTGAACAGCTCAGCGTCCATCTTTATTGCCTGTTTGTTGTCGAACAACCACCCCACTAGCGCCCCCACTACGAGGGTTGTAGCCAGGCCTAATGGTGCGATCCAGTGGTATGATAATCGGAATAGAGGGAATATTGTCTCCGGGTCCTGTTGGGAATTTGTAAGGATTTAGTAAAAAAAAGTAAGTTAAAATATTAAACTCCTGCTTCGATCAATTGTATATTTTATCGAAGAACTCCTGTGAAAACCTTACAGCAATGTAAACTATTGAGCAGATTGCTAATAACGTTTATTCGATAAAATGTTATATTAGTAAAATTATGAGTGTCTTGAAAACATTGACATCAAATGAATCAATGCTGAAATAATTAGGCTATAATAAGAATTTAATACAGAATAGGACCATCTGACGTCTTTATATGTACTGGACCACCAGGTTCATTGTAGTCGCTTTGTGATGCCAGTAAAAGCAGGTGAGCCGTACTCGAAAGATTTACACTCAGCAGTGGCCTAATACGGGCTGATTAGGCAGAAATAAGAAATATACTAACCAGTTTATCAGTGACAGACACGTAAGAGCCATTAACAGCGCACTCCATAGTGATGTTGAGTGGCGGCGCCCGCAGCCCCGCGGCGGCGGCGGCCTGCGAGCCCACGGACGTGGTGCCCGCCACCAGCGCGCCCGCCACGCCGCCCGCGATGGCGCCGCGCGGACCCACCCACCAGCACGCCATGCCGAGCGTGAAGATGCCGCACGTCGTGGACGCTGCGATGGCCGAGAGAGCTGTCGCTACGCCTGGACATAATAACCAATGCAAGATTAGTTGTACAGTGGAAAAAGGATGTAAAACCAACTGAGGAAGTTTTTGGGAGAGGCCTATAGGCTGTAGTGGACTTCCAGTGGCTGAAGAGAGAGTTAGAACAGAGAGGGGGAGAAAGAATGAGAACGAAATACCTATAGATAGCTCTAGCCCTGTATACTTCTACTCTAGAACACGAGAAACTTCATTACCCATATAAGATTCTTTACACACTCCACTCTACCTACTCCTTCGGCTAAAAAGATGTAAAAATGCATATTTTTCAGCGACCAAAAGTCCTCCAAAAATATAGACCATCTTAAACAATTTTATTAACATATGTATTAAAATAATCTACACATTCAAGCAGGCATTTTAATATCCACAATCTTTTGAGTGTAATATTCCACTTACCAAGAACCCCACCAAGTTTCTCAATGACAAAGAGCATGACAACAGACACGATGGCCAGCACGCCGGTGACGCTCCTTGCCAACAATCCCTCAAACAGTGGCCGCAGCTTCAGCCTCAGCCACGAGCGCAGCAGGTCCTCGATAGCCACCAGGGCGCATGCGTTTAATACCGCTGATAAGGAACTAAGATGGAAAGAAAATATAATTGACTATGGAGTTTAGTTAAACATTGTT